>CM069170.1:9311159-9318659 GCA_035221665.1 Okamejei kenojei | reverse complement strand
TGCTTTTTCATTTTTACACCTTGTCACATTTATTTAAAAAAGACTTGCCAGTGCATGTATTGACATCGGAATTTCACGGTTTAATTAAACAGCTGCTTGCAAAAAAAATCACCATTTCATTCATAGCTTTGATTTTACAATAGTTGTCTTAATTTAAAAAGAGCCGATTGCATTTACCTCCGGATTTCACATTTTAATTAGACTGCTGCTTGCAAAAAAAAACCGCAATTCCGTTCATTGGCTTTTCTTTGACAACTGTTGCTTTTATTTTAAACAAAGACTTACCGATTCCATTTATTGATATTTATTTATTTAAATCGCCTCTTTTACATGTATTGAAATTACCGATTGTATTGATTAATCGGGATTCCACACTTTTAAAAGCAACAAGCAAACTTGCTTGCAAAAAAACATCGCCATTTAATTCATTAGCTTTTATTTTACCTTACAAAAAATTAAAACGACTTGCCGATTGCATTTATTGACATTTATTTTTTTTAAATCGCCGCTTTAACAGCTTTTTTGAATTGCCGATGTTATTGATGAATCGGGATATCACACTTTAATTCGAGTGCTGCTTGCAAAAAGGTCCCCATTTCATTCATTTCTTTTTTTTCCACCACAGTTGTCTTTTTAAATTAAAAAAAAATTACTCGACCGGCTTCCACGTAAACGGAGCACAGTTCAACAACCGCTCTTCCAGAATATCCTGACTTCGCTCTTCTTTGAGGATGAGCTTTTATATATTTTATATTACTTGCCTTTAAAAAAAATCTATATTGCATTCATTTACTTTTTCAATTGAAAAAAGACGGACATTTTGCATTTTCATCATTACTTCACGATTTTACACTTTAATTATACTGCTGCTTGTAAAAAGCCAATAATTTAATTGATTATCATTTATTGAAGAAAAACTTGGCAATTGAATTCATTAACATTTATTTTGCAAGAGTTCCATGCATTGAATCACCTTTATTTAAAAACTGTTGGAATTGGAAAAAAAAAACTTGCCAAATGCATTGATTCAGATTCAAATGCTTCGCTATTGTATTCAATTACAGTCGCAACTAAAGGCCCTTATGCTATGCTCCTTTATTAAAGAGTTGTATTTTAAAAAATACTTGGCGATTACATTGATTCAGATGTATTTTACATTATTTTAACATATACACAGTTGGATGTGCAAACAGCATCGCGATTTATTACACTTTATTTCAACACAGTTGCATTTCCAAACTAACTTTGCGATTCACATCCATAACATTTTCAGCTACAGTTGCAATTTAAAAACTTTTCATTCACATTGATTTAATTCAACGGGAAACGCTAAATTTTCATTCAATTAATCTGTGTTCGTTTACAACTGAGATTGTGTTTGGGCTATTTCATTTATTTAAAAACAGTTTATTTAAACAGTTGGATTTAAAAAAAGACTTGGCGATTCCACTGATTAAGCTTTATTTTACAAGAGTTGCATTTTTAACAAATATACGGCAATATTTTCATTTACAATTGCAATTAAAATATGTTTCATTCACATTGTTTTAATTCCGCAGGAAAGACTCCTTATTCATCCAATTTATCTGTTTGGGGTGTTTTGTTCGTAGTCAGGCTATTTTTAACAAACACGCTCTTTTAATTTACAGTTGCAATTTTCTAAAATCATGCCAGGAGGACGGAGGAAAAGAGGTGCGGGATGGTCAAGGAAAGTCAAAAAGCGACAGCGAGTAGCAGTGAGGAATAGTAGGCACAGGAGAAGCAACAAGAAATAACTTAATGTCTCAGAGATAATCGAGAGAGAGAGATCAGGTCAAAAGGGCACAGGAGGAGCTGCAAGAAAAACGCAACGTCACAGAGATAATACAGAGACAGATCTGGAGAGAATGGAACAAGAACCGCAGCAATAATGTACTCTCTGTCACAGAGGTAATAGAGAGAGAGATAGCGAGGGGGGGGGGAGGGGGGGGGGAGAGAGAGAGAGAGAGAGAGAGATAGAGAGAGTAAGATAGAGAGAGTAAGATAGAGAGAGAAAGAGAGAGAGAGAGAGTAGAAGAAAATGGCGCAAGAGACACAGCAAGAAATAACTCAAAGTCTCACAAATAAGCGGGACAGAGCGGGAGAGAAGGGCACAAAAGATGGGGCCGGCCCACCCATGTGACGCCGCCACGCCCTACCCCGCGTTAGTCTCGTGTTTTCTTAAACAAATGTCTTATCATCTATTTTCCAGGACAACACAGATCTCCCGACAAATATTTTAATTGAGCTGTGCGCATGTGTGATTACGCTGTAGCTCATGACAATTAGCTCGCTCAATACCAAACCCAGTCTAAACATGCCGACTCGTTCACTAACGTAAAAATCTTCAGGATATGTTGGATGTTGCATTGAGATAGATCGGATATACATGAGAATATTGCTGGCAATAGTGCTGACATAATAAAGTTGCCGGAAATTGCAAAGAGCAAGGTGATTGACTTCCTTCTGCTTTCCAGTTCGGCATCATTCTGATTCGCACCATTCTTGCTGCCGCTCAGATTCTTGCGGACTCGACTGGCCACTAAAATGTGCCCGACTGTTAGAGCGTTGAGCAGTAATATCAGGAACATTGGGAGCAGAGGGCTGAAACATCGGTGATTCTAGCTGAATAATATCCATGTGGGTTCAATGAAGCATGCTTGTTTTACATTGCAGCCCCATGCTACATCATGTAATGATAATAATAGGTTCAAATGCAAAGTACCAGGGGATATTTTTTTGCAGCAGAACAGCGGACACACAGTCGCTGTTACCCTGGTTGCAGTTTTCTCGCTGCAAAATCTGGATCTCAGCTTGTGGCAACAAATCATCAAATATCGATCATATGTGAACGAGAGTGTTAACCACACATAAATGTCTGCGACTGCGTGGTTAAGGATCCGGTGGAAGGAGCAGACTTGAGAAATGAAGAGAAAAGTTGAGGGGAAATATATATGATTGATACGATAAAGTAATATGTCAATTGCAGCAACCAACAGATCCAACATGGCCACAAGATAGAGTGATACACATTTGGCGAGAACGCACTTTCCCCGGGACAGGATCACAATCGATATCACATTAGCTGCGTTAAGGGAAGAATCAAAAATCGACAACTCGCATTAACAGTGTAGGTTACAGGGTGCCCCACGTAACACGCGATTTCACATGAAGATTAGAGTTGAGCATGGACATTCGTGACAGGGCGAGCGGCCCACCGCACAACTTTTCAAAAGGTTGGGCGACGAGAAAGAAAAGTATTTCCACTTTTAGGACTGTCCCCAGTGTTGACAGGCGAATGGAATCGCAATAGATGCGTGAATGAAAATAATTGTAATTTTACAATTAATTTACACGGCACAGTACTTTATCAGGTCGCAAAAATCTGGTGGACGCGGCAGGTGCAAATATGTGATCTGAAAATCAAGCGCGACGCCACGGCGTTTACTGGTGGCCGATAGTGAAATCAAATGCCATCTGATAAGATGTAATGATGACTGAAAATTTAGCCGTGATTTTGTACGTGTCATTTACGCTTCCCTTTATTAACATGAAATGTGCATTTCTAACATTAAAACATTCAGTTGATTGCAACAAATTGCATCGATTCAGTTCACTGCAGTTATTTTCATTACATTTTCTGTTTGACTGGAACGTTCTACAGTAAATCAATAAAATCAATTATTTTCACTTTATCATTTCAATTCATCGGTCATTCGCCGCTCTTGTCCTTTGACTCCCGGTAACATCAAGCCAGTTATAAATTGTATAAATGTCTCATTTTCGCTATTGCTGTTTACAGACACATTGTGAGGATATCGGAACCGCCACACAAACACCTGAGATTCTGACCAGTGTCACTCAGAGACGGGGCCTTCCTTCAACTGTTTACTCGGTGTAATGTATTCCCTGCGGCAGCGATGTCGCTACTGTCACAGATGCCACAGAAGGCAACGGCCTCTCATGGACAGACCAATGCGTAGAAAATGAAATATTGAGCTTCCCCTTGAGTAGACTATGTTTGTTCCTGCTAAGAGTGGATATCCACCCATGGCAGGCATTGCAATGTTCTTGAATAATATCATTCACCTGGGTGTAAAACAGTGGAGACATTCTGCCCAGTGTCATATTTGCTCAAAAACCAGACTATATTTGTTGAAACCGAACGGGTCACTATATACGTGAGCACAGAGGCGATGATGAAGCGACATTTATTACACCTTTAAATGACGAGACGTTACCTAATGTCACCGGATAGGAGCGGTGTCTAGCTGATGAATTGAAACAATAATGTAAACACAAAATATTCTGCTGACTGCAGGAAGTCTCAGTCCAACAGAACATTAATGAAAGACATTAAATCATGTCAACCAACTGCATCATTTTCTGTTGAAAATCTACATTTCAGGTGACCGAAACGATGTATTACTGAATTCTGCCCTTCAGAAGCTCGTCTATAGTCGTCTTTCAATGAATTGGAGGACAGGGAAATCTAAACGTCACATATCTGCTAAGAATGGGGCTAAAAGCTAACCATAAAATCTGGACGATTCATAGCATAGATCCAATTACTTTGCAGAATTCCAAACACTGCTATAATCTGGTAATAAATCATTCCTGCCTGGACCATGGAAGGCAGCAGAAAAAACGGATAAGCGGTGGATATAATTTTCATCCTGGAGAGCAGCGAGAGAGAAGCTCAATGTTCGATGCTGGAATGCGACTGACAGCGCGTTCTAGAGAAAGGCGTGATATCTCTTAGAGATAGTCTTCCCGTGGGATCAGGAAGACGAAAACAAGAACATTAACATTACTTCATGGTATTTGAACATCGCATTAGATATACTTACAATTATGATTCCACCACATGATTACACATGATAATACATCACTAAATAAGAGGGGGTTGTCAAATGGGATAGTCAATGATGGATTTAAATGGAAAGAGAGAAAAGGGATAGTTCATGACCGCAGAATTAACGGGAAAGAACGCTCACAAAAGGATAGGAGAGTATGGCCAAGTGTAATGGGGACGGATGTGAAAGGTGAGGTGCGTAAGGAATTAAAAGTATTGCATATGAATGCGGGATGTATAAGAAATAAAGTAGATGAGCTTGAGGCTCAGTTAGTTATTGGTAGATATGACCTTGTGGGGCTTACTGAGGCGAGGCTGCAGCAGGATGGGGCTTTGGGAACTTAAACATTCAGGGTTGTGCATCCTATAAGAAAGGACAGACAGGTGGGCAGAGGAGGGGCGAGCTCTGCTGGTGAGGGATTGAATTCAGTCCCTTGCGAAGGAAGACATAGGGACTGACGAGGTAGAGTCACTGTGGATTGAGTTGAGCGAATTGTAAAGGCAAAGAAGACACTAATTGGTGTTATCTACAGATCCCCAAATAGTTGCCCGGATGTAGGGTTTCAGTTGCAGTAGGAGTTAAAACTGGCATGTAACAAAGCTTAGCCACTGTGGTGATGGGGGATTTCAATGTGCATGTCCCCAATAAAGAGAGTTTGTAGAATGCCTCTGAGATGGATTGTTAGAGCAGCTTGTAATGGAGCCGACCAGAGAAAAGGCAATTCTGGATTTAGTGTTGTCTAATGAACCAGATTTGATAAGGGAACTCGAGGTAAAGGAACCATTTGGAGGTATTTATCATAATATGATTAGTTTTAATCTGCACTGTGAGAAGGAGATGGTTAAATGGGTGGCTGTAATGCAGTCGAACAAAGCGGACTATGAAAGCATGAGAGGAGAGCTGGTCAAGGAGAACTGGAAGGGATCCGAGCAGGGATGACGGTGGAACAGCAATGGCAGGAATTTCTTGGCATAATCCGGAATTCGCAGGATCATTTCATTCCAAAAAGGAAGAAAGATTCTAAGGGGAGTAGGAGGCAAACGCGGCTGGCAAGAGAAGTTTGGGATAGAATAAAACTAAAAGAAAAGGTATTTCACACAGCATAGAGTAGGCGGAAGCCAGGGCATTGGGAAACGTTCATAGGACAACAGAAGGAAACAAAACGGGCAATGCGGGCTGAAAAGATGACGTACGAGGGGATGCTGGCCAGTAATTTAAGGAAGGACAGTAAAAGCTTCCTTAGATATGTTAATGGATAAAGAGTAGCAAAGTCAAATGTGGATCCCTTGAGGGCAGACGTGGGTGAACCTATTATAGGGAACAAGGAAATGACAGACTAGTTGAACCGGTACTGCAATCTGTCTCTACAAAGGAAAACACAAAGAATCTCCCAGATGTACTGGACAGAGGATCTAAGGGGTAGATTAACTTAAATACATTTTTATTAGGCGAGAAATAGTATTGGGTAGGTTAATGCGACTGAAGAATGATAAACCCCATGGGCCTGATGGTCTGCATCCCACGGTACTCAGGGAGGCGGCTCTAGAAAGAGTGGAACGCATTGGTGACCATTTTCCGATTCACGATCAGTTCCTGTGGATTGGAGGATAGCTAATGTTATCCCACAGAGGGCAGTGGAGGCCAAATCACTGGATGATAGAGTTCTAGCGGCTAGTGGAATCAAGGGATATTCGGAGAAGGCGGGCACGGGTTATTGAATTGGGGACGATGAACCATGAATACAATGAATGGTGGTTTAGGATCGAAGGTCCTGAAATGGCCACACTCCTCCTCCTATTTTCAATGTTTCTATGTAATCTATGTTTCATAGCTGGGCCCATTTGTCAGATTTTGAACTACATCTGCCCCAACCATTTTTCGCCATGTTACTTTTCGGAATTAGTATGTTTCGGAATTGCTGCGGTAGCTGCCTCCATGGTGGCCTCCTGACGAGGAGAACTCGTGTCTGCTTGGTGGGGCTGCGGTGTCTAATGGAGTGCACGTGTGTGGCGGAGGACACGACGGACGTGTCTGTGTAGAGGAGTCAGATGTGTATGGAAGAGAGCCAACCTTCTGTGTCTGGAGGAGCGGACAGGCGTGTCTGGCGTAAAGGCCAGACTATGTGTGGAGGAGAAGGCAGAACTTGTTCTGGCGGAAGGGCAAGACACGTGTGGAGGAGAGGCCGGCGTGTCGGCGGAGAGGTCCCGGACGATGTCTGACTGAGAGGGATACTTATTAGGCGGAAGGGGAGATGTGTTTGACGGAGGGGGGAGACGTGTTTGTCGGAGAGGAAGATGTCTAGCGGGAGGAACATAAGTGCCTGGAGAGGGGGACACTTGGCTGGCTGGATGACATGCGTGTCTCGTTGAGGAGAGGACATGCTCTCTGCATCGACAGCGTTTCCTGCACCCCACAATATCCAAGCCAGAAGTTTCCCCTGCCATCCGCTAATCCCTTTCGTAGAAACTCTTCGCCCTCCCACCCCCCCCCCCCCCCCCCCCCCCGACCAACCCTCAAACGCGCCGAACGCAGCTATGAGGCTGAACGGCAGTGTGTCCAACGTGTCCGTGGCATCACCACCATCGGTGGTCCGGGAAACGGTTCTGCACCTCTTTTTCAAAGCAGG
>CM069170.1:9185168-9310659 GCA_035221665.1 Okamejei kenojei | reverse complement strand
AATGGAACTGCACGCGGGAACAACCCTTTTCAAGGAATACTCTTTATGCGGAGACACGTGAGACAAGTGTACGCGTCATGACCACCCCTGAATGACTATTAGTGGATATGCGGAGTATCGCAAGGCATACCCGGAGTTGACCATAAATTGGAGCTGGAACCTTTGTTTATTGGACGGTTCTAAACCAGGAAATTTGTTCTGTAAACAGCCGAAAAAGTCGTCGCTAGGAAACAACCTGGTTGAAGTTTGAATTACTAGTTCGTTAAGATGAGGAAAATTTACAATTAAGAATGGGGAAGAGTGGAAGAATGTCCACCGAGCAAGAATCAGTCTCATCGTACGGGAGCCACCACTTGGCACAGGATATCCTGGGCTACGCGAACCTCGTATACCATGTTAAACCGGATCATAAGACTTCAGGCAGTACTGGAGGTAATTAGCCAACCAAACTGCGGTGCACTGGAGAAGCACAACACAGATGAGAGCAGGCGGGGGGGTACGATATACGCGGAACAAGTAAGCCCATATAACTCCTGGCAGAAGCAGGAGTGTAAGCGGGAAATTCAACCTCGTCTAATTGCAGGATAACATCGATGATTATGGACAGGCAGTAATGTACACATCAGAATGGATCCGATAATTGGCGACATTTTCCAATACAGAAGTGGGAATACGATTAAGGTGATTCCAGTCCTCGAGGAAGCATGGTGTGGTGATTAACGGTGGAAGGCACTGCTTCTATTGAAAGCTGGACTGATCTTTATCCCCTGGTTGATCATCCCTTGTTTTAGTGAACTTATTACAGAGGAGTTATACGGTCAATGCAGTGCTTAGTCATCCAATGAAGAAAGAAATAGGCAAGAATAATGATAATGCTGCCGAGTGGGCGGTCCATGATCTACAGGAAAAGAATATTAGACAAGAGTTACGACTTCAATTCGGATTTGATGTGGAACTTGAAATGTGGTTTGGAAATCGAGTAATCGTAGCAACGCGGCAAAAGGTCGGATATTGAGTGTGAAAAGGATTAAACCCCAGTTATAGGTAGTATTCTTAAGAGGATTCAAACCGATAGTGTCCAGGAGAGGTTCTACACAGCTGTTTAAGAAAAGTTACCAACCGCTCCTTAGAGTACGAGAAGTAATAGCATAGTATAGCGGGTGTGAGAAGTGGAGTGATGTATAGAGATCCCTAACATTGAAATATGAGTGATATAAGGACCCTTGTCACGATAAGGCTTAGCTTTGGTACAGAATATAGATTGAACTAGAGAGGGTTCACGACGGTAGGTGAGAACAAACTTGGAGAAGGTCGACGAGCAACTGAGCGAAGCTTAATATGCATAAATTGCATACTTGAGCACACACCCTGGTCAATGTAAGAGCTGGACATTAACCATGAACATGCTGATGTATAAGTATGAGGTACTGGGAGTGGATGTACGACTGGGGAATGTAGCACCACAGACCCTGAATTTGAGAATGGTCCAAGGGAGTGTTGAATGTAACATTGTTGTGTATAAAGGGGAGGAGTGAGCGGACTCTCGATGACTTCCGATGCTCGACTTGGGAGATTCACGCCGATCCTGCAGACGGATCTTTTAAATAAAGGAATCCTTGCTTCCAAGATATAGTCTGAAGCAGTGATTGTGTAGCACAAAGCCGTATCTCACTAAGATCAAACTATCCTTTGGTTTGTATTATTGTTTCATTTCGCAAGTAAAGGCTTTATTATAGGGCGCTGGGCCCTGACTTTACTGTAGTACTCGCGGGGCTCTAAGGTTTTGGGCTTTGGCGTACTTTCTGAAGCCGCCGTAGTCTGTTTTTATAGCCAGCAGAGGTGGTATTATAGGCCTCCAGGCCGTGTGGTAATGCTTTTGCCAAGTTCTGGGTCTTAGTGTTGGTCCTAAATCTAGGTTCCCCACACCTGTGTATAAGGACCGTAGGGCTGTGTGTTAAAGTGTTTGGCGGATGGGCTTTTGGACTAAACATTCTGGCCTACAGTAACTGGTCACCAAGACCCAGTTTTTTTGTTAGGCCACATGGGTTTTGTTGTAGGCACCCGAGCATGTGTTATAGGCTCCCTTCCCGAGGTTCAGGCTTCTAGCCCGTGTTGTGGGCCCGCAGACCAGTGGTTACAGACTCCGGCGGTTGTTTTGTGGTGCGATTGCCGAAGTATCCTCTGTCTAACCCCTCTCTCTCACACTTCAGCCCCCCTCTCACAGCTGCGTCTCACTCTCCCCCCCCCCTCTCTCTCTCGTCGTCTGCTCTCACTCTCTCTCCCTCAAGCCCCCATCACTCACACTCACTCATCCCCCCTCGCACCCTCATCTCACCCCCCGTACATGCACACCCACTTCTCTCCCACCTCACTCACCTTGCCACTCTGCCTCACTCACCTCACCCCCCCTCTGTCCTCTTCACCCCCTCATCTCCAATCACTCACCCGGTGACCTAAACGCACCATGTCATGAAGCCCACACCGATTGACCAGAGAAGGTCGAGGCGATCAAGATAAGACCGCAGAAGTAAAGGAGGCGAGAATGGCGATTTTCGCGGAATCTCGGAAACGTCCGACTTTCTCACCCTGGAAACAGGAGTCAAAAGTCGCCCATTCTGTGAAACGAGGAGGGACCCAGAAATAGTTGGCCTTCGCTTTATTTTTGTCAATTGAACTTCAACGTACAGTTGGGAAACAGGTCCTTCGGCCTCCGCAAGGTCGAGCCCCGACCAGCAATGCGCCCTGCACACACTAGTTGTAGGTTTTGAGATACAGCGCAGAAACTCAACTAATTTAATATTTGATACTCCTCTCCCATAGATTGATTCTCGGTAACTGATTTTAACTTAACCACTGTGCGAATCAACTCCAGGGGCAGTCCTGGAGTGTGCAGGATTAGGCCATTTCGGGCCCTTCAAGCCAGCAGACCGCCATTCAAAGTGATCATCCCATCAGTAGCACCTTCCTGCCTTCTCCACATATCGCCCTACACCACTATCTTGTAAGAGTCCCTATACTGAGTTCTACTTTTTAGAAAAAATCCAGACTACCCATATTTCCTCCGACACACCTCACCACTCCTTTCCTTTTCCTCATCTCCTCCTCCACATCTCCTCTCCTCCCTACCGTTGCTCCGTAGGAAACAGACCGATTGTCCGATTGGACAATGTAAAGGAATCTGATTGGGAGATGTGGACGACCGACGTACCTTGAGACAGAGTTGATTGGCCGAGAGGTTAACCGGCGCTGGAGTGTTTAAAGCGAGCGGAGGTCGGGTGAGAGACGCAATCCGCTCTGACGACACTCAGCGGGGCGTGATTGGACGCGAGTCCCCCTAAGAGACAGGCGTGCCTGATTGGCCGTCGTAAAGGAAGTAGCGCGAGAATCGGGTTACAGAAACCGTTGGATTCAACTTGGGGAGAACGGACACCTGCGGCGAAGACGCGGCTCTGATTGGTGCGACGGCAAGGAGGGGCGTACCTGGTCCTGTTGTGACGTCCGGGCCGGGGGGGGGGGGGAAGCGAAACATGTTCCGATTGGCTGCAGTCACGTGAGGTGGGTCCGACTGCAGCCCTGGCCCGCGGGCCGCGGCCGACGGGACTAGACCTCCAGCGACAGAGCTCAGGTGGGAACAGCCGCCGCCGCCCGCTCGGCCCCGGCCTCCTCTCCCCACACCCCATCCTTTCCTTCCCCTTACTTACTGCACCACTCTGGTCACCTTCTTTCAATGCTGTATGTCGCCGCCACAGGTGGACTTCAGCACCAATCACCGCGTCGTCCACCTCGGATTGGGGTGACATCGGGACGTTGGTCGTGCTGCTGGTTTGCGGATGGACGGCTCAAAGTGGTGTCCGATGCTCGGCACACACAGGTCGGTGCGGACCCCCCCCACTTCCCCCTTCCTCATTCCTCTCTTTCCCCCCTCCCCTCGTTTCCCCTACCCCTCTTTCCCCTCCTCCCTCACCCCCTCCCTTCTTCCTCTCCTCACTTCCACCGTCCTCAACCCCCTTCCCCACTTGCCTCCTCACCATTTTCCGCATCCTTCCCGCGTCCCTTCTTTCTCCCCCTCCCTCACACCTTCATTTCCCCCCCCCCGCACTCCTCCGCGTTTATCTCATACCCCCCTGCCCACCCCCACCATCCCCCATGCCTCAAGTGTCAGTAGTAATGTTTCATGCGTTAGTGATGTCATGTTTGCCCCTTAGAATGCTTGGAGTGCGGCAAGAGCTTCACCTGCTACGACAAACTGCTGCAGCACAACCGCGAGCACTCCGGCGAGAGGCCCCTCACCTGCTCCCGCAAAGGCTTCAAGATGGCGAATCACCTGGAGGACCAACCAGCAGGTTGCACAAGAGCGAAATAGCCCTATGCCTGCTCCACCTGTGGCAAGTGCTTTGCCCGGTTGTCGGGGCTACAACGGCACCGGCGGGTGAACTGCAGTGATTGGCCCTTCACCTGCTCCGACTGTGGCAAAGGCTTCAACTCGTCCACGCACCTGAAGATCCACCGGCGGTTGCACACTGGCGAGCGCCCGTACACCTGTGTCCAGTGCGGCAAGGGATTCACCAGCTCCAGCAACCTGCTGAAGCACAAGCGCACCCACACTGGTGAGCGCCCCTACACCTGCGGCCTGTGTGGCATGGGGCTTCAACAGCTCCATCAGACTGCTGGAGCACCAGCGCACCCACACCGGGGAGCGGCCCTACACCTGCGCCCAGTGCGGCAAGGGCTTCACCCGCTCCGACAGCCCTGCTGGAGCACCAGCGCGCATCCACACTGGGTGAGAGTTCCTACAACCTGCGCCCTGTGCGGCAAGGGCTATACCAGGTCTCACAGCACCTGCTGATGCAAATGCACCAGCGTCACCCACACAGGCGAGCGCGCCCTACACCTGTGGCCATTGTGGCAAGGGCTTCACCCGCTCCGACAGCCTGCTGAAGCACAAGCGCACACCACACTGGCGAGCGCCCCCCGATGAACTGCGCCCAGTGCGGCAAGGACGTCACCCCATGGCCAGCAACCTGCTGGAGCCACCAACGAACCCTCACTGGTGAGTCGCCACTACACCTGCGCCCAGTTCGGTAACGGCTTCACCCACTCCAGCAAACCTGCTGAATCAATGTACCCACACCAGGGAGCATCCCTACAACCTGCGGCCAGTGTGGCAAGGGCTTCAACTGCTCCAACCAAGCTGCTGTCCCACCACGATGCACGCCGGCGAACCGTCCCCGTCGCTCACCCCAGTGTTGTGGGAGAGCGCTTTCCCATGGCCTCCCATGCCCTGTCTCACCAGCACGTGCACATAAGTGACCAGCCCTATGACTGCCCATACTGTGGTGAGGCGTATATAACAGCTCGTGGGGGTTGCGGCAGCACCGGTTGACCCACGCCGGCGAGCAGCTGCTCCCACTGTGACAAAAGACATGGGTGCTGCCGGAGCACCAGCGGATACACACCAGAGAGAGACCCTTTGTGTGCTGTGAGTATGGCAAGGGTTTCACCCGCATGCCCAGCCTGTGGCAGCACCGGGTTACCACAACAGTGAGTGTCCCTTCCCCTGCCCGTCCTGTGGTAAGGGCTTCACACCTGCCTTGACCAACTGCTGAGCACCGGCGGAGCACACCAGCCAGCGCCCACTTTCACCTGCCCGCTCTGTGGCAAGGCCTTTGCCCGCTCCTCCTGCCTGCTGTCAACTCTGCGACGTAGATAGCGCTTCTCAGCAGTAGACATAAAAATGGTGGAAGGAATGGGTAACGCCCTCAATCTCGACCCGAAATGTCATCCAGTCCTTCTCTTCCGAGATGGTGTCTGTCCCGCTGAGTTACTCCAGCATTTTTCTTCCTTTTTTGTAAACCAGCATCTGCAGTTCCTTTTTTTAAACCATTCTGGTTAACCATCTCTGCAGCTTTCCCAAAGCCTCCATATCAGTCCTGTATTGGAGTGACCAGAACTGTATGCAATATTCCAAATGCTACCTGATCAATGTCCCTTAAAGTTGCACATATACATTCCTCTCTCCTTATCTCACATCCTTTTATCTCCTTATTTTCCCCCGCCTCTTGTCACGTACTTCACTCATCTGCCGATCAGCCCCTCATCTGTTAACATCGTTTCACTTTGAAGAAGGGGCCTCGCCCGAAATGTCACCTATCCATGTTCTCCACAGATGCTGTCTGACCCGCCAAGTTACTCCAGCACTCTGTGAAACATCACCTATCCATGTTCTTCACAGATGCCGCCTGACCCACCAAGTTACACCAGCACTCTGTGAAACGTCACCTATCCATGTTCTCCACAGATGCTGCCTGACTCGCTGACTTACTCCAGCATTCTGTGAAATGTCACCTATCCATGTTCTCCACAGATGCTGCCTGACCCGCCGAGTTACTCCAGCACTATGTGAAACAGCACCTATCCATGGTTCTCACACAGATGCTGCCTGACCCGCCGAGTTACTCCAGCACTATGTGAACTGTCACCTATCCATGTTCTCCACAGATGCTGCCTGAGCCACCGAGTTACTCCAGCACTCTTATGAAACATCACCTATCCATGTTCTCCACAGATGCTGTCTGACCCGTTGAGTTACTGCAGCACTTCATGTTAGAGTCATAGAGTGATACAGAGTGGAAACAGGACCTTTGGCCCAGCTTGCCCACACAAACCAACATGTCTCGGTTACACCAGTCCCACCTGCCTGCGTTTGGTCCCCATAAAGAAACATAGAAAATAGATGCTGATGCATGGCTGATCATCGCAACTCACTATCCTGTACCTGCCTTCTCTCCATAACCCCCTGATCCCTTTAGTCACAAGGCCACAACAAAACTCCCTCTTAAATATTTAGCCAAAAAACTGGCCTCAACTACCTATGTGGCAGAGAATTCCACAGATTCACCACTGTCTGTGAAAAAATGATTTCTCATCTCGTCCTAAAAGACTTCCCCCTTATCCTTAAACTGTTACCCTTGTCTCCTGGACTTCCCTAACATCAGGAACAATCTTCTCCTGCATCTAGCCTGTCCAACCCCTTAAGAATTTTTTGTAAGTCACTATGAGATCCCCCCTCAATCTTCTAAATTCCAGCGAGTACAAACCGAGTCTATCCAGTCTTTCTTCATGTGGACGTCCTGCCATCTGTGAAACCTTCTCTGTACTCCTCTAATGGCAAGAATGTCTTTCCTCAGATTAGGAGACCAAAACCTGTACGCAATACTCCAGCTGTGGCCCCACCAAGACCCTGCACAACTGCAGTAGAACCTCCCTGCTCTTGTACTCCAATCCCTTTGCTAATGAATGCCAACATACTATTTGCTTTCTTCACAGCCTGCTGCATCCTGCATGCCTACTTTCAATAACTGGTGTACCATGACACCCAGATCTCATTGCATCTCCCCTTTTCCTAATCGTCACCATTCAAATAATAGTCTACTTTCCTGTTTTTTGCCACCCAAAGTGGATAACCTCACATTTATCCTCATTATACTGCATCTGCCATGCATGCCCACTCACCCAGCCTATCCAAGTCACCTTGCAGCCTCCTAGCATCCTCTACTCACAGCTAACACTGCCCCCCAGCTTCGTGTCATCCTCAAACTTTGAGATGTTGCATTTAATTCCCTTGTCCAAATCAATAATATATTTTGGTAGTAGCTGGGGTCCCAGCACTGAGCCTTGCAGCACCCACTAGTCACTGCCTGCCACTCCTGAAAAGGATCCGTTCACAAACTACTCTTTGCTTCCTGTCTGCCAGCCATTCTCTATCCACATCAATACTGAACCGCCAATACCGGTGCTTTAAAAGTTTGTATACTAATCTCTTGTGTGGGACCTTGCTGAAAGCCTTCTGAAATAACACAGGGCTGGAGCCAATGACATAGGCCTGAAGCTTATGACACAGGCCTGGGGCCTATGAACACAAGCCTGGGCCTACGAAAGACAGCTCGGAAGTTTTCAGAACTTTGGTGAAAGCCCAAAACACAGGCCTGAGGTGTAAAATATACAGGACCTGAGCCCACAACACAGCCCTGAGCCAAAAAAACAAGCCTGAGGCCTATAGAAACAGGCTTGGAATCCAGAACTTGTGGCAAAACCCGGAACACAGGCATGACGCCAACGTACAAAACCTCCGACCAAAGAGCATTAGACTAACTGGTCTGTAATTCCCCGTTTTCCTCTCCCTCCCCCTTTTTAAAAAGTGGGGTTACCCTCCAATCCTCAGGAACTACTCCAGATCTAAAGACTTTTGAAAAATTATCACAAAGGCTTCCACTATTTCTGGGGCTACTTCCTTAAGTACCCTGGGATGCAGCCTATCAGGCCCTGTTGATTTCCCCCCGCCTTTAATCCATTCAATTTACCGAACACCACTTTCCGGCTAACATGGATTTCACTCAGTTTCTCCATCTCAATTTGACCCGAGAGATCCATTTAAGACATTAAAAAGTCTTCTCACCCACTATACCACCTCCAGGTCCCTCAGATCAGCCGACTTGGGGGTTGCTGAATGTCTCGCGGGCTCTTGGCATAAGCTCAGGGGCGACCATGCCTTTGCGGTTGCAGCTCCCAGACTGTGGAACAGCATCCCCCTCCCCATCAGAACTGCCCCTCCATCGACTCCTTTAAGGCTAGACTAAAAACATATCTGTCCTCCCCAAGCCTTTCCTGTCGTCCTTTGAGCGAGGGCTATTTTGTATATATGTAAATGGCAGCCTGCTTGTGTATAACAAATTTTTCTTATAAACAAATGTAAAGCAATTTGGTCAACGAGAGTTGTGTTTTAAATGTGCTATATAAATAAATGAGACTTGACTTGACTCAGTTTTCGCATAACCAACCTGATCTCCCGGTGGCTCAGCACTTCAACTCCCCCTGCCATTCGGAATCCGACCTTTCACACCTGGGCCATCACCCCCCCCTCCTTGGTCAGAGTGAGGCCCACCGCAAATTGGAGGAACAGCACCACATATTTTTGCTTGGGTATTGCACCTCAGCACTTTATTGATAATTGGGCTTTTCTAATTTCAGGTAGTCCTTGCTTTCTCTCCTCCTTCCCCTCCCATTCCCAGCTCTCCAAAAGCCTACTGTCTCCAGCCTCTTCCTTGTTCCAGACAACCCCCCCCCCCCCCCCCCCTCCCGCCCGACATCAGTCTGAAGAAGGGTCCTCAACCGAACGGACGTCGCCTATTCCTTCGCTCCATAGATGCTAGCCTCGCCCATTGATTTTCTCCAGCTTTGTCTACCAATGGGATCCACCACTGTCACATCTTCCCATCACCTCCCCTGTTGGCATTCTGCTAGAGGACTGAGCTCCTTCCTTAACTCCCTGATCATTTTCTCCCTTCCCACCCAAACCACCCCCTCTGTTGGCACTTTTTCCCTTGCAACCGCAGGAAATGCTACACTTGTAACTTTATCTCCCCCCTTTGACTCCATTGAAGGACCCCGCCAATCTTTCCAGTGCAGCATAAGGTTCTCGTGCACCTCCTCCAAACTCATCTATTGACATCTGCTGCTCTAGGTATCAGCTGTTATACAAGGGGGGGGGGGGTGAGACCAAGCATATAGGCCTTTGGCGATCCTTTGCCCAATACCTCCGCTCGGTTCGCAATAACCAAACCTGATTTCCCGGTGGTTGCCCCTTCCCATTCCGAATCAGACTTTTCTGTCCTCTCCAAGTGAGTCCCAACGTAAATTGGACGAGCTTTGCTCCTCATATTTTGCTTGGGCATTTACACCCCAGCGGTAATGAAAATTGACCTCCAATTTCAGGTAGTCCCCTGCTTTCTCCTCCGCTTCCCAGCTCTCCCTCAGCCTCTCTCCACCTATCTCCGCCTACTTCCTTTCTCTTCCCACCCCGTGCACACCCTCACATCCATTCGAAGAAGGGTCTCGACGCAAAACGTCGCCTATTTCCTTCGCTCCGTAATGCTGCCTGGCCTCACCCACTGAGTTTTCTCCAGCATTTGTGGTCTCCCCATTCACATAATTTCTGTTACCCCACTTTCCTACATCATTAGGGTCAATTTTTACAGAGACAAGGTTAACCGACAAAGCCAATGCATCTTTGGGATGTGGAGAAAACCTACACGCTTGCAGGGAGAATGCGCAAATTCAACACAGACAGTGCACGAGGACAGGATCGAACACAGATCGCTGGCGGTGTGAGACGCAAGTCCACCAGCGCCACTAATATTTTATTTTCCAATCACACCAAAAAAATATATGTTGATAACTCTCGTTACATTACTAAAAAAAAGGAACCTATCCATTTCAGTCTTAAATCTCTAAGTGATGCTACTGTAGGTTTTTACAGCTACTGTAGGTTTTTTAATTCAGTTCAAGACTATGGGCAGTACATTGGCCATAAAGTTGCTGCCTAAAATTGCCAGAGACCCAGAATTGATCCTGAATATGGGTGCTGTCTGCATAGTTTGCTACTTTTCCCTTTGATCACATGGTTCTTTTTCCGGTATTCTTGTTTCCTTCCACGTTCCAAAGGTGTGCAGGAACCTTGTTCAGACCCAACCCAAAACGTAATATATTTCTTTTTGTCCATAGATTCTGTCTGAGCAGTTTGAGTTACTCCTGCTTTTTGTGTCCTGTCTTCAGTTTAAACCACATCTGCAGTTCCTTCCTACACACACGATACTATAACGATAGAACTTTATTAATCGCAGGAGGGAAATTGTGTGTGTGTGTAGTTATATATTCATATATAAATATACAATAATTTGTTTTCTCGTTTATAACATTGTTTACAGAGTATTCTGTTTACATATTCTGTTGTGCTGATGCAAGTAAGGATTTATTTCGGACATGAGAGAATAAAACACTCTTTACTCACGTCGCTAACGTGTGGGATAGAACTAGTGCACGGGTGATTGATGATCGGCATAGACTCGGTAGGCTGAAGGGCCTGTTTCCCCGCTGTATCTTTAAATTAAACTAAACCACTAAAACCAGAGGAAATCTAAAGAAGGGTCGCTACCCCAAACGTCACCCAATTTCTTCTATCCAAAGATGCTGGCTGCTCCATGGGGTTCCGCCGCACAATTAAAGCATGGAATAGTCTTCACCCTACTATAGGTACCTACCCAGAAGCAATTAAATTTATGGTAGCTCTTTCCCCCCACCCCCCCAGACCCTTTTTTATTTAAGTCCAAGTCAAGAGTCAAGAGAGTTTTATTGTCATGTGTCCCAGATAGGACAATGAAATTCTTGCTTGCTGCAGCACAACAGAATATGTAAACATATTACAGAACAGGAAAGCTCACTGTGTCTATATACCATAGACCATAAATATATACACAATAAATAAACAGATACAGTGTAATAGGCTGTTGTTTTTCAGAGTTTGGTGGTGGTGTTTAAATTCTGTTTAAATTCAATTTTGAATATTTTAGGAGGACCAGGAAAGCAAGAAGCAAGAGTTACACAGGGAGTTACTCCAGCGAGTGATTCTGCGTTTGCTTTTCAGCGGTTGCGGCGAGTGGACAGCAATGGCACCCAATTTCCCACCATGCAAAGGGAGGGAAAGTGGCCGACGTCCGACCAGTTGCAGTGGCAGTGCGCATGTACAGGGCGGCACATGCGCACAACCACGGCCGATATATGATCCTCGATATAGGATCTTTTGGTGCAGGCCTTTGTGCGCATGTGTAAGGCAGCCGCCATGCCAGCGATGAGGAGAGGGTGGAAGCCCGAGTAATGGATGGCGGGCGGCAGGCACGTGCCGTCAGGGTAGGCAAGGTAGCACTGCCTACCCTGACTAAGATTATAAATGGCAATTTATTAAATATAAATAGTAAAGGCATGGAGAATTATGCCTATCTAAAAGAGGGATCTCTTAGGTAGGCATAATTTCCGTGCCTTTCATCCACTGCGCTTGTAACACGGGAAGGGCTGTACAGCCCACGTGCCGTCAGCGCTGCCTGAGCCGTCAGTTTCAAGGGGAGCTGAAGGCAGCAAAAAAATCTGCCTTTGCAGTACTGCGCAGGCGCAGCAGTATTACTGCGCATGCCCACGCGAGTTTCTTGGCTGATTTTTCGAATATGGATTGCCATTATTTTAATAGTTTCCTCAGGAAACAAAGAGTGAAGAATGGACTTAATGTACCAATGTAATAATGTAAGTGCATTTCTTGGTGCTTAATTTTTATAAATACTGTATTTTCCCAGGTTAGGGGGGAGAGCTCCGTTTACAATGTTTGGGGAGTCTAGCGTTGTGAAGGAGAGGTTCGGGGTCAGTAAACCACTTGCCATGCTCCATCTCAATGCAGGTAGATGGGACCGGGGGTGAGAGTAATGTTCGGTCATGGAGCAAAAGGATAGCGGAGATGACCTGTTTCCGTGCTGTAATTGCTGTAGGTTTTATTGTGGCTGGGGACGAATTAGCTTGGGCGGCTGCCGCAGCGCTCTGGACACAGACAGCACAACTGGCCGCCACTTCCGAGGAAGGAAGCAGCTCGTGACTGACTTTGAGCGGCTGCCGGACCCTGACACTTCAGCCACTTCAGCCCCGTCTCCTATCCCCGTCTCCTCTGGCTGTGCTCTCCGTCTGAACATCTCTAACGTGCCGCTCGCCGGCCAGCATCCCGCAAATCTTTAAATTCCGACAGCGCATTCACGGACCAGTTGAGGTTACTCACTGTGGGAATTTAAAGGGATTTGCGGGATGCGGTTGACATGAGCGAAGCCGGCGAGCGGCAGGTGAGAGATGTTCAGGTGGACAGAACTGCCAGAGGTGAGTAGGGGGGCCGGCAGAAGGCGCTTGAAGTGGCTGCCGGTCCTGCTGTCGGGTCCCGGCGGCTGCACGCACCCGAGCTGTTTCTATCCTCGGAAGTGGGGCCAGTTCTGCTGTCCGTGCCCGGAGCGCTGCGGCAGCGGTGTGTTGAGTCTGACATGAGCTCTGACCCCCCTTTCTTTTCCAACACTCCTGCCCCTCCCCGCATCTTTTAACCCCTGGCACAGACTCTCCACACGCTGTGAAAGAAACTCTCCCCTCCTAAATGGACCCTTGAATTAGTATTGTCATTCAATAAGATGACTCCCGTTTTTCCCACCATCTCTCCACCTGCCTTCATAACCTCAGTCCCCCACCCCAATCAGTGATTAAGAAAATGAAAGGAGATTGAGAAGCCTTGCAAAATTGAATTGTTACTTATTTTTTATTTTTTACGAAAGAAACAATCTGCGCATGCACGGTTTAAGTTTTTTTTTAAAAAAGCCAGCTGACTGCCTACCCTGAGAAATTACTCACGGCACGTGCCTGGCGGGTGGAGACCCGAGACATGGACACGGATAGCGGGCAGAGAGGGAGAGTGACAGAAAGAGAGAGAAAGATAGAGAGGGGGGCGGCTCAGAATTAAATGATAGGTGATCCCGGGTGTTTGCCAAGCCGGGCAAAATGGCATGGCTTTTAGGCTGCCAGGCGGGACTGTGGATGCCATTGGTAACCGGGCAACCGCTAATTTTGAGCCCTGGTATCTATTTACCTGTCTATAACAGTTTCTTAAACGTTGGGATAGTCCCGGCCTCACTACCGATCCTCCGGCAACCTCTGAACCACACCCTCTGTGTCGAGGTTACCCCTCAGATTCCTATTAAAACTTTTCCCCTTCACCTTGAACCCATGTCCTCTAATCCTCGATTCCCGTCACTCTGGGCAAGATATTCCGTGTACATCTAACTAAATTGTGTTTCTTTGCAAGATTCCAGCATCTACAAGTTTTCTTGTGTCTCCCTCACCTATATTCACGTATCACCTGAAAAAATAAAGAAGGGTCTCAACCTGAAACATCACCCATTCCTTCTCTCTAGAGATGCTGCCTGGCCCGCTGAGTTACTCCAGCATTTTGTATCCACCTATCACTTGCCAGACTTTGTCCAGCCCCCATCTCTGTTTTCCAGCTTCCTCCCCCCACCCTCTCCAATCAGTCTGATGAAGGGCCCTGACTCAAAACGTCGTCTATCCATTTCCTCTAAAGCGATGGAGGAACTCAGTGAGTCAGGCCGCATCTGTAGAGGGAAGGCAATCTAAGACTCCCACCTCTCCTACCCAACTTTTTCCACCCTCCACTCCAAGCAGTCTGAAGAAGGGTCCTGACCTAGAATGTTGCCTGTCCATGCTCTCCAGAGGTGCAAGTTACTCCAGAAAATTGAGTCTCTTTTTGTAAACCAGCATCCATTTGTGGTTCCTTGTATCTAGACGAGGCGTGCATTTCACCCCACACTTGTGCTCAGTCCGCCAAGGGCTGCTGAATCTCCCGGTTGCCAACTGTTTTAACTCCCCTTATCTGATATTTCTGTCCTGGGTTTCCTCCATTGCCAGTGTGAGGTAACAAGCAAATTGTAGGAACAGCACCTAATAGCTTACTGTCCAATAGCATGAACATTGAATTCTCCAAATTAAGGAGACTGCCCCTTACTAATCAAGTCCTGGAGTCTGTCCCAACACTATATATTTTTATCAGCTTCCTCCCCCGGCTCCATCAGTCCAAATAATGGTCCAGACCCGACACATTGCCTGTCCATTCCCCTCCAAAGTGCCGGTAAAATGCAGGTCAGCCATCCGTGGTGGGAAACGGATGGAGAAAGTGTTTTCCTGATATGCCATCCTTGGTCCTGTCCAGGAGCAGATAATTGAAAGTACCCGCATCTTCTCATTGATACTGTACCCAAGTGAAAATGCAAAAGTGAGCCAAGCTCCACACAGCTGACTGCTCACAGTACCAGCTGGCTGCCACTGGCCCAAAAACTTAAAGGCATTTTAAAGTTGTTTTTCTTTTTAAAAGAAAGTACTTGACACATTTGTCCCTTACGTAACAAATAAAGCACGTTTTTCCTGACCTGACTGTGGTTTCCCCCCTCTCTCTCTGTCCCCCCTCTCTCCTCGCCCTTTCTCATTCCCCCTTCTCTCCACACTGAGCTTGCACACTCTCAATCTACACTCGACAAGATAATGCTGCTCTCTCTCCACCCTTTTTCTCTCCCATTCATTTATCTCATCCTTTCTCTCTCCCTCCCCACTATTGATCCCTCCCCTCCTGTTTTACCCTCTTCCCCTCTCTCACTTCTCCCCCTCTATATCTCTGTCTCCCCTATCTCTGTTTACCGTCACTCAGTCCCCCTCCTCTCATCTTGCACTCTTCCCCTCCCCTCTCTTTCTCTTGCCTTTTCTCCTCGCTCTCTCCCTCTCTCTCCCTCCTTTCTTGCTCCCCCTCTCTCTTTCTCCTCTCCTCTCTCTCTCTCTCTCTCATTACCCTCTCTCTCAGTCCCCTGCTCTCTCCCCCTCTCTCTCTTCCCCCGCTCTCCCTGTCTCTTCCCCTCTCTCACTCATCAACTCTCTCTCTCTCCTTCTCCCACCTCTCTCCCTCCCTCTCCCCCCCCCCATCTCTCCCCCCAGTCTCTCTCTCCCCCCAACGGTGATTTCTCCAATATCTCCACGATGTAACAGAATAGCCAAACCAGCAACTGTACGTTTTCCTGAATTATTGCCAGTATTCGGGTTACAATTAAAGAATGGGTTGACTAGATCTATAGATCTCATTTGAGGAACGGACATACATGCGATTGACGGAGTGCCAGCCTATGTTCAACAGGTTAATTCACGGATGGCGGGACTGACAGAATGGGTCGACTGGGCTTGTATCACCGAAATTAGATAGGATGAGAGCATTATCTTATAGAAACATATAAAATTAATTAAGGGATTGAACAAACTAGATGCAGGAAACATGTTCCCCCCATGTTGGGGGAGTCCAGAACCAGGAGTCACAGTTAAGAATAAGGTGGTCGGCCATTTAGGACTGAGATGAGGAGAAACCTTTTCATGCAGAGAGTTGTGAATCTGTGAAATTCTCTGCCACAGAAGGCAGTAAAGGACATTTCACTGATGTATTTCAATAGAGAGTAAGATTGTGTTCTTCGGCTAACGAATCTATATGGGGAACGCATTGATGATAATTTTCCAATGTTCAATTGATTTATGTACAGTTCCTGTGGATTGGAGGATAGCTAATGTTATCCCACTTTTCAAGAAAGGAGCGAGAGAGAAAAAGGGGAATTACAGAGCAGTTAGCCTGACTTCGGTGCTGGGAAAGATGCTGGAGTCCAACTATTAATGAGGTAATAATGGGGCATTTGGATAGGCATAAAAAGATTAGTCCAAGTCAACATGGATTTATGAAAGGGAAATCATGGTTGACTAATCGCTTTCTGGAATTTTTTGAGGATGTGACAAGTAAAATGGATGAAGGGGTGCCAGTGATGTAGTGTATCTAGACTTTCAGAAAGCCTTTGATAAGGTCCCACACGGGAGACCTGGTGACTAAAATTAGAGCACATGGTATGGGGTAGGGTGTTGACATGGATAGAAAATTGGTTAGTAGACCGGAAGCAAAGAGTAGAGTGAACGGGTTCTTTTCAGAATGCAGGCAATGGCTAGTGGAGTGCCGTGAGGCTCGATGTTGGGCCGCACTGTTTACCATATATATTAATGATTTGGAAGAGGGAATTAGGAGCAACACTAGCAAGTTTGCGGTTGACACAAAGCTGGGTGGCAGTGTGAATTGTGAAGAGGATGTTAGGAGGTTGCAGGATGACCTGGGCAGTTGAGTGAGTGGGCAGATGCCGTGGCAGTAATGCAGTATATTGATAAAAAGTGATGTTGAGGTTATTCACTTTGAGGGTTGGCGGCAAAAACAAGGGGGCAGATTATTATCTCAATGGGTACACAAAAAGCTGGAGAAACTCAGCGGGTGCGGCAGCACCTCTAAGGACGAAGGAGATAGGCGACGTTTCGGGTCGAGACCCTTCTTCAGGGTTAGGTTATATAAGGTGGAGGTGCAGCGAGACCTGGGGGTCCTTGTACACCGGTCACTGAAAGTTAGCTTACAGGTACAGCAGGCAGTGAAGAAACCAAATGGAATGTTGGCCTTCATAATAAGAGCATTTCAGTACAGGAGTAAAGAGGTTCTTCTGCAGTTGTAATGGGCTCTGGTGCGACCACATCTGGAGTATTGTGTCCAGTTTTGGTCTCCTAATTTGAGGAATGACATCCTTGTGATGGAGGCAGTGCAGCGTAGGTTCAGGAGATTGATCACTGGGATGGCGGGACTGTCATACGAGGAAAGATTGAAAAGACTAGGCTTGAATTCACTCAGTTTAGAAGGATGAGGGGCATATACAATTATAAAAGGACTGGACAAGCTAGATGCAGGAAAAATGTTCCCAATGTGGCGAGTCCAGAACCAGGGGGCCACAGTCCTTAGAATAAAGAGGAGGTAATTTAAGACTGAGGTGAGAAAAAACTTATTTACCCAGAGAGTTGTGAATTGATGGAATTAAAGATAGTGGAGACGAGGGAATGTGGGCAGAAGGCAGGAACAGGTACTCATTGTGGATGATCAGCCATGATCACATTGAATAGCGGTGCTGGCTTAAAAGGCTAAATGTCCTACTCCTGCACCTATTGTCGATTGGAATGGCAGCGTTGGCTCGAAGGGCTGAATGGCCTACTCCTGCACATATTGTCTATTGTCTATTGTTTGATGGAGTGTTTTCCACATCTCTGCGCACTGTAATGCTGTTTGTTGGTTTGCAAGACAATGTCTTCTTTCACATTCAATTGTCACCTGATTATTCTGTAATGTTTATTCGGAAGCTACAAAGTTTGTGAACACCTGTCCATTCATCATGGCTGAAGGTGGAACTGGGGAGGCGATTCAGTGGCCTCTACTACAACAAAGAAACAAAAAGGTTTGTGAGCCTTCTGTAAGGACTCCATCCCCTATTCGCAATTCCTCCGTCTATGCTGCATCTGTCCCCAGGATGAGGTGTTCCACACCAGGTCATCACAAATGTCCCTAATTCTTCAGAGAACGGGGAATTCCCTCCCCCACTATATAGACCGATGGCTCACACCAGGGTTTTCCTCCATACCCCGCCACACTGCCCTCTCTCTCCCCCATTCCCCCGACTCGCAACAAGGGGCGGAGTCCCCCTGGTCCTCACCTTTTCAACCCCACCAGCTGGCACATACAACACATAGTCCTCCGCCAGTTTCGCCACCTCCAACGTGACCTCACCACTAGCCACATCTTCCATCTCTCCCCCCTGTCTGCATTCCGCAAGGACCACTCCCTCCACAACTCTCTTGTCAATTCTTCCCTTCCCTCCCGCTCCACCCCTTCCCTGGGCACTTTCCCTTGCAACCGCAAGAGATGCTACACTTGTACACTTTGCCTCCCCCCTCCACTCAATTCAAGGACCCAAGCAGTCCTTCCAGGTCAGACAGGGGTTCACCTGCACCTCCTCCAACCTCATCTATTGCATCCGCTGCTCCAGATGCCAGATGATCTATATCGGTGAGACCAAGCGGAGGCTTGGCGATCGTTTCGCCGAACACCTCCGCTCAGTCTGCAATAACCAACCCGACCCCCCGGTGGCTCAGCACTTCAACTCCCCCTCCCATTCCATATCCTGTCCTGGGCTTCCTCCATGGCCAGAGTGAGCAACACTGCAAATTGGAGGAACCGCGCCTCATATTCCGCTTGGGGAGTCTGCATCCTCTTGGTTTGAACATTGAATTTTCTCAATTCTGTTAACCCTTGCTGTCTCCGCCCCTTCCCACCTCACCCTCAGCCCTTGGGCTCCTCCTCCTCCTTTTTCCTTTCTTCTCCCCGCCCCCCCCCCCCCCCCCCCACCTCCCATCAGTCTGAAGAAGGGTTTTGGCCCGAAACGTCGCCTATCTCCTTCGCTCCTTAGCGCTGCTAGCACCCGCTGAGTTTCTCCAGCCTTTTGTGTACCCTCGATTTTCCAGCATCTGCAGTTCCTTCTCTAAAACAGCGAGTGTAATACAGTTGGGCCACCCGTAATACATTTGGGCCGCCCAGGAGCAAGTGTAATACAGTTGGGCCGCCCGGGAGCGAGTGTAATACAGTTGGGCCGCCCGGGAGCGAGTGTAATACAGTTGGGCCGCCCGCGAGCGAATGTAGTACGGTTGGGCCGCCCGGGAGCGAGTTGTAATTACTGTTGGGCCGCCCGCGAGCGAATGTAGTACGGTTGGGCCGCCCGAGAGCGAGCACCTTGCGGCTGCGCGCGCATGCTTGTGGAGGCGGGGCCCCGCGCGCTGCCTCTTCCCGCCAAGTCGGGCGGCCGTTGGGAACGCGCACGCGCGGGGTTCGATTGTTGGCGCCATTTTGAAGGACTGCCTCGATACCGTCATGGCGCTGGTCCGCCACATCTACAGCTCACTGTTCTGCTGCAAATTGTTGTAATCCACCCTATCTGTCTTTCTTCAGGTTCCCCAGTAATAAAGAAAGGTGAGGAAATATTATTGACTTCTGTCGATATTATTCTGTCCTGAATATGTTATTTTCTATTCGGGGAGCGGAGAAGGGAGGAGGGGGAGAGGAGAAGGGGGAGGGGGGAGGGGGAGGGGGAGTGGAGAAGGGCGGGAGGGGAGAGGGAAAGGAGAAGGGGGAGGGGAGCAGAGAAGGGGGGAGGGAGGGAGAAGGGGAGGAGGGGGGGAGAAGGGGGGAGGAGGGGAGGGGTAGTGGAGAAGGGCGGGAGTGGGAGGGGTGAGAGGAGAAAGGGGAAGGGGAGAATGGTCGGTGGGAGAGGCAGTTCATAAGATGGGGAGAGAGGAGGGGGAGAGGAGAAGGGGAGGGCTCCTTTCATCTTGAGAGGTCTTTCTCCTTTTGGGAATGGTAAAGAGAAGGGGTGGAGAGAGAGGGGGGAGGGGAGAGTAGGAGGAGGGGGTGCTTCTCCTTTGGCAAAGAGAAGGGGGTCCTCCCTCATTTTCTCTTCTTAGAGAAGCTCGTCTCACTTTCCTTTCGGGTTCCCCTTTTCCCTGTCATGGAAAGAGGAGAAGGGGTGCGTGAGGAGAAGGGAGGTAAAGAGAAGGGGCTGGGGAGAGAATGGGGGGGGTGGAGATTCCCGAAGAGAACGGGGAGAGGCGATGGAGGGGAGGGGTAGGAGGGAGGGGAGTGTAGCGAGGAGGGCCTCCCTTCATTTTGCTCTCCTTTTTATTCTCTCTCCCTCCCGGAATAAGGGGTACTTATGTCTTTCTAGTCCTTATTTTTCGTTCACTTCTCCTGGACTTTCCTCATCTCCTTTTCCTTTTCCTTTTACTTAGATGATGGAAGGGAGAGGGGAAGGGGTAGTGGGAGAGGAGAAGAGGGGGCGTGTAAAGAGGGGGGCGTGGGGAGAGTAGGGGGAGGAGGGTAATCCCTGCGAGGGGGATACACGGGTCTCCATGTTCTGTGTCTTTGACTATAATCACCAGCACTGAATTGTCACAAACGTATCCTACACCCTCTAGGGACAATTATTACATTCTACAAGCCAATTAACCTGCAAACCTGTACGTTTTTGGAATGTGGGAGGAAAAGCGGAGATCTGGGAGAAAATCCACGTCGGTCACGGGGAGAACGTGCAAACTCCGTACAGACAGTGCCCGTAGTCGGGATCGAACCCGCGTCTCCAGCGCTGCATTTTGCTGTAAGGCAGCAACTCTACCACTGCGCCACCGTGAATCCCCGGGGAGAGCGGTGCCGTTTGACAACCGGGTCCCTGCTCATCAGTGAAGGGGTTCCTGCGGCCGCAGCCGCCCGGTGACGCCCCGAG
Organism: Okamejei kenojei; assembly: GCA_035221665.1. Taxonomy (NCBI): domain Eukaryota; kingdom Metazoa; phylum Chordata; class Chondrichthyes; order Rajiformes; family Rajidae; genus Okamejei; species Okamejei kenojei. The sequence continues at coordinate 9,290,029 of CM069170.1, read as the reverse complement.
TTTATGCATCACCGGGCAGAGAGAGGTCTGCCGTGAGGATGGTCATACTAGGAGCAGCAGAATTAGGCCAGTCGGCCCATCTAGTCTCCTCCGCCATTCAATCATGGTTAGACACAAATAGCTGGAGTAACTCAGAGGCACAGGCAGCATCTCTGGAGGGAAGGAATGGGTGACGTTTCGGGTCAAGGCCCTTCTTCAGTCTGGTTATGGATAAGGGAAACGAGAGATATAGACGATGATTTTTTTCTTAGACTCAATCATGGCTGACCTACCTCTCCCTCGCAACCCCATTCTCCTTCCTTCTCCGCATAACCCTGAAACCCGTACGAATGAAGAATCTGTCAATCTCCGCCTTAAAAATACATAATGACAACCGTCTGCAGCAATGAATCCCACAGATTCACCACCCTCCAGCTCAAGAAATTGAAGGAGTGCAGCGTAGGTTTACAAGGTTAATTCCCGGTATGGCGGGACTATCATATGCTGAGAGAATGAAGCAGCTGGGCTTGTATACTCTGGAGTTTAGAAGGATGAGAGGGGATCTCATTGAAACATATATATTGTTAAGGGTTTGGACACGCTAGAGGTAGGAAACATGTTCACGATATTGGGGGAGTCCAGAACCAGGGGCCACAGTTTAAGAATAAGGGGTAAGCCATTTAGAACGGAGACGAGGAAACACTTTTTCTCACAGGAGTTGTGAGTGTGTGGAATTCTCTGCCTCAGAGGGCAGTGGAGGCAGGTTCTCTGGATGCTTTGAAGAGGGAGCTGGATAGGGCTCTTAAAGATAGCGGAGTCAGTGGATATGGGGAAAAGGCAGGAACTGGGATAGGGCTCTTGCTTAACTTTTTTTCCCCTGTTGCCAGCTGGGCAACCTTGACAGCTTTTTAGGTTGCCAAATGACAGTTTATGTGGTCATTGAAGATGGTTTGCATGAAGCATGCGATAATGTGCTCAGACGAAGTGCGTAGTTACCAGTCAGAATTATGCTCAATGAAGCATGCACATATTATGTTCAAGAACGAACTGCAGATGCTGGAAAATCGAAGGTAGACAAAAGTGCTGGAGAAACACAGCGGGTGCAGCAGCATCTATGGAGCGAAGGAAATAGGCAACGTTTCAGGCCGAAACCCAGTCTGAAGAATGGTTTCGGCCCGAAATGTTGCCTATTTCCTTCGCTCCATAGATGCTGCAGCATCCGTTGAGTTTCTTCAGCGCTTTTGTCTACATTCACATCTTATTTCTGCTTCAAATAACTCACAAACAAAACGTATTCACCAATCAAGACATGATATATACCACAATGACATGCAGCAAAATTATAATACAATATCTCAACTCTTTTTACACATTGCAATTAATTCAATTTCTATTAGTTCTTTCCACTTCCAAACAAAAATGTGGTTGGATTATTCAGCGTATGATCAACCTGTGTCAATAAATCCTGGACCGTGGTAACATATATGTTTAACCATGCACACGACAGATTGATGCATGTTTTCTGTGAAGGACCGAAAATTACCATGACAAGGCCATAGCATGGGTCGTTATTGCTATTGGCACAGAAACACTCACTCGCACATAATTTATCGATAACAAAATATACAGGTTGCAAGGATATTTCTAATGGCATTTTATGATAATAGCTGTTAAAATCGACTATACCCATCTGACAGGTTAAACATTACACTAATTGACAAGACAGGGCCAAAGTACATAACTGCAGCAAATGTTCTTTTGGTAATATGTTTAAAGGTGTCAAAACAAATCATAACATTGGGAATTAAAACACATTCGATTACATTCCGTTATCAAACATAATCAATGTTCGCTCTGAAGACCATGACGCACAATAGGGTCAGGGGGTGTGTGCAGGGTGGATAGATGGTGGTGGTGGGGGGGGGGGGGGGGTTCAGAGGCAATTGGTGAGAATGGATGGATTGAGGCAAGTGATTAGTACGTGTTGGTAAAATTGTGAGGGGAGAGCACGGGGGATGTCAATGGTGTTGAATGGGGGGGGGGTCAATACAGGATGGATGCGGGGGGATCAGTATAGGATGAATGGGGTTTGAGTACAGGATGAATAGGGGTAGACAAAAATGCTGGAGAAATTCAGCGGGAGTGAGGCAGCATCTATGGTAGCTAAAGAAACATTCAACGTTTCGGTAGAGCCCCATTCTTCAGACCCTTCCCCCCATTCTTCTTTGAATGGGGGGATGGTACAGGATGGATGTAGGGGGATCCAGCACAGGTTTTATGGGGGGGATCAATCTATAGGAAGAATGGGGGGGGGGGTCAGGACAGTGTGGGGTTGGAGGATCTATGCAGGATGAATGGAGATCACTACAGGATGAATGAGGGGATCAGTATAGGATGAATGGGGGATCAGTACGCAATGAATGGGGGATCAGTACGGGATGAATGAGGGGATCAGTAAAAGATGAATGGGGTGATCACTACAGGATGGATGGGGAGTTGGTGCAGTGTAAATTGAGGGCGGGTCAGTACAGGATGAATGGGTGGTTCAGTGCAGTATGAAAGGGGGGAGAAGTGAAGATGGATGGGATGGGGGGGGGTCAATTACAGGACGAATTGGGGACCAGTGTAGGATGGATGGATGAGTGGGGGGGGGGGGGGGGGGGGGGCTGGTGAATCAATGCGAGGTGGGTAGGGTGATGAATAGATTGGGGGGAGCACTGGGGATGTCAATGAGGACAGAATAGAGGAGGGGAATGGGGAATTAGTGAGGGATGGAGAGGAGGGGGTCCCAGGATAAGAGGGGTGGAGGAGGTAGGGGGGAGTTCACACAAGAGAGAGAGAGAGAGAGAGAGAGGGGGGGGAGGGGCAGATGAGGTGGGGAGGAAGGAAGGTCCGCGCTCCTCGGTCCTCCGGACAACATAGCCCGCTGCCTTGGCCGTCCCTGTCCCCGCGGACGCCAACGCCCGCTGTAAAGAATACAATAGGCGGACGCTGGGATCCTCGCCACCGCCTCCCCTCCTCCAGCCAACCCCCCTACTTGCAAGTGCAGGGACCCCTTCCTCCAGCGGTGCAGTGCAGGCCGAGCGTCAAAGATCCTATAGGATCTGTCGTGCAGCTGCTTTCAGACGGCGGAAGGAGACCTCCCTCCCTCCCGGCCTCGGCGCGCGACATGGGTTGATTTGAAAGTGCTGTTCGCGGATTTGCAAGCAGCGATCAGGGCGATAGCAGCCGCTGATAGCAAATCCGCCAAAAGGCACCGGGAGGAGGGGGGGGGGGGGTGGTGGAGGGAGAGGGAGACCTCGTTCCACTGGGTGAGGTGAGGGAGGAGGAGGCGGTGGAGCCGCTGTCACGGCCCGTCATTCGCAAAATGAGTAGGCATTTAGGTTGGGGGCACCTTGGGTGCCCGGGGGCAATTTGGGTTGTCAATGGCACCCGGGCAACCGCTAATTTCGAGCCCTGGGGGTACTGATTGGGGATGATCAGCCATGATTACATTGAATGGAGGTGCTGGCTCGAAGGACCGAATGGCCTACTCCTGCACTTATTGTCTATTGTCTATTGTCTGTAAGAAATGGGAGTTATTTACAGGCCTCCAACCAGAAGCAACGATATAGAATCCAGTTACACCAGGAGTTACAATTGGCTTCTAAGAAAGGTGGAGATTTCAATATACAGGTAGACTGGGAAATTCAGATTGATACCGGACCCCAAGAAATAGAATTTGAAGAGTGCTTCCGAGTGGATTCTTCGAGCAGCTTGTAATGGAGCCGACCCGGATAAAGGCAATTCATGGATTTAGTGTTGTGTGATGAACCGGATTTGATAAGGGAAATCAAGATAAAGGAACCACTGGGAGGTAGCGACCACAATATGATCAGTTTGAAATCTGTAATTTGAGAGGGAGAAGGTGAAATCGGATGCGTCGGCATTGGAGATGAGCAAAGGAGACCACAGAGGCATGAGGGAGGAGCTGGCCAAAGATAACTGGAAAGGGACCCTGGAAGGGATGACGGTGGTACTGCAATGGCAGGGATGTCTGGTGAGAATAATTCGATAGAATCCGGATGATTTCATTCCAAAGAGGAAAAAATATTCTAGGGGGAGAAAGAAGCCAGTGTGACTGAGAAGAAAAGTCAATGATAGTTTTAAACTGAAAGAGACAGCATAATTCCAAAGATTAGTGGGAATCAAAGGACTGAGAAGCTTTTAAAGAACAATAGAACGCACCAAAAAAGGCAATAGGGGGAGAAACAATGAAATACGAAGGTAAGCTAGCTAATAATATAAAAGAGGATAGCAAGGGTTTCTTCAGTTATACAAGAAGTAAGAAAGACAGTCAGTCAGTCAATTTTATTTGTATAGCACATTTAAAAACATCTCACGTTGACCAAAGTGCATCACATCAGTGCAGGTACTAATGTTTTACATACAATGGTATACAGACCTAACAGTGCATACACAAACGGTTTACAGCGCTCCCTCAGAGGACCTCAAGAAACGCTTGGGAGTAGAAATAGGTTTTAAGGCGAGTCTTAAAGGAGTCATAGAAACATAGAAAATAGGTGCAGGAGTAGGTCATTCGGCCCTTCTACCCTGCACCGCCATTTAATATGATCATGGCTGATCATTCAACTCAGTATCCTGAGCCTTCTCTCCATACCCCGTGATCCTTTTAGCCACAAGGGCCACATCGAACTCCCTCTTAAATATAGCCAATGAACTGGCCTCAACTACCTTCTGTGGCAGATAATTCTAGAGACTCACCACTCTCTGTGTGAAAAATGTTTTCCTCATCTCGGTCATAAAGGAATTCCCCCTTATCCTTAAACTGTGACCCCTTGTTCTGGACCTCCCCTACATTGGTAACAATCTTCCTGCATCTAGCCTGTCCAAACCCTTAAGAATTTTGAAAGTTTCTATAAGATCCCCCCTCAATCTTCTAAATTCTAGCGAGTACCAGCGGAGTCTATCCAGTCTTTCCTCATATGAAAGTCCTGACATCCCAGGAATCAGTCTGGCTTACCTTCTCCGAACCCTCTCTATGGCAAGAATTTCTTTCCTCAGATTTGGAGACCAAAACTGTAAGCAATACTACAGTCTCACCAAAACCCTGTACAACCTTCCTGCTCCTATACTCAAATCCTTTCGCTATGAATGCTAACATACCATTCGCTTTCTTTACTGCCTGCTGCACCTGCATGCCTACTTTCAATGACTGGTGTACCATGACACCCAGGTCTCGATGCATGTCCCCTTTTCCTAATCGGCCACCATTCAGATTATAGTCTACCCTCCTGTTTTTTCCACCACAGTGGATAACCTCACATTTATCCACATTATACTGCATCTGCCATGCATTTGCCCACTCACCCAGCCTATCCAAGTCACCTTGCAGCCTCCTAGCATCCTCCTCACAACTAACACTGCCTCCCAGCTTCGTGTCATCTGCAAACTTGGAGATGTTGCATTCAATTCCTCGTTCAAATCATTAATATATATTGCAAATAGCTGGGGTCCCAGCACTGATCCTTGCGGTACCCCACTAGTCACTGCCTGCCATTCTGAAAAGGAGCCGTTTACTCCTACCCTTTGCTTCCTGTCTGCCAGCCAGTTCTCTATCCACATCAATACTGAACCCCCAATACCATGTGCAGTAGATGGAGGGGGGCAGTTCTGATGCAGCGAGGGATGCTGTTGCACAGTCTAGGTGCTGCAACCACAAAAGCGCGGTCGCTCATGAGCTTAAACCTGGACCGCGGGATAGTCAGTAACCCCAAGTCGGCCGACTTGAGGGACCTGGAGGTAGAATGGTGGGTTAGAAGATTTTTGATATAGGGGGGCAGGGGCAATCCCGTTAAAGGTTTTGTATATGAATAAGAGGAGCTGGAAGTTGATTCTGTACTGTACTAGGAGCCAATGGAGAGAGGCCACGATCGGGGTGATGTGGTCCCTTTTACAGGTACCCGTCAAAAGTCTCGCTGCGGCGTTTTGGACCAGTTGCAGGCAGGACAAGGATGATTGGCTGATTCCGGTGATAGGGAGATGCAGTAGTCAATGCGGGAGGAGATGAATGCGTGGATGATTTTTTTACAGTCGTCAAATTGGATGAATGGTTTGATTTTAGCTATTGTGCAAAGCTGGAAAAAGTAAGAATGGACGTTGGACCGCTGGAAAATAATGCAGTGGAAGTGATAATGGGGAACAAAAGAAATGGCAGAGGTGTGGAATGACATTAATTGCATCAGCCTTCATAGTGGAAGACACCAGCAATGTGCGCGAACTTCAAGAGAGTCAGGGTGGACGTCAGTGGAGTGGCTGTTACTCGGGAGAAGGTGGAGAAGTGACCTGGTCAAGATGGACTATAAACTAGGGTTCTGATAAAGGTGGCATAAGAGATTGTGGGGGCATTGATGGTAAGATTTCCAGAATCATTGGAGTCAGCCGTGGTTCCAGATGATTGGAAAATTGCCAATATTGCCCCGTTGCACGAGAAGGGAGCAAGGCAGTATAGCGGGAACTATAGGCCGATTACTGTGCCTTAGTTGGTTGGTCAGATTCTAGAGTCCATTATCAAGAATGTGGTTACGGAGTACTTAGAAGTTCACGATGTACTGCAACAGACAATAGATAATAGACAATAGGTGCTGGAGTAGGCCATTCGGCCTTTCGAGCCAGCTCCGCCATTCAATGGGATCATGGCTGATCATCCACAATCAGTACCCCGTTCCTGCCTTCTCTTCATATCCCTTAACTTAATATCCCATATCCCTTAGGCTGATGTCAGCACGCGTTTTTGAAGGGGAGGTCTTGCCTGCCAAGTTTGCTGGAATTCTTTGATGAAGTAAGGAGCAGGACAGACAAAGGAGAATCAGTAGATGCTGTATACCGATATTTTCAGAAGCCTATGATAAGGTGACACACGTGAGGCTGCTAAGGAAGATGAGAGCCATGTTATAAAAGGGCAGATACAAGCATGGATATAAGGTTGGCTGGATGGCAGAAGATAAAGAGTGGCATAAAGGGGGCTTTTTCCTGTTTGGCTGCTAGTATCTAGCAGAGTTCTGCAGGGCTCGGTGCTGGGGCCGCTACCTTTCATGTTATTTATGAACGATTTGGATAAGGGGACTGAAGGCTTTGTGGCCAAGTTTGCGGATGATACAAAAATATGCAGAGAGGCAGGTAGTGTAGAGAAAGCTGACACTCTGCAGAAGGACTTGCACAGGTTGGAAGAGTGGGCAGAGAGGTGGGACAGACAGACAGACAGACAGACAGACAGACAGACAGACAGACAGACAGACAGACAGACAGACAGACAGACAGACAATTAGTACGGGTGTCAGGTTATGGGGAGAAGGCAGGAGAATTAGGTTAGGAGGGAGAGATAGATCAGACATGATTGAATGGTGGCGTAGACTTGATGGGCCAAATGGTCTCATTCTGTTCCTATTACTCATGACCGTATGAAGCCGCGGACTTGGAACCGGGGCCTGGAGGCATCAACTGATACAGCGGTGAACATTGTTAATGATGATCAGACTGAGATTATCTTTGCCCAGGGTGTGTTCATTTTAACTAGCAGACAGTGGGCAAGAGGAAAGAGTGTTTCCAGATATTCAGCATCCACCGGAGAGTGGGCCCGTGAGCACCTCTGCGTCAACCTTGTTCCTGGAGGCCGATGACCTCATAGAGATCTGGGAGTCTCTCTGGAGGTTTTTATCATGAGAATAACATGTTGTTTGGCGAACAATGTATCACCAGGCTGAAGCGGGATGTCACATCTGTCCATAGCGCATGGCATTTCTTGTGAGGCAGAGAGGGAGAGACCGGAGGAAAAATATCCACTGTAACCAGGCAAGTTGAGGAAACGGGCAACTTGTTTCATGAATCCGAACCGCACGGACCACTGCGTGATTCGGAACAATCCCGTGTCTTGGAAACAGGGTGTGGAGGCATAATCTGATAAAAACTCATGTGACCTTAGTTAAACCTTATCAGACAGAGATGAACTTTGGCCAGCATTTATTAATTTACCATCAGAGCCCATAAAGCTGATTGGATGCGTTCAGAATCAGGAGACCTTACAAGATAGGGCAGTAGAAAAACCTTAACCTGTGGTTTTCGGATAAAACGGGCACTTCACAGTTTTATGGAAATGTTCATTGGGGCTCATATTTAACAGTTTTATGTCACATTTGCTATGTAGGAATTATTGTGGTCAATTGTGTTTTGCGCAGCAAACGTAACAATCTAGAGATTTGCAACCAGACTAAACAAATATAAAGTTATGAGAGGCATTGTTCGGATAGACTATGGGGTCTGTAGAGTGGAATTGGTGGTGGGGGGGTAAGCAAAAGATTATGATGCAGGACTTTGTGGGTAATGACTCCGATAACTTCCGACGGCAGGTGCGGAGTAAAATCAGACTGGTGAGGAATTGGGTTGCAGGGGTCTTTAGTCTTACAATAAATTATTCTAGGCGCTGAAAAAGTAAGTTTTGAGCAAAACAAAGTGTTGCAACTAATCGCTTCACAGAGTCTTTGTATAGTTCGAGCATCACGAATCAGGGTGTGGACCTGTTTGCTGATGAGGCTGAAGACCAGCTTCACGACTGTGTTATACATTGACCTTTACTCAGGGTGTGTTCACCTGCTGCTGGGACCAACAAAACTCACTCATGCGGAGTCGCTTGTAGCAGAATCGGGAGCAGAGCGTCAGGTAGGAATACAAACCTTATGGGGCAACATCGTGGCGTTTTCACAGGAATTCCTGCCAGGGCAGTATTTCTGTGCAGCTGTAAAACAGTCTCTTAGTTGGTGTCTTATTTATGGTTCTGCAAGGAAATCAGTTTTGTTTTAAGCATAAGCATTTCTCAATATTCAAAGCTGAATTTCCTCAAGTATTCTCAGCTGTCAGTATCCATTGCTGGCAGGTATGAGCAAGTTTGAGATGACGGGGCTTTTGCTGTTGGCATGCTGGGTGTGATTATGGCTAATGCCCGTGTTCCCAGCAAACGTGGACAAGGCGGGGAAGTGGTGGCGGTGGACCAATATAGAGAGAGCGGGTGAATGATAACAACGAATCACCACATACCCGAATGAGAAGCCATGGATGAACAGCGAGGTCAGGCTACTGCTGAAAGCACGGGACTCGGCTTTCAGGTCAGGCGATGCCCGTGCCTATAGTTCATCGAGGACCAATCTGAAGAGGGGCTTCAAGAACGCCAAACACAGATACAAGCTGCGGATCGAGGAGCACTTCGAGCAACTCCGACCCCTGACGCATGTGGCATGGCATCCAGGCCATCACTTACTACAGAGCCACCAACTCCACCCTCACTTCCAGCGACACATCCTTCCTCGAGGAACTCAATCACTTTTATGGCCGCTTTGAAAGGGACAACCAAGAGTTGGCCAGCAAGGCTGTGCTCCCCGATGAACACCAGCCCCTCACACTCAACCCCTACGACGTGCACGTGTCACTGAGTAGGATCAATGTACGTAAAGGCTGCCGGCGACGGCATCCCGGGCGCGTCCAGGACCTGTGCTGCACAGCTGACAGACGTCTGGACTGAACATCTTCAACCTGTCACTTGCTCAGGCAGTTGTCCCCCACGTGCCTTAAAACTACCTCCATCGTGCCAGTGCCAAAACACTCCACTGTGGCGAGCCTCAACGACTTCCGCCCAGTTGCACTCACCCCTATCATCGCCAAGTGCTTTGAAAAGGCTGGTGATGGCACACCCTCAAATGCTGCCTTACCTCCCACTCTGGACCCCTACCAGTTTGCATAACCGCAAGAACAGGAGCATGGAGGATGCCATTTCAACGGCACTCCACTGCGCCCTCTCCACCTCGACACAGAATCACTTATGTGAGAGAATGCTGTTCATCGACTACAGCTCAGCATTCAACGCCATTATCCCCTCGAAATTGATCGCCAAACGCGATGACCTGGGCCCTCAATCAATCCATCACTCTGCAATTGTGTTACTGGACTTTGTAACCTAACAGACCACAGTCTGTTAGGTTGGATAACCACTCTTCTACCCTCACCCTGAACACTGGCGTACCCCAGGGCTGCGTGCTGAGCCCCCTCCTCTACTCCCTCTTCACATACGACTGCATACCTGTACATGGTACCAACACCATCATCAAGAATGCAGATGACACAACGGTGATTGGCCTCATCAGCGACGATGAGGAGTGGGACTACAGGGAGGAGGTTACAGCTGGCCTAACAGCAGGCTTATGGTGTGCCGACAATAACCTGGCCCTCAACTCCAAGAAGACCAAGGAGCTCATTGTGGACTTCAGGAGATCGCAACCCCATCCATATCAATGGGACGGAGGTGGAACGTGTCTCCAGCTTCAGGTTCCTGGGGGCAACATCTCCGATGACCTCTCCTGGACCCACAACACATCCTCGCTGATCAAGAAGGCTCACCAGCGTCTCTTCTTCCTGAGGAGACTTAAGAAGGTCCACCTGTCTCCCCATATTCTGGTGAACTTCTACCGCTGCGCCATCAAGAGCATCCTTACCAACTGCATCACAGTATTCTATGGTAACTGCTCTGTCGCCGACCAGAAGCTCTGCAGAGGGTGGTGAAGAACACCCAACGCATCACAGGCTCCTCACTCCCCTCCATTGAGTCTGTCCATAGTAAACAATGCCTGCGCAGGGCGCACAGCATCGTCAGGGGCAGCTCACATAGACTGTTTTACCTTCCTCCCATCCGGGAGACGCTACAGGTCCCTCCGCTGCCATACCAGCAGGCTCAAGAACAGCTTCATCCATGCGGCTGTCACACTTCTGAACACTGCACCTCAATGGCTGCCTGTCTCCACCCCTCACACCCCCCCCCCCCCACCCCCCCACTCGCCCCCTGTCCCCCCCCCCCCCCCACCAGACTATCCAATCACCAGCAAATTGCATGGATACCACTGTATATGTATAGATGTATGTACTCATACTACTGCGCAATTACTTGTTTATTCGTAAGTTCGCACTTCGGAGATACCAACTGCAGTTGTCTCTGTACTGTACACTGCACAATGACAATTACAGATTGAATTGAATTGAATTGAATTGAACAGCTATAAACAAATAGAGTCAAGAGTGTTTAGTTGTCATATGTCCCTGACGGGACAATGACATTCTTACTTGCAGCAGCACAACAGAAAGAGTGAATATGTAAACATTGTATATAATGGGGGAAAAAAGAAAAAGTTCAATAAATAACAAATATAGTGCAAATAACAAATAATAAAAGTATTTTGCAGTTCAGACCTCATAGCTTATTCGTTGTGTTTAATAGCCTGATGGCTGTGTGGAAGTAGCTGTTCCTGAACCTGGATGTTGCAGTCTTCAGGCTCCAGTACCTTCTTCCTGATGGCAGCGGTGAGATAAGTGTGTGGCCAGGATGGAGTGGGTCCTTGATGATTTTGGCTGGGGGAAGTTGCAGCCGTTGCCATGGCCGTGAATGATTTTGGCTGCCTTGACTTTTTTTTTTTTGGTGAGGTAACGACTACGATAGATCTCTTTGTCGGTGGGGAGGTCAAAGCCAGTGACGGACTGGGCAATGGTCACAACTTTTTGTAGTCTTTCGCTCCTGGACGTTCAAGTTGCCGAACCAGGCCATGATGCAGCCAGTCAGAATGCTCTCCACTGTGCACCTGTAGAAGTAGAAATAGTGTTATACTTCATCTATATTATTCACAATTAGAGAGTCCATTGGATATAGAAACATAGAAACATAGAAAATAGGTGCAGGAGTAGGCCATTCGGCCCTTTGAGCCTGCACCGCCATTCAACATGGTCATGGCTGATCATCCAACTCAGTATCCTGTACCTGCCTTCTCTCCATACCCACTGATCCCTTTAGCCTACAAGGGCCACATCTAACTCCCTCTTAAATATAGCCAATGAACTGGCCTCAACTACCTTCTGTGGCAGAGAATTACACAGACTCACCACTCTCTGTGTGAAAAAAGATCTTCTCATCTCGGCCCTAAAAGACTTCCCCCTTATCCTTAAACTGTGAGATGTGGTGTTGTTTTTATAGTGAACACACCAAAACCAAACATAGTGGACAGAACTCTTCCAGCAGCCAGATCAGTTTTTGAAGAGCCCACCACAGAGTAACACAGAATGCCATGTTCACCTCCACAGGGGAATATATTGAGGGGAATCCTAGCTCTTGGGTTCCATATGATGAATTCATCTTGATAACGATTAGGAGATCTAATTACAGAACCATTTTCACAGCATTTTATTCTATTGAAAATATGTGAACATCTGACAGATTGATAAATAATTGTGAAATTAACAGGTTAAAATATATCAATGGATAGAAAAAAATGACAGATTCACTGAGTAATATTTCAGTTTCACTCAGATTCTAAACGACAACTAAATCGTCGACATATTAGTCTCATCTGAGAACTCTAACCATTGTCTTTTCTCCAGGAGGTTATAGTTAGGGTCCTGCTGCATAATGTCCATAACTGTAATAACGCAGGCTGGACACTGGAATCGGATTTAATTTTGAAATGCCTTAACGTTAGGATTAGTGCAGCTACAATCCTAACGTGCACCGCCAGGATCTGCTGAAAGTAACAGACAGTGTGCAAGAGGAAAGAGTATTTCCAGATATTCAGCATTCACCAGAGAGTGGGCCTGCGGGCACCTCTGTTGCACCTTGTTCCTGGAGGCGGTGACCGTCTTAGAGATCTGAGAGTCTCTCTGGGGTTTTTATTCTGTGAATAAAGTTGTTTGTGTGAACGATGTATCACATGGTGATGTGCGAGATCAATGTGTCCAGCCAAGGAAATTGCTATCAAATTGGGAGTACAGAGAAGGTTCACGGAATGATTCTGGGATGGCACGACTTTCCATATGAAGAAAGAATGGATAGACTCGGGCTTGCTGCATCGATGGAATTTAGAAGATTGGGGGTGTTCTATTTGACTTACAAATTCTTAAGGGGTTGCACAGGCTAGATGAGGAAGATTGTTCCCGATGGTGATGGAAGTCTGGACCAGGGGTCACAGTTTAAGGATAAGGGGGATAGTCTTTTAGGACCGAGATGATGAAAATCGTTTTTCACATCAGAGAAGTGGTGAATCGTGGAATTCTGTCTGCCACAGAAGGTAATTGAGGCAGTTCGTTGGCCCTATTTAAGAGGGTAGTTGGAATGTGGCCCTTGTGGCTGAAGGTGTGCAGAGGGTATGGAGAGACGGCAGGTACAGGATTTGAGTCTGGATGATCAGCCGATGATCATTATTGAATGGCGGTGAAAGGGCCGAATGGCCTGCTCCTGCACTAATTTCTATGTTTCTATGTTTCTAAACTATGACGGGGGAAAGGGGGACACGAATTTCTTGCGTGGCACGTGCGATGCGAAACATCACCCACGCTCTCACACACACACACACACACACACACACACACAACACGCGCGTGAGGCTTCGGCAGATGATCAATCAAGCAAATGCAAGCTCACTCTTGCCTGTCACGCCGGGTTAAGCTACTGCCCTGCCTGCGATATGACGGGACACCAGCATGCTTCTCCTGCGCATGAGTGACACATGGGCAATATTTCCCGCAAGTCAGGCAGGGCTGTAGGTTAACCTGGTGGGACAGGGGAATTGAGCGGGGTTTGCTTGCATCCTCGTGAGGTGGCTGTGGGCCTGGGGGCACCGCACGCCCGTTTGACTCCCGTCGTCTCTGGCCACCACCGGGGCGGGGGGGGCACGAGACAGCGCCGGGGGAGAGCCAGAATCGTCCTGGCTCGTTGGATGAGGAGAGGTCTTCATGTGCTGCCTCCATTGAACTGCCTGACGACATCCCTCTTGTCCAATCGGTGCCCTCGATCAGCAGTCCCACCCCCACTGTCTCGCGGAAAGTGGATATTTCACCGGGTTTTAAAAGCCGGATATTCAGCATTCACCGGCGAATGGGCGTGCGGGCACCTCTGTGTCAACTTTAGCGACTTCAGAGCCGGCGCGGGCCCAATGGACGACATAGTCGGGAGCTCGCAGGTCACAGGTTGGTGACCTGTTTTTCTGGAGCTCCCGCGGCAACTGCTGCGTCCGCTGGACTGGAGGGCGGCAGCTTCGGCCGCCACGGGCCGCGGAGTTGAACCGGCCCGTTCACGGAGCGCGGTTCAGGATAACCGCGGTGATTTATTTACATCACCGGTGCGGTCACAAACATCGGAGGCCTGGTCTCCTCAGAGCAGAGGAAGAGGAAGAAAAGAGCTGAAAGAGGACAAAGGACTTAAGATTTTTGCACTTCCATCACAGGTTGAGGGAGGTGTTTGGTGAATCAATAGGGGTGGATGTTTTTAAATATGTGTTTATTGTGTGTTTTGTTATTTATTATTCTATGACTGCAGGCAACAAAATTTTTTTCAGTCCGAAAGGTTCTGAATGACAACAGTTTCCAGTTGATCGTGAAAATGGGGGGGGTGGGGGGGTGGACTGTCCCCCACCTCTCAAAACAATCCACTCAGCATGACCCCACGACCCCCCCCCCCCCCACCCTCCCCCCCCCCCCCCCCCCCGGGGATTTCCGCCCTGCTTGTGTCCACAGTTCGTGCCATTTCTTCTGAGGCAGAGAGGGGAAGACTGGAGGATAAATAAGCACTGTAACCAGCCAAGTTGAGAAAATGGGCAACTTGTTTCATCAATCCGAACCACACGGACCACTGCGTGATTCGAAACAATCCCGTGTCTTGGAAATAGGGTGTGGAGGCATAATCTGATAAAACTGTGAACTCAGTTAAACATTAACAGACAGAGATGAGCTTTGCCCAGCATTTATTCATTTACCATCGGAACCCATAAAACTGAGTGGCTGCGATCGGAATCAGGAGACCTTACAAGGTAGGCAGTAGAAAAATGTTAACCTGTGGTTTTCGGATAATATGGCCACATGACATTTTTATGGAAGTGTTCAAAAGGGCTCATATTTAACATTTTATTGTCACATTTGCTATGTGGGAATTATTGTGGACAATTGTGTTTTGCACGGGCAAACATAACAATCTAGAGATTTGCAACCAGAATAAATAAATATAAAGTTATGAGAGGCATAGTTCGGATAGACTATGGGGTGGTGGTGGGGGCGGTATGTAAAAGATTATGATACAGGGCTTTGAGGGTAATGATCTGCGAACAACCTCCTATATCAGGTGTGTAATAAAATAAGACTGGTGCAGAATTGGGGTGCAGAGTAAAGACCTGAAGCAGTTACAATTACGCTCTCTCTGAAGCAGTTAAGATCCTGTCCCACCTTCGCGCCCTAATTCACGAGCTCTGCCAAGTCTGCCCTTGACTCGGACTCGCAGCATGGTCTTCTTGAGGTCGGAGGTCGTGGGTAGGTCGTAGCAGGACATGATGCTAGTCGTAGGTACTCGTGGCATCAAGTAAGTCGGGGCGTTTTTCTAGCCTGATGAAAAATGTCCATAAGTAAAAAAAGGTGAGTTAGGTGGGGAAAGTGGGGCAGATCCTTTACAATTGTAATAAATTAATCGTGTCCACGAACTGAGCCGAAGCAACAGGTATGTCGTGACTCCTCTCTGGAGCAGTTGCAATTGGTGTGGGGACGTGGTTATTGCCACCATGCGCTGATGTTGTAAGTTTTGATCAAACAAGTCAAGTCAACTTTATTTAGTCACATACACATACAAGATGTGCAGTGAAATGGAAGTGGCAATGCCTGCGGATTGTGCATAAACTACACAACAGAATCAGTATTTACATGTTAGAAAATACATTTTTTTTAAAGACACAACATAACAGTAAATTAGTCCCTGGTGACATCAGAGTTTACAGTCTTGACGGCCTGTGCGACAAACTCCGTCTCATCCTCTCTGTTTTCACAGCGTGACAGCGGAGGTGTTTGCCTGACCGTAGCAGCTGGAACAGTCCGTTGCTGGGGTGGTAGGGGTCCCCCATAATGTTGCTGGCTTTGGATCTGCTCCTCCTGGTGTATAGGTCTTGCAGGGGTGCGAGTGTAGTTCCCATAGTGCATTCGGCCGAATGCACTACTCTCATTCTGGGTCGGCCTTCCTGTCCTGGGCAGAGCTGTTCCCAAACCAGATCGTGATGTTGCCGGACAAGATGCTTTCTACAGCCCCAGAGTAGAAGCACTGAAGGGTTCTCAGAGAGACTCTGAATATCCTCAGCTGCCTGAGGTGGCAAAGGCGCTGTCTTGCCATACTCACCAGTGCACGGTGACACTCCAAGTACAGCTATTGGTGTTGGAAAACAGACAACCCTTGATAATTCCATTATTTTTATTCATCACAGCTCCTCCAATGCCTTCGATTATGGAGCTCCTGGAAAGGTGTGATGATTCGCACCTGCTGGATTTGACAAATCATTACCACCAGAGGCTGGAAGCGGCGATTCGAGAGGCGGTGAAGAATGTTGTCTTCGTTCTAGCATACAAGAGATATTTCAGTGAGCAAGAGTACAAGGTAGGGAGAGGAATGGATGAGTGGGTAACTTCAGCCGATACTCAAATGTTTTCTTGCACAAATAATGTGGGCCAAGGGGCCAATTCTTGTGCAGTAATGCTCTCTGCAATTACAACTCAGTGCGAGGCAGTCACAAAGAATATCCCGTATAGTGGTGGTGAGTTGCTCAAACACGTCATTATAACCATATAACCATATAACCATATAACAATTACAGCACGGAAACAGGCCCTCTCGGCCCTTCCAGTCCGTGCCGACCATTTGTTTTCCCCTAGTCCCATCTACCTGCACTCAGACCATACCCCTCCATTCCCTTCACGTCCATATACCTATCCACTTTACTTTTAAATGTTAAAATCGATCCTGCCTCCACCACTTCTGCTGGAAGCTCATTCCACACAGTCACCACCCTCTGAGTAAAGAAGTTCCCCCTTCCGTTACCCTAAACTTCTGTCCCTTAATTTCATGTCATGCCCTCTTGTTTGTAATCTTCCTACCTTCAATGGGAAAAGCTTGTCCACGTCAACTCTGTCTATCCCTTTCATCATTTTAAAGACCTCAATCAAGTCCCCCTTAAATCCTTCTGCGCTCCCAAAGAATAAAGACCTCCTAACTTGTTCAACCTTCTCTGTAACATAGTTGCTGGAACCTGGCAAACATTCTAGTAAATCTCCTCTGTATCTCTCTATTTTGTTGACATCCTTCCTATAATTAGGCGACCAAAATTGTACACAATACTCCAGAATTGTTCTTTTCCAATGCCTTGTACAATTTTAACATTACTTGGCCCTACTCCTCTATATTCAATGCTCTGATTTTAAAGGCCAGCCCACACCAAAGGCTTTCTTTACCACCTATCTACATGCGATTTACTTCAGGGAGCTATGCACAGTTATTCTAGAGATCCCTCTGTTCCACAGCATTCCTCAATCCTACCATTTACAATGTAGTCCTATTTTGATTTGTCCTGCCATCGATGTAACACTTTCAACACTAACAGCATTAAACTCCCATCTGCTTTATGCCATCTTTCCGCCCACTTTTCCAAATGGCCCAAATCTCTCTGTAGCTTTGAAAATCTACTTCATTATCCACAACAAAACAACACTTATCTTAGTATCATCTGCATACTTCAGCTTATCCAATTTTCCACCCATCATCCAGATCATTGATGTACATGACTACAACAGTGGACCCAACACAGATCCCTGAGGCACCCATTGGTCCACCGAGCTAAGTGTTGCCAAAGTCCTGACAAACAGCCATCCAACCATTACTCTCTTTTTTACATCTCCATTCAGCCACTGTTGAATCCATCTTGCTACTCCGCCATTAACACCCAAAGATTGAACCTTCTTACCATCCTTCCATGGGGAACCTTGTCAAAGGCCTTACTGAAATCCATATAGACAACACCATGCTTTACCTCTCATCAATTTCACCTAGTTACCGCTTCAAAAAATTCAAGAAGGTTTGTTCAATCTAGCCCTTCCAGGCAAAAATCCATGTTGACTGTGCCTGATCAGACCCTGTTTATCCAGTGACTTATATTATATTATCTCTAAGTCTCGTTTACATTATTTGCACCACTGGATGTCAAACTAATAGTCTATAACTTGCTAGGTTTATTCTGTTGAACCCTTTTTAAACAATGGAAAACATGCGCAGTACGCCAATCCTCCGCGCATATTCCCGTTTCTATGACATTTTGAAATATTTCTGTCATAGCTCCTGCTATTTCTACACTAACTTCCGTTAAATGTCCTCGGGAATATCCTGTCAGGACCTGGAGACTTATCAACTTTATCTTTTTTTCAAAAGTGTCAGTACTTCCTCCTCTTTGATTCTTCATAGTTTCCATAGCTACTCTAATTTTTTCCCTTACCTCATAGAGTTAATATCCTTCTCCTTGTGAATACGAAGAAAAGAAAATTGTTAATATTCCATCCATCTCTCTTTCGGTCTGCAGATAGCTGTCATTTTGTTCTCTATGAGGTCAATTTTATCCCTAGAATGTATCCTTTTGCTATTAATATAGTGTAGAAAGCCTTTGGTTTTACTTCACCTTTCTTGCCAAAGCAACCTCATTATTTCTTTTAGGCCCTCCATAAATTCTCTCTTAAGATTCTTTTTACATTCTTTATATCCTATGAGCACCTCATTGTACTCCATGCCTCTTAATTATTGTAGATATCTCTTCCTTTTCGAAAAAGTGTCCAACTTTCCCTTGAAAACCATGGCTTTTCCAATTTTTTACAATTTTACCTTTCAACCTAACAGGGACATAACGTTTCTGATTCTCTTGTGCAATTTAACCTTTAAATGTCGTCCATTTTTTTCTACATCTCTTCTCCATGAAACAAAGTGTCCCAAATTCACTCCTTTAAAAATACTTACGCATTCCCTCAAAGTTAGCCTTTCTCCGATCCAAAAATTCCCCCTAGGTCCAGTTCTGACTCTCTCATAATTATATGAAACTAATGGTATTGTGATCACTTGGGTCCGAAGTGCTCACCAACGGCAATACCTCCGTCACCTGACCTGCCTCATTTCGAACGGAGGTCAGCACTGCACCTTCTTTTGGTCGATACCTTATGTACTGCTGCAAAAAACTATCTGCCACACATCCTTTACAAACTCCCAAAACATCAGCCCAATTTACAGAATGTGTTTCCCAGTCTTATTTTTGGGAACATTGAATTCTCCCACAATCCTACCTTGTGCTTATACTTAAATATCTGCTATTCCTTACATATTTGCTCTTCCATTCTCGTCCCCATTTGGCAGGTCTATAGTACACCCCTACAATGTGTTGCTACACCATTCCCACTTCTCAGTTCCACCCAAATAGCCTCCCTA
This sequence comes from Okamejei kenojei, assembly GCA_035221665.1. Lineage (NCBI taxonomy): Eukaryota > Metazoa > Chordata > Chondrichthyes > Rajiformes > Rajidae > Okamejei > Okamejei kenojei. The sequence goes on along the minus strand of CM069170.1, from coordinate 9,270,708 downwards.
GACGAGCCCTCTAATCTATCCTGCCAAAGAACTGCTGTAATATCTTCTCTGACAAGCAATGCAACACCTCCCCCTCTGGTCCCTCCAATTCTATCACACCTGAAGCAATTATATTCTGGATGTGGTGGAAAACACCGCGAGAGAACCCAAAACGTTTCAATGATTCACGTCGCGTGCAGCATTTCAAACTGTTCATGACACAATAGTTATCTGTGGATTTTACGTATTTGAGATAATTAATAGGTGATCTTGCTATTGAGGGACTGGAATACTTCAGTCCCGGAAATATGGAGCAGTGAATGCAGTGGCCGGCTGGGTCTTTGTAACTGAGAGCATTACAGTCCCACACCGGAGTTGGGAATTAGGGATTGACTGGAGTATCAATGGGATCAAATTCCTCTGCCTTTCACTATTCAAAATGACGCCTCAAGCCACTTGTAGCAAAAACAGGAAGACAGATTACTATCTGCCATAGATTACTTTGGTGTCAAGTTGGGAAAAGGGGAAGTACAACGGGATCTGGTGGTCCTTGTTCATCAGTCAATAGTAAGCATGAGGTAACAGAGGCATGTGAGAAAGGACATTGAGGGAGATTATATTTGGGACATGTTTACGAGTTTCTCAATATCCTTCCTATTACTCCATCTTGTCATTTTAGATATCGGTCCTACTCTGGGGGTGTCAGCTAGTGATATCCAGTATTGAATGAGTGATTGTGCGGGTGGGTTGCAAATTGGCTTATTGGACAATAGACATAGCATGTGCAGGGAGTCGGCAATTCGGCCCTTCGAGCTGCACCGCCATTCATGTGATCATGGCTGTTATTCATCCACAATCAGTACCCCATTCTGCCACTTTCTCCCCATATCCCCTGGACTCCGCTATCTTCAAGAGCCCTATCTAGCTCTCTCTTGAAAGTATCCAGAGAACCCGCCTCCACCTCTCTCCGAGGCAGGATAATTCCACAGATCAACTCTTGTTGAGATAAAGTGTTTCCTATTCCGTTCTAAATGGCTTACCACTTATTCTTAAACTGTGGCCACTGGTTCTGCACTCCCCCAACATCGGAAACATGTTTCCTGCCTCTAGCGTGTCCAAACCCAAAACAAACTTATATGTTTCAATAAGATATCCTCTCATCCTTCCAAACTCCAGAGTGTACAAGCCCGACTGCTCCATTCTCTCAGCATATGACAGTCTCTCCATCCTGGGAACCTACGCGGCACTCCCTTAATAGCAAGAATGATATTCTTGCCACGTCTACTATTCAGTCTCCTAAATTGAGGAAGGCCATTCGTGCTATTGAGGGAGTGCAGCGTAGGGTTTACAAGGTTAATTCCGGGATGGCCGGGACTGGACCTATTGCCGAGAGAATGGAGTGGCTGGCGTTGTATACTCTGTGTGAGGAGTATAGACAGGATGAGAAGGATATCTTTATTGAAACATATAAGATTATTAAGGGATTGGACATGCTAGGGGCAGGAAACATGTTCCTAATGTTGGTGGAGTCCAGGGGCCACAGTTTAAGAAAACGGGGATACGCCATTTAGGAATGGAGTTGAGGAACACTTTTTCCACCCAGAGAGTTGTGTGTCTGTGGAATTCTCTGCATCAAAAGGGCAGTTGGAGGCTTGGTTTCTCTGGATCACTTCCAAGAGAGTGCTAGTTAGGGCTGCCTTAAAGATTGCCAATCCAGTGGATATGGGGAGAAGGCAAGGTACTAAGGGGTACTGTTTGGCGGATGATAAGGCCGGAGTAATCAGGTTGAATGGCGTGCTGGCTCAAAGGGCTGACTATGCCCTACTCCTGCACTGATTGTCTGATTGGCGTCTGGCAGAGCCAGAATTCCACATGATTGTCATGAAACTCTCAACTCCGAGTACAAAGTCTTCTTGAGCTTCACCCCATGCCTTCTTGAGGAGGTCAGACACTCGGACAGCTTTTATCTGTAGAAGTGATGTAGCTGTGTTAATGGAGATGAAGTTGACTTTCCACTCCTTGTGGCCACTGGTGGCTATCCAGTGTGTTTGTGTCTCACTTGGCCTGGATGGATGCTTATTGGAGTTGTTTTTATGTATTTTTTGAGCTAATGGGTGACTGGAGAGAGAGGGGGAGATAGACAGAGAGGGTTGGGGAGAGGGGAGGAGGAGAGAGGAAGTGGGGGGAGAGATGGGGAGAGAGAGGCGGAGGGAATCTAGAGGGGAACGAGGAGAAGGGTTGAGAGGAGTTAGTGGAGAGAGAGAGGGGAGAGAGAGGGTCGGAGAGAGAGATGGGGGAAATGGGGGATGGAGATTGAGAGGGTAGAGAGGGGGAGAGATATGGGGTGAGAAAGATGGGGGAGTGAGAAGGGGGGGAGAGAGAGAAGCGAGAGATAGGGGTGGGAGAGAAAAGAGAGTGTGGGAGACAGGGAGGGGAGGAGAGAGGAGTGAGTGAGGGTGCGAGAGGGGGGAGGGGTCTCTGTCTGTGATGATAGCTGATGGAGGGGGTGATCAGACAGCCCTCTAACACAGTCTTATAGCCCAGAATTTAGGCCAGCGCAGAATTTAGGCCCGGAGCCTACATCACAGGCAGAGTTACAAACAGCTGGGGCTATAGCACAGTCCTGGAGGTATCAACAGGCCTGGAACTATTGACACATGCTGGAGCATATGACACATTTGATAATGTCAACCACACCATCCTAATTGACCATCTCCGGTATGGGGTTGGTATTGATGGCACTGCCCTGAGCTGGTTTCATCTCCTACTCAAAGGTTAGGAGTTGCTCTACTAACATAGGCAACTCTTTCTCCTCCCCAGCTAGCCTCTTGCTGTGGTAGGTTCCACAATTCCCTTTTCCCTGTCTATGCTCCCATTGGCCAATTCATTCAATTCATTTCATTCTAATGTACTCGACGGATACACAACTCTATCTCCCCGGAAGCCAAAAAACATCAAAAATTGCTTACCTTATTCCTCTGCCTCGTGGATATAAAATGGTTGGTATGGCCCAGAAACTTCTCCCAACTAAAACGAGAGTAAGTTGACTCATCCTTCTCGCCCTCGGAATCAATCAAAACTGACAAGGCAGCAGCCTTGGAAGTCTTACCCATTTACTCAAACCTCACGTCAAAAACCTTGGCGTGATATTTGACTCAGCACGGAATTTGACAAACAAGTCAATGCGTGGTAAAATTACACCTTCCAGCTAGTCGGACGATAGCAAAAATAAAACAATTCCTCAGTTTGTGATCTCGAAAAGATATTAAACATTTATCTCTCCTTGCCTCGATCACTGCAACTCCCTTTACTCTGGCATAGCCAATCTTCCCTGTCCCCACCTGCAACTGCGTCCAAAAACACCGCAGCCGAGGACTCCTGACGGCACCCGAAAAAAAGAGACACATCACCCTGATTTGGCCTCTCTCCACTGGCTCCCTGTGCGGTTCTGAATACATTTCAAGATCATTCTTTACTGTCTACAAAGCCCTTATGGGCTTGCACCCATACATCAAAAGTCTGCCTACCCACCACATACTCTACAGGTCCCTCAGATCGGCTTGACTTGGGGTTAGCTGAACATCCCGGCGGTCCAGGCATCAAGTCAGGGGTGACCGCACCTTAGCAGGTTGCAGCTCCTAGACTGTGGAACAGCATTCCCTTTTCCCCTCAGACCTGGCCCCCTACCATCGACTCCCATTGTCGAGACTTAAAACTCATCTTTACTCTCAAGCATTTCTTGACGTTCTCTGAGGGAGGGCTATATGTATATATTTATGTATGTACTTAATCTATGAACCAATGTTGTATAACGTTAGTACCTCCACCAATGTACAGCACTTTGCCCAACGAGAGTTGTTTTTTAAATGTGCTATAGAAATAAAAATAATTTGCTATTCTTGCTATTGAAGGAGTGCAGTGTAGGTTTACAAGGTTAATTCCAGGGATGGCGGGACTGTCATATGCTGAAAGAATGGAGCAGTTTGTCTTGTACACTCTGGAGTTTAGAAGGATGAGAGGGGATCTCATTGAAACATGTAAGATTGTTAAGGGCTTGGACACACATGTTCCCGATGCTGGGTGAGTCCAGAACCAGGAACTCCTTATTCTTAAACCACAGTTTAAGAATAAGGAGTAAGCCATTTAGAACGGAGATGAGGAAACACTTTTTCTCACAGAGAGTGTGAGTCTGTGGAATTCTCTGCCTCAGATGTCTCAGGTGGAGGCAAGTTCTCTGGATGCTTTCAAGAGAGAGCTAGATAGAGCACTTAAAATAGTGGTCAGGGGATATGGGGAGAAGGCAGGAATGGGGTATTGATTGAGGATGATCAACCATGATCACATTGAATGGCGATGCTGGCTCAAAGGGCCAAATGGTCTAATCCTGCCCCTATTTTCTATTATCTATTGAATTGACTACAGATAGTTATTAAGGAATATATCTACATTTTAGGATCTTAATCAATTTAAGATCAGTCTACTTTTGCTATGAATACTAACATACCATTTGCTTTCTTCACTGCCTGCTGCACCTGCATACCTACTTTCAATGACTGGTGTGCCATGACACCCAGGTCTCGTATCATCTCCCCCTTTCCTAATAGGCCACCATTCAAATAATAGTCTATATTCCTCTGTCTACTTCTCGCTGGTGAAAAGCATCAGGATGAATCCGTTTCCCCGAGTCGCCACTTCACGTCCCCAATACTCTGAATGGTGGGATCTAGCTCACCGCCCTTGGACACCCGCAAGACTCAGTCTGCTGTAATTAAGAAATTTTGCTCATTAACCCGCTGGAGTCAAGTTGTATCCCAATGAAATAAATGACTCCTTTGTGGAAGAAACTAATTTAGAGGGAAATTAAAGGAAAATTAAAAGTGAAGGTTTTTCAAATTTGCTTTGTGATTTCATTGCATGATATCATGGAGAAATGGCAGCAGAAAACTGCTCACCAGTTCTCTGACTTCACATCAGAATTAGCCGACAGTTATGCTGTGCAGTAAACAACATTTTTTTGTTAGGTACGGCTCTACAAAAATATATTATCTCCTACATGGGTACCAATTATTTCATTAGACATGACATACTATTCGCTTATGTTAATCTTATGAAACAACCGATGGTTAACACGTCAAACACAATACAAGGGAATCTTGACATTATTCTATCTTATCTTTCAGGCGGCCCACACCACCATCCCCATTCTAAGCCAATCATAAACCTCCTATTTACCACAACCTATCTATGGTACTAGCTGTAGAGGGCTTGGGAGATCCCTGTAACTTCTCACAGAAGAGTAAACAAGCTTTGTTATCTGCTCTGCTATTTCATGTTTACATTTACCATCCACCCTGCATACATTCCCAGACAAGAGGTTCTATGTCTAATCTTACTTTGCCGATTCCCACAACCTCTTGTGCACCTGGTCAAGTGAGAGCTGCCAATTGTCACATCCAATACACCCTTTCATTACCTTGTTCAATTCCAATCAAAATTAAATCATGAAGGATATTAATTTTTCTTCCACTGTTCCCTCCTTGTTTATCAACACTTAGAGTAAGAAAGATTAGTAATATTTTCTCTCATTAATCAAAAATGGAGCCATACTGGTCTGATTTGGTTGGACAAGCAAAGATATACCTCATTGTGCATGCGAAGGAATATGGGCACAAACCCAACATTCAAATCAGATATGGAAGCGTGTTTACTTCCAGCAGCGAGTTCACTGTGTTCTGTGTGAAAGTTGGTCATTGGATTTCAAACTCCAACTTCTTTTTTTTTTTTTTTTTTTTAATTTTTTTATTGTAGAAACAATATATACCAAGTACACTCTTATACGACATTGAGAGTTACATAATGTATAAAATTATAACATATTGATTATTGATTAATACTATTTATGATAATTGTAGAAATTAGCCTTTATACATTTTTTGTTTTGTTTTTTTATTATATTGGGAGTATATGTTAGTATATTCCTAAATTAAGTAATACACTTTGATTTCTCAAATCAATGGATCTTATTCTATTACCAAAATAGAAATCCCCGTATAAAAACTACGTAGTACCCAATCTTAAACAAAGTTTTTTTGGATATTCATAATGTATCAAATTATTAATAATGTTTGTATTATTGTTTAATTTTATAGTTCGTATTATTGTATAATTGAAATAACATAGTTTTATATAATACAAGTTTAAGACATTATTAATCTTTTCATACGAACAGAAAATAAGTGTGTACGTATTACAAAATTTTCTTATAATATGTTCTATAATTTTTTCCTTAATTAAAGATAGAAAAGATAGAGAAAAAGAATAGAAAATAGAAAAAGAAAACTGTGGGAAAAGTTCTTTGATGGAGATTGAAGTATACTAAATAATCCAATCTTGGAGATACATTTCATGATTTGTTATGTGTATTTCTTTCATCCATTCAGATATTCAGGCCTCAGTCAAGTCCCTGCGCCGAACCATTGTGACCCTGTAGATATTTAATATAGGGAGACCATATCTCCTTGAAGAGATCTAACCTGTCCGTCCATAAGGACAAGTCCAATCTCTCCAAGTGAAGTGTCTCCGTCATTTCTGTATTCCACATTTTTAAGTGTTGGGGATACAGGGCTTTCCAAAATTTTAATATTAATTTTTTCCAAATTATTAAGAATAGTCGATAAAAAGTTCTATGATTCCTTGTAATTATTTGTTCCGTTTCCGGTATTCCAAGTATGATTAACTTTGGGTCATTAATCATAGTAATATTAATAACTTTCGAGATTATTTTGAATATTTCATTCCAAAATATTCTAAAATCTTCGTACAATTAGTAAATGAGTGTGACAGAGTTGCTTCCATGAATTTGAACATTTTTCACATATAGGTGATAGTTTTGGAAATACTTATGTAGTTTTAGATTTAGAATAATGTAATCTATGTAAGATTTTAAACTGTATAAGTGCATGTTTAGCATTTAAAGAGCAGTAATGTATCTGTTGTAGGCTTTCTTCCCATATTTCTGGACTTATTATTTGACTTAGTTCATTTTCCCAGCGCTGTCTATGTATTTCCGATGATGGGATATCACTTTCCAACAAAAAATTGTAAATGTATGATATCAATTTTTTCTGTATTTGGATGTTTTATTCAAGCATTCATCTAAAATTTCACTCTTTCTATTTCTAAGTTCTTGTGTATTTGCAGAGATATAGTTTCTGATTTGTAAATATCTGAAATATTCATATTATGAAGCCCGTAAGTTTGTTGGTAATTCTTGAAATGAAGAAAAAAGAATTATCCTTATAAAGATCCCCTATATTTAAAATTCCTTTATTTTTCCATTGTTATAAAAGCTTTATCCATCATTGACGGTAAAAACGTAAAGTTGTTGGGCAATTGTAAAGAGCTTGCGGTATAAATTTTAGTTTTAGTGTTTTCTTTATTTGTTCCAAATACGTATTCCCACTTTCTATTATCAAATTTTTCACTATAAATTTTCTTAGGTACATTAGTATTAGCAAATATTATAGAGCTAATTTCAAATGGAAATTCTGACAGTGTCTTCTCTTTCCATTTTTAACCAATTGGTTTTATTATCTATTTCTCCTAACCAAAAATTCATATTTCTAATGTTAACTGCCCAATAATAAAACATAAAATTTGGTTAAAAGCTAAGCCCCCGTTTATTTTAGCTTTACATAAATGTTTTTTTATTTATTCTATGATTTTTATAATCCCAAATAAAGTTAGTGACTATTGAATCTACTTTTTTAAAGAAATTTTTAGAGAGATATATCGGGATTGATTGAAATAAATATAAATAATTGTGGGAGGAAAATCATTTTTATTGCGTTTATTTTACCTAACATTGAGATAGGTAAGCTTTTCCAATATACGAATATTTTTTATTTAATTTTATTCAATAATAACGGGAAATTAGATTTAAATAAAGAGTCAAATCTTTTTTGTAACAAAAATACCAAGATATTTAATATTTTCATTTGTTATCTTAAAGGAAATTGTTGTAATATCTGTAAATTATTCATGGTTATTGGCATAAGTTCACTTTTATTCCAATTGATACTGTATCCTGAAATTAAACCAAATTCCGTTATTAGTTTTAACAAATTACAGATACTTATTTCCGGTTTAGGTAATATAAAGTAAATATATCGTCCGCATATAACGAGGATTTATTCTTAGTATCTTTAGTTATCGTATCCATATATTTCTGGATGTAATCTTACCCTTTGAGCAAGAGGTTCGATTGCTAACGCAAACATGTAATGGTGATAAAGGACAGCCTTGTCTACAACCTCGAGATAAACTAAACTTAGTTGATAACATATGATTTGTTATTATTCTAGCTGTTGGATTTGCATATAATAATTTAAATCCAAGTAGTAAACTTATCACCAAGCTTAATGGCTTCCATCACCGAAAATAGATAAGGCCATTCCACCTTGGTCAAAAGCTTTTTCTGCATCCAACGAGATGGTCTACTAAGTCTTTTTTATCACTTCTTTTCGAATATATGATATTAAATAACCGTCCTTAAATTATATGAAGAATATCTTTTAGGTATAAATCCTGTTTGATCAGATGAATTAATTCGTTAACAATTTTGCTTAGTCTTGTGCAAGAATTTTTGTTAAAATTTTTTGATCCGTATTTAATAAAGCAATTGCTCTATACGATCCTGGGTCATCCAAATCTTTATTTATTTTGGGTATAAGTGTTATAATAGATTCGTTCAATGTGTCTGGTAATTTCTCTTGTGTATATATCTGTTCATATAATGATTTTAAATATGGGACCATTTGGGCATGAAAAATTTTATAAAATTCCGAGGGTATACCATCTGGTCCTGGAGTTTTAGTTTTACCATTTTTTTAAAGATTTAATAGATTCTTGGATTTCTTTTATTGAAATATCGGCATTTAAAAAATTCTCTATTTTGTAAATCTAATTCTTTTAGGTTACATACATTTAAAAAGGCATCTATTTCTGTTTTATTTACTGTTGTGTTACCAGTATACAAATTTTTATAATATTGCATAAATCTTTTCATTAATATCCTTGGGTTGTATTAATAATTCACCGTTTTGTGATTTAATCCTATGGTATAATTTTTTCCGCTTCAATTTTCCTTAATTGTCGAGCCAATAGTTTTTGTGGTTTAGTCTCCAAATTCAAACAACACTTGTTTAGTATGTTGGTAGTATTTTAAAACTTGATCAGTATATATTTTTATTTAATTTATACTTCAATGCTACAATTTTATTATGTATTATTATATCTGATTTTGTTGCATTCTGTATATCTAAATTGTTTAATCTCCCTTTCTAAGTCATGTTGTTCCTTCCGAATCTTCTTATTATGGAATGCTTGTGAAGAAATCATAATTCCTCGAAGATATGCTTTAAATGTTTCCCATAATAAAGAGCGAGATATTTCTGGTTGATCATTTATTTCAAAAAACATCTTAATCTGAGTTATGATGTATTCCTGAGTTGTTTTATTTTTTAAAATTTGTGGATTAAGTTTCCATTGTCCTAGATTTCCTGTTTTACCATTTATTTTAATTTTAAAAATGTTAATGGTGCGTGAATCTGAAATTATAAAAAAAATATTATGATATTTGGATTCGTAAGTAAGTGAAATAAGCTTTGCATCTACTAGGAAAGTAATCTATTCTTGAATAGGTTTTATTGTACTGGCGAGTAGAAGGAATATTCTCGACCAGTAGGATTTTCTGGTTCTCCAAACATCTTTAATGTTAGTCAATTTGAATGTATGCGTTTAATAAATCACTAGAATGCGATTTAGTTTTCCTTTGTTTTGAAGATCTATCTAAATAAGGGTCTAATGTACAATTAAAATCTCCTCCAATTATCAAATTGTAATGTGTTAATTCTGGAATATTATTAAGTACTTTCTTTAAAAGAATAAAGGACTATCAAAATTTGGTCCATAGATGTTACAAAAATCATTTTTTCCCTATTTATTTCTCCTATTACAATAATGTATCTGCCATCTTTATCAGATATAGTAGATATATGCTTAAATAAAGTATCTTTACGAAATAATATTGCTACGCCTCTTGATTTATGCGTAAAGGAAGAGTGATATATTTTATCTATCCATTTAGCTTTCAGGGCTATTTTTCATGCGTCTTTCTTTAGGTGTGTTTCTAGAATATAAATTACATCAGCTTTCATTGCCTTTAAGTGTGTCAATTTTTTCCTCTTTTTATTGGTTCATTGATACCTTTAACATTCCAACTGCAAAAGGTTAATCCCTCGTTCCCCATATTTCTTTTTAAATCCTGCATTTTAGGTTTGTGGGAATCTTAGAATAGGGTCCAAGGGTCCGGCAGTAGACTTAACCTTACAACCGAACACCGAATAGATGGAATTTTAGATCTCTTTTATGTGCTTCACGAATGTATCTCCATTGTTCCAGTATATAGCTCCATTCAAACTGAAAGATATAGTAAACATAAAAAAAAATAATGAAAAGTGAGTAAAAAAGCTTAGTAAGGTGTATAAAGAATAGAAAAACTACAAATAAAATATTTGTAGTTTGTGAAAGCCAAGCTATATTGGCTATTAATCTAAAGGCTTCCGGCCATTGAAGTTATTAATTTAGCCAGCTCCTAATTTTAAGGAATTATTATTCCATGATAATATTTTAACGGGAATTATAGTATTAAAGAAATGAAAAGAGTGATATTAATCATCATAAAAAGTATATATATCTAAGATTAGTTTAAAAAAATCTAATTATAAAGCCACAGTTAAAGAAATTTTTTTTTTAAATACAAAAAATAGAAGTCATTATTAAAAGAGGGAGAAATACATTAAGGGGAGGATATCTCCAAATGTAACAAGACATTAAAAAGATATTAATTATTAGTAGTATTAATTAGCAATAGTGCACAGTCTTGGTTAATAACAGTCATAGTAATAATAAAACCGCGTTATAATTTTAGTATGTGTGTTATTTGTTTGTGTTAGTTGTATATTATGAGTAATTGTCAATGTTCGGTGAGCTTCTTCCAATCCGGGAAAACATTTCGTTCCATACGACATTGTCCATTCCTTCTGATTTCTTTCTAATTCCATATTGTCGTATAAAGTTTCATAAAATGTTAAGAGACCGTACTAGGTCTTTAAAAATAGTAAAAGGGAGTATATTTGCTTGTAGATGGTTTTCAAGTATCAAACTGCTTTGCAAATTCCATTGCTTCTGTTGGAGTCTTGAAAAAGTGTTTCCACGCTGTTATAAGTAAACTCTTAGGATGGCTGGGTAATTCAGACCGTATCTCAAGTTTTCTACACCCCTCATAAGGTTTTTGGCTTCGTTTTAAACGCTTTTCGTTTTCTGGCAACCTCTGGGGGATAGTCTCGATAGATACTGATTCTTTGTCCTTGAAACGTCAGATTCTTTGTTCTCGAGGCTCTTCGCATAATATCCCTCGAGGGTGAAAAATCATATTGTAACTTGACGATGATTTGTCTTGGGGGGGGCGTTTGTACTGGTCTGTCTTCTGCCGACTCGATGTGCACGAGCTAAAACAGGCATATCATCCAAAGATAAAACAGCTTGCAGTAATTTAGCAGTGGAATTCTCGAGTGTCTTCGTGTTTCTCTAGACCTTCAGGAATCCCTGCAATCCTCAAGTTCTGCCTTCTTTGATAGCTTCCAGCTGCGTGCATTTATCTGTTACTTTGGATAACAACTCCAGTAGACGTTCTTGTTTCTGTTATCAGCTTTGCTGTAGACACAGTACTAGCCTCCGCTATCTTTTCAAGGTTTTTTCACATCTGCCGTCAGGACATTTGCCGTCTTGAAGCTCTTGCCGCAATCCGTGCAATCGAAGGGGTGTTCTCCCGTGTGAACCCGCCGGTGGGTCTCCAGCTCGCCGGATGCTGCCAGGCTTTGCCACACACATCACATTCATAATGCTTCTCCTTGATGTGCCCTGCCATGTGGTCCTCCGCCGAAGCTCAGCCCCTCGAAGCTCGGCCTGCACACCAAGCACATGGGAGGCTCACCAGCATCCTGGCCGCCGTCAATGGCAGCTCACGTCCCCTCATCTTCTTTCCACAGCAACAGCTCCTGAACTCTGCAGGAGGGGAACACAGAGGGTCAACAAGCTGGCAAACAGGACATTACTAATGCATGAACATTACTAGTGCTTGAATGTGGGGGGTGGGGGGGAGGGCAGGGGGATGTGAGGAGAGCGGGTGGAGTGAGGGGGGAAATTTAGGTGGGGGGAAAGGGAGGCAGGAAGGAGGGGGAGATGGGGAGGAGGCAAGTGGGGAAGGGGGATGAGGATGGTGGAAGTGAGGGGGTAAGGAGGGCAGGGGAGAAGTGGGGGGCTCCGCACTGACCTGGGGGTGCCAAGCAGCCCGTCCGCCAGCCAGAACGACCGGCGTCCTGACGTCACCCCAATCTGAGTGGAGCCGTTGGCGCTGAGTCACCTGGTGGGGGGGGGGGGGGGCGGGTGACATGCATCATGGGGAAAAATTCACAGGGTGCTGCAGTGAATCAGTGGGTCAGGCAGCGTCTGTGGGAAACATGGATAGGTGCACCATGGCCTCCCATCGCCAGGAAGGCGCTGGCATTCGGAGGACCAGAGGCGCTGTACCGCGGCCTTCAATAGACAGGGTGCACTGCAGTTGGAGGACCAGACGTCACCCACACCTCCTTCCTTTCCTCACTCACTGACATCCCGAGAGAGGGAATGTGGGGGGAAAATCAAGCTTTATTTCCCTTTTATTTCATCGTCTGCTTGTTGATTTTTGGCCCAAAAAAACTTCACTAAAACATTTAGATCGAAAGCATAAATACAAAAATATATTATATCGGTCACTAAGCACCCACAAACATATCTCTCAATAATGCTCTTTGGTTCAGAGGATTTCTACATTGGTGTCGGGCCCACGTTTTAGGCCTGTGTTCTAGGCTTTGCCTGAAGTTTTATAGGCTCCGGGCCTGTGTTGTGGGCTCAGGTCGGGTATTTTAGGCCCCAGGCCTGTGTTGTGGGCTTTTGCCAGTGTTCTGCACCTTCCGACCTGTGTTTCGTAGGCCCTAGGCCTGTGTCACAGGCTCCAGGGTTGTGTCATAGGCTCATGCCTGTGTCATAAGCTCCAGGGTTGTGTTATAGTCTCCAAGCCTGCGTTTCTGACTCCAAGCCTGTGTCAGAGGCACCAGGCCGGTATTATAGGCTCCAGGCCATGTTATAGGCTCTGGGCTTGTGTTATAGGCTCCAGGCCTGTGCTATAGGCTCCGGGCCTGTGTTTCTAGTAGAGTGGATAAGGGAGAACCAGTGGATGTGGTATATCTGGACTTCCAGAAGGCTTTCGACAAGGTCCCACATAAGAGATTAGTATACAAACTTAAAGCACATGGTATTGGGGGTTCAGTATTGATGTGGATAGAGAACTGGCTGGCAGACAGGAAGCAAAGAGTAGGAGTAAACGGGTCATTTTCAGAATGGCAGGCAGTGACTAGTGGGGTACCGCAAGGATCAGTGCTGGGACCCCAGCTATTTACAATATATATTAATGATCTGGATGAGGGAATTGAATGCAACATCTCCAAGTTTGCAGATGACACGAAGCTGGGGGCAGTGTTAGCTGTGAGGAGGATGCTAGGAGGCTGCAAGGTGACTTGGATAGGTTGGGTGAGTGGGCAAATGCATGGCAGATGCAGTATAATGTGGATAAATGTGAGGTTATCCACTTTGGTGGCAAAAACAGGAGGGTAGACTATTATCTGAATGGTGGCCGATTAGGAAAACAAGATCTGGGTGTCATGGTACACCAGTCATTGCAAGTAGGCATGCAGGTGCAGCAGGCAGTGAAGAAAGCGAATGTTATGTTGGCATTCATAGCAAAAGGATTTGAGTACAAGAGCAGAGAGGTTCTACTGCAGTTGTACAGGGTCTTGGTGAGGCCACACCTGGAGTATTACGTACAGTTTTGGTCTCCTAATCTGAGGAAAGACATTTATTGCCATAGAGGGAGTACAGAAAAGGTTCAGCAGACTGATTCCTGGAATGGCCAGGACTTTCATATGACGAAAGACTGGATAGACTCGGCTTGCACTCGCTCGAATTTAGAAGATTGAGGCGGGATCTTATAGAGACTTACAAAATTCTTAAGGGTTTGGACAGGCTAGATGCAGGAAGATTGTTCCCGATGTTGGGGAAGTCCAGAACAAGGCGTCACAGTTTAAGGATAAGGGGGAAGTCTTTTTGAACCAAGATGAGAAAATTATTTTTCACACAGAATGGTGAATCTGTGGAATTCTCTGCCACAGAATGTAGTTGAGGCCAGTTCATTGGCTATATTTAAGTGGGCATTAGATGTGGCCCTTGTGGCTAAAGGGATCAGGGGGTATGGAGAGAATGCAGGTACAGGATATTGAGTTGGATGATCAGCCATGATCATATTGAATGGCGGTGGGTACAGGCTCGAAGGGCTGAATGGCCTACTCCTGCACATATTTTGCATGTTTCTATGTTTCAATATTTAAGCTCTGGGCCATTGTTATAGGCTCCAGACCTGTGTTTTTAGCTCCAGGCTTGTGTTGTAGGCTCTGGGCCTATGTTGTAGGCTCTGAGCGTGTTTTGTAGGCTCCAGGCCTAAATTCTGGGCTTTGGCCAAAATTCTGGGCCATAGGACTGAGTTATAGGCTCTCAGGGCTGTCAGATCATCTCCTCCATCAAGCTATCAGCAGAGAGCAGGGGCCACGCCGACTGAAGTCCCTTCACCTCTTTGCTCTATATGGAATATAACTCCTAGACTCCATCCAGCTAACTGAGACAAAAGCACACTGGATAGCCACCAAGTGGCCACAGGAGTGGAAGGCAACTTCATCTCCATTACACAGCTACATCTCTTCACCAGATAAAAGCTGTCCAGTGTCTGACCTCCTCAGAGAAGCATGGGTGAAGCTCAAGAGACTTGGTACTGGACTTGAGAGTTTCAATGACAGCATGTGGAGATTCTGGCTCTGCCAGAGCCAATAGACAATAGGTAGGAGTTTCAATGCAGCATGTGTAGATGGGGGCTCCGCCAGAGCCCAGCCTGTGAATGCAGAGCAGAACAACAGACAGCCAACCATGTCATCTCTGGGTACCCGCTCTACCACCCACCAAATGGAGCTCAGGGCCTGGCAGACATTGACGCAGAGACAACAACCTGGCTGCTCAACACCCGGCTTGTGATCTAACTATTACTTTGGTTTATTTATGTTTCATTCGCAAGAAGAAGGGCTTTATTATAGGCTCTGGGCCTGTGCTATAGTTATAGTCTCCGGGTCTAAGTTCTGGGCTTTGGCCTAAGTTCTGGTGCTACTTGCCTGTGTTTTGTATGCCACAGGGTTGTATTGTAGGCTCCAGGCCTGTGTTCTAGGCTTTTGGACCTGCAGGAGCGCCAGGGAGATGGCCAGCCCTGCCGGCAGTCTGTTAGTTTTTTCACCTTTTTGTTATTTTTAGCGCCCGTTTAAAGTTTGTTTTTATGTTCTTCGGTTTGTTTTATGTGGGGGGAGGGGGGGGGGGGGGGGGGAAATTGAGTGAAACTTTTTTTCAAGTTCTTACCTTCCCGGAGATGTGATCACATTCTCCGTGCTCTGCGGCCTACCATCGCTGGAGCTGGAGGCCTCCTCAGACTGTCATGAGCCCCACCGCGGGGCACGGACTCAACATCGGAGCGGATCCCTTGCCTGGGATCACTCCCACCGCGGCCAGCAGACTTACCATCAAGGGCTCGCCGTCTCGGGAGAGGCTGAGTCGGGAGCTCCAACGCTGTAGAAGGTTCGTCCAGCCCCGACGCGAGGTTCGATTGGCCGGCACATCAATGGAGGCTCGAGGCCCCCGACCGAGGAAGAACAAAAGGAAGGACTTGAACTTCATTTCACCTTCCATCACAGTGAGGAATGTGTAGGAGTCATTGTGATGGATGTTCATGTTAAAATATGTTTTTGCATCTGTTGGTTTTAATTGTATGACCTGGTCAGTGAAATTCCTCGTATGTTGCAAAACATACTGGGCGAATAAAAATCTGATTCTGATTCTGGTTCTCGGCCTCAGAGCCTGTGTTGCAGGCCTCAGGGCTGTGTTGAAGGCTCCAGGCCTGGTTGTGGGCTTGTGGTTGAATGGTTCCTGTTGTGACATAACCCCCCCCCCCCTCCCCTCCCCCCCCCCCACACACACACACTAAACCTCCACGCCCACTCACACCAACCCCCCCCAAAACACACTACCCCCCCAAACACACTACCCCCCCTCCACACACTAAACACCCCACGCACACTAACCCCCCACACAACCACTAACCCCCTCACAGACACTAACCTCCCCACACACACACTAATCCCCCCCAAACAAACTAGCCCCCTCACACACACTACCTCCCCACGCACACTAATCCCCCCCCCACACACACACACACTAATTCCCCACACACACACTAACCCTGCCCCACATACACACTAACCCTGCCCCACACACATACTACCCCCCCCACACATACTGACCCCGCCACACACTGATACTGCATACACACACTGATACCGCATATACATTCTAACCCCCCCTCCCCACTAACTCCGCCACACAAAACACATTAACCCCCCGCACAAACTAACTCCCCCACACACAACCCCCCCACAGACACACACACGAACCCCCCCCCCCCCCCCCCACACACCACACTAACCCCTCCCCCACACACACTAACCACACACACATACATTAACTGTGAGGGATAAAGTGATTAAACCCTATTAAAGAAAGGAGTTTTAAAGAGAATTCAAACAGAGAGGGGCTGGAGAGAGGATTCTGACACAGCAGTGTCTGAAGGTTGCCAGACCCATCCTTGAGGCCTTGAGTAAGAAGAGATAGCTTTGTCTCGCTAGAGAAGGGGTGATGTAGAGAGATCCCTATCAGTGGAAAGGAGTGATGGATGGGACCCTTGTCACTATAGCTTAGCTTTAGTACTGATATAGGAAAACTGAGAGGGTTCACTGGGAGGTGAGTAAAACTGGGCCAGGTCATGAGCAATTGAGCATGCTTAATAGAATAAATGAATATTACAACACACCCCTGGTCAAGAAATTGCTCATTACCATGAACATGTTTGAACATGCAATGTATGATATGGGAGGTGCGAGGGGATGTACGGTGGGAGGTACCCACAGATTGTGCACCTCCGACCCTGATTGGAGAAAGGTCCGGAGGGGAGATTGAATGTAAGATTTTGTGTATAAAGGGGGATGATCTCTCTGGCTTCGGTGTGTCGAGTTGGAGAGGCACCCGGTCTGCAGACTCGTAAAATAAAGAAATCTCTTGCTTCCAGGATTTAGTCTTTGAGTATTCATTGTGAGCACAAAGGGTATCTCACAAATTGGGGGCTCGTCCGCGATCGCCACTCCGGCTGCTTGGTGGAGGCAAAGAAGGAGGGGAAGGTGCACCCTGCTGATTTCAGCAGTCTCTGATCTCCTTGCTTGCCATCAGCAGTTTGAGCGAGTGATATCCGCTGGAAAAGACTCGGGAAGCAAGAGGGGGTGTAAGGTAAATACGTACGGGACGGTCGAGTGATTCTTCTGCACAGGACCCAGGTAAGAAAAACGACTATTAAGTATTGCCTGGGCGACCGGGGTTTGTCGGACGGGAATAGTCCGACAAGGTAATGGGAAACTGGAACGGGAGGAGTAAGGGTCCGGGGAACCGGGATGAGGCTCATACTGATATGGAGCCTAACATTCCGCCCGATAGTCCGTTGGGGCGAATGTTGGATGGGGTGAAGGGAACACCCGGGGTAAGAGTAAGGAAACTATGTGCCTCTCACCAGTATGGGGGAGAAAACATTAAAAAGGAGATGAAAAGTTTATTGGAAGACCCCTTGGGACTGGCTGAACAAATAGATCAGTTCCTAGGGCCAAAAATGTTTTTATGAAAAATATTGAGTTGTTTCAAACAATCTCATTGAAGTAAGAATGGAACTAATGTAATGTGTGTGTAAAAACCGGTTTTGTATGAATGAGGAAGTTTGTATATGTGATAGGTTTGTTTGCTGTGGGCCATGTTGTAAGGGTGTCTGTGTGTGTTCCTTTAAGGAATTGTAAGCAATGGGGAGGTTATTGTAAGGTAACGGACAACGCTTTGTATCATCGCAACTTAAAAAGGGGAAGTTGGAAAATGTAGGTTGCTTGGCTTCTATAGATTTCTTTTCAGTAAAGTTAATTTGGAAAATTGTTAGTCGTATGTATTTAAACTAGGAATTGGAATTTGGGAATTGTAGGGGGAATGGGTTTGAACAAAATTAGAAATAAGTTAATTGCTGAACAACAAGCAGCTTTTATGGTTTGTTTAGATAAACATTCTGGTTGGAGAAGGGTAATAAATTAATGGGGCCCAGAAAAAAAAGGAGTTGGCAGACAATGATGTCAATAAGGGGAAGTTTGTTTACTTCAGAAGAAAGACAGATGGTCAGACAGGCAGGAGAAGGGGTTACAGGATTAAAGCGAGAGCAGTAAAATATTCCATTACTGCACGAATTGGAGTAACCAAACAGAAGAAGTGTGAGAGATCTCAGGGAGATAATAATAAAGGGAATCAGAGAAGCCGTTCCAAGGGACAGAATTTCGAACGGGCTTTTGAAAATCAGCAGTACAAGGACGAACCTCCAACAGTGTTTTTACAAAGGTTAAGGAAACATGTCCAGCAGTATTTGGGGATAGACCCTGATACGACCGCAGGTCAGCAGTTGTTGAAGGTTAATTTTGTAACAAAATCATGGCCAGATATTAGAAAGAAATTGGAAAAAAATTGGAAGGTTGGAATGAAAAACCATTGAATCAGTTGTTAACAGAGGCTCAAAAGGTATATGTAAGACGGGATGAGGAGAAACAGAAGGGAAAGGCAAAAATGATGTTGCAAGCAGTACAGCAAGTAGTATTGGAGGACGAGGAAGAGGTGAATGGAGGGACCGAAGTTGGGGTCCCCGGGAAAACAAGGAACAAGGATCAGGAGGGTGATACACGGGGCCACCCTGGTGTTATTATTGTAAAGAGGAGGGTCATTTCAAGAGGGAATGTCCTAAGCGACGACGGGAGGTGCAGTCGTACGCACTCATGGAGGAAGAATAGGGGAGTCAGGGGTCCTGCTCCCTGGGGTGTATGGGATACACACGGGAACCACTGGTAAATTTGAAATTAGGACCCCAGGGAGAGGATATGATATTTATGGTAGATTCGGGAGCAGAAAGATCGAGTATAACTAAGGTACCAGAAGGAATGAGATTGGGTAAAAAACAGGTTAGAATCTCAGGGGTAGAAGGGAAAGTGATGACATTACCCGAGGTAGAAGGGGTGGTGGTAAAATATGAGAATCGGGAAACTATAGAAGATTTAATCTTGGTACCCCAGGCAGGGATAAATTTGATGGGGAGAGACTTACAAATCCAATTAGGAATGGGAACAGCCCCCGTAGGGGGACAGATAATAGTCCAATTGTATAAATTGACCACGGAGGACGAGGAAAGAATAGTCCCGCAGGTGTGGGCCAAGGAAGGAAACCGGGGTGGGCTGCAGATAATAGCTTTGAAAATAGCTTTGAAAAAAGAAGGTGAGATAGTACGGGCAAGGCAATATCCAATTTCTATGGAAGGAAGGAGAGGACTTCAGCCAATTATAGAGAACTTACTAAAGGACGGTATATTAGAGAGTTGTATGTCCCCATATAACACCCCCGTACTCCCCGTAAGGAAAACCGACGGGACGTTTCAGATTGGTCCAGTATCTCAGGGAATTAAATAAGGTAGTTAGAACGCGACACCCGGTGGTCCCGAACCCGTATACCATAATGGGACGGATACCCCCGAATCACAAGTGGTTCAGGTGGTAGATTTAAAAGACGCTTTTTGGAGCTGTCCCCTCGCTGAAGAGAGCAAGGACCTTTTTGCGTTTGAATGGGAAAACCAGAGACCCAAAGGAAACAGCAGTATCGGTGGACTACACTCCCTCAGGGATTTACAGTCCCCGAACCTGTTTGGACAGATATTGAACAAGTATTAGAGGACGTCCCGAGGACTGATGAGACACAGCTGTTGCAGTATGTGGACGATTTATTACTATCTGAGAAGTAAGACATTGAGTTTAGAATGAGAAAGAAGGCAGATCAGAGAAGGATTAAAGTGGGAAGCAGAGGGATGAATTGATGAGACTGCTTTAGAAAGAAAGTGCGTGAAAAAGGAAAGACAATGTTGTCAGCAACAACAGACCTGGTTGAAAAGTCTGAAATAAGTGATGCACCGACACACAGTGAGTCCTATGACAGAGCCAAACAGGGCCAGAGATTCCATGCCAATAATAAATGTATTTGGGAGAGTGTTTTCTCAAATGCCCTATCGGGAGTGAAATAAATCTGGATCTAAGCCCAGACAAGGCTAGTAAGGAGATAGGTAATGGATAAGGTGTGTTGGGGATGTGAACATGTACGATAATCAGGAAATAATAATAATAATAATAATAATAATCTTAATAATAATATTAAGATAATGGTGAACATAGCTATGGTAAGAACATTAAGAAGAGGTATTAAATACACCTAGGCTAGGATGCGGCAGCGTTTTAAATACTAGCGCCGTGTTTTTAATCAGATGTTGTAGGCAGATTTGGAAGGTGTTGATATAGTATGTGGATGATTTGCTGGTTTGTTCCACAAGTGAGGAGCAACGTGAGAAAGAGACATTGTAATTATCTTGGAAAAGATGGCACAGGAGGTCATGATGTATCAAGGAAGAAGTTTTTGTTTTGTCAGCAGCAGGTAGAATATTTTGGACGAGTAATATCTAAAGAAATAAAAGCTATAGCGCAGGATCAAATTGGAAGCTTGCCTGCAATCTTGCTTAGCTCAATTGGCAGAAATTAAGGCTTTAAGAGCAGCATATGTACATGGAGTCTGGCATATGTTTGGAGCAGTAGGGAAACAGAAAGGCTTTGAGAAAAGCAACGGAGACCCCATGCAAAGTTAGCAGTGTTCCCCTATGGAATGTTGTTTGGGTTATCTTATTTGGGAAGGTGGAAGGCACACCAACCTTTGAGGGAGGTGATGTATTCTTGAGGAACTATTTACTGGCAGTGTCCCGTTCCCTTACAGAATTAAAAGCGAAAGGATTATTGGCTCAAAGCCCGCCACTTGACTTTCCAATACATGCTGTAAAGGCCGGCGACTGGGTACTGGTCAAAAATTGGAAGGAGGAGAAACTCCAGCCCAGGTGGACCGGCCCGTACCTAGTATTGCTGACAACCGAGACAGCAATATGAACAAAAGAAAAAGGGTGGACCCACGCGATCTGGGTTAAAGGACCCGTCGATCCACCCGTTTCCGAGGAGGAGGAACAGTGGACGGTGAAGCCGGGAAGTAAACCCCTAACAGTAATTTTAAAAAGAAAAGCATTGAATGTATAACTGACAGTATGAAAGGAGCAGTTGTGGTATTGTTTCCTTTGTATGTAATTGTTGTAAAAGGTATTAATAATTGTGATAAATGTTATCATCCTATTCAATACAGAGGGGTAATAACCAGATCATTTACCTATCATTCCCATGTGAACAAAGTATGCCATGACCGAAAGACTAGAATCATTTGTAAAGAGGGGAGAAAGGAGAATTTTATGGCAGGCAATAGGGGGTATATAGGGAAGTTTGGGGCCGTTACCTGCCCAAAGGGAGAGAGATGGGTTTGTGTACAGTTAGTTTTCCCTTCTCAGATCGTAAAAGGGGCAATAGATAAGACGAAGGAGGAAGTAATAAAAGAGGTTACTAAGGTAGTAGTCACTAAGCCTCCCCCTCCCCCACATACTCAGCCTCAAGTGCACCAGACACTGTACGAAGAAATCAAGAAGCAGATCGAAATCCCTGAAGGAAAAAAAAACCTGTTTGTGGACTTGGCCACACAGGATAGCTGGGACCCTGAATGTGACTAACTGTTGGGTCTGCGGAGGACTGCTGATGAATTCACGCTGGCCGTGGAGAGGATCCATTGTTGAAATATGGGACCTGATGGGGTGGAACCTGACAGTTGGACAAGACCGAGATCCCCAGGTATGGGTCCTGACAGACGCTCCGGTCGGGACTGAGTGTATCGCTAGGCCCTGGGCAAAGGATGCCATCCTAGTAGGCAGCAGCCCCTGCCAGCGCATCGTCACCCAGTGGCCAAATCAGTCCCGAGTGTGGTGGCCAGAGGAGCCTAAATGGTATCTAACTAAGAAATATGGGAAAAACTGCGCTATCCGGATGGAGATTGATGGAGTGGAATCAGCCGGACTATGGAACTGCACCGGGAATAAACCCTTATCAGGGGATCCCAGTATTGCGAGATATATGGAACAAGGTTGCCTCTAGTGGACCCGCCCCTGAAGGATTGTTATGGATATACGGATACAAGGCATACTCGGTGTTACCGATGAATTGGAGTGGGACTTGTTTTATTGGACTGGTACAACCTGGATTCTTCCTGTTATAACCCCAAAGAAGGCCGGTCGTTAGGAACACCTGTATTTGATGACCTATATCGGAAAAAGAGGAAAATAGACATTGGAGAATGGGAAGATGATGAATGGCCACCAGCAAGAATCATCTCATACTACGGACCAGCCACCTGGGCACAGGATGGATCCTGGGGCTACCGAACACCAGTATACATGTTAAACCGGATCATAAGGCTACAGGCAGTACTGGAGGTAATTACCAACCAAACTGCGGGGGCGCTGGAGATGCTGGCAAAGCAGCAGACGCAGATGAGAGCAGCGATATACCAGAACAGGTTAGCCCTAGATTATCTCCTGGCAGAAGAAGGAGGGGTGTGCGGGAAATTCAACCTCTCTAATTGCTGTTTGAACATCGATGATAATGGACAGGCAGTGATGGACATATCAGAAGGGATCCGGAAGTTGGCGCAAGTTCCAATACAAAAGTGGAATTCGATTATGGGAACCCAATGGTGGGATTCTATCCTCGGTGGAACATGGTGGAGAACGGTGGGACTTGTGTTTCTATGTGTAGTGGCTGGACTGATCTTTATCCCCTGTCGTATCCCTTGTTTTAGGGAACTTATTACCAGAAGTATAAGTCAGATGCAGGCTGTAGTCATGCCTATGCGAGAGAAAGGGGAAATACAGAAAATAATGATAATGCGGCCAGGGGAAGTTTATGATTTACAGGAGGAGAAGGTTAGGACGATGTTACGTCAGTTCGAATTGAAGGAACTTAAAATGAGGGTTTAATCAGTGTATGCGTAGCAAAAGAAAAAGGGAGGATTGTGAGGGATAAAGTGATTAAACCCTATTAAAGAAAGGAGTTTTAAAGAGAATTCAAACAGAGAGGGGCTGGAGAGAGGATTCTGACACAGCAGTGTCTGAAGGTTGCCAGACCCATCCTTGAGGCCTTGAGTAAGAAGAGATAGCTTTGTATAGCTAGAGAAGGGGGTGATATAGAGAGATCCCTATCAGTGGAAAGGAGTGATGGATGGGACCCTTGTCACTATAGCTTAGCTTTAGTACTGATATAGGAAAACTGAGAGGGTTCACTAGGAGGTGAGTAAAACTGGGCCAGGTCATGAGCAATTGAGCATGACCATAGAATAAATATGTTTAATAGAATATGCTTAATAGAATAAATGAATATTTACAACACACCCCGGTCAAGAAATTGCTCATTACCATGAACATGTTTGAACATGCAATGTATGATATGGGAGGTGCGAGGGGATGTACGGTGGGAGGTACCCACAGATTGTGCACCTCCGACCCTGATTGGAGAAAGGTCCGGAGGGGAGATTGAATGTAAGATTTTGTGTATAAAGGGGGATGATCTCTCTGGCTTCAGTGTGTCTCGAGTCGGAGAGGCACCCGGTCTGCAGACTCGTAAAATAAAGAAATCTCTTGCTTCCAGGATTTAGTCTTTGAGTATTAATTGTGAGCATAAAGGGTATCTCACACTAACCCCCCCCCCCCACTCACACTAACCCCACCCCCACACACACACTAACCCCCCCACACACACACTAACCCTGCCCCACACACATACTAACCCCCCACACACACTAACCCCCCACACACACTGATACCGCATACACACTCTAACCCCCCCCTCCCCACTAACTCCTCCACACAAACACATTAACCCCCCGCACACACTAACTCCCCCCCACACACACACTAACTCCCACACACACACGAACCCCTCCCCCACACACACTAACCACCCACACATACACTAACCCCCCACACACACACGATCACCACAAACACACAGTAACCCCCCCACACACACGATCGCCACAAACACACATAACCTCCATACACATGCTAACCCCCCCACACACACTAACCCCCCACACACTAACCCACCCATACACACTAACTCCCACACACACACATTAACCTCACACACACACACTAACCTCACACACACTAACCCTGCCCCATGCACATATTAACAGCCCCCCACACACACTAACCCCCCACACAAACACACAATAACCACCCGCCTTAATAATTGGCTACTTTTACCACTCACGCATACTCCCAACTCGCAGGCGCGCCTAGAGGAGGGGTGGGGGGGGGGGGGGGGTTTAAAGAGAGAGAAGGCAGAGACAGAGGGGACAGGGCCAGAGAGAGGAGGCAGAGACAGAGAGAAAGATAGAAGGGCAGAGAGAGAGAGGGGCTGAGAGAGGGTTGGAGAGAGAGAGGGGGAGGGGGGTAAAGAGGGGGGGGGGGGTGAATGAGAGAGGCCAAGGGAGAGAGAGGAGCGCGGGAGGGTGGGGGGAGTTGGGAGTGGAAGAGAGGCAGGGGGAAGAGAGGCAGGGGGAAGAGAGCCACAACTCGCAGGCATGTCTAGAGAGGGAGAGGGGCAGAAAGAGAGGGGGCAGAGACAGAGAGAGGAAGGGAAGAGAAGTGGGGCGAGAGGAGGGGTCAATTTTTCGAGATGTGACAACACACAAACAAATAAATAAGCACACACATCCAAGATCAGTGTTGTATAATGATGGAGATAGATAGAAACAGACATTGAGGAAAGCTTATTATTCAAATTTATTGTCACATGCACCAATTAAGGTACAGTGATATTTGAGTTCCCATACAGCCATACAAAGTAAAAAGCAACAAGACACACAGCCACATAAAATAAAAGTTAACAGAAACATCCAGCACAGCGGAATCCACATTCCTCACTGTGATGGAAGTGTTTTAGTCACAGAATAAAGTTCAATCATCTTCCTTGTTTGTTTACCTGTGGTTGGGGCTGTTGAACCCTCAGCAGTCGCCGCTGCCGACTGTCCGATGTCCGAAGCCCTCACATCGAGATGACGGAAACTCCGGCGTCGGGACGGATTGGAACACTCCGCAGCATGGAGCTCCCGAGTCGGCCTCTCCTTACCGGAGACTGCGGACTTCACGGTGTTACAGTCCATAGGCCCCGAGGTTGGATCTCCTCGGCAAAGGAGAAAAATCGCATCTCCATCGAGGTAAGTGAATAAAAAAAGCTTCCCCCAATTCCCAGCCCCCCATGTAAAACAAATCTAGAAACACTAAAACATACTCTTAAAACATACTTAAATTACAGGAAGTGGTGACCAAATTACGGAAAGCGGTGACGTATTCCGCCAGCGAGAAAAAGACAGAGGAATGACCAAGAGATGACCACGAGGGAGGGGGGGGGGGGGGGGGGGGGGGGGGTATGTCCGTTTAATTTAGAGAATTCAATGTTCATTACATTGGGCTGTAGGCTTTGAGGTGCTGTCCCTCCAGTTCGCATGTCACCTCACTCTGGCAATGGAGGAGACCCAGGACAGAAAAACCAGTGTCTTTCACCCTGCACTTGCGCTCAGGGCTGCCAAGGCCTGCTGGATCTCCCGGTTGCCAACCATTTTAATTCCCCTTCCCATTCCCACACTGGTCTGTCTGTCCTGGGCCTCCTCCATTTGAACTTGAAAAGCTTTTCTCTATATCTGTATATATCTACATAATTATAAAACTCTGATCATGGATGTGTGTGTGTGTTTATTTATTTGTTTGTGTGTTGTCACATCTTCTTGAAATAACGACACGCTAATGACCCCCCTCTCTGTCTCTGCCCCCTCTCTCTCTCTGCCCCTCTCCCTCTCTAGACGTGCCTGCGAGTTGGGCTTTCTTCCCTCCAGCCGCTCTTCCACACCCATCTCCCCCCAGCCTACACCCCTCCCCCCAACTTCCAGCCCTCCTCTTTATCCCCTATGCTCTCTCTACCCTCTCCCTTCCCGCCTCTCTCTCACTTGTCCTCTCCCCCCTCTCTTTCCCCCTCCATCTCTGCCCCTCTCGCTCTCTCTCTCTCTCTCTGTCTGTCTCTGCCCCTCTCTCTCTGCCTTCTCTCTTTACCACACCCCCCCCCCCCCCCCAACTCTCCCTCTCTAGATGCGCCTGCGACTTGGGAGCATGCGTGAGTGGATAGGGTGGGGATGCGGTAAAAGGAGCCATTTAGTAATAATATCAAGGCAGGTGGTTATTGTGTGTGGGGGGGAGGGGTTATGTGTGTGGGTGTTAGTGTGTGTGGGGGGGTTTAATGTGTGTGTGTGGGGGGGGCGGGGTTACTGTGTGTGTGGGAGGGTTAGTGTGTGTGTGGGGGGTTAGAGTGTGTGTGTGTGGGGGTTAGTATGTGTGTGGGAGGGTTAGTGTGTGTGTGGGGGGGGGGGGTTAGTGTGTGTGTGTGTGTGGGGGGGGGGGGGTTAGTGTGTGTGTGGGGGGGGGGGTTAGTGTGTGTGTGGGGATTAGTGTGTGTGTGTGTGGGACCTTAGTGTGTGTGTGTGGGGGCTAGTGTGTGTGGGGGGTTAGTGTGTGTGTGTGTGGGGGGGGGGGGTTAGTGTGTGTGTGGGGGGGTTAGTATGTGTGTGTGGGGATTAGTGTGTGTGTGTGGGCTTAGTGTGTGTGTGGGGGGGCTAGTGTGGGGGGGGTTAGTGTGTGTGTGTGGGGGGGGGGGGGTTAGTGTGTGTGGGGGGGTTAGTGTGTGTGTGTGGGGGTTAGTGCATGTGTGGGGATTAGTGTGTGTGTGGTGATTAGTGTGTGTTGGGGGGGTTAGTGTGTGTGTGTGGGGGCTTAGTGTATGTGTGTGGGGGCTTAGTGTGTGTGTGTGGGGGAGGGTTAGCATGTGTGTGGGGGGGGTTATTGCTTTTGGGGGGTTAGTGTGTGTGGTGTTAGTGTGTGTGTGGGGGGGGGTTAGTGTGTGTGGGGGGTAATGTAACAGGAACCCTTCAGCCACACCTGCAGTGTGGGATCTCTCTCTCCCCCCCCCCCCCCCGGCCTGTAAACGACCCCTCGATCGCTGGATCCCCCGTCACGACTGAGGATCCTGGAAACACCTGCGGGCAGGATCTTCCAGGAGCAACGGAGCTGGAGCTGCCGTCTGCAAGGAATCCCCGTACCAGTGCAGGTTCGCAGAAACAGCAGGTACACTAAACACATTACCTGGAAACAATGGAGTGGACTCCAATGTGTCCACAAACATGGCCGATGTGCAGGACTTCAGGTCAGACTGAAGCGCAGGGGACTTTGACCCCCTCTCCCTACCATCCTACTGGCCAATGTACTGTCCCTTGGAAATAAAGTGCAGGAATTAAGGGCAAGGCTGCTTCATCAAAGGGAGCTGAGGCAATGCACTGTGTTCTGTTTGAGAGACATGGCTCACCCATCAGCTCCCCAGACTCAGCAGTCCAGCCTGAAGTTTCTCCATCCATCGCATGGACCGTACACTGCATCTGGGAAAGGGAGAGGAGGGGGCATCTGCCTCATGGTCAACTCTGCGTGGTGCTCAGACATGGCAGTGTGTGAATGGGCGATCGCTGGTCAGCGCGGACTGGTAGGCCGAAGGGCCTGTTTCTGCGCTGTATATCTGAAGTACAAAAACAGAAAAAGAGCAAGGACAATATTTTGGGGATCGGTTCAAGATGGCCGAATTTTGCTTCCTGTTTCCAGGGCGAGCAAGTGGCCATTTCTAGCCCGTATCCTTGAAAAATCGCCATTCTCGCCTTATTCTGCTGTCTTCTCTTGATGATCGTTATCTTCTCTGGAATTGTGGAGGCTTTTCAGATCAAGGTGAGTGGATGGAGAGAGAGGGGGGGGGGGGGGGGGAGACAGGGGGAAGAGAGGGAGGGGGAGAGAGAGAGGAGGATAGAACTTAGGCCAAAGCACACAACACAGGCCCAGAATCTATAAAACAGGCCTGGGGCCCACAACACAGGCTCGGAAGCCCAGAAGCTAGGCCTGGAGTCCATAACACAAGCTCGGTGCCTACAACACAACCGTGAGGCCTACAAAACACAGGATTGGAGGCCCAGAACATTGGCCAAAGCCCACAAGCAGGCCCGGAGCACTCAACACAGCCCCAAGGCCTACAACACAGGCTCAAAGCCCAGAGCTTAGGTCAAAGCCCAGAACTTGGGCCAAAGCATAAAACACATGGCTGGAGCCTATAATACAACCCAGTGGCCTACAAATCACAGGCTCATGGCGCCAGAACTTAGGCCAAAGCCCAGAACTTAGACCCAGACACTATAGCACAGGGCCAGAGCCTATAATAAAGCCCTTCTTCTTGCGAATGAAACATAAAAATACCAAAGGTATAGTTAGATCTCAAGCTGGGTGTTGAGCAGCAAGGTTGTGGTCCCTGTGTGAATGTCTGCCAGCCCTCGACATCCTCATCCACAGACCACAGTCTGTCTGTAATGGTGAAAATGTGTCATCCTCGATAAGAATCAGCAACAGAGCACCTCAAGGCTGCGTGCTCAGCCCCCTGCTGTACTCTATATTCATGACTGTGTAGCTGGACATTGTGCAAACTCCATCATCAAGTTCGCTGACCACACCACTGTTGTGGGATGAATCACTAATGGTGACGAGTCAGAGTATAGAAGTGAAATCGACTGATTGACCAAATGGTGCCAGGACAATAACCTGGCTCTCAACACCAGCAAAGCCAATGAACTGATTGTGGACTTTGGAAGGGGTAGGATAGGGATCCACAATTCTGTTTATATCAACAGGATGATGGTGGAAAGGGTCAAGTGCATATTTCTGAAGATCTTTCCTGGTCCCAGCACACTGATGCAATTATAAAGAAAGCACATTGGGGCCTCTACTTCCTGAGAAGATTACGGAGAGTCGGTCTGTCAAAGAGGACTGTCTCAAACTTCTACAGGTGCACAGTTGAGAGCTTGCTTACTGGTTGCATCGTGGCTTGGTTCGGCAACTTGAGCGTCCAGGAGCGGAAAAGAATGCAGAAAGTTGTGACCACTGCCCAGTCCGTCATCGGCTCTGATCTCCCATCCATCAAAGGGATCTATCGCAGTCACGATAGAAAAGGCTGCCAACATCATCAAGGACCCACATCATCCTGGCCACACACTCATCTCTCCGCTGCCTTCAGGTAGAAGGTACAGGAGCCTGAAATCTGGTACATCCAGATCCAGGAACAGCTGCTTCCCCACAGCCATCAGGCTATTAAACTCGCCATCAAACAAACTCTGAACTATAACCACCTATTGCACTTAATGTGCTTATTAATGTGTGTAGGTGTGGTGTGTGATATATAGACACACAGAAGTGTTCTGTATTTATGTGCACAATACTCTGTTGTGCTGCAACCCTATCTGAGGGGGGAGAGAGGGGGGAGAGAGGGGGGGGGGAGAGGGGGGGGGGAGAGGGGGGGGGGGGGGGGAGAGGGGGGGGGGGAGAGGGGGGGGGGGAGAGGGGGGGGGGAGAGGGGGGGGGGAGAGGGGGGGGGGAGAGGGGGGGGGGGGGGGGGGGGGAGAGGGGGGGGGGAGGGGGGGGGGGAGGGGAGAGGGGGGGGGGGGGAGAGAGATATCCCTCCCCTCCATATTCTTTTTCACTCTCATTCCTTCCCCCGTTTCTCTCTCAAGTTCAAATCCAAACGGTTTCTGTAACCGACTCCTCGCGCCTCTCGCCCTTTACGCGGCCAATCAGACGCTGTCTGCAAGGGGACCCGCGTCCAATCACATAATGCGGTCACTCGGCATCCAATCAGATGCTGTCATCAAGGGGATTGTGTCCAGTCACCGACCAGCTCCCCTTAAAATCCGCGACGGTCGAATTTCCGGCCAATCAACCGCTGTCTCCAAGGGTGTCGTGTCCAATCACCAAGCAGATTCTCTTCAAATTCCTGTCCAATCGACAAATCAGTCTACTTCCAGGAGCAGAGGGGAAGGGAGGAGAGGAAAGGAGGAGAGGAAAGGATGAGAGGGGAGGAGGGGAAAGGGTGTGGAGGAGAGGAAAGGGGAGGGGAGGAAAGGGTAGCCAGTGAAAGTAATCATGCACATACAGCAGGCAGAGAAGAAAGCGTATGGCATGTTTGCCTTCATAATAAGAAGAGTTGAGCATAGGAGCAAAGAAGTCCTTCTGCAGTTGTACAGGGTCTTGTGAGACCACACATGGAGTATTGTGTGCAGCCTTGGTCTCATAATTTGAGGAAGGTCATTCTTGCTATTGAGGGAGTGCAGCGTAGGTTCATCTAGTTGAGGGAGTGCAGCGTAGGTTCATCTAGTTGATTCATGGGATGGCGGTACTGTCATACGCTGAGACAATGGAGTGACTGGGCTTGTATCCTCTGGAGTTTAGAAGGATGAGAGGGGATCTTATTGAAACATATAAGATTATTAAGGGATTGGACATGCTAGAGGCAGGAAACATGTTCCCGATGTTGGGGGAGTCCAGAACCTGTTTCCTCGCTGTATCTCTGAAATATAAAAACAGGAAAAGAGTGAGGACAATATTTTGGGGCCTGTTTCAAGTTGGCCGACTTTTGTTTCCAATATCCAGGGCGAGAAAATGGCCATTTCCTGCAAGTATTCACGAAAAATCGCCATTCTCGCCTTATTCTGCTGTATTCTCTGGAATTGTGGTGACTTTTCGGATCAGGGTGCGTGGATGGAGAGGGAGGGGAGAGAGAGAGGGGGATAGGCCAAAGCCCACAACACATGCCCAGAATCTATAAAACAGGCCTGGGGCCCACAACACAGGCTCGGAAGCCCAGAACCTAGGCCTGGAGCCTATAACACAGGCTCAGTGCCTACAACACAACCGTGAGGTCTACAAAACACAGGATTGGAGGCCCAGAACGTTGGCCAAAGCCCAAACCAGGCCCGGAGCATTCAACACAGCCCTAAGGCCTACAACACAGCCTCAAAGCCCAGAACTTGGGCCAAAGCATAAAACACAGGCCTAGAGCATATAATATAACCTTGTGACCTACAAAACACAGGCTCGTGGCGCCAGAACTTAGGCCAAAGCCCAGAACTTAGACCTGGAGACTATAGCACAGGCCCATAGCCTATAATAAAGCCCTTCTTCTTGCGAATGATACATAAATAAAGCAAAGGTATAGTTAGATCACAAGCCGGGTGTTGAGCAGCCAGGCTGTTGTCCCTGCGTGAATGTCTGCCAGGCCCTGAGCTCCATTTGATGGGTGGTAGAGCAGGCACTCAGTGATGACATGGTTGGCTGCCTGTTGTTCTGCTCCACATTCACAGGCTGGACTCTGGCGGAGCCTCCATCTCCACATGCTGGCATTGAAACTCTCAACCAGTACCAAGTCTGTTGAGCTTCATGCATGCTCCTCTGGGGAGGTCAGACCATGGACAGCATTCATCTGGTGAAGAGATGTAGCTGTGTAATGGAGATTAGATTGCCTTCCACTCCTGTGACCACTTGGTGGTTATACAGTGTGCTTTTGTCTCAGTTGGCTGGATGGAGGCCAGGAGTTGTTTTCCATGTGGAGCAAAGGGGTGAAGGGACTTCAGTCGGAGTGGCCTCTGCACTCTACTGATGGCCTGATGGTGGAGGCGATCTGTTAGTCCTCAGAGCCTATAATACAGTCCTGTGGCCCAGAATGTAAGCCAACACCCAGAATTTAGGCCCAAAGCCTATAACACACGCCCAACTTTGGGAAAATAATGCCACATATTCAATCGTATATGGTTCAATTAAATTAAGATATATACGTAAGATATATGTATTGAAACAGGCACTTCAACCCACCAATCAGATGGGTTCTGATATCACGAGGACTTTATTTATTGAAGCCAATTAGTTCCGGATTTCTGCAATATGTTCCTTCTCAGATTTCTCTTTCACATTCTGCTGTTCAACAACTTTCTCTTCTTTGTGCAGTAATTCCAAAATCTCTGCAACCTGGTTAGTTGAGATGTCCACACCAACCAGCAATATATCATACACCAGTTCCATCCTACACGCCAGGGACAATTTACAGAAGACAATTAATCTACAAACCTGCACTTTTTTCGGATGTGGGAGAAACCGGAATATCCAGAGAAACCCATGTGCTAGACAATAGATAGACAATAGGTGCAGGAGTAGGCCATTCGGCCCTTCAAGCCAGCACCACCATTCAATGTGATCATGGCTGATCATCCCCAATCAGTACCCTGTTCCTGCCTTCTCCCCATATCCCCTGACTCCATTATTTTTAAGAGCCCTATCTAGCTCCATGAGGCATTGAATTCCCACTCACCACTCTCTGTGAGAAAAAATGTTTCCTTGTCTCCGTTCTAAACGGCTTACTCCTTATTCTTAAACTGTGGCCTCTGGTTCTGGATTCCCCCAACATCAGGAACATGCTTCCTGCCTCTAGTGTGTCCAAACCCTTAACAATCCTCTATGTTTCAATGAGATCCCCTCTCATCCTTCTAAACTCCAGAGTGTACAAGCCCAGCTGCTCCTTTCTCTCAGCATATGACAGTCCCGCCATCCCGGGAATTAACCTTGTAAACCGACACTGCATTCCCTCAATAGCAAGAATGTCCTTCCTCAAATTAGGTATTAAGGCAGCAACTCTACCGCTGCGCCACATGCCACTGCATTAAATTACTTTTTCTGTAATATATTTATTATGGTGTCACGTCAATAAAGATGAACACATGATTCGATTTCTGCCCTTAGTTGAATAACACACATCTCCAGTCATTGTGTTTAATGGCTGGTTTTCAATGTCTTCAGTCTGAAGGTCTCGACCCAAAACATCACCCATTCTTTCTCGCCAGAGATGCTGCGTGTCCTGCTGAGATTTTCTAGTTTTTTGTGTCTATCTTCAGTTTAAACCAGAATCTGCAGTTCCTTCCTACACTCTTTGTTAAGCGAAACAGGTCCCATTCTCATAATATTATTCACCTCAGTTTTTTTCTTCACCTCCATTGCTGCAGCGAATACAATCCCAGTTTTCACACCTGTATTGTGGGCTCAGGTCGTGTATTTTAGCCCCAGGCCTGTGTTGTGGGCTTTCACCTAAGTTCTGGAACTTCCGACCTGTGTTTCGTAGGCCCCAGGCCGCATTTCTTAAAACAGACAACTCACAATAAGTTAGATCAACCAACACAAGGTTTACTGATCATTTAGCCGGCGATAGTGCCAGGGGAATCAAAGTCATGTATGCAACACATACTTAACCCTCCTGGGCCATCACTCTAATGAACAAAGGCACACAGCATCTTTTTATAGTGTTTTGGAAACGTAGTCACATGTTTATACATAGTTGGAGCAATGACGTCTAACGAATCAATCATAGAGTATACCCATTCAAAGCATTCTTGTCACTAACACAATACTTCTCATGCTATGGTTATATCAGTCACAAAGTTTAGTTACAACCCCCAAACAACAGGAACTTAGTCAAAGGTCTATCATCTGCAGTACCTTCATAAAACAATATAAGGGTCTTTATCAATTACCCACAGAAGTTCCTGTTTACAGAGACCCAACTCCAAAGGAACCACATCCTCTCTCAAGGCTTCTGTTGACAGAAGCCAACAGCTTCTCAGGAAACACATGCTCTCCCACCATTGTCAATATGTTTTGCTTGCGCACAACAGGAAGCAGCTTGAATGCAGTTTGAATGCTGGCCTCCAATTTCCTGATCACCCAGCTCATCTATAGCACAGATTTACAAAGTTTCAGAACCCAAAACCCAAAGAAGTCAAATTAATCTTTACTTAATAAAATACCTTCCATTATAATAGTAAGATTAAACAAGAACTTACCATGTTTAAAGTTTGATCTTTATTTTATGAGGAGTTGCGATGAGGGATTTCGTGAAGACCCCGCCAGCACGCATGCGCGTATTTCTTCAAAGCAGCAGTGTGGAATCACAGATAACAACAACGATTGAAGATAGTAAGATTAAAATAGACTTGAACATACCAGTTGACCTTATGATAGCGGGTTGGGAGCAGAGGGTACAAAATCCCTCATCGCAACTCCTCATAAAATAAAGATCAAACTTCAAACTTGGTAAGTTGTTGTTTAATCTTACTATTTTACTTCGGAGTCATATGAGTGACTTCGTGAAAATTTCAAAGCTCTGAGAGTTCACGCCCTGGACAACGTCCATGCTGTCACACTGCCGCAATACTGATGGAGGAAGGTTGTGAATATATTCCAGACTGAACAGGCTGAAAAAAGTAATGGGTGTTTATTACACAAATAATAACAAAAAACCCCTAATTCGGGGAACAAATGATATTACGGAGCGGCTCTCAGCACTGCTTCCACGAATGTTGCTGGGGCGGCCACCGGCTTGTTGTAGAATCGTTGGAATGTTGATTCAGTGGCCCAACCCGCGGTAGCGAGGACATGGTCCATGGGCACCTCCATGGTCCTCGCCGTTGATGTGGATGCAGCCCTGGTAGAGTGAGGTTTAAAAATGTTAGTATCTATACCTGCTGCACCCGAGGTATTTGTACGAGAGCAGTGGGCCTCCCACTTCCTGACCTGGGTTAGGTACTGTTTTCTGGTAGAAACCCTGCACAATGCTGTGATAAGGTCCATGGCCCTAGGGTGATATGCCAGCCTCCAATAGTGGCCTTCTTAAAACCTACAAGCCAACAGGTTTAAGTGACCATGACAAGGGTGACTATCCCCCGTAATGGGGTTGGTAATCAAATGGGGGCGCTTTGCAATTTGTATCCATGGAAATTTTAACATGTGGAGGACCACCGGGTACCATGGTTGTGTAGGCCAGTCGAGTATGATCAATATGCCTATTGCAGAATCCAGTTGAATTTTCTGCAATACCCGACTGATGAGGCAGAACGGGGGAAATGCATAGCAGAACCATTTCCCCCAATGGAATGAAAAAGCATCCATTGCTCCTGCCCCAGGGTCTGGTTCCCAAGACACATACGTTGGTATCTGATGGTGCAACCTTGACACAAAGAGGTCGATATATGGTGTACCAAATTTAACTATAATTTCAGCAAATATTTGGGGGTTCAACATCCACTCGATGTTATCATTGAATACTCGTGACTTGGTGTCCGCCACTATATTGAGCTTCCCTGGGAGGTACGTCGCTGATATCCAAATATTTCTTTCAATGCACGTGCCAAATTGTGTTTGCCAATTCGTCACAAGATACTGACCTGATACCACCCATATGATTTATGTAAGCCACCACCGTGGTATTATCTATTTGCAGGCAGACATGTGTATGATATAAATTGGTACAGTATGCCCGTAGCCCATGGAAAGCACCCAGCATCTCTAAATAGTTTATTCCTTGTGTCTGAAGGAGGGTGGACTCGTGAGGGTCCCATCTGACACCACAACTGGACATGGTGTCAGTTGCTCCCCAGCCTTCGGTGCTTGCGTCTGCCTGTAACGCGACTGACGGATTGCTAACAATGATTGGCTTATAACACTCACTAATATGGTTAACCCACCATTGTAGCTCAATTTTAGCCTTGATCGGCAGCCGCATAGGTCTGTGAAAATGTCCGTCATTTGTTTTTAATGCTGAAATTTTTGCCCTTTGCAAATTTTGGTAATGTAATGGTCCAAATTGTGCAGCTGGAAACGGAGCTACTAGTTTCCCAATTACCTTAGCAGCATGTCTTATGGTCGGTACCCTGGCGCAAACAAGGCTGTTACATGCCTCTTTTATGGCTGATGCTTTATTGGCTGGGATTGTGACTATCATTTGGTTGGTGTCAATAGTAAATCCCAGATAGTCCATAACTTGAGATGACATGAATTTGGATTTGTCTGGATGGGTAACAAAGCCTAATGCCTTGAACAGTGATTTAGTAGCTGTGACTGCCAGCTCTGCCAATTCAAGGGTTTGCCCTGCTATGAATATATCGTCCAAGTATGCCACGATGATATAATTTTGTTGTCTTAAAGTTGCCAATATAGATTTAACGAGTTTTGTAAATAGCCTAGGGGCTGTTGTAATACCATTGGGCAATGCTATGTATTGCCATAATTGACCCCTCCAGACAAATTTTAAGAATTTCCGATGATGTTCTATGATGGGGACAGTATAGTATGCATCTTTTAAATCGATGCAGGCCATAAAGTACCCCTGGGAAAGCAGCTGTTTAGCTGTTTCAAATGTTTCCATTTTGAAATGGGTATATTGTACAAAAGTATTCAGATGGGTTAGGTCTATGATGATCCGACATCCTCCATCTTTTTTAGTTTTGGAAAAGATTTTTGGACACGAACTCAAGGGGTTCATGTGTCGTTTTCTCTATCACCCCCTTTGGCTTCCAGCCTTAAAATTTCTGCATGTCCTTCCGCTATCTCTTTTTGAGAGAGCGCAAACCGGCGATGCGGGACATGCTGCGTACGGGGAAGTAACTCATTAATAAACACTATCACGTAACCCTGAATACGTTGTAGAATAAAGGGATCTGAAAATTCCCGCAACCATCCCCCAACCGGTGTGGATACTGTTGCTACTTGCTTGCAAGAACCAGACCCCCTTACCTCCATGGTTAACGGCGGGGCCTGGTGTATTGTGATTTGGGGAGTTGTTGTGTTGCTTGATATGGCTGTTGCCGCATTTTCCAAGGGGGCTTCTGCTGACCCTGCCCTAAAAAAGTCTTTGGCTGTTGGGGAGCGGGTGGCAGATAGGTTCTTGGCGCCCTATCCAGCAGACGAGATCTTGAGGTAGGGTAAGGCTGTGGGCGACGGTATGTCGGTACCCTGGCTGTTGGCGGCTTCATGAGGCCAATGGTTTTGGCCGCCTCGTCTAATTATTTGACCAGTCTGGGAAGGTCTTCCCCAAACAGCTGTTGTGGTTGTTGAGTGGTGGAGGCGCGACACATCCCTGCGAATTTCAGGTTGAGGGTCGGCCGGATGGAGCTCTTACGAAAGCAATTTATTTTGTATTGCGTGTTGCAGAGGAGGGCAAGAGCATCCTGCTGCTCAGCTGTGACGTTATCGCCATCGAGGATCCTCACGAACGCCGTGATGCCGGACGTCAGTACCTTAAGGATTTTCTGCAGGCGTACCTCCTGTGCTCTGATGGCAGAAGTCATATTCCCCCAGATTTGTGGGTTGACCGTGGGGACATTCAAGTTGACACAGTTGTCCGGAGCTTTATACTTCTCCATGGCCTCTGCAAGTACTTGCTCTTGCAGCTGGTGTGTGGCAAAGAAGTTGATGCTCCCTGCCAGTTTGGGATGCAGGGGTTTTCCAGAACGCGCTGACGTGGCAAATTTGGCAACCACAGGTCTGCTGCAGGTTCCAGAG
Source organism: Okamejei kenojei (assembly GCA_035221665.1). NCBI lineage: Eukaryota > Metazoa > Chordata > Chondrichthyes > Rajiformes > Rajidae > Okamejei > Okamejei kenojei. The sequence continues at coordinate 9,233,120 of CM069170.1, read as the reverse complement.
CAGTGGGCTCTTCCATCTCTGGTGCTTCATCGAAGTCAGCCATCCGCTGACTTCGAGCACTGCCGGCTGTAGATGGTGAGATGCTGGATAGCCTGATGGTCGGGCCCCTAGATTGGTGAGACTCCCCCTCCTGTCGGTCTATGTCCCGCTGGAGAAGTTGCTCCACCAGTCGCTCCATCGTGGCCATGCGACCACCGCCGCTAAACGCGGACGACAAGTCGACTTCCCCAGGTGCTTCAGAGACCCTGGGGCTTCCACCAGCGGACCGCATGTCGTCGAGGTGATAACAAGGGTCCGCTGGCAGGTCGTCGTTGGCAGCCGCTCCAGCGGGGCCGTACGACTCCCACGCGGACATACCGCTAGCCTGCCATCGTGCGGACTGTGGTGGTCCCCCTGCCTGGTACGAAGGCAGCGGAGATGAGTTGGTGCCAGCCCCCGGTGCCTGGCTCCCCAATGTTCGCGCAGGCTTACTGCCACTACTGACCCTCAAGGTCTGTGGGAGTGAACGGCCGCTGGCTGCCGCAGCGAGGCTGCCCGACCGAACTCTGCTGCCACCGGCCAGCGCTCCGGCAGACTGTTCCCGTGGAATGTTGGTAGCGCCTGCTCCTGCAGGGCTGCACGACTGTCCAGCAGCTCTGCTGCCGGCCTGCACTCCAGCAGACGTTCCCGGCTGCCTGTCGAAGCCTGTCGCGGCTGCGGGGCTCGACTGCGGCGCGGTTTTTCCCCGGGTATGCCCTTGCGGGACCTGGAAAAGAGAGGAAGTAGCCGACGTCGGTGTGAGAGGCACATTAGTGCGTACCTGCTTGCTACTTCCCCTGGCTTTGGGGAAGGAAGCATGTAGTCAGGGTCGAAGGCACCCTGCTCGTGTGCGGACGACCGTTCTGGTGATGAGTCGGGCACTGCTGACTCCGTAGTGCCCGACTTCCGCACTTTTCCCCCCCGGCCGTACAGGTGCTGCTGGTGTTGAGAGCAGCTACGGGGATGTTGGCCGCTGACTTGGTAGGGTCCCGCGGCTCTTGGAAAGCTTGGTCTTTCCTTTGCCATCCATCGTATCTGTAGGTAGAAACGCAATTGCTACCTACAACCAGCTGAAGGTGAGTTCACTTACCGATAGTGGTCTTTGTGAAGGAGCTGGTGGGGAAGACAGCAAATGCGAGCGATGATATGACGCGCATGCGTGCTGGCGGGGTCTTCACAAAGTCACTCACGTGACTCTGAAGTAAAATTTATATTATATAACTTGGATATTATCAGAACCAGGGGCCATCGTTTAAGAATAAGTTTTGGTCTCCTAATCTGAGGAAAGACATTCTTGCCATAGAGGGAGTACAGAGAAGGTTCACCAGACTGATTCCTGGGATGGTAGGACTTCCATATGAAGAAAGACTGGATAGACTCGGCTTGTACACGCTGGAATTTAGGAGATTGAGGGGGTATCTTATAGAGACTTACAAAATTCTTAATGGGTTGGACAGGCTAGATGCAAGAAGATTGTTCCCGATGTTGGAGTACTCCAGAACAAGGGGTCACAGTTTAAGGATAAGGGGGAAGTCTTTTAGGACCGAGATGAGAAGATCATTTTTCACATAGAGAGTGGTGAGTCTGTGGAATTCTCTGCCACAGAAGGTAGTTGAGGCCAGTTCATTGGCTATATTTAAGAGGGAGTTAGATGTGGCCCTTGTGGCTAAAGGGACCAGGGGGTATGGAAAGAAGGCAGGTACAGGATACTGAGTTGGATGATCAGCCATGATCATATTGAATGGCAGTGCAGGCTCGAAAGGCCAAATGGCCTACTCCTGCACCTATTTTCTATGATTCTATGATAATAACGGGTAGGTCGTATAGGACAGAGATGAAGAAAAACTTTTTCACCCAGAGAGTTGTGGATCTGTGGAATTCCTTGCCACAGAAGGCAGTGGAGACCAATTCACTGGATGTTTCCAGTTCACATTTACTGTCACATGTGCCAATTAAGGTACAGTGATATTTCAGTTACCATACAGCCATACTAAGTAAACAAGACACACAGCCACATAAAATAAAATGTAACAGTAACATCCATCATAGCAGAATCCACATTCCTCACTGTGATGGAAGGAAATAAAGTTCAATTATCTTCCTCGTTTGTTCACCCGTGGTCGTGGCTTTTGAACCCTCTAATCACCGCTGCTGACGTCTGTCGCGTTGGGAAGGATTGGAACACTCCGCTGCATGGAGCTCCCGAGTCGGCCTCTTCTTACCAGAGAACGCGGGCTCACGGTGTTAAATTCCACAGGCCCCAAGGTTTGAGTTCCTCATGGGCGATCCTCGGCGAGGGAGAAAAATCACACCTCCGTCGAGGTAAGTGACTGAAAAAAAGTTTAGCCCAGTTCCCCACCCCCCACCCCCCACGTAAAACAAACATAGAAACACTAAAACTTACTTTAAAAACATATTAAAATACGGGAAGCGGTGACTCCAGATTAGTCCTGAAGCCTTTCGCCAGCGAGAAGAAGACAGAGAAATGACGAAGAGATGGCCCACGGGGGGGGGGGGGTGTCCATTTAATTTGCATAATTCAATGTTCATGCCATTGGGCTGTAAGCTATGAGGTGCTGTCTCTCCCGTTTGCGTGTCACCTCACTCTGGCAATGGAGGAGGCCCAGGACAGAAAGACCAGTGTGGGAATGGGAAGGGGAGTTAAAATGGTTGGCTACTGGGAGATCCAGCAGGCCTTAGTGGACCGAGCGCAAGTGAAGGATGAAGGATGAAATGCATGCCTAGTCTAGATACAAGGAACAGCAGCTGCTGTTTCATAAAAATAGACACAATCGCCTGGAGTAACTTGCACCTCTGGAGAGCATGGACAGGCAACATTCTAGATCAGGACCCTTCTTCAGACTGCTTGGTGTGGGAGGTGGAGAAAGTTGGAAAGGAGAGGTGGGAGCGGTCGCCTTAGATTCCCTTCCCTCTACAGAAGTCGCCTGACCCACTGAGTTCCTCCACTGCTTTAGAGGGAATGGACAGAGGACGTTTTGAGTCAGGACCCTTCTTCAGACTGATTGGAGAGGGTGGGGGGAGGAAGCTGGAAAAGAGAGATGGGGGCTGGACAAAGCCTGGCAAGTGATAGGAGGATACAAAATGCTGGAGTAACTCAGCGGGACAGGTAACATCTCTAGAGAGAAGGAATGGGTGATGTGTCAGGTTGAACCCATCTTCAGAAGTAATAGGTGGATATAGGTGAGGGAGACACAAGAAGCTGCAGATGCAGGAATCTTGAAACGAGCACAATTTAGTTAGATGCACAGAATCTCTTGCCCAGAGTGGGGGGGGGGGGGTCGAAAACCAGAGGACATGGGTATAAAGTGAAGGGGAAAAGATTTAATAGCAATCTGAGGGGTAACCTTTCAACAGAGGGTGGTGGGTGTATGGAACGAGCTGACGGAGGAGGTAGTTAAGGCTGAGACTATCCCAACGTTTAAAAAACAGTTATAGACAGGTACATAGATAGGCCAAGTTTGCAGGGATATGGACCAAATGCAGGCAGGTGGGACTTGTGTAGCCGGGACATGTTGGTCGGTGTGGGCAAGTTGGGCCGAAGGCACTATTTCCACACTGTATCACTCTATGACTCTAACACGAAGTGCTGTGGTAACTCAGCGGGTCAGGCAGCATATGTGGAGAACATGGATAGGTGACGTTTCACAGAGTGCTGGAGTAACTCAGCGGATCAGGCAGCATCTGTGGGGAACATGGATAGGTGACATTTCGGGTCAGGACCCTTCTTCAGACTGACACTATGTTAACAGATGAGGGGGTGGTCGGCAGATGACTGAAGTGACAGAGGGAAGGGAAAATAAGGAGATAAAAGGATATGAGATAAGTAGAGAGGAATGTATATGTGCAGCTTTAAGGGACATTGGTCAGGCAGCTTTTGGAGTATTGCATACAGTTCTGGTCACTCCATTACAGGACTGATGTGCAGGCTTGGGGATGGTGCATAGATGGTTAACCTGAATAGTTTAAAAACAAGGAACTGCTAGTTTACAAAATAGGACACAAAACGCTGGAGTAACTCAGTGGGACAGGCAGCATCTCTGGAGAGGACTGGGTGACATTTCGGGTCGAGACTGAGGAGGGTCTCGACCAGAAGCATTACCCATTCTTTCCAGCATTTTGTGTCTACCTAAACAGCGCCTATCTACGTGGTGGTGTGCCAGCGGGCTGGAGGAGCGGGCAAAGGCCTTGCAACAGAGCGGGCAGGTGAAGGGGTGCTGGCCGATGTGGATTCGCCGGTGCGCCAGCAGGCGGTCAAGGTGGATGAAGTCCTTACCACAGTACGGGCAGGGGAAGGGACGCTCACCGCTGTGGGTGCTCTGGTGCTGCCACAGGCGGGACATGTGGGTGAAACCCTTGTCACACTCAGCGCACACAAAGGGTCTCTCTCGTGTGTACCCGCTGGTGCTCCCGCAGCCCCCATGCTCTCTTGTCACAGTGGGAGAAGCTGCTCGCCAGCATGGGCCCCGCAGTGCTGCCGCAACCCCCGCGAGCTGTCAAACACCTCACCACAGTACGGACAGTTGTAGGGCTGGCCACTGGTGTGCACGTGCTGGTGAGACAGGACGTGCGAGGCCATTGCAAAGCGTTCTCCACACACCGGGCTGGGGAAGGGACGGTCGACGGCGTGCACCCGCTGGTGTACAGCACGTGGCTGGATTGGGTGAAGCCATTTCCGCACTGGGCACAGGTGTAAGGACGCTCGCCAGTGTGGGTGCTCTGGTGCTTTAGCAGGCTGCTGGAGCGGGTGAAGCCTTTGCCGCACTGGGCACAGGTGTAGGGGCGCTCGCCGGTGTGGGTGCGCTGGTGCTTCAGCAGGTTGCTGGAGCAGGTGAAGCCCTTGCCGCAGTCACTGCCAGTGAAGGGCCGTTCCCCGGTATGCAGCCGCCTGTGCACCTTCAGGTCCCTGGAAGACTTGAGGCCTTTGCCGCAGTCGGAGCAGGTGAAGGGCCGCTCACTGCTGTGCACCCGCTGGTGCTCCCACAGCCCTGACAACTGGATAAAACGCTTGCTGCATGTGAAGCAGCCATAGGGCTTCTCGCCCGTGTGAACCCGCCGGTGGGCCTCTAGGACATTCGCCGTCTTGAAACTCTTGTCGCACTCTGAGCAGTTGAAGGGGCTTTCTCCTGTGTGCACCCGCCGGTGGGTCTCCAGCTCGCTTGGGCACTGCCAGGTCTTGCCACACACGTCACACTCATAACGCTTCACCTTGTTGTGCCCCATCATGTGGTCCTCCACCGAAGCTCAGCCCACATATCGAGCGGGGGGGGGGCTCACCTGCACCCTGGCCGCCCTCAATAGCCGATCACGTCCCCGTCTCTCCGTCCACAGCAACGGCTCCTAAACCCTGCAGGAGGGAAACACAGAGGGTCAACAAGTTGGCAAACAGGACATTACAAGTACATATAGAGTGTGTTTATGGCGGAGAAAACCGTTACATAATTCTGCGCGGCATACTGGCCCACCGGTACAGTTGCTGCCTCACTGCCAGAGACCCGGGGTTGATCCTGACTACGGGTGCTGCCTGTGCGGAGATTTACCTTCTCCCCTTGACCTGCGTGGATTTTTACTCCGTGTGTTCCGATTTCCTCCAACATTTCAAAGACGTTCAGGGGTGTAGATTAATCGGCCTCCGCAAAATTGCTAAATTGTCCCTAATGTGCATGGGATAGTGCTAGTGTACGGGGTGATCGCTGGTCGGCGCGGACTCTGTGGGCCAAAATACCTGTTGTTTCTGCGCTGCATCTCTCAACTAAGCTAAACCAAAGAAGAGTGTCGACCCAAAACGCCACCCATTCCTTCTCTCCACAGATGCTGCCTGACCAGCTGGGTTACTCCAGCACTTTGTGTCTATCTTCTCCACAGGTGCTGCCTGACCCGCTGAGTTACTCCAGCACTTTGTCATAGAGTGATACGGCGTTGGAAAGAGGCCCTTCGGCCATATTCGTACAAGCCCCCCTAGATCCCTCGGTTCCACACATTCCGCAAGGCTCAGAGTTGTACAGAGTCATAGTGAGACCACACCTGGAGTACTGTGTGCAGTTTTGGTCCCCTAATTTGAGGAAGGACATTCTTGCCATTGAGGGAGAGCAGTGTAGGTTTTCAAGGTCAATTCCCGGGAAGGCGGGACTGTCATATGTTGAGAGTATGGAGCAGCTGGGCTTGTACACTCTGGAGTTTCGAAGGCTGAGAAGGGATTTTATTGAAACATAGAAGATTGTTAAGGGTTTGGACATACTAGGGGCAGGAAACATGTACGTGATGTTGGGGGGAGTCCAGAACCAGGGGCCACAGTTTAAGAATAATGGTTAAGCCAATTAGAACGGAGACGAGGAAAGACTTTTTCTCACAGAGAGTTGTGAGTGTGGAACTCTATGCATCAGAGGGCAGTGGAGGCTGCTTCTCCGGATACATTCAAGAGAGAACTAAATAGGGCTCTCAAAGATCGTGGAGTTGAGGGATATGGGGAGAAGGCAGGAACTGGGTACTGATTCGGGATGATCAGCCATGATCACATTCAATGGCGGTGCTAGCTCAAAGGGCCGAATGGCCTACTCCTGCACCTATTATCTATTGCCCCAGCGCCCCGCCATTCACAGTGAAGATCCTGCCCTGGTTTGACTTCCTAAACTGTAACACCCTCCCCACCCCCAAACATTGTGACCGCCTCCCTGTGGCTCCCCGTCCCTTACCCCTGCCGCCTCATGTTCCTTATCCCCCTTTGCTCCCTCCCCCCTCTTCTCCACCCCCAGTGTGAACCCCCACCAGGCTCCCTTGCCCCCCTTCCTTGGCTCACTAACCCCTCACCTCCCCCCTCAGTTCCCTGCCCCCATTCACCCCCATCAGCACCAAACCCACTCCCCCTGAATCCCTCCCCCCTCCCTTTGCTCCCCGCTTCCCCCCGCTACTCTCACTTCTTTCACCCCTTTTCTATCCCCCAGCCTCTCACCCCCACCCCTCCCTCCCCAGGACTGTCTGTCTTTCTGAACCTCTCGCCTTATCCCTGCCCCTCTTAGCCCCCTCACCGCTCAGATATCTTTCTCTCTCTCTCTCTCTCTCTCTCTCTCTCCTCCCCTCCCGCCGTCTCTCTCTCCTCCCCTCCCATCAGCCTCCCACCTAGATATATCTCTCTCCCAGGGTACACAAAAGGCTGGAGAAACTCATCTAAGGAGCATCTAAGGAGCGAAGGAGATAGGCGACATTTCGGGTCGAGACCCTTCTTCAGACTGTTCTCCCAAACACTCTCCCTCCCTCCCTCTCTCACCGTCCAGTGCGGATCGGCTCCATCTTGGCCATGGCGTCATTTTCGGGCTGATGCCCCTCTCTCTGTCTGCGGGGCAACAGCCGGTGCAGTGACGTCATTTCCATTTTGATGCTCCTCTTTGGGGTCTTCCCCATCCCCCCCCCCGTACCATGTAACCCCTGCTCTTCCCCACCCACACCACAGCCCCCATAACCTCACACCACAGCCCCCATAACCTCCCACCCCCCCCCCCCCCACCACACAACGCTCCGTCCTCAGTGCACTCACCTACCTTCCTCCGGCCACAAAACCCCCATCCTTGCCACATGTTCACCATACCCCCGGACCTCCCCCTCTCTGACACTGAAAGGTCCGTCCCACAGCAGAGCTCTTACCTTTGTCCCCCTCCGTCCCCACCTCAATGAGTTCTGCGCCCACCACGACTTGGAGCTCTTCTACCGTCGCCTCCGCCTCACAGCGTTCTTCCACGGGAAGTTGGTCCTCGCCCTCCACTGATGATCCCTTTTCCTGTCTCCAACGTACCCCCTCCACTTGGACCCCCCCCTCGTAGCCTTCCGGCTCTAGAACTATTTATCCAGAACTGCCGTCGGGACATCAACCGCCTCGACTTCTCCACTCCCCTGTCTCACTGCAATCTTTCCAACCCCCGAAGGTACATGCCATCGACTCACTCCGTAACAACCCAGACTGGGTTATCAAACCCGCCGACAAGGGAGGTGCCGTGGGTAGTCTGGCGCGTCGATCTCTACAAAGCGGAGGCTGCGCGCCAACTATCGGACACCTCCTCCTACTTACCCCCCTGGACCATGACCCCACTGACGAAACACCAGGCCACACCATCTCGAGCACCATAACCCAACTTCATCAGCTCCGGCTCCCTACCCCCCCCGAGCCTCCAACCTCATCGTTTCCCAGCCCCGCACAGCCCGATTTTACTTTCTCTCTCCCCAAAATCCAGAACCCGACTGCCCTGGCAGACCCATTGTCTCTGCCTGTTCTTGCCCCACCGAACACATTTCCACATACCTTGACGCCATCCTATCCCCTTTGTTAAATCCCTCCCCACCTAATGTTCAAGACACCTCAGACACTCTCCGTCGGCTCCGCGCATTCCATTCTCCAGGCCCCCATTCTCTCATCTTCACCATGGATGTCCAGTCATTCTACACCTCCATCCAACCACCAGGACGTCTCAAAGCCCTCTGGTTCTTCCTCGACCAGAGGAGCAACCCATACCCGTCCACTGACACCCTCCTCCGCCTAGCGGAGTTGGTCCTTAACCCTCAATAACTTCTCTTTTGACTCCTCCCATTCCTCCAAACACAAGGTGTAGCTGTGGGCACACGCATGGGCCCCAGCGACGCTTGCCTCTTTGTCGGCACGTCAAACAATCCTTGTTCTCAGGCGCACCAGGGCCACATCCCCGACCTCTACCTCGTTACATCGACGACTGCTGTGGCGTCACCTCCTGCACCCACACACAACTGATTTCACCACCAACTTCCATCCGGCACTCAAATACACTTGGATCATTTCCGACATTTCCCTACCATTCCTTGACCTCACCATCTCTATTGCAGGTGATACACTCCTGACCGACATCCACTACAAAACCAACTGACTCCCACAGCTACCTGGACTACTCTTCCTCCCAACCTGCTTCCTGTAAGGACTCCCATCCCCTATTCCCAATTCCTCCGTCTAACGCCGCATCTGCTTCCCATATGAGGTGCTCCACACCAGGTCATCACAAATGGCCTCATTCTTCAGAGAACGGGGATTCCCCGTCCCCACTATAGATGAGGCTCGCTCCAGGGGGTCTCCTCCATACCCCACAAACACTGCCCTCTCTCTCCGTTCCCCCACTTGCAACAAGGGCAGAGTCCCCCTGGTCCTCACCTTTCAACCCACCAGCCGGTAAATACAACACATAGTTCCTCCGCCAGTTTCGCCACCTCCAACGTGACCCCTCGACTCGCCACATCTTCCCATCTCCCCCACCGCCTGCCTTCCATAAAGACCGCTCCCTCCGCAACTCCCTTGTCAATTCTTCCCTTCCCTCCCGCTCTACCCCCTTCCCCAGGCACTGTCCCTTGCAACTGCAAGAAATGCTATACTTGTCCCTTCACCTCCCCCCTCCACTCCTTTCAGGGACCCAAGCATCTTTCCAGGTCCGACAGAGGTTCACCAGCACCTCCTCCAACCTCATCTACTGCATTCACTGCTCCAGATGCAGATTATCTACATCGGTGAGACCAAGCGGAGGCTTGGCGATCATTTCACCGAACACCTCCGCTCGGTCCGCAATAACCAACCCAACCTCCCGGTGGCTCAGCACTTCAACTCCCCCTCCTATTCCGTATCCAACCTCTAGGTCCTGGGCCTCCTCCACGGCCAGAGTGAGCAACACCACAAGTTGGAGGAACAGCACCTCATATTCCATTTGGGGAGTCTGCATCCTCTGGCTTGAACATTGAATTTCTCAATTCTGTTAACCCTTGCTGTCTCCTCCCCTTCCCACCTCTCCCTCAGCCCTCGGGCCCTGGCATTCCCTCTCTCTCTCTCTATCTCTCTCCCCCACCCTAGTCACACTAGCTTCTCATTTTCACACCACAAACAGCTTACAATGGCCTGTTCCCTTTATTATTTGATGGTTTTTTTTGTAAAATATTTTTATTAGAAGTAATTACATATTAAGAAGAAATAGTATAAAATTAAAAAACAAAGAATATTATTCGTCACATATATTCTTAATATTTTTTAAAATTTACAGTCAATCTTATTTATACTACATATTTTTATTTTATAACCGTAGGAAATAAAGATAGGTAATAAAAATAAAGAAATAAGAAAGAATAAATAAAATGAGTGGAGTATTAAACAAGATATTCTTCATTGGAGATATATTCATGATCTATTGTATATAATTCTTCATCTATTCCTTCATTCAGGCTTCAGTCATGGCTCGAACCGGACCACCTTAACCCTTTTAAATATTTCAATAAATGGAGACCATATTCCTCTGAATTGATCTAACCTGTCCATTAGGACAAGTCTTAATCGTTTCCAGGTGAAGTGTTTCCGACATTTCTGTAATCCACATTTTGATTGTAGGGGATATGGGACCTTTCCAAAATCTTAGTATTAATTTTTTACCAATTATTAAACTATAACCAATAAAAATTAATTGTTGTGTTGTCAGTATCTGATCCGTTTCTAATATTCCCAATATAATTAATTTTGAGTCTGGAATTAAATTTGCATTAAGTACAATTGAGATTATCTTAAAAATTTCAGTCCAAAAATTTGTAATTTTTGTACATTTTGTGAATGAATGCGTTAGATTAGCTTCTAATTGTTGACATTTATCACATATAGCGGAAATATTTGAGAAAATTTCTGTTTAATTTGGATTTTTGAGAAGTAATAATCTATGTATAACTTTAAATTGTATCAGGGAGTGTCTGGCATTTAATGAGCAATGGTGTATATGTTGTAAACTTTCATTTCCATACTTCTCTACTAATTACTTGACCTAATTCATTTTCCCATGCTTGTCTATATTTATCCGTATTTGGTAAATCATTTTCCAGTAAGATATTATAAATATATGATATCAATTTGTCTGTATTCGGATGTTTATTTAGACATTCATCTAAAATTTCTGTCTTTCTATTCCTAAAATCTGGTGTATTTTGATTTAACATATCTCTGATTTGTAGATATCTAATATATTCTTTGGAGTGTAATCCATAATTTTGTTGTAATTCCTGAAATGAGAGAAATAAACTTTCCCTGTAGAGATCACCCATCTTATTTATTCCATAGTTCTTCCATTTTAAAAAACCTTTATCCATCAATGAAGGTTTAAAAGTAATATTGTTTACAATTGGAAGAGCTAGTGGTGTATTCTGTAATTTTAATGTTTTTTTTAATTGTTTCCAAATACGTATACCACTTTCTATTATTGGGTTTCCTCTATAAATTTTCTTATGTATTTTAGTGTTAGCAAATAAAATCGAGCTAATTTCGAAAGGTGAACAGTCTTCCTTTTCCATTTTTAACCAATTTGGTTGTTTATCTAGTTCTTCCAACCAGAAATTCATACTTTTTATATTAACTGCTCTATAATAAAACATAAAATTAGGCAATGCAAAACCTCCATTCATTTTTGATTTACATAAATGCTTTTTAGTTATTCTATGGTTCTTATAATCCCAAATAAAATTGGTAACTATAGAGTCCACTTTCTTAAAAAAAAATTTAGGAAGATATATCGGGATCATTTGAAACAAGTATAATAATTGTGGAAGAAAAAATCATTTTTATCGCATTAATCTTACCTAGCATTGAAATAGGTAATGTTTTCCAATATTGGATATTCTTAAGTAGTTTATTCAATAAGGGTGGGAAATTAGATTTAAATAAAGAATCATATCTTTTTGTTACATCAATTCCAAGATATTTAATATTTTCATTTGCAATCTTAAAAAGGATATTGTTGTAATATATGTAAGTTATTTCCCATTATTGGCATAAGTTCACTTTTATTCCAATTAATTCTATATCCTGAAAACGATCCAAATTGAGTTATTAAATCTAACAAGTTAGGAATACTAATTTCCAGTTTTGTGATATAAATTAATACATCATCTGCGTATAAAGAGATTTTATTTTCAGTTTCTTTAGTTTCATACCCATATATTTCAGGATGCAATCTCACAGATTTTGCTAGTGGTTCTATTGCAAGTGCAAACAGTAGTGGAGATAAAGGGCAACCTTGTCTGCAGCCTCGGAATAAGTTAAATTTAGTGGTTAACATTTGGTTTATGAATATTCTGGCTGTTGGCTTGGTATTTAGTAATTTAACCCAAGTTATAAACTTCTCCCCCAACTGAAAAAATTCCATAACCGAAAATAAATAAGACCATTCAATCTGATCAAAAGCTTTTCTCTGCATCCAGCGAAATAATTGATAAATCCTTATTAATGTTTCTTTTCAAATATATAATATTAAATAATCTTCTCAGGTTGCTTGAGGAAAATCGTTTTGGTATAAATCCTGTTTGATCTGAATGAATTAGTTTATTAATCACTATGTTTAGTCTCTGTGCTAGTATTTTTTGTTAATATTTTTTGATCAGTATTTAATAGAGATATAGCTCTATATGACCCTGAATCATCAAGATTTTTATCTAATTCAGGTATAAGGGTTATAATAGATTCATTTAATGTTTCTGGTAATTTATGTTGTGCATAAATGTGTTCACATAGTGTCTTCAAAAACGTGGAGCTATCATATTATAAAATATTTTTATAAAATTCTGCTCCAATACCATCTGGTCCTGGAGTTTTACCATTTTGTTAATGATCTAATAGCTTCTTCAATTTCTTTAGTAGTTATTTCAACGTTTAATAATTCTCTATCTTCTAAATCCAGTCCTTTTTAGATTACATTTTTTTTAAATGTTTCTACTCCTATCCAATTATCTTTTGTTTTAGCTGAATATAAATTTTTATAATATTGCAAAAATCTCTCATTTATATCTTTAGTTTGTACTAGTAATTCCTCTTTATCTGATTTAATCCTAAAAAATTAATTTTTCTCCTTCCAGTTTTTCTTAATTGATGAGCCAATAGTTTATGTGGTTTGACACCAAATTCAAATTGTATTTGTTTAGTATATTGGTATAGTTTTACAACTTGGTCTGACTGTATTTTTATTTAATTTATATTTCAATGCAAAGATTTTATTATGTTTTATCATGGTTGGATTAACAGCGTTCTCTGTATCTAACTGTTTAATCTCTCTTTCCAATGCCTGTTGTACCTTCTGATTCTCTTTATTATAAAATGCTTGAGAGGATATCATAATTCCCCGAACATACGCTTTAAAAGTTTCCCATAAAAGGGACGAAGATATTTCTGGTGTTATCGTTTATTTCAAAGAAAAATCTTGATCTGTTTTTGTAATATATTCTTGAGTTATTTTGTCTTTAAAATTGTGGGTTAAATCTCCATTGACCTTGTTTTTCCATTTAAACCAGTTATTTTCATCTTAAAAGTTAAAGGTGCATGATCTGAAAATTATAATATTATGATATTTTGAATTATACGTAACGTGGAATGAGTATTAAATCTTGCCTCAAGACATCTACCATTGTGCCAGTGCCCAAACAATCAGCGACAGGGAGTCTCAACGATTTCCGGCCATGGCACTCACCCCTGTCATAGCCAAGTGCTTCGAGCGGCTGATCTTGGCTCACCTCAAAGCCAGCCTTCCCCCCACACTGGATCCCCATCAGTTTTGCCTACCGGTCCAACAGGTCAACAGAGGACGCCATATCGGCGGCCCTTCACTCTGCCCTGACCCACCTGGACAGTAATAACACCTACATCAGGTTGCTGTTCATTGACTTCAGCTCCGCTTTTAACACTGTCATACCCGCTAGCTTGATCACCAAACTCAGCGGTCCTTGCATCTCAACTTCCCTCTGCAACGGGATAATGGACTTCCTCACAACAGACCCACAGTCTGTTAGGATCAACAACCTCACCTCCTCCACTATAACACTGAACACTGGCGTGCCACAGGGCTGTGTGCTCAGCCCTCTCCTCTACTCCCTCTTCACCCATGACTGCATCCCTAAGTATGGCTCCAACGCCATCATAAAATTTGCCGACGACACCACGGTGGTAGGTCTGATCAGCGATAACGATGAGTCAGCCTACAGGGAGGAGGTCCAGCACCTGACAACCTGGTGTGCCGATAATAACCTCGTCCTCAACTCCCAGAAGACGAAGGAAATCATTGTCGACTTCAGGAAGATTAGAAGGGGCAGGCACACCCCCATCCATTTAAACGGGACTGAGGTGGAGAGGGTCTCCAACTACAAATTCCTCGGGGTACACATCTCGGAGGATCTGTCCTGGTCCCTCAACACCTCCAAGCTGATCAAAAAGGCGCAGCAGCGCCTTTACTTCCTGAGGAGGCTCAAAAAGGCCCACTTGTCCCCCCCCCCGATCCTGACCAACTTCTACCGATGCACCATTGAAAGCATCCTGACCACCTGCTTTACGGTATGGTACAGCAGTTTTGCACCATAGCTGACAGAAAGGCACTACAACGGTGGTGAAAACCGCCCAGCACATCATCGGTGCCCCACTCCCTACCATGGATGCCCTCCGCCGAAAACGGTGCCTGAGTCGGGCTGGGAAGATCATCAAGGACCCCCTCTCACCCTAACCATGGACTGTTTGCCCTCCTACCATCGGGGAGGCGGTACAGGAGCCTCAGGTCCCACACCAGCAGGATGAGGCGTAGCTTCTACAATAAACACCATCGCTCTGCTGAACTCAGAGTCCCCGCCGAATAGATTTCCACATCTGTATTTATTTATCTGTACTTATCTGTATATTGCTATCACTTCGTGCTGTCACAAAAATGCATTTGTTGTACCATATACTTGTATATGTACAATGACATTTAAAGTTGAATTGAATTGAATTGAATTGAAATTGAATTGAATTGAATTGAATGAGTTTTAAATCTACCAGAAAATAATCTATTCTTGAATAAGTTTTTATGCACAGGTGAGTAAAATGAGTATTGTCGTCCTGTTGGATTTTGCAATCTCCAAACATCTTTAATATTACTAGTGTCTATATATGCATTTATTAACTCACTGGAATGCGATTTAAGTTTCCGTTGTTTTGATGATCTATCCAAATAAGGATCTAGTGTACAATTTAAATCTCCTCCAATTATTAGATTGTGTTGTGATAATTCCGGGATGGTATTAAATATTTTTTTAAAAACAGCGGACTATCAAAATTTGGGCCATATACATTGACAAAAATCATTGTTTGTGTGTATAATTCTCCTATTACAATAATATATCTATCTACCGTCACTATCAGTTTATTGTTGAAGTATAAATGCAGTGCCTTTACGAATTAATATTGCTACACCTCTAGATTTGTGTGTGAAAGAAGAATGATATACTTTATCAATCCATTCGGCCTTTAATCTATGTTCTGCCTCTTTTTTTAAATGTGTTTCTTGGATGAATGCCACGTCTATTTTAAGTGCTTTTAAATGTGCTAATACCTTACCCCTCTTAATTGGTTTGTTAATACCTTTAACATTCCAACTGCAAAACGTTATTCCTCCATTCCCCATATTTGTATGTAAGTCTTGCATCTTTTATCTGAAGGGATATATAATAGAGGAAATGGTACAGTTCGACATACCAGACCTTACACCTGAACTTCGAATAGACGAATTTCAAGACCCTTGATTTTCTCTCACATATATATCTCCTTTGCATTAATTTATAATTCCACTCAAATGTAAAATAATAATAACCAGAAATAGTATTAAAAAAGGGATAGATTAAGAGATTAGTAGAAGTGCGCAAAGAAAGAAAAAACTACATCTAGTATTATGTGTAGGTTAGTGTTAGCCATTACTAACATGGCTAGCAATCTAAAGACTTCCGTAGTTGAATGTTAAATATTTATCCATCTCCATGATTCACTAAAAATTTATTATTCATATAAAAAAAATTATTATTAAACCGGAGGTACTAAACTATGATGTGTACAAAGTTCATAATCAAGTATATAGTAATATAAATGCTTAATGCCTATTAGAAACAATAATAATAAGAATATGTAATTTAAAAAAAAATAAAAAAAAAAAATAAAGAAAAATAACCCAAATTATGGAAAAAATAAAAAGTAAAAAAGAAATAAAAAGTACCAGGGGGGATAAATAAAGTCAAAGTTTATATTTTGCATATTTATATTTACTATTTACTTAATTCTAAGTTAGTCGGCTTTAATTAATTATTAATCAATAATTAGCAGTTATTAACTCTGATTAATAATGATACCAGTGTATTAAATTTAATATATGTTTATATATGTTAATATATGTTAATTATTAAATTAGTAGTGTTAGTATTCTAATCATCGATGCTTTTTTGCATATCTTTCATTCATTGTTCTTTATCTCTCCACATCACCGTCTCTTTCTCTCGTTTCCCTGATCCCTGACCAGTCTGAAGAAGGGTCTCGACCCGAAACGTCGCCTATCTCCTTCGCTCAGATGCTGTTGCACCCGCTGAGTTTCTCCAGCCTTTTGTGTGCCCTCCTCTTTGTCAGCGGGGCAGTGACGTCATTTCCGGGCTGATGCCCCTCTCTGTGTCTGCGGGGCAACGGGCCGGGGCCGTGATGTCATTTCCGGGCTGATGCCCCTCTCTCTGTCTGCGGGGCAACGGGCGGCCGGGGCAGCGACGTCATTTCCGGGCTGAGGCCCCTGCGCCGCGCGGTCTTTCTCTCAGTCTCCGGGCAAGCCGGCAGCGGGCCGGACCGGACGCGTGAGAGGCTCCGGTGGATCAGGGAGGGCGCGCTGGCTGGGGATTCGGGACGCCGGGGGCGGGGGGCGGGTTTCCAGTCCTCCGGCCAGGCCGCGTCCTCGCACCCGGGAGACAGAGACTGGGCCTGGGGTTGGCGGAGCCTGGCGCTCGGGGAGCCGGGCCTGGCCTGGGTGTCGGGCCTGCGCCGGGTCCCGCCCCGCTGCAACACGGCCGTCAATCTCGGGTGGGCGCCGTTGCGGCCGGGGTGGTGGAGAAGTAATGTCGCGGCTGAGGGGACAGAGGTCTCTCTCTCTCTCTCTACTGTTTTTACTGTTTATCTCTATCTATCTCTCCTTGTCTCTATCTCACTCTCTACTTCTCTCTGTGTCTCTCTCCACCTCTACCTGTGTCTCTCTGCTTATGTCTCTCTGCCCACAGCGGCTTGCATACCCCTTGAACTTTTACTACATTTTGTCACGTTACAGCCACAAACGTAAATGTATTTTATTGGGATTTTAAAAAACGGTGAAAGAACTAACAGCTACTGGCACGGCAGCCACACTAGACGGCGCCCCACCTTTCACTCAGGCCGAAACTTCTCGGGCGCTCAGCAAGCATCTCCCCCTCTTCCCCTCCATCCCTCCCCCTCCCCCCCCCTCCAAAGGATCTCCCCCTCCCCAAAACCAAAAAGATCAATCTCCCCCTCCCCCGCAATCTCCCCGTCCCCCTCCCCTCCCCCTCCATCTCCCCCTCCATACCCCCCCATCCAATCTCCCCCCTCCCTCACCCCCTCCCTCTCCCTCCCCCTCCCCCCCCCCTCCCCCTCCCCCTCCCCCTCCCCCTCCCCCTCCATCTCTCCCTCCCCCTCCCGCTGCATCTCTCCCTCCATCTCTCCCTCCCCCCTCCATCTCTCCCTCCCCCTCCATCTCTCCTCCCCCTCCATCTCTCCCTCCCCAACCATCTCTCTCTCCCTCCCCCTCCATCTCTCCCTCCCCCCCTCCATCTCTTCCCTCCCCCTCTCCTCTTCCCTCTATCTCTCATCTATTTCTCTCTACAGTCAAATAGTAAATAACGACTGCGGGATAATGCGCACAGACATCTATCTTATCTCTGTCTGTCTCTATCTATCTCTGTCTCTATCTATCTCTTGCTCCCTATCTATTCTGTCTTGCTCCCTATCTATCTCTGTCTCTCACTATCTTTCTCTCTCTCTGTCTCTCTATTCTCTGTCTCCCTCTATCGTCCTCTATCCATCTAATCTCTTGTCTCCCTCTATCTCTCTATCTGCGGGATGTACACCGCAATCTATCTCTCTATCTCTTTGCTCCTCTCTTTCTCACTCCTATCACTATTTCTCCATTTCTATCTTTCTCTGTCTCTCTCTATATATATCCACTATCACTCTCTCTATCTCTCTTTCTCTATCCTCTCTCACTCTATTTCTCTCTCTCTTCTCCCTTCTATCCATTCGTTCTCTCTCTCCCATCTCTCGCTCTTTATCTTGTGGGATTGTACACTGCTATCTCTCTGTCACTCTGTTTTCTCTGTCTCTCTCTATGTCACTCTCTCTCTCTCTAGCTCTATCTCTCCCTATCTCTCCCAATTTTCTTTTTTTTCATATTAAAGTATAAAACATAACATATATATTTAAAATGCATAAATATAAAAACAAATATACAGTGCATGGATCGATATGCCCCTGTGCATATATATACTCGCAATACAGCTATAGTCCTTTATTTATTGCTGCACTGTCTTGCAACAATAATAATAATAATAATAATAATAATAATAATAATAATAATAATAATCCTTTATTGCCATTGTATTTAGAAGTACAATGACTACTGATCAGTGGAACCAAAACAAGTCCAAACAAGACAAAGACACATCCAATACATTCAATACGTTATTTAACTGCTTAAATTAGTAGATACATTATAATTATCACACCTAGGTAGAACATTGCACTGGGAGAATATACACTTCAAAATTTGATAAATACTTTTAAAGTATTTAAAAAAGAAGAAATATTAGCTGAGTGGTCTGTTTTCTAAATAGAATGGTTGAGAGCATTCTCATGTCGTGGTGGGCTTATTTAAGAATTTAGAGTTCTAATGACCCAGGGAAAGAAACAGTTCTTCAGTCTGTTTGTCCGGCTTTTGACGCACCTGTACTGTCTACCACATGGCAGGAGGTAGAACAGGACCTGTCCAGCTGGAAGGGTCTTTGATTAAATTTAGTGGCTCTACAGAAGGCACGGAGAGCTGAGATGTCTTTCCAGGGAAGGCAGAGGGGGCGGGCTGATGATATTCTGGCAGTTTTTGATCACATCTCCTCTCTGCAGGGCTCTCCTGTCTGCTGCTCGATCAGCCGGCACACCACACCATGATACAATATGGTCAGCAACACTCCACGATGGTGGAGCGTAGAAGGTCACCAGCAGCTTCTCCACTAAACTGTTCTTCCTATCATTCTCTGAAGTGGCAATCGCTGATGGATCGTTTTTTTGCCACCGCTGAAGTTTTGCTGACCTGGATGAGTCCTCCTGAATGCGTTCCCAGAATTTAAGGTGGAAACCCTCTCCGACACAGTCCCCTGATGTTAGTGGACAGCCACCTATTGCCTACTGTAGCTATCGATTACCATTTCCTTGTTTTGCTGATTTGAGTGGCCAGTAGTTTCAGACCACTCTAGAACAGCTTCAGGACCTAATCTCTGTAAGCTGCCTCATCTCCACCATGATACGAGTCTGAAACACCGGGTCATCCGCGAATTAATAAAGTATTTTGTGGAGTGGATGGAGGCAGTCGTAAGTGTATACAGTGCAAAGAGGAGAGGACTCAGCACATAGCCCTGTGGAAACCAGTTGAAGTGAGGTAGAGAGCAGTTTGGGCCCAATTGAACTGATTGTGGGCGTATAGTGAGGAAGTCCTTTATCCAGCCAGTGAAGCGGAAATTCTAAGTCGACTGAGCAGCTTGTTGACATGTATGTCAGGGATGTATGTATTGAAAACTGAGCTATCATCAAATAGAAAGGAATCTTACATGTTCCCCGAGTTTGCCATATGACTCAGTGCAGTGTGGAGGGCAATGGCGATGGCAACCTCCTCCTATCTGTTGCCCTATCAGCAAACAGATGATGGTCCAGGTTGGAGGGAGCTGGCTTTGATGTGCAGTGGAAATTACTCTTTCAAACCTTCATTACTACTGATGTTAAAATGCAATTGGTCCCTGTAGTCATTTAGAGTTTATAACTGGCTTCTTTTAGGGACAGGAAGATGGTAGCTGACTTCAGACAAGGGTATAATGGCTTATGTCCGGAAAAGATGAAGAATCTTTGTTAAAGACTCCTGATAGCTGGTCTGCACAAGCTTTGTGTTACTTTGCCAGTACACCATCATCCAGCAAGCTTTCCTTGGTTCCCAACCTTGATGGCATGCCTAACTGGTGACCACTGTCCTAGTTGTCCTGGGAGTGGAGCGAACCGGGAGCGGGAGGAAGGCTGGGGCAACGTGAACTGCTGATGCTTCTTTGCCTCAAAGCAAGTCAGCGAGGTGAGTTTCCTTTGTAAGGTGGTGATTTGCTGAATCCTTTCCACACCTGCCGTGGGTATTGTGTGGTGAGATGGTCCTCACACTTTTTCTTGTAGACGTTCTTTGCAGCTTTGATGCCTCTCCTCCTCAGTTCTGCTCTTGGCCAGCTCATGGTCCTGTCACCAGATCTAAAGGCAGAGTTTTGGGTTCTCAGGAGTGACTGTACTACACGAGTCATCCAGGGGTTTTTGTTTGGGATAAACCCAGATCTTTATTCACAAGTACATTATTGGTGGCAGTTTCATTATATAGACAGTACAGTTTCTGTGTATTCCTTCAGTCCTTTGTTCAAATATATTTCCATGCTGAACGTGTAAAGCATCCCTGAAGCTGAGAGAGTGCTCGCACAGGCCAGGTTTTATGAACTTTATGTCCGGTCTGGTGTTTTCTCCTGAGGAATTATATGCTGGGATGAGGAGCAGTGGAGAAGATGTCTGACAGGCCCAAATGTGGGGAAGGTACTGGTCTATTATGGCCATGGGGTTTTTATTATGTGGAGTCGACATGTCCAGTATGTTTTTCCCCTTGGTGGGACATTGTACGTGGGTACAACAGAATAGCAAGATTAGCAATATTAATTTCTTAGTATCAGTTAATGTCAATTAGTGTGTGCGTGCATGTTGGTCATTCACCGTCTCTCAGGTTATGGCATGCTGTTACGTATTGTGCACCAAGCAAGATGTGCCGTATTTCTATCAACCAGGATTATCTTCTTATGTTTTGATATATCATCTAGTTGTTTAAAATCTGGGTTTGCCAGACTGAGTTTGTCAAAGTATGTTTTCATTGTTTTGTCAATTTTTTTTTGCATTTTAGGAAGAAGTGCACCTCTGTTTCAACCTCATTTGTCAAACGGTGGCCGCATATTTTCTCTTGTTTCCCAAAATCTCTTCTATCTTCCTTTTTCAACTGTCAAATGATGGTCATTTATCCTGTTTTTTTGGTGAGGGTCTGTCTCTGCTTTTATCTCTAACAGTTGCGAGATAGTCTGCCAATGTTAATAATCTCATTTTATGGCACGGTAACATTCAAATATGCATGTTGGCATTTGATTTTTTATCCCAATGTTCCAAACTACGTTTCTTTCCCTTGTTTGATAATTTGGTTCACTCTAACTGGTGATTGGGGATCAGCATTGATCTGAGGCTGGTCAGGGTTTAACTGGATAGGGTTGAACTGAATAGGGGTAGTTAGTCTCAGTAGGCAACTGGCACAGAGGAAAACTTTTCAATGGTTCACCTTGTAGGTTTGAAGGGCTGTAGACTGGAGGGTATCTGGGGGGCTAGATTTAAGGTGACTCCAAAAATGTAGTACTCATTTCTGGATATTTATTTTCAGTGGGTATCTGCCTAATTCCGCCCTACATGCGTTTGTTGGTGTTTTTATTTGGATATGGCGAGTGTTCTGACAAATGTCCGCATGCAGGGCCTTTGTTGTATGTTTTTCCCATTTCATATAGCTGTGCTGACTTAGACCCCATACCTCACTACCATAAGGCTCAATAAACTGGATTACACTGTCAAATATTTAAGCCAGAATTTAATTGGAATTTGTATGTTGTAGAATCTTCTTTTAGTGAAACTGCCATGTTTCCCTAATACTGCAACAGTTAGACCAAGTAAGTATAGTGTGTTCAATAATGATACCATTGAGAGTGTATCTAGCTATCTCTCTGTCTATCTCTCTATCTATCTCTATCTCTATCTCTATCCTTGACTCAGTCCCCTAGGTCAGTGTGCCCCCCTTCTCCCACTTGGCTCTCACCCCCTCCTCTCCTCCATCAAATCCCCCCCTCCCCTTACCATCCCCGTCCACTCTCTCCCTTTCCCCTCAACATTCCACGTCCTGATCCCCTGTCCCCATTCCCCCTTGCCATCCCCCCTCTCACTCCCCCCATCCCCCCCGCTCACCTCCCAAACCCCCCACTCCACCCCCCCCCCCTTTAAGTGCTAGTAATGTTCACGTGTTAGTAATGTCCTGTTTGCCAGCTTGTTGACCCTCTGTGTTCCCCCTGCAGTTTAGGAGCCGTTGCTGTGGATGGAGAGACAGAGATGTGAGCGACCATTGAGGGAGGCCGGTGAGCCCCCCCATCTGCCCGTTGTGCGGGTTGAGCTTCGAGGGGCTGAGCTTCGATGGAGGACCACATGGCGGGGCACAACAAAGAGAAGCGTTATGAGTGTGACATGTGTGGCAAGGCCTGGCAGTGCCCGAGCGAGCTGGAGACCCACCGGCGGGTGCACATGGGAGAATGCCCCTTCGACTGTCCGGAGTGCGAAAAGAGTTTCAAGACGGCCAATGTCCTGGAGGCTCACCGGCGCGTTCACACGGGCGAGAAGCCTTATGGCTGCACATGCGGCAAGAGCTTTACCAGGTTGTCGGGGCTGCAGGAACACAGGCGGGTGCACACTGGAGAGAGAGCGGCACACACCTGCAGCGACGCAGCAGGGCTTCCAAGCTCCAGCAACCATGATGAGGAGCACCACTCACCCACAACCCGGCGAGCGCCCCTACACCTGTGCCCAGTGCAGCAAGGGCTTCATCCACTCCAGCAACCTGCTGAAGCATCGGCGCACCCACACCGGCGAGCGCCCCTATATTCTGTGCCCAGTGTGGGCAAGGGGCGTTTAACACACTCCACCAGGTTTGCTGTTCCCACCAGCGCACCCACCAGGCGCGTGCCCCTACAACCTGTGCCCAGTGCGGCAAGGGCTTCCAACTTGAACAACCCACCCAGCAAACCATGATGAGCACCAGCCTACCACTCCGCGAGCGCCCCGAACCCCTGTGGCCCAGCAAGGCAAGGGCTTCACCCATTCCCAGCAGCCTGCTTGATCACCAGCGCACACACAGCCGCAACGCCCACTACACCGTGCCCAGTGCGGCAAAGGTTTCATCACAAATCCAGCCACCTTCTGGAGCACCAACGCATCCACACCCGCGAGCGTCCCTACAAACATGCGTCAGTGCCGCAAGGGCTTTCACTCCTCCAGCAACCTGCTTGAAGCACCCAGCGCAACCCACAACCGCGAGCAGACCCCTTCACCTGGCGCCCGAGTGCGGCAAAGTGCTTCACCCGCTCTGACAACTTACAGAGCACCAGCGCATCCACACCGGAAGCACCCCTACAGCCTGCATCCATGCGCAAGAGCTTCACCACGCCAGCAGCCTTCTGGAGCAACCAAACGCACCCACACCGGCGACGTCCCTACCAACCTGCGTCCAGTGCGGCAAGGGCTTCACCACCTCCAGCAGCCTGTTGAAGCACCAGCGCACCCACACCGGCGAGCGCCCATACACCTGCGCCCAGTGTGGCAAGTGCTTCACCCGCTCTGACACCCTACAGGAGCACCAGTGCACCCACACCGGGGAGCACCCCTACACATGCGTCCAGTGTGGCAAGGGCTTCACCCGTTCTAACACCCTGCTGAAGCACCAGCGCACCCACACCGGCGAGCGCCCCTACACCTGCACCCAGTGCGGCAAGGGCTTCATCTGCTCCACCAGGCTGCTGTCCCACAAGCGGGTGCACGCTGGCGACCATCTCGACCCCAGCTCGGTGTGTGGAGAGCGCTTTGCCATGGCCTCCCACACCCTGTCTCACCAGCTCGTGCACACCAGTGGCCAGCCCTACGACAGCCCGTACTGTGGTGAGGCGTTTGACAGCTCGCGGGGGTTGCAGCAGCACTGGCGGGCCCACGCCGACGAGCAGCTGCTCCCACTGTGACGAGAGCATGGGGGTTGCGGGAGCACCACTCGGATTACACACACCAAGAGAGAACGCTGAGTGTGACAAGTGTTTTCACCCCCATGTCCAGCCTGTGGCAGCACTGGCGTACCCACAGCGGTGAGCGTCCTTCCCCTGCTCGTCCTGTGGAAAGGGCTTCACCCATCTTGACCAACTGCTGGAGCACCGTTGAGTCCACACCGTCCAGCGCCCCTTCACCTGCCCGCTCTGTGACAGGGGCTTTGCTGCTCCTCCAGCGTGATTTACAAAGCATTGCTTGGGTTACCGTGGTCCCTTCCTCATTGTCACCCAGTGCTTCTCACCAGAAATGCTCCACATAAACCAGCAGCATCTAGGAGTTTTTAAACCATTTTAGTTAACCATCTCTGCATTTTCCCCATCTCTCCACATCAGTCCTGTAATGAGGGGTGGGCGCCAGGGGAACTTATGGGACGCGTACATATTCTTGCTCGCAGACGAATGCTTGCCGCTGAGTACCAATGTCCCTTAAAAGCTGCTCAATAGTACACCACGCTCTCACCGTATCTCACATCCGTTTATCTCCTTATTTTTCCATCGCCTCACTTACTTCACTCATCTGTTAATCACCCCCTCATCTGTTAACATAATGTCAGTCTGAAGAAGGGTCCTGACCGAAATGGTCATCTATCCATGTTCTCCACAGATGCTGCCTGATCCGCTGAGTTACTCCAACACTCTGTTGAAGGTCACTTATCCACGTTCTCCAGAGATGCTGTCTGACACCCTAAGTTACTCCAGCACTTTGTGTTAGAGTTATAGAGTGATAGAATGTGGAAACAGGACCTGCGGCCCAACTTGCTCACACCGACCAACATGTCCCGGTACACTAGTCCCACCTGCCTGCATTTGGTCCATATCCCTCCAAACTTGGTCTATCTATGCACCTGTCTATAACTGCTTCTTAAATGTTGGGATAGTCCCAGCCTCAACTACCTCCTCCGGCAGATTGTTACATACACCCCACCACCTCTTTTGAAAGATTTTCCCTCAGAGTCCTATAAAATCTGTTCCCCTTTACCTTGAACCCTTCTCCTCTGGTCCTTAATTCCCTCATCCTGGGCAAGAGATTCTGTGCATTTAACTAAATTGTGTTCTATGTAAGATTCCAGCAACAGCAGTTTCTTGTGTTTCCCGCACCTATATCCACCTATCACTTTTGAAGTGTCTCAACCTGAAACATCACCCATTTCTTCTCGCTAGTGATGCTGCCTGTCCCGCTGAGTTACTCCAGCATTTTGTATCCACCTGTCCGGCTTTGTCCAGTATCACTTGTCAGGCTTTGTCCAGCCCCCATCTCTCTTTTCCAGCTTCCTCCGCCCACCCTCTCTACTCAGTCTGAAGAACGGTCCTGACACAAAACGTCGTCTGTCCATTCCCTCTAAAGCGGTGGAGGAACTCAGTGGGTCAGGCCACATCTGTAGAGGGAAGGGAATCTAAGGCGACCACTCCCACCTCTCCTTTCCAACTTTCTCCACCCCCCACACCAAGCAGTCTGAATAAGGGTCCTGACCTAGAATGTTGCCTGTCCGTGCTCTCCAGAGGTGCAAGTTACTCCAGGAGATTGCGTCTCTTTTTGTAAACCAGCATCTGCAGTTCCTTGTATCTAGACAAGTCGTGCATTTCACCCTACACTTGCGCTCGGTCCGCCAAGGCCTGCTGGATCTCCCGGTTGCCAACCAATTAAACTCCCCTTCCCATTCCCACACTGGTCTGTCTGTCCAGTGCCTCCTCCATTGCCAGAGTGAGGTGACACGCAAACTGGAGGGACAGCACGTCATAGCTCACAGTCCAACGACATGAACATTGAATTATCCCAATTAAACAGACATCTCCCTCTCTCTTAGGCCATCTCTTCGTCATTCCTTTGTCTTTTTCTCGCTGGCGAAAGGCGTGAGGATTAATCCGGAGTCACTGCTTCCCGTATTTTAAGTATGTTTTAAAAGTATGTTTTATTGTTTTTAGGTCTGTTTTACATGAGGGGGTTGGGGGAAACTTTTTTCAGTCACTTACCTGGACGGGGATGTGATTTTTCTCCTTTGCCGAGGATTGCCCGAGAGGAGTTCCAACCTCGGGGCCTGTGGACTTTAACACCGTGAAGTCTGCGGTCTCCGGCAAGAAGAGGCCGACTCGGGAGCTCCATGCTGCGGAGTGTTCCAATCCTTCCCGACCCAGAGTTTCCGTCAACGCGATGCGAGGACATCGGACCGTCGGCAGAGGGTTCAACTGCCCCGACCACGGGTGAACAAACGATAAAGATGATTGAACTTTATTACCTTCTATCACAGTGAGGAATGTGGATTCTGCTGTGGTGGATGTTTCTGTTAACGTTTATTTTATGTCGTTGTGTGTCTTGTTGCTTTTTACTTAGTATGGCTGTATGGGAACTCAAATATCACTGTGCTTTAATTGGTACGTGAAAATTAATTTGAACTTAAAAAGCTTTCCTCCAAATCTGTATCTATCCATCTCCATAATTATGAAACTGATCTTGGATGTGTGTGTGTGTTTAGTTATTTGTTTGTGTGTTGTCACATCTTCTCAAAAAAACGACGCGCAAATGACCGCCCTCTCGCCCCCCCCATGTTTCTGCCCCCACTCTCTCTGGACGCACCTGCGACTTGGGAGTATGCGTGAGTGGATAGGGCGGGGATGTGGTAAAAGGAGCCATTTAATAATAATATCAAGGCGGGTGATTGTGTGTGTGTGTGGGGGGGGGGGGGGGTTGGTGTGTGGGGGGGATTGGTGGGTGTGTGGGGGGGGTTGGTGTGTGTGGGGGGGGTTGGTGTGTGTGGGGGGGGTTGTGTGGTTGGTGGTGGGGGGTCGGGGCAACGTTGGTGTGTGGGGGGGGGGGGTTGGTGTGTTGGGGGGGTTGGTGTGGCGTGTGGGTGGGGGGGGGGGGTTGGATGTGTGTGGGGGGGGGGGGTTGGTGTGGGGGGGGGGGGTGTGGGGGGGGTTGGGTGTGTGTGGGGGGGTGTGTGTGTGTGTGGGGGGTTATGTGTGTGGGGGGGGTTAGTGTGTGTGTGTGGGGGGGGTTAGTGTGTGTGGGGGGGGGGTTAGTGTGTGTGTTAGTTAGTGTGTGTGTGGGGGGTGTTAGTGTGTGTGTGGGGGGTGTTAGTGTGTGTGTGGGTGGTTATTGTGTGTATGGGGTTAGTGTGCGTGGGTGTTATGTCACAACAGGAACCATTCAGCCGCGCCCGCACATTAAGGGGTTAAGGGTGAGTGGTGAAATATTGTGTTCTGGAACCAGCCCTCCCGTGTGAAACCACGCACTCTACCTTCCACCCCCCGTGTTGCGGGACAGGGCCCAACGGGTCCCAATTGGTCTAGTATATATATATATTATTAAAACTCTCATTCTTTAACCGTGTGTGGGGGGGGGGGGGGGGGGTGGGTGTAGTGTGTGTGGGGGGGGGGGGGGGTTAGTGTGTGTGGCTGTTAGTGTGTGTGTGGTGTGTGGGGGTGTGTGTGGTGGGGGGTTTGTGTGTGGGGGGGGGGTTTGTTATGTGTGTGTGGAGTGTGTGTGTGGGGGGGTGAGGGGGGTTAGTGTGTGTGTGGGGGGGGGTTAGTGTGTGTGTGGGGGGGGGTTAGTGTGTGTGGTGGGGGGTTTTGTGTGGGGGGGGTTAGTGTGTGGGGGGGTTAGTGTGTGTGTGGGGGGGGTTAGTGTGTGTTTTGGGGGGGGTTAGTGTGTGGGGGGTTAGTGGTGGGGGGGTTAGTGTGTGTGTGGGGGGGTTTAGTGTGTGTGTGGGGGGGTTTTAGTGTGTGTGGGGGGTTAGGTGTGTGTGGGAGGGGTTAGTGTGTGTGGGGAGGGGGTTAGTGTGTGTGGGCTTAGTGTGTGTGGGGGAGGTTAGTTGTTGGTGGGGTTAGTGAGTGGTGGGTGGGTTAGTGTTGTGTGTGGGGGTTTAGAGTGTTGTTGTGTGGGGGGGAGTTAGTGTGTGTGTTGGGGGTTATGTCACACCATGACTCCTTCAGCTGCGCCCGTGCAGTTGGGGTTATGGGTGAGTGGTGGAATATTTTGTTCTGGGACCAGCCCTCACGTGTGAAACTGCGCACTCCCTGCCCCGTGATGGGGGATGGGGCCGAACAGGTCCCACTTGGTCTAGTCGATATAAGTAAAAGTCTTATCCTGACCACTTCCTGTCTGCGCTGTATAGTGATTTTAGAAAAACGTTACCCTTTATCGTTGTGATTTTGGCCATCTTACTTTGTCTTCCTCAACTGAGCCAGCCAAGAGGATTTTTCCCATCGATGAAAAGTAAAGAAGTTATGAGTATTTTAACAACATTGAGATCAGCTGATTAGTCCTCTCGCCTGTGAAGGTACCCACGATGAAGGTAACGCCCCTTCAGGTGGGTAGGATTATAAAACCCCAGATGCCTGGACGTGAGTCAGTCACTCTGCAAGATCGCGACGGAGAGGCCACGACTGTCATTCTAAGCTGTGAATCAACTGAACTGTGAGTCTGCAATGTACTTGCAATGAGTGATTTGTTAGCCCTTAATGACAATGCCATAAGTAGTTTGGCCTACTGCCCTGCCTGTGCTTGAAAATGCGATGCTTACTTGGAAATGAAATGACAATGCCATGAGTTGTTTGGCCTGCTGCCATGTCTGTGCTTGAAACTGCAATGCTTTGTTAGGTCAGGCTGTGTTTGGAAGGAATAAATGCTTTATTAGGTCCAACTGTGTTTGGAAGGAATAAATGCTTTATTATGTCCAACTGTGTTTGGAAGGAATAAATGCTTTATTAGGTCTGACTGTTTTTTGGAAGGAATAAGTGCTTTATTAGGTTTGACTGTGTTTAGTCCAAAGGTCCCGCTCATTTCATGACATCCACTTAGTGGACAGGTCGCACTGATTGCGTAATTTCCAGTGAGTGCAGAGGTTGCACTGATTGCGTAATTTCCGGTGAGTGCAGAGGTTGCACTGATTGCGCTGATTGCGGAAGTGCCGCTGACGGCGGTAGCCCCAAAGTGGAGAGGCCGCGCTCAGCCGTGTGAGTAGATTCAAGAAAGTTTACTGTCATATATATGGTGTGTGAGTCAGTGAGTGCGTGTGTATGTGAGTGTATGTGTGTGAGTGTATGAGTGTGTTTGTGTATGTGTATGAGTGTGTGTGTGAGTGTATGTGTATGTTTTGTGAGTGAGTGTGTGTGTGTGTGAGTGTAGGTGTGAGTGTATGTGTGTTATGTGTGAGTGTATATGTATGATTATGCCTGTATGTGTGTGAGTGCGTGATGTGTGTGTGTGTGAGTGCATGTGTGTGTGTGTGTGTGTGAGTGTTTGTGTGTGTGCGCGTGTGTGTGTGTGTGTGAAAATTTGCTGGCCTGCACTCTGCTTGAAGTGCTATGAGATTGGATTTGCTGGCTGGCCTGCACTCCGCTTGCAGTGCTGCGAGATTGGATTTGCTTGCTGGCCTGCACTCCGCTTGATGTGCTGTGAGATTGGATTTACTGGCTGGCCTGCACTCCGCTTGGAGTGCTGTGAGATTGCATTTGCTGGCTGGCCTACACTACGCTTGAAGTGCTGCGAGATTGGATTTACTGGCTGGCCTGCAGTCTGCGTGGAGTGCTGTGAGATTGCATTTGCTGGCCTGCACTGAATGATGACTTTTGAGGTAAATTCTCAGATTTTCTTTGTTGAACTTTGACCGCTCAATCTCTCTATATTAAAATTGTCTCTTTTTTTAATCAACAGCAAAGAGACATCAAGAGGCAGTGAGCAGCAGAGCACAAGAGACACAACAAGAAATAACTGAACTTAAATAAAATTAAGCTCATCTTTAAAATTTATCATTCAGTAGCCGTACCTGCCTATCAAGAGGCTGATCCCCTTAGTTTTTAAGAGAACTTCACATTTTAGAACTCACCACTTAAGAAAGTTTTCTCATCTCGGTTTAAAGATTTCCTTTTTAAGCCACTTGCCATGCCTTCCTGCATCTAGCATGTTCTTCCATCGGGATCACAACAATGGGAATAAGAGATTCCATTTTAACTTTGAATACTTGCCATACTGCGTGTTCTTTAGGAATGGCTGCGCTGTTGGAGAGCCGGTAATAGAGCATGGGGGGTGGGAGGTTATGAGGAGATGGACTGAATGCGTGGGGGGAGGGAATGGCAAGGAGCTGAGTGGGGGTGAAGGGAGGAGGGATGACTGAATGAACTGTCACCACACTAGCCGTGAGGCCTGACTGACTGGTGCCAGGCCTGAGTGATTCAGCTACCAGCCCAAGAATCCATTCAGCCCACAATGTCCATACTAGCCATCTGGAAACCAGTCTCTACAGTCCTCAATACCCATTCTAGCACTCCAAACACCCCCCCCCCCCCCCCCCCCACCCCAAACTGGCCAGCAATATTGGAATTGGTGGAGAGGTGGAATATTGCATTGTGGGACCAGCCCTCGAGTGTGAAGCTGGGACCCAACGGGTCCCACTTAGTCTAGTCTTATTATAACACTCTGATCCTGGATGTTTCCTTGTGGGGATGCTTGCTTGAACTTTTTCTTTGATTCACATCTCCTCGAAAATTATTCCGGTAGGGATTTACCTCATGATATAAAACATTCCCTCATCCTTGAATTTGATTCATTAGTTCCCGAGTTTTTTACTAAAATTGTTGACGAATCTGACATATTTTTAAAATCTAAGGTGCTGAAAGCAAGCTGGATGACGTCACAATGCCTTTGCTCCTCGCGGCACTGCCTTCCAGGCGTGACGTCACCACCTCCCTCCACCCCCCCCACCCCCGTACTTCTAAAGACGCAGAAAGAACAAGCAAGTTCTGCAGGTCCCGACGGCTTCCGAATGCGATTCCGAGAATTTCCAGCCACTGAACACAAAGTACGCTCGCGCCTCGGCTCGGATTTCCCGACAGAACCTGAGATAACCCGAGTAATGACGTCGCAAAGAGCTCTACGACCTGGGTAGAGGCTGCCTCTACCCCCTCACCCTCCCTCTCTACCCCCTCCCTGGGGCAGAGAAAGAGAGAGAGAGAGGAGGAGAGGAAGGGGTGGATGGAGAGGGGATGGGAGGATGGAGAAGGGGGGCCTCCCTCCCTGCATCCCCCTCTCTGCCCCTCCCCCTTCTTTGCCCCCCTCCCTCCCTCTCTGCCCCCCTTCCTCTCCAGGGAATGGGGAATATTGGGATGGATGGGTGAGTGGTGGAGTATTGCATTCAGGAACCAGCCCACCCCTGTGACGCCACCCCCCACCCCTCAATCTCAACCCCCCTCCCTCTCCTTCTCTACCCCCCTTCCTTTCCTCTCCACCCCCCTCTCTTAGCAGTTTATGCATGTGGATAGGGTGAGGGATGGGGAAAAGGAGGGAATTAATAATATTAATATAATATCAAGGGGGGGTTAGTTAGTGTGGGGGTGGTTAGTGCGTGTATGTGTGATGCTGAATGATGCATCCCCCCCAAAAAATGCACATTGAGGGGACGGGACACAACGGGTCCCCCATGGTCTAGTTCACCTTAAAAAGTTGCTCATCAGATTCCTATTAAATCTTTTCCCCTTCACCTTAAACATATGGCAGTGTGGAAACAGGCCCTTCGGCTCAATTTGCCCACACCGGCCAACATGTTCCAGCTACACTAGTCCCACCTGCCCGCATTTGGTCCATATTCCTCCAAACCTCTCCTAGCCATGTACCTGTCCAAGCGTTGTGATTGTCCTGGCCTCAACTACCTCCTCCGGCAGCTCTTTCCATACACCCACCACCCTCTGTGTGGAAAAGTTGCCCAGCAGATTCGTATTAAATCTTTTCCCCTTCACCTTCCTGATGGGCCATGGCTGTGGACTGGGTACATGACTGGAGGCCTTTATCGAGCGCCGCGGTCTCGATACCTCCCGGATCACCACGTAGAAGCCCGGGTCGGCTGAGTGGCTGACGGAACCCGCGGCTGGGGCCCTGGTCAGCACCACAGAGGCGTGAAGTGGGGCGTCGACAGCGGTGAATTCTGGCGACGATGGGGTCTCGGCGGCGGTGAAGCCTCACCGGCAACATCTCGCTGGTCAACTCGCAATCGACGTGAGCATGGAGGACCACCGTGAAGGGGAGGGGAAGAACAATGGAGGACCCGGCGTGCAGGGGAACAAAAGGGGGAGCCGGGGTGCTTTGTAACTTTGTCGTAGGTGGCTGCCATTTGTATACATTGGGTACGCAGCAAAGAATTTCACTGTGCCTCGTCACATGTGACAATAAAGTATTCCTATTAAACCTATGTCCTCTGGTCCACGATTCCCCTACTCTGGGCAAGAGACTGCATCGACCCGACCTATTCATCTCATGATTTTATACACATCTTTGAGGTCACCCCATCATCCATGGAATAAAGTCCTATCCTGCCTCAACCTCTCCCTGTACCTCAGGCCCTATAGTCCTGGCAACATCCTCGTAAATCTTCTCCGCACCGTTCCCTCCTCCAGCGTCTCTTCCCATCTCTTTCTCTCCCCCTCTCTTTCTCACTCGCTCCTCCAGCTTCTCTCGACCTCTTTCTCTCACCCTCTCTATTCTCGTTATTACCCGCTATCTCCCTCTCTCTTTCTTTCCCCCTCTCCCTCCTCTCTCTCACCCCTCTCCTCCTCCCTCTCTCCGCCGGCTCTCCCAACTCCCTTCTCCCCATAATCTCCGGCACCTGCAATAATCAAGAATCCACTGCTAGAACTTATGAAGTTACAAAGTCACCTCTGGGTCAACAATTCACGAAGGCTTGTCATCATAGCAAAGCACCGCCTGCTTATTTACAAAAAATAGCTAGCTTTAGATTTATAAAATACTTTATTCATAAAATATCCTGATGTATGTCGATACAGATGAAGGACGAATGTCAAAGTGACAAAAAAAAAACAGGACTTGTAATTACGGCGGGATATCACCGGGTGGGAGTGTTGACCACAATATAACTTCAGGTAGTCCCTGCTTTCTCCCTCTCCCCATCCCAGCTCTCCCACAGCCCACTGTCCCCGCCTCTTCTTTTCTTCTTCCCACACCCACATCAGTCTGAAGAAGGGTGTCAACCCGAAAAGGCGCCTATTTCCTTTGCTCCATTGATGCTGCCTCAC
Organism: Okamejei kenojei; assembly: GCA_035221665.1. Classification (NCBI taxonomy): domain Eukaryota; kingdom Metazoa; phylum Chordata; class Chondrichthyes; order Rajiformes; family Rajidae; genus Okamejei; species Okamejei kenojei. The sequence continues at coordinate 9,200,036 of CM069170.1, read as the reverse complement.
TTGCATTTTTGTCCACCTACGATAGAACAGGAGGGTACACAAAAGGCTGGAGAAACTTATTGGGTGCAGCAGCATCTAAGGAGCGAAGGAGATAGGCGACGTTTCGGGTCGAGACCCTTCTTCAGACTGGTTAGGGATCAGGGAAACGAGAGATATAGACGGTGATGTGGAGAGATAAAGAACAATGAATGAAAGATATGCAAAAAAGTATTGATGATAAAGGAAACAGGCCATTGTAAGCTGTTTGTAGTGTGAAAATGAGAAGCTAGTGCGACTTGGGTGGGGGAGAGATAGAGAGAGAGGGAATGCCAGGGCCCGAGGGCTGAGGGAGAGGTGGGAAAGGGAGGAGACAGCCAGGGTTAATAGAATTGAGAAAATTCAATGTTCAAGCCCAGAGGATGCAGACTCCCCAAGCAGAAAATGAGGTGCTGTTCCTCCAACTTGCGGTGTTGTTCACTCTGGCCGTGGAGGAGGCCCAGGACCTAGAGGTCGGATATGGAATGGGAGGGGGAGTTGAAGTGCTGAGCCACCGGGAGGTCGGGTTGGTTATTGCGGACCGAGCGGAGGTGTTAAGCAAAACGATCGCCAAGCCTCCGCTTGGTTTCACCGATAAAGATCAGCTGGCATCTGGAGCAGCGGATGCAGTAGATGAGGTTGGAGGAGGTGCAGGTGAACCTCTGTCAGACCTGGAAGGTCTGCTTGGGTCCCTGAAAGGAGTGGAGGGGGGAGGTGAAGGGACAAGTGTAGCATCTCTTGCGGTTGCAAGGGAAAGTGCCCGGCAAAGGGGTGGAGCGGGAGGGAAGGGAAGAATTGAAAAGGGAGTTGCGGAGGGAGCGGTCTTTGCGGAAGGCAGACGGGGGGGAGATGGGAAGATGTGGCGAGTGGAGGGGTCACGTTGGAGGTGGCGAAACTGGCGGAGGACGATGTGTTTTATGTGCCGGCTGGTGGGGTGAAAGGTGAGGACCAGGGGGACTTTGCCCTTGTTGCGAGTGGGGGAATGGGGAGAGAGGGCACTGTTGCTTTTTTTGAGGTCATGGAATGGTAGGGAAATTTCGGAAATGGTCCAAGTGTATTTGAGTGCCGGATGGAGGTTGATGGTGAAATGGATGAAGTCAGTCAGTTGTGTGTGGGTACAGGAGGTGACACCAAAGCTGTCGTCGATGTAACGGAGGTAGAGGTCGGGGATGGGGCCCTGATACGCCGAGAACAAGGATTGTTCGATGTACCCGACAAAGAGGCAAGCGTAGCTGGGGACCATGCGTGTGCCCATTGCTACGCCTTGTGTTCGGAGGAAATGGGAGGAGTCAAAAGAGAAGCTATTGAGGGTAAGGACCAACTCCGCTAGGCGGAGGAGGGTGACAGTGGACGGGTATGGTTTGCTCCTCTGGTCGAGGAAGAACCGGAGGGCTTTGAGACATGGAACAGGACCTGTCATTGCGACGGGACACCAGTGGGTGGGAGTGTTGTCCATCTAATAAAGGTCTGTGGGTACACAAAAAGCTGGAGAAACTCAGCGGGTGCAGCAGCATCTAAGGAGCGAAGGAGATAGGCGACGTTTCGGGTCGAGACCCTTCTTCAGAATAAAGGTCTGTGTTCTCTATATTAGTATGTCTTATATTCCCTTACATTTTATCCTTATAATGTAATAATATCTTTATATATCCGGAGGGTTGGGTTAGTGAATGGAGAACCAGCATTTGGATTATTGTGAGCAGTTTTGGGCCCCATATCTGAGGAAGGGTGTGCTGGCATTGGAGAGGGTTTGTGTAGTTCCGTATAGTTTCATTTAGATATACAGCGTGGAACGATACAATGTAACTTTATTTATGTTCGGAGGAAAAGTGGTCTGATGACAGCCACAAAAACACAAAAAACATGAAACATAGAAAATAGGTGCAGGAATAGGCCATTTGGCCCTTCGAGCCAGCACCGCTGACCACAGGATGGCTGATCATCCAGAATCGGTACCCCGTTCCTACTTTCTCCCCAAATCCATTGATTCCGTTAGCCCCAAGAGCTATAGCAAACTGTCTCTTGAAAAAAACCAGTGACTTGCCCTCCGGGGCCTTCTGTGGCAGAAAATTCCATAGATTCACAACTCTCTGGGTGAAAATGTCTTTCCCCATCTCAGTCCTAAATGGCCGACCCCTCATTCTTAAACTGTGACCCCTAGTTCTGGACTCACAACATCAGGAACATTTTGCCTGCATCTCTGCCTGTCTCTTCCCTAAGAACTTTATATGTATAAAATGTCCCAATCCACAAACCTGTCCCTATGACTTTTAAATGTGGTGACAAAGGACATTTATTGTCACATACACCAATTGGTGTAGTGAAATTTGTCTTGCCATGCAGCACATAGATAAAGTTAAGACATAACATTAAAGAATTAAACATAAAACATAAAAAACATTCCCCCACAATGCTTCCCATTATGAGGGAAGGCACAAAGTCCAGACCCGATCCACTGTTCACCCATAGTCGGGCCTATTGAGGCCTCCACAGTCGCCGCTATGGGGACCGATGTTCCAGGACCTTCTTCGCCGGGTGATGGTGCTCTGGCGGCGGGAGAACCATCTCAGCGGCTCGGAGTGCCTGTAACGGCCGCTTCCTTGCCGGAGACCGCGGCTTCTGACGCCAACAGGCTGCGCTGGATGAAGCTCCACAACTGCCGATTCTCACCGAGAGATCCCAGGCTCCACAGTCCCTCAGCTCCGCAATGTTCTCCTGCGGTCTTCAGCTCACCGGAGCTCCAGCGTGGCGACCCACGTAAGGCATCGCCCGCTCCGCTCCGCGATGGCGCCCCAGCGCTGCGCCGCTGCCAAAGCTGTGGTTCTCGGTGGTCCCCCCAGGAAACGCCGCTCCAGGCCTGCTGTTAGGCCGCGAGGACGGGTCGACAGTGCAGCCCGGAGAAAGCTGCCTCTCCGACCAGGTAGGGATCCTTGTAAGCAGTTTCCCCCTTCCACACCCCCACCCCGACATAAAAAAGGCTAGGACTCCGAAAAACAGAAAAACTCAACTAACTAAAAATAAAAAAAGAGAGAAAAGACGCGCAGCTGCAGGCTGGGCAGCCATACCCGTACAGGAAGGCGCCCCTGTATAGTTCCTGCCTCAACTACCTAATTTGGCAACTTATTCCAAATATCCACCACCCTTTGTGTGAAAACCTTTATGTTGCCCCTCAGGTTCCTATTACAAAGTTCCCCTCTTATCGTAAAGCAAGGTCCTCTTCTGCCCAAAATTGCACACAATATTCAAAATCTGGCCTTACCAGTGCCTTATAGAGCCTCAGCATTTACATCCCTGTTTTTGCATAGAAGCCTTCTTGAAACAAATACTAGCTAGAATTAAGTTTGCTTTCTTTACTACTGAATCGATTTACAGATTAACTTTTTGGGAATCCTGCACCAATACTCCTAAGTCCCATTGCATCTCCGATTTCTGGATTTTCACCCAATTTAGAAGCTAGTCTTCGCCTTTATTCCTACTACCACAATGCACGACTCCACACTTTGCTGCACTATATTCCATTTGCCACTGCTCTGCCAACTCTCCCAACCTGTCCAAGTCCTTATGCAGAGTCCATGCATTCTCTACACTACTTGCACCTTCATTTTCGTATCATCGCAAAATTGCCAAAACCTCATCCCTCGTTCAAATCATTAATATACATGAAGAGTAGCGGCCCCAGCACCGAGCCCTATGGAACTCCGCTAGTCACTGGCAGCCAACTAGAAAATGCCCCCTTTATTGCCATTCTTTGTCTTCTGCCATCCTGCCAATCTGCTGTCCATGCTGGTATCCGGGATAGAAAGGTGAGGAGAGAATTGGGGGCAGGGGGGAGATGGAGTGGGTGGAAGGAGGGTGGGGGAGGAGAAGGGTGGGGAATGAAGGGAAACATGAGGGGGTAGCACAAAGGCAGAACCAGAGGGGGAATGAGAACTAGGGTGTGGGGAGGAGGTGGGGGCAGCAGGAAGGGGGGAAAGCAGGAGACGGGGGAAAGCAGGAGAGGTTGGCGACAGCAGGAGGGGGGGCAAAAAGCAGGAGAGGGGGAAGGCAGGAGAGGGGGGAAAGCAGGAGAGGGGGGGGAAGAGCGCAGGGAGAGGGGGGAAAGCAGGAGAGGGGGGGGGGAATGCAGGAGAGAGGGTAAAGCAGGAGAGGGGGGAAGCGGAAGAGGGGGGGAAAGAAAAAGAAAAAAACAAACAAGCAGGGGGGGGGAAAGCAGGAGAGGCAAAAAGCAGGAGGGGGAAAGCAGCAGGCAAAGCAGGCGGAAAGCAGCAGGGGGGGAAAGCAGCAGGGGGAAAGCAGCAGGGGGAAAGCGCAGGGGGTGAAAGCAGGAGAGGGGGAAAGTGGGACAGGGGGAAAGCAGGAGAGGCAAAAGCAGGAGGGGCATCTATCGAAGCAGGAGGGGGGAAGCAGCAGGGGGAAAGCAGCAGGCGGGAAAGCAGGAGAGGGGGAAAGCAGGAGAGGCATGAAAGCAGGAGGGGATAGCAGGAGGGGGCAGGTGGGGAAGCAGGAGGGGGGAAGCAGGAGCGGGAAAGAAGGAGTGGTGAAGAAGGAAGGGTGGACAGGAGGGGTCAGGAGGGGGTCAGGAGGGGTGGGAGGACAAGAAGTGGGGGACAGGAGGGGGGACAGGAGGGGCGAAAAGCTAGAGTGGGGGCGAGCTGGAAAGGGGGCAGCTGGACTGGTATTAGTAACCGAGACATCAAAAACAAATGACAAGTTTAAATGTTAATAAACCATTTACAATTAATTTACAGAGGATAAAGCAGTAACAGACATTACTGTATGAATGAACAGTTTGAACAATGTTGCTACTGCTGTTGTCACCATCAATCCACAGCAGGAGCTGATAAAATCACTTCTGGGATCCTGCAGGTCCCACTGCAATTCCCCCATCCCCCACTGGATGGCAGCACCAGATATCCGCATCAGCAGCAGCGCATGTACCCGGGTCACGTGACAGCGGGCAAGGCAGGGTTCGCCTCTGACGTCACAGCCTGGGCCGGCCGGGAAGCATTGGGGTTTAAAGGGGAGGGCGGCTGTTTAAAGGGGAGGGCCGGGAATCGGCCAACAATATTCCCGTCCCCAGGGTGGTGACTTGTACACCCCAAGATGTTCACACAAACACTTCAGTCCTGGTTCCTGCAGCGACCTCAGTTCCGTTCTTTCTGGTCGGGACATGTGAGGGATAAAGTGATTAAACCCTATTAAAGAAAGGAGTTTTAAAGAGAATTCAAACAGAGAGGGGCTGGAGAGGAGATTCTGACAGCAGTGTCTGAACATTGCCAGACCCATCCTTGAGGCCTTGAGTTAGAAGAGATTCATTGTGTAGCTGAGAGAAGGGGGTGATGTAGAGAGATCCCTATCAGTGGAAAGGAGGGATGGATGGGACCCTAGTCACTATAGCTTAGCCTTTAGTGCTGATATAGGAAATCTGAAAGGGGTTCACTAGGAGGTGAGGGAAAACTGGGCCAGGTCATGAGCAAATCCTGAGCATGCTTAATAGAAAAAAATGAATATTACAACACACCCTGGTCAAGAAATTGCTCATTAACATGAAATGTTTGAAGATGCAATGTTTATGATATGGGAGGGTGTGTGAGGAATGTACGGGTGGGTTGTACCTACAGATTGTGCACCTCCGACTCTGATTGGAGAGTTTACTTTGGTGTTGTTCCGGAGGAGAAATTGAATGTAGATTTTGTGTATAAAGGGGGATGATCTCCCTGGCTGTCAGTGTGTCTCAGGTTGGAGAGGCACCCGGTCTGCAGATCGTAAAATAAGAAATCTCTTCTTCAGGATTTAGTCTTTGAGTAATTTATTGTGAGCATAAAGGGTATCTCACAAATTGGGGGACTCGTCCGGGATCGCCACTCAGCTGCTTGGTGGAGGGCAAGGAAGAAGGGGATGGTGCACCCTGCTGATTTCAGCAGTCTCTGATCTCCTTGCTTGCCATCAGCAGTTTGAGCGAGTGATATCCGCTGGAAAAGACTCCGGAAGCAAGAGGGGGTGTAAGGTAAATACGTACGGGACGGTCGAGTGATTCTTGTGCAAAGACCCAGGTAAGAAAAACGACTATTAAGTATTGCTTGGGCGATCGGGATTTGTCGGACGGGAATAGTTCCGACAAGGTAATGGGAAACCGGAATGGTAAGGAGTAAGGGTCCGGGGAACCGGGATGAGGCTCATACTGATATGGAGCCTAACATTCCGCCCCGATAGTCCGTTGGGGCGAATGTTTGGATTGGGTGAAGGGAACACCGGGGTAAAGAGTAGAGAAACTATGATAAAGTTTTGTTATTTTGAGTGGCCAAAGGAGCCTATTCGAGGGAGCGCAGCATTTTGTGGTGCGCAGGTTTGGGTTCAAATGAGGACTGGGTGAGACAGGCGTTGAATGTTTTTGTGAATGAGAGACAAACGGCTGAATCAAATAGAAAGGGATATGCCCAGTGCTGGAAACCAATAATGGGATGTTTCTGTAAGACGGAAAAAGAGCAGGATGAAACCGTGACTGTGCCACCAATTGGTAGATGATCACCTACTACGGAGACTGCCCCCGCATATGAATCCCAGCCCCCAAATATCCCCATCAGCAGGCCGGGCTGCATCTGCCCATGAGGATTTGGTCCCACACTAAGCCAGAGTCAGCTAGGCAGCACTTAAGCCAGGCAGTAAACCTGTCCGCTTCTGTTTCTCAGGAGGAGACGGAGCATAGAGAATTACGGAAGGTACAAGATGAAGAAGAGAGCCAGTCAGATAAGGAAGATGAGATAAAAAGTGAGGACGAGGATGAGACAAGTGCCCCAGGCAGTCATCGGGAGGAACGCGATCTCAAAACGAGGGAGGGCAGAAGGCACAGGGATTTAGGGCAGTCTGTTCGATGAAGCCCCTTAGGGAGGTCCCGTTAGGGGGAAATGTCGGGGGGATGGGATTTGTAAATGTGCCTCTCACCAGTATGGAGGTGAGAAGAATTTTAAAAGGTGAGATGAAAAGTTTATTGGACGACCCCTTGGGAGGACTGGCTGAACAAGATAGTATCAGTTCTAGGGCCAAAAATGTTTTAATGAAAAATATTAAGTTGTTTTCAAACAATCTCATTGAAGTAAAGAATGGAACTAATGTAAAACACGGGTTTTGTTATGAGTGAAAGTGATGAGGAAGTTTGTATATGTGATAGGTTTGTTTGCTGTGGGCCATGTTGTAAGGGTGTCTGTGTGTGTTCCTTTAAAGGAATTGTAAGCAATGGGGGAGGTTATTGTAAGGTAAGGACAATGCTTTGCATCATCGCAACTTAAAAAGGGGAAGTTGGAAAATGTAGGTTGCTTGATTGCTTCTATAGATTTTCTTTTCAGTAAAGTTAATTTGGCAAATTGTTAGTCGTATGTATTTGTAGGGGGAATGGTATGAACAAAATTAGAAATAAGTTAATTGCTGAACAAACAACAGCTGCTTTTATGGTTTGTTTAGATAAACATTTGTTGGGAGAAGGGTAATAAATTAATGGGGCCCAGAGAGAGAAAAAAAAAAGGGAGGAGTGCAGGCAGAATGATGTCGATACTGGGAAGTTTGTTTACTTCAGAAGAAAAGGACAGATGGTCAGACAGGCAGGAGAAGGGAGTTTGCAGGCTGATGCGCCGGACTTGAAGTAACCAAACAGAAGAAGTGTGAGAGATCTCAGGGAGATAATATCAAGGGAATTAGAGAAGCCGTTCCCAGGGGACAGAATTTCGAACGGGCTTTTGAAAATCAGCAGAAACAAGGACGAAACTTCCGACAGTGTTTTCACAAAGATTGAAGGAAAGGAATGTCCAGCAGTGATCGTCACGACCGCAGGTCAGCAGTTGTTGAAGGTTAATTTTAACAAAATCATGGCCAGATATTAGAAAGAAATTGGAAAAAATTGGAAGATTTGATTGGAATGAAAAAACCATTGAATCAGTTGTTAACAGAGGCTCAAAAGGTATATGTAAGACGGGGGATGAGGAGAAACAGAAGGGAAAGGCAAAAATGATGTTGTCAAGCAGTACAGCAAGTAGCACAGGAAGGGGGGAATTGAAGGTGATAGAAAGCCGGGTGTCATGGAGACCGGGGAAGGGGAAGCGGTAGTATTAGAGGACGAGGAAGAGGTGAATGGAGGGACCGAAGTTGGGGTCCCTGTTTTGTAAACAAGGAACAAGGATCAGGTGGGTGGTACACGGGGCCACCCCGGTGTTATTATGTAAAGAAGCCAGGTCATATCAAGGGGAATGTCCTAGCTACGACGGAAGGTGCAGTCGTACGCACGCATGGAGGAAGACTAGGGGAGTCAGGGGTTCCGCTCCCTGGTGGGTGTATGGGATACCACAGGGACCTCTGGTAAATTTGAGATTATGGACCCAGGGAGAGTATATGATATTTATGGTAGGTTCGGGAGCAGGAGATCAAGTGTAAACTAAAGGTACCAGAAGGAATGAGATTGGGTGGTGTAAAAAAAAAAAATCTAGGTTAGAATTTCAGGGTAGTAGAAGGAAAGTGATGACCATTACCCGAGGTAGAAGAGGTTTTGGTGGTAAAATATGAGGATCGGGAAAGTCAGTGGAAGATTTTAAAAGGAAGGTGAATGAATTAAATTTGCAAAGGAGGATAAAACTATCTGAGAAGTAAGACATTGAGTTTAGAATGAGAAAAAAAGGCAGATCAGAAAGGATTAAAGTGGGAAGCAGAGGGATGAACGAATTGATGAGAGTGCTTTAGAAAGAAAGAGCATGAAAAAGGAAAGACAATGTTGAACAACAGACCTGGTTGAAGTCTGGAATAAGTGATGCACCGACAACACAGTGAGTCCTATGACAGAGCCAAACAGGGGGCCCAGAGATTCCATGCCAATAATAAATGTATTTGGGAGAGTGTTTTCTCAAATGCCCGATCGGGAGTGTGAAATAAATTGGATCTAAGCCCAGACAAGGCTTAGTAAGGAGATAGGTAATGGATAAGGTGTGTTGTGGCATGTGAACAGGTACGATAATCAGGAAATAATATTTATAATAATAATAATAATAAATAATATAATAATGAGCTTAATAGATAATATTAAAGATGATAATGGTGAACATAACTTATGATATGAACATTTAAGAAGAGGTATTAAATACACCTAGGCTTAGGATGCGGCTAGGCAGCGTTTAAAAACTAGCGGCGTGTTTTTAATCAGATGTTGTAGCGATGATTTGGAAGGTGTTGATATAGTATGTGGATGATTTGTTGGTTTGTTCCACAAGTGAGGAGCACCGACGTGAGAAAGGAGACATTGTAATTATTTGGAAAAGATGGCCACAGGAGGTCATGATGTATCAAGGAAGAAGTTTATGTTTTGTCAGCAGCAGTAGAATATTTTGGACGAGTAATATCTAAAGAAGTAAAAGCTATATAGCGCAGGATCAAATTGGAAGCTTGCCTGACAATCTTGTTAGCTCAATTGGCCAGAAATTTAAGGCTTTAAGAGCAGCATATGTACATGGAGTCTGGCACATGTTTGGAGGCAGTAGGGAAACAGAAAGGCTTTGAGAAAAGCAACGGAGACCCATGCAAAGTTAGCAGTGTCCCCCTATGGAATGTTGTTTTGGGTTACCTTATTTGGGAAAGATAGAAGGAATACCCACCATAGAGGGCAGTGATGTATTCTTAAGGAACTATTTACCTGCTGTTTCTCGTTCCCTTACAGAATTAAAAGCGAAAGGATTATTGGCTCAAAGCCCGCACACTTGACTTTCCAATACATGCTGTAAGGCCTGGGCGTTCTGGGTACTGGTCAAAAATTGGAAGGAGGAGAAACTCCCAGCCCAGGTGGACCGGCCCATACCTAGTTAGTTACTGGACAACCGAGAAGACAGCAATACGAATAAAGAAAAGGGGTGGACCCACGTGATCTGGGTTAAAGGACCCGTCGATCCCACCCGTTCCTGACTAGGAGGAGCACAGTGGACGGTGAAGCCGGGAAGTAAACCCCTAACAGTAATTTTAAAAAGAAAAGCATTGAATGTTATAACTGACAGTATGAAAGGAGCAGTCGTGGTATTGTTTGCTTTGTATGTAATTGTTGTAAAAGGTATTAATAATTGTGATAAAATGTTATCATCTATTCAATACAGAGGGGTAATAACCACATCATTTACCTATTATTCCCATGTGAACAAAGCAATGCCATGACGAAAGAATAGAATCATTTGTAAGGAGGAGGGAAATGAGTATTTGATGGCAGGCAATAGGGGGTATACAGGGAAGTTTGGGGCCGTTACCTGCCCAAGGGGAGAGAGATGGGTTTGTGTACAGTTAGTTTTCCCTTCTCAGAGCATAAAAGGGGCAATAGATAAGACGATAGGAGGAAGTAGTGAAAGGAGATTACTAAGGTACAGTAGTCACTAAGCCTCCCCCTCCCCCCACTACTCAGCCTCAAGTGCACCAGACACTGTTTCGAAGAAATCAAGAAGCAGATCGAAGTCCTGAAGGTGAAAAAAACTGTTTGTGGACTTGGCCACCCGGATAGTGGGACCCTGAATGTGACTAACTGTTGGGTCTGCGGAGGAGGGTCACTGATGAATTCACGTTGGCTGTGGAGAGGATCCATTGTTGAAATATGGGAACCTGATGGGGTGGAACCTGACAGCTGGACAAGACCGAGATCCCCAGGTATGGGTCCTGACAGACGCTTCCGGTCGGGACTGAGTGTGTATCGCTAGGCCCTGGGCAAAAGGATTGCCGTCTAGTAGGCAGCAGCCCCCTGCCAGCGCATCGTCACCCAGTGCCAAATCAGTCCGAGTGTGCTGGCCAGAGGAGCCTAAATGGTATCTAACAAAGAAATATGGTTAAAAACTGCGCTATCCGGATGGTGATTTATGGAGTGAATCAGCCGGACTATGGACTGCACCGGGAATAATTTATTCAGGGGATTCCAAGTATTGCGAGATATAGGAACAAGGTGGCCTTGTGGACGGCCCTGAAGGACTGTTTATGGATATGCGGATACAAGGCATACGGTTGTTACTCGAGGAATTGGAGTGGGACTTGTTTTATTGGGACTGGTACAACCTGGATTCTTCTTGTTAAACCCTGTAAGAAGGCAGTGTTAGGAAACACCTGATATTTGATGACCTATTTATCGGAAAAAAGAGGGGAAATTGGACATTGGAGAATGGGAAGATGATGAAAGTGGCCACCAGCGAGAATCATTTCATACTTAGGCCAGCCACTTGGGCACAAGATGGATACTGGGGGCTACCGAACACCAGTATATATGTTAAACCGTGATCATACGGCTACAGGCAGTACTGGAGGTAACTTACCAACCAAACTGCTGGGGGCGTGGAGATGTGGCAAAGCAGCAGACGCCGATGAGAGCAGCGATATACCAGACAGGTTAGCCCTAGATTATCTCCTGGCAGAAGAAGGAGGGGGTATGCGGGAAATTCAACCTCTCTAATTGCGTTTGAAATCGATGATAATGACAGGGCAGGTGAGGGATATATCAGAAGGGATCCCGAAGTTGGCGCTGTTCCGAATACAAAGTGGAATTTCGATTATGGGAACCATTGGTGGGATTCTATCCTCGGTAGGGAACATTGTGGAGAAACGGTGGGACTTGTGTTTCTATGTGCAGTGGCTGGACTGATCTTCATCCCTGTTGTATTCCCTTGTTTTAGGGAAACTTATTACAGAGTATAAGTTCAGAGCAGGCTCTGTAATCATTTTTTGCCTTATGGGAGAGAAAGGGGCAATACAGAAAATAATGATTTAATGCGGCCAAGGGAAGTTTATGATTTACAGGAGGAGAAGGTTTAGGACGATGTTTACGTCAGTTCGAATTGAAGGAACTTAAATGAGGGTTTTAATCAGTGTATGCGTAGCAAGAAAAAAGGGGAGGAATGTGAGGGATAAAGTGATTAAACCCTAGTAAAGAAGGAGTTTTAAAGAGAATTCAAAACAGAGAGGGGCTGGAGAGGGGATTCTGACAGCAGTGTCTGACATTGCAGACCCTTGAGGCCTTGAGTTTAGAAGAGATTCATTGTGTAGCTAGAGAAGGGGGTGATGTGAGAGATCCCTATCAGTGGAAAGGAGTGATGGATGGGACCTCTAGTTCACTATAGCTTAGCATTTAGTGTGATATAGGAAAATGAAAGGGGTTCACTAGGAAGGTGAGGAAAAACCTGGGCCAGTCAATGAGCAACTGAGCATGCTTAATAGAAAATATGAATATTACAAACACACCCATGGTCAAGAAATTGCTCATTACCATGAACATGTTTGAACATGCAATGTAGGATATGGGAGGTTGTGAGGGAATGTACGGTGGGTTGTACCTACAGATTGTGCACCTCCGACTGCTGATTGGAGGAGCGGGCGGAGGAGAAATTGAATTGTAAGATTATGTGTATAAAGGGGCGTGATCTCCCTGGCTTCAGGGGGTTGTCTCAGGTTGAGAGGCACCGGTCTGCAGACTCGTAAAATAAAGAGAATCTTCTTGTTCAGGATTTAGTCTTTGTGTATTTATTGTGAGCATAAAGGGTATCTCACCAGACAGAACTTATTCGACCCCAGCCTGAAACAAGTCGAGGAATAAAGATAAAATAAACAGATTAAACAACTGTGTCAATAACAGGGACTGGGGTTAATATTTCAACAACACTAACAGAACAAAATCACAGGAGAAGCCCATGGATCCCCTGATATTTTATCACGTTAAACATTAATACAAACACTCACCAGATCCGCTCCATGGGTGGTTCAGTATGAGGTGATGGAGAGCGGGGACAGATCGGTCTGTGAGGGAGTTGTGTGCCAGCTCCAGCACCGTCGTGAGGTAAAAATTTTTTTTTTATGTACTGAGAGAGAGACGAGATCTCGGCTCCAGAAACTGTGAGACCGACCACTGGTCCAGCCTGGAAATGAAGAGAGAGTGGGGTGTGAGGGATATAGTGATTTAAACCCCATTAAAGAAAGGAGTTTTTTTAAAGAGAATTCAAGCAGAAGAGGGGCTGTGAGAGGAGATTCTGACAAGCAGTGTCTGAAAATTGCCAGACCATCCTTGAGGCCTTGAAGTAAGAAGAGATAGCTTTGTCTCATAGAGAAGGGGGGTGTGATGTAGAGAAAATCCCTTTCAGTGAAAAGGAGTGATTGGATGGGACCCTAGTCACTTTACGTTAGCTTTAGGCTGATATAGGGAAAACAAAGTGGGTTCACACAAGGAGGTCGAGCAAAAGTGGGGCCAGGGTCTGATGAGCAAATCTGAGCATGCTTAATAGAAAAAAATGAATATTACTAACACACCCCTGGTCAAGAAATTGGCTCTATTACCATATGAACATGCAATGTATGATGTGGGAGGTCCGAGGGGATGTACGGTGGGTTGTGCCTACGGATTGTGCACCTCCGACCCTGAATTGGAGAGAGGTTCGGAGGAGAAATTGAATGTTTAGATTTTGTGTATAAAGGGGGATGATCTCTGGCTTCATTGGTCCAAGTTGGAGAGGGCACCCGGTCTGCAGACTCGTAAATAAAGGAATTCTCTTGCTTCCAAGGATTTATCTTTGAGTATTTATTGTGAGCATAAAGGGTAATTCTCACAAATAGGGGCTTCGTCGCGAACGCACTCCGGGCGCTTGGTGGAGGCAATGGAAGAAGGAGAGGTGACCCTGCTGATTTCGCAGTCTCTGATCTCCTTGCTTGCCAATCAGCAGTTTGTGAGGCGCGTGATATCCGCTGCGAAAAAGACTCCGGAAGCAAGAGGGTGGTGTAAGGTAAATACGTTACGGGTGTAACGGTTTCGAGTGATTCTTGGACAGGGACCCAGGTAAGGAAAAACGACTAATTAAAGTATTGCTGGGCGATCGGGATTTGTCGGACGGAATAGTCCGACAAGGTTAATGGGAAACCGGAACGGGAGACGTAAGGGTGGGGAACCGGGATGAGGCTCACTGATAGGGAGCCTAACATTCCGCCCGATAGTCGTTGGGCGCGAAAGTTGTATGGATGGGGTAGGAACACCGGGGTAAGAGTAGAGAGACTATGATAAAGTTTTGTTATTTTGAGTGGCCATGGAGGCTATTCGAGGCGAGCGCAGTGTTGGTGGCCGCGGGTGGGTTCAATTGAGGACTGGCGTGAGACAGGCGTTGAATGTTTTTGTGAATGAGAGACAAACGTGAATCAAATAGAAAAGAATATGCCCCAGTGACTGGGACACCAATAATGGGATGTTTCCTTAAAGACGGAATATAAGAGCAGGATGAACCTGACTGGCCACCCAATTGGAGATGATCACCTACGGAGACTGCCCGCCGCCATATGAATCCCAGGCCCCAAATTATACCCCCATCTCAGCGCCGGCTGCATCTGCCAGGAGGTCCCAATAAGCCAGAGTTCAGGCAGGCGCACTAAGCAGGCAGTAAACTGTCCGCTTCTGTCTCAGTGAGGAGACGGAGATAGGAAATACGGAAGTACAAGATGAAGAAAGAGAGCCAGTCAGATAAGGAAGAGAGAATAAAAGTGAGGACGTGGATGAGACAAGTGCCCCAGGCAGTCATCGGAGGACGCGATCTCAAACGAGGTCAGAGGCACAGGGATTAGGCAGTCTTTTCGAATGAAGCCCCTCAGGGAGGTCCCCGTTAGGGAGAATATGCGGGGGGGATGGGGATTTGTAAATGTGCCTCTCACCAGTATGGAGGTGAGAAACTTTATACGGGAGATGAAAGTTTATTGGACGACCCCTTCGGGATGGGGCTGAACAAATAGATCAGTTCCTGGGCCCAAATGTTTATGCATGGGAGGAATGATGTCGATACTGGGAAAGGTTGTTTACTTCAGAAGAAAGGCAGATGGTTATACTATCTCTCTCTG
>CM069170.1:9082670-9184668 GCA_035221665.1 Okamejei kenojei | reverse complement strand
AAGGAGGAGACGAAAGGGAAATAATATAAGATAATGAGGAAAAAGATGGAAAGAGAGAGATTGATATAAAAATACATGTCGCACATGCTTCATCTTTTCACACTACAATAGCTTACAATGGACTGTTTTCCTTCTCATCATAATTTTTTTTGCATATATCTTTCATAAGCTGTGTGTCGTTATCTCTCATCATCACCATTCATTTATTTTCTTCGTTTTCCCTGATCCCTAACCAGCCTGAAGAAGGTCTCGCACCCGATACGTCAGCCTAGCGTCCTTCGCTTCGCTTAGATGCTGCTTGCACCCAATGAGTTTTCTCCCGCCTTTTGTGTACCCTCTCCTGTTCTATCGTAGGTGGACAAAAATGCAAGTGAGGCAGCATCATGGACAAAGAAAATAGGCGACTTTACGGGTTGACACCCTTCTTCAGACTGATGTGCGGTGTGGGAAGAATAAAAAGAAGAGGCGGGGACAGTGGGCTGTGGGACAGCTGTGGTTGGGAGAAGAGAAAGCATGGACTACCTGAAGTTATATTGTGGTCAACACTCCCACCCACGGTGATATATCCCGCCGTAATTACAAGTCCAGTTATTTTTTGTCACTTTGACATTCGTCCTTCATCCTGTATCGACATACATCAGGAATTTTATGATAAAGTATTTTATAAATCTAAAGCTAGCTATTTTTTGTAAATAAGCAGGCGGTGCTTTGCTATGATGACAAGCCTTCGTGAATTGTTGACCCAGAGGTGACTTTGTAACTTCATAAGTTCTAGCTGTAGTGATCTTGATTATTGCAGGTGCCCGAGATTATGGGGAGAATGGAGTTGGGAGTAGCCGGAGAGAGTGGGAGGAGGAGAGGGTGAGAGAGAAGAGGGAGAGGGGGAAAGAAAGAGAGAGGGAGATAGCGGGTAAAAACGAAAAGAATAGAAAGGGTGAGAGAAAGAGGTCGAGAGAAGCTGGAGGAACGAGTGAGAAAGAGAGGGGGAAGAGAAGAGATTGGAAGAGACGCTGGAGGAGGGAACGTGCGGAGAAGATTTACGAGGATGTTGCCAGGACTAATAGGGCCTGAGGTACAGGGAGAGGTTGAGGCAGGATAGGACTTTATTCCATGGATGATGGGTGACCTCACAAGATGTGTATAAAATCATGAATGAATAGGTCGGATATGAAGATGCACAGTCTCTTGCCAGAGTAGGGGAATCATGGACCAGAGGACATAGGTTAATAGGAATACTTTATTGTCACAGTGTGACGAGGTACAGTGAAATTCTTTGCTGCGTACCCAATGTATACAAATTGCAGCCACCTACGACAAAGTGTAGCAAAAACGTATACACATAACAAACAAAAAACAAGCAAAAATACAAACAACACCCCGGATCCACGGGCTCCCCCTTTTGTTCCCCTGCACGCCGGGTCCTTCATTGTTCTTCCCCTTCCCTTCACGGTGGGTCCTCCATGCTCACGTCGATTGCGAGTTGACCAGCGAGACGTTCGCCGGTGAGGCATTCACCGCCGCCGAGACCCCATCGTCCGCCAGAATTCCCCCCCCACCGCTGTCGACGCCCCCTCCACTTCACGCCTCTGTGGGGCTGACCAGCCTGGCCCCCACCGCGGGGTTCCGTCAGCCACTCAGCACATCCCGCGAGGACCCAGCCGGAGGCTTTTACGTGTGATCCGGGAGGCATCGAGAACCGCGGCGCTCGATAAAGGCCTCCATCATGGACCCAGTCCACAGCCAATGGCCCATCAGGAAGGTGAAGGCGGGAAAAGATTTAATACAAATCTGCTGGGCAACTTTTCCACACAGAGGGTGGTGGGTGAATGGAAAGAGCTGCCGGAGGAGGTAGACTTTGAGGCCAGGCCAATCACAACGCTTGACAGGTACATGGCTAGGAGAGGTTTGGAGGAATATGGACCAAATGCGGGCAGTGGACTAGTGTAGCTGGAACATGTTGTGCCCGTGTGGCAAAATTGAGCCGAAGGGCCTGTTTCCCACCAGCCATGTGTTTAAATGAAGGGGAAAAGATTTAATAGGAATCTGATGAGCAACTTTTTAACGGTGAAGTAGAACCATGGAGGACCCGTTGTGTCCCGTCCCCTCAATGTGCATTTTTGGGGGGGATGCTCATTTCAACATCAACACATACACACACACACTAACCACCCCCCACTAACCCCCCCTTGATATTAGGGTTTAATATTATTAATTCCCTTCCTTTTCCCCATCCCTCACCCTATCCACATGCATAAACTGCTAAGAGAGGGGTGGAGAAGAAAGGAAGGGGGGTAGAAGAGAAGGGAGGGGGTTGAGATTGAGGTGGGGGGTGGCGTCACAGGGGTGGGCTGGTTCCTGAACGCAATACTCCACCACTCACCCATCCATCCCAATATTCCCCATTCCCTGGAGAGGAAGGGGGGGGCACAGAGGGAGGGAGGTGGGCAAAGAAGGGGGAGGGGCAGAGAGGGGGATGCAGGGAGTGGAGAGCCCCCCTTCTCCTCCATCCTCCATCCTCCCCTCCTCCCTCTCCATCTCACCACCCCTACTTCTCCACCGTCTCCTCCCTCTCACTCTCATATCACTCTGCCCCAGGGAGGGGTAGAGAGGGAGGTGAGGGGGTAGAGGCAGCCTCTAACCCAGATCGTAAGCTCTTTGCGACTCCATTACTCGGGTTATCTCGGGTTCTGTCGGAAACTCGAGCCGAGGCGCGACGTACTTTGTGTTCAGTGCTGGAATCGCATTCGAAGCCGACGGGACCCCCCCGCCCCCCCTTGCTGAACTTGCTCACATGCCTTGTTCTTTCTTCTGCGTCTTTTAGAAGTACGGGGGGTGGGGGTGGGGTGTGGAGGTGGTGACGTCACGCCTTTGGAAGGCAGTGCCCGCGAGGAGCAAAAGCATTGTGACGTCATCCTGCTTGCTTTCAGCACTTAGAATTTTTAAAATATGTAGATTCGTCAACAAATTTTAGTAAAAAACTCGGGAACTAATGAATCAAATTCAAGGATTAGAGGAATGTTTTATATCATGAGGTAAATCCCCTACCGAATAAATTTTCGAGATGTGAATCAAGAGAAAAAAAGTTCAAGCAAGCATCCCCCACAAGGAAACATCCAGGATCAGAGGTGTCATAATAAGACTAGACTAAGTGGGACCCGTTGGGTCCCAGCTTCACACTCGAGGCTGGTCCCACAAATGCAATATTCCACCTCTCCACCAATTCCAATATTGCTGGCCAGTTTTGGGGGGTGTTTTTGGAGTGCTAGTAAGGGTATTGAGGACTGTAGAGACTGGTTTCCAGATGGCTAGTATGGACATTGTGGGCTGAATGGATTCTTGGGCTGGTAGCTCAATCACTGAGGCCTGGCACCAGTCAGTCAGGCCTCACGGCTAGTGTGGTGACAGTTCACTCAGTCATATCCCCCCTCCCTTCACACCCCACTCAGCTCCTTGCCATTCCCTCCCCCTCACGCATTCAGTCCATCTCCTCATAACCTCCCACCCCCCATGCTCTATTACCGGCTCTCCAACAGCGCAGCCATTCCTGCCTATTCGGTTCCCATTGTGATAAAGAACACGCAGGCATGGCAAGTGGAAAAAGGATTTATTAAAGTTTAAAATGTGAATCTCTTAAAATATAACAACAATTTAAATATTAAAGATGAGAATTATTAAGTTCAGTTCTTTCTTGTTGTGTCTCTTGTGCTCTGCTGCTCACTGCCTCTTGATGTCTCTTTGCTGTTGATTAAAAAAAAGAGACAATTTTAATATAGAGAGATTGAGCGGTCAAAGTTCAACAAAGAAAATCTGAGAATTTACCTCAAAAGTCATCATTCAGTGCAGGCCAGCAAATGCAATCTCACAGCACTCCACGCAGACTGCAGGCCAGCCAGTAAATCCAATCTCGCAGCACTTCAAGCGTAGTGTAGGCCAGCCAGCAAATGCAATCTCACAGCACTCCAAGCGGAGTGCAGGCCAGCCAGCAAATCCAATCTGCAGCAGTCAAGCAGAGCGGAGGGACAGGCCTGCCAGCAATATCCTCACAGCGAGTGCAAGTGCAGGCCAGCCAGCAAATCCAATCTCATAGCACTTCAAGCAGAGTGCAGGCCAGCAAATTTTCACACACACACACGCGCACACACACAAACACACACACACAGACACACACACACCACACACACATACGCACATCACACAACACATACAGACTCACACAAACAGACATACACACATACACACACACAAACACACACACACATACACACTCACACCAACACACACACCTACACTCACACATACGCACAAACACACACAACACATACACATCAACGCATACACACCCACACACACACACATACACTCACACCTACACTCACCATACACGAAACACTCACACACATACACATAAACACTCACACACACACTCATACACATACACAAACACACATACACTCACACATATACAACACCGCACATACTACACGCACTCACTGACTCACACACCATAATATGACAGTAAACTTTCTTGAATCTACCACACGGCTGGAGCGCCGGCCTCTCCACTTTGGGGCTAATATACCGCCATCACGCACTTCTGACCAATCAGCGTGACCTCTGCACTCACCGTAAATTATGCAATCATTCAACCTCTGCACTCACGCGAAATTACGCAATCAGGGCAACCTCTGCACTCATTGGAAATTACGCAATCAGTGCGACCCCGTCCACTAAGTGATGTCATGAAACCTTTGGACTAAACACAGTCAAACCTAATAAAGCACTATTCCTTCCAAAAATCAGTCAGACCTAATAAAGCATTTATTCCTTCCAAACACAGTTGGACATAAAGCATTTATTCCTTCCAAACACAGTTGGACCTAATAAAGCATTTATTCCTTCCAAACACAGCCTGACCTAACAAAGCATTGCAGTTTCAAGCACAGACATGGCAGCAGGGGGCCAAACAACTCATGGCCATCGTCATTTTCATTTCCAAGTAAGCATCGCATTTTCAAGCACAGGCAGGGCAGCAGGCCAAACAACTTATGGCATTGTCATTAAGGGCTAACAAATCACTCATTGCAAGTACATTGCAGACTCAAGTTCATTGATTACCCAGCTTAGAATGACAGTCGTGAGCCTCTCCGTCCGCGATCTGCAGAGTGACTGACTCACGTCCAGGCATCTGGGGGTTTTATAATCCCTACCCACCTGAAGGGCGTTAACCTTCATCGTGGTACCTTCACAGGCGAGAGGACCAATCAGCTGATCTCAATGTTGTTAAAATACTCATAACTTCTCTTTACATTTTCATCGATGGGAAAAATCCCCATGGCTGCTCAGTTGAGGAAGACCGAGTAAGATGGCCAAAATCACAAACGATAAAGGGTAGCGTTTTTCTAAAAATCACTGATACAGCGCCGACAGGAAGTGGTCAGGATAAGACTTTTACTTATCGACTAGGACCAAGTGGGACCTGTTCGGTTGTCCCCATCCCCCATCACGGGCAGGGAGTGCCGCAGTTTTCACACGCCGAGGGCTGGTCCAAGAACATAAATATTCCACCACTCACCTATAACCCCAACTGCACGGGTCGCAGCTGAAGGGGTCATGGTGGTGACATAACCCCCAACACACACACTATCTCTAACCCCCCACACACACTAACCCCCCATACACACTAACCCCATACCCCACACACTAATCACCCCCCCACACACTAAACCCACCACACTCACTAACCCCCCAGACACTACACCCCCCACACACTAAGCCCACACACACTAACCCCCTCCCACTACACTAACCCCTACACACAACACACTAACCCCCCACACACACTAACCCCCCTCCCACACACACTAACCCCACACACGCACACTAACCCCACCCACCCGCACACTAAGCCCAAAACCCACACACACACCACTAACCCCACTCACACACACACACTAACCCTCCCACCCACACACACACAACCTACCCCCTCCCCCACACACACTAACCCCCCCCCCCCCACTCCACACACAACCCCCCCACACACACACCAAACCCCCCCACACACACACTAAAACTCCCCACACACACACTAACTCCCCCACACACACACACTAACACCCTCCCCCCACACACTAATCCCCCGCCACACACACAGTAACACCCCCCACACATGGTTAAGAATGAGAGTTTTAATAATATATATACTAGACCAATTGGGACCCGTTGTGCCCTGTCCCGCAACACGGGGGGTGGAGGGTAGAGTGCGTGGTTTCACATGGGAGGGCTGGTTCCAGAACCACAATATTTCACACCACTCACCCTTAACCCCTTAATTGTGCGGATCCGCGGCCGCTGAATAGTTCCTGTTGTGACATAACACCCACACACACTAACCCCACACACACAATAACCACCCACACACGCACTAACACCCCCACACACACTAACACCCCCACACACATTAACCTCCACACACACTAACCCCCCCCAACACACACTAACCCCCCCCCCCACACACACACTAACCCCCCCCCCACTAAACCCCCCCACACACTACCCCCCCCACACACCCCCCCCCCCCACACACCACCCCCCCCCACACACACACCCCCCCCCCCCCCCCCCCACACCCACACCCCCCCCACACACCCAACCCCACCCCACACACCAACCCCCCCCCACACATCAACCCCCCCCCCACACCCCCCCCCCACACACCAACCCCCCCCCACACACACCAACCCCCCACACACCAACCCCCCCCCCACACACACCAACCCCCCCCCCCACACACCAACCCCCCCCCACACACCACACACACACAACCACCCGCCTTGATATTATTATTAAAATGGTTCCTTTTACCACACCCCGTCCTATCCACTCACGCATACTCCCAAGTCGCAGGTGCGTCTAGAGAGGGAGAGGGGCAGAAACATGGGGGGGGGGGGCGAGAGGGGGGTCATTTGCGCGTCATTTTTTTGAGAAGATGTGACAACACACAAACAAATAACTAAACACACACACATCCAAGATCACAGTTTCATAATTATGGAGATGGATAGATACAGATTTGGAGGAAAGCCTTTTAAATTAAAATTAATTTTCACGTGCCAATTAAAGCACAGTGATATTTGAGTTCCCATACAGCCATACTAAGTAAAAAGCAACAAGACACACAGCGACATAAAATAAATAAAATAAACGTTAACAGAAACATCCACCACAGCAGAATCCACATTCCTCACTGTGATAGAAGGTAATAAAGTTCAATCATCTTTATCGTTTGTTCACCCGTGGTCGGTGCAGTTGAACCCTCTGCCGACGGTCCGATGTACTCGCATCGCGTTGACGGAAACTCTGGCGTCGGGAAGGATTGGAACACTCCGCAGCATGGAGCTCCCGAATCGAGCCTCTTCTTGCCGGAGACCGCGGACTTCACGGTGTTAAAGTCCACAGGCCCCGAGGTGGGAACTCCTCTCGGGCAATCCTCGGCAAAGGAAAAAAATCGCATCTCCGTCGAGGTAAGTGACTGAAAAAAGTTTCCCCCAACCCCCTCGTGTAAAACAGACCTAAAAACAATACTTTTAAAACATACTTAAAATACAGGAAGCAGTGACTCCGGATTAATCCTCACGCCTTTCGCCAGCGAGAAAAAGACAAAGGAATGACGAAGAGATGGCCCAAGAGGGAGGGAGATGTCTGTTTAATTGGGATAATTCAATGTTCATGTCGTTGGGCTGTGAGCTATGACGTGCTGTCCCTCAGTTTGCATGTCACCTCACTCTGGCAATGGAGGAGGCCCTGGACAGACAGACAAGTGTAGGAATGGGAAGGGGATGGTTGGCAACCGGGAGATCCAGCAGGCCTTGGCGGACCAAGCGCAAGTGCAGGGTGAAATGCACGACTTGTCTAGATACAAGGAACTGCAGATGCTGGTTTACAAAAAGAGACACAATCTCCTGGAGTAACTTGCTCGGGAGAGCATGGACAGGCAACATTCTAATCAGGACCCTTATTCAGACTGCTTGGTGTGGGGGAGAGAAAGTTGGAAATGAGAGGTGGGAGTAGTCGCCTTAGATTCCCTTCCCTCTACAGATGCGGCCGGACCCACTGAGTTCCTCCACCGCTTTAGAGGGAATGGACAGACGACGTTTTGTGTCAGGACCGTTCTTCTCCACAGAAGGTAGTTGAGGCCAGTTCGTTGGCCATATTTAAGAGGGAGTTGGATGTGGCCCTTGTGGCTGAAGGGATCAGGGGGTATGGAGAGAAGGCAGGTACAGGATACTGAGTTGGATGATCATCCATGATAATATTGAATGGCAGTGCAGGCTCGAAGAGCCGAATGGCCTGCTCCTGCACCTAATTTCTATGTTTCTATGTTTTCTATGTTTCAGACTGAATGGAGAGGGTGGGCGGAAGAAGCTGGAAAAGAGAGATGGGGGCTGGACAAAGCCGGACAAGTGATACTGGACAAAGCCGGACAGGTGGATACAAAATGCTGGAGTAACTCAGCGGGACAGGCAGCATCACTAGAGAGAAGAAATGGGTGATATTTCAGATTGAGACACTACTTCAAAAGTGATAGGTGGATACAGGTGCAGGAAACACAAGAAACTGCTGTTGCTGGAATCTTACGTAGAACACAATTTAGTTAGATGCACATAATCTCTTGCCCAGAATGAGGGAATTAAGAGCCAGAGGAGAAGGGTTCAAGGTGAAGGGGAACAGATTTTATAGGGATCTGAGGGGAAACTTTTCAACAGAGGTGGTGGGTGTATGGAACAATCTGCCGGAGGAGGTAGTTGAGGCTGGGACTATCCCAACACTTAAGAAGCAGTTATAGACAGGTACATAGATAGGCCAAGTTTGGAGGGATATGGACCAAATGCAGGCAGGTGGGACTAGTGTAGCCGGGACATGTTGGTCGGTGTGGGCAAGTTGGGCTGCAGGTCCTGTTTCCACATTGTATCACTCCATAACTCAAACACAAAGTGCTGGAGTAACTCAGCGGGTCAGACAGAATCTCTGGAAACGTGGATAAGTGACCTTCAACAGAGTGTTGGAGTAACTCAGCGGATTAGGCAGCATCTGTGGAGAACATGGATAGATGACATTTTGGGTCAGGACCCTTCTTCAGACTGACACTATGTTAACAGATGAGGTGGTGATTAGCAGATGAGTGAAGTAAGTTATGGCGATGGAAAATAAGGAGATAAAAGGATGTGAGATACGGAGAGAGGGGTGTATATGTGCAGCTTTAAGGGACATTGGTCAGGTAGCATTTGGAGCATTGTATACAGTTCTGGTCACTCCATTACAGGACTGATGTGGATGCTTTGGGGAAAATGCAGAGATGGTTAACTAAAATGGTTTAAAAACTCCAGCTGCTGGTTTACAAAAAGGCACACAAAATGCTTTGTAAATCAGCGGGACAGGCAGCATTTCTGGTGAGAAGCACTGGGTGACATTTCGGGTCGGGACTGAGGAAGGTCTCGACCAGAAACGTTACCCATTCCAGCATTTTGTCTCTGCCTAAATAGCACCTATCTATCCACATGGCAGTATGTTAGCAGGCTGGAGGAGCAGCAAAGCCCTTGTCACAGAGCGGGCAGGTGCAGGGGGTTGGGACGGTGTGGACTCAACGGTGCTCCAGCAGTTGGTCAAGAAGCCCTTTCCACAGGACGAGCAGGGGAAGGACGCTCACCGCTGTGGGTACGCCAGTGCTGCCACAGGCTGGACATGCGGGTGAAACACTTGTCACACTCAGCGTCTCTCTCTGGTGTGTATCCGATGGTGCTCCCGCAGCCCCCATGCTCTCGTCACAGTGGGAGCAGCTGCTCGTCGGCGTGGGCCCGCCAGTGCTGCTGCAACCCCCGCGAGCTGTCAAACGCCTCACCACAGTACGGGCTGTCGTAGGGCTGGCCACTGGTGTGCACGAGCTGGTGAGACAGGGCGTGGGAGGCCATGGCAAAGCGCTCTCCACACATGGGCTGGGGTCGAGATGGTCGCCAGCGTGCACCCGCTTGTGGGACAGCAGCCTGGTGGAGCAGATGAAGCCCTTGCCGCACTGGGCACAGGTGTAGGGGCGCGCGTTGGTGTGGGTGCGCTGGTGCTCCATCAGTTTGCTGGAGCTTGGGAAGCCCTTGTCACACCCATCACAGGTGTAAGCACGCTGGCCAGTGTTGGTGCGCTGGTGGCTCAGCAGGCTGCTGGAGTTGGTAAAGCCCTTGCCGCACTGGGCACAGGTGTATGGACGCTTGCTGGTGTGGGTGCGCTTGTGCTTCAGCAGGTTGCTGGACTTGGTGAAGCCCCTGCTGCAGTCGCTGCACGTGTAGTGCCGCTCTCCAGTGTGCAGGCGCCTGTGCACCTTTAGGTTCGTGGACGACTTGAAGCCTTTGTTGCAGTCGGAGAAAGTGAAGGGCCGCTCTCCAGTGTGCACCCGCCTGTGTTCCTGCAGCCCCGACAACCTGGTAAAGCTCTTGCCGCATGTGGAGCAGCCATAAGGCTTCTCGCCCGTGTGAACGCGCCGGTGAGCCTCCAGGACATTGGCCGTCTTGAAACTCTTTTCGCACTCCGGCGAGTCAAAGGGGCGTTCTCCCATGTACCTGCCTGTGGGTCTCCAGCTCGCTCGGGCACTGCCAGGCCTTGCCACACATGTCACACTCATAACGCTTCCCCTTGTTGTGAGAGGGGAGAGGGGGGGGATTTGAGGGGAGAGGAGGGGGTGAGGAGGCAAGTGGGAGAAGGGTGGGCACACTGACCTAGGGGATGCTGAGCATCTGGGCATTGAGTCGCGGATAGAGATAGAGATAGAGAGAGATAGATAGAGAGAGACAGAGAGATAGATAGATACACTCTCAATGGTATCATTATTGAACACACTTTTTCCTTACTTGGTCTAACTGTTGCAGCATCAGGGAGCTTCAACATGGCAATTTCACTAAAGGAGAATGCTCAAAGAGCTCTGTATGCAATAAAAAGAAGATTCTACAACATACAAATTCCAATTAAATTCTGGCTTAAAATATTTGACAATGTAATCCAGTTTATTGAGCCTTATGGTAGTGAGGTATGGGGTCTGCTAAGTCACCACAGCTATATGGAAAGGGAAAAGCATACAACAAAGGCCCTGCATGCTGACATTTGTCAGAACACTCGCCATATCCAAATGAAAGTACAGGAGCAGGGAGGTTCTACTTCAGTTGTACAGGGTCTTGGTGAGACCACACCTGGAGTATTGCGTACAGTTTTGGTCTCCAAATCTGAGGAAGGACATTATTGCCATAGAGGGAGTGCAGAGAAGGTTCACCAGACTGATTCCTGGGATGTCAGGACTGTCTTATGAAGAAAGACTGGATAGACTCGGTTTATACTCTCTGGAATTTAGGAGATTGAGAGGGGATCTTATAGAAACTTACAAAATTCTTAAGGGGTTGGACAGGCTAGATGCAGGAAGATTGTTCCCGATGTTGGGGGAGTCCAGGACAAGGGGTCACAGCTTAAGGATAAGGGGGAAATCCTTTAAGACCGAGATGAGAAAGACTTTTTTCACACAGAGAGTGGTGAGTCTCTGGAACTCTCTGCCACAGAGGGTAGTTGAGGCCAGTTCATTGGCTATATTTAAGAGTGAGTTGGATGTGGCCCTTGTGGCTAAGGGGATCAGAGGGTATGGAGAGAAGGCAGGTACGGGATACTGAGTTGGATGATCAGCCATGATGATATTGAATGGCGGTGCAGGCTCGAAGGGCTGAATGGCCTACTCCTGCACCTAATTTCTATGTTTCTATGTTTCTATGAAAACACCAACAAATGCATGCAGGGCGGAATTAGGCAGATACCCACTGAAAATAAATATCCAGAAACGAGTACTACATTTTTGGAGTCACCTTAAATCTAATCCCCCAGATACCCTCAGTCTAAAGCCCTTCAAACCCTAAAGGTGAACCCTAAAAAGAGTTCCCTGTGTCAGTTGGTACTGAGACTAACTACCCCTATTCAGTTCAACCCTATCCAGTTAAACCCTGACCAGCCTCGGATCAATACTGATAAAAAAAATCAAAGGCCAAAGCAGATTAGAATGTTACCGTGCCCTAAAAAGAGATTATAAATTGGCAGACTATCTCTCAACTGTTAGAGATAAAGCAGAGACAGACCCTCATCAAATACAGGATAAATGACCACCATTTGACAGTTGAAAAAGGAAGACAGAAGAGATTTTGGGAAACAAGAGAAAATATGCAGGCCACCGTTTGACAAATGAGGTTGAAACAGAGGTGCATTTCTTCCTAAAATGCAAAAAAAAAAATGACATAACAAGGAAATAATCAAAGACCCCTTCCATCCTGGACAGTTCCTGTTCAACCTCCTGCACTGTGGTAGGCGGTACAGGTGCGTCAAAAGCCAGACAAACAGACTGAAGAACTGTTTCTTTCCCTGGGCTATTAGAACTCTAAATTCCTCAAATAGCCACACGATATGAGAATGCTCTCATCCATTCCATTAGAAAACAGACCACTCAGTTAATATTTCTTCTTTTTTAAATACTTTAAAAATATTTATTAAATTTTAAAGTGTATATTCTCCCAGTGCAATGTTCTACCTAGATAATTATAATGTATCTACTAATTTAAGCAGTTAAATGACGTATTGAATGTATTGGATGCGTTTTTATCTTGTTTGGACTTGTTTTGGTTCCACTGATCAGTAGTAACTCTGCTCATTTCATTGTACTTCTAAGTACAATGGCAATAAAGGCTTATTATTATTATTATTATTATTATTATTATTGTTGCAAGACTGTGTAGCAATCAATAAAGGGCTATAGCTGTATTGCGAGTATATATATGTACAGGGGCATATCTATCCATGCACTGTATACTTGTTTTTATATTTATGCATTTTAAATATGTATGTTATGTTTTATACTTTAATATGAAAAAAAAGAAAATTGAGAGAGATAGGGAGAGATAGAGCTAGAGAGAGACAGAGAAAACAGAGTGATAGAGAGATAGCAGCGTACATCTCGCAGATAAAGAGCGAGAGATGGGGAGAGAGAGAAAGAGAGAGAGAGAGAGAGAGAGAGAGAGAAATAGATAAAGGGAGAGAGAGCGAGAGAGAAATAGAGAGAAATAGAGTGAGAGATATAGAGAGATAGATATATATAGAGAGAGACAGAGATAGATAGAAATGGAGAAATAGTGGGAGTGATAGAGAGAGCAAGAGAGATAGAGAGATAGCGGTGTACATCCCACAGATAGAGAGATAGAGGGAGACAGAGACAGAGATAGAGAGAGAGAGAAAGATAGTGAGAGACAGAGAGATAGATAGGGAGCGAGACACAGATAGATAGAGAGATGTATGTGCGCATTATCCTGCAGTCGTTGTTTACTATTTGACAGTAGAAATAGATGGAGAGCTAGAGAGATAGATAGGGAGGGAGAGATGGAGGGGGAGGGAGAGATGGAGGGGGAGGGAGAGATGGAGGGGGAGAGAGAGGGGGAGGTGGAGGGGGAGGTGGAGGTGGAGGGGGAGGTGGAGGGGGAGAGGGAGATGGAGCGGGGAGGGGGAGATGGAGGGGGGAGGGGGAGATGGCAGGGAGGGGGAGATGGAGGGGGAGATGGAGGGGGAGGGGGAGATGGAGGGGGAGAGGGGAGGGAGGGGGGATGGAGGGGGGAGGGGAGGTGGGGGAGAGGGGGAGATGGAGGGGGAGGGGGGGGAGATGGAGGGGGGAGGGGGGAGGAGGGGGGGAGGGGAGGGGGAAGATGGAGGGGGGGGAGGGGGCGGGGAGATGGGGGGAGGGGGGGAGGGGGGGGAGGGGGGAGATGGAGGGGAGGGGGATGGAGGGGGGGAGGGGAGATGGAGGGGGAGAGGGGAGATGGGAGGGGGTGAGGGGGAGATGGAGGGGGATGGGAGGGGAGATGGAGGGGGAGGGGGAGATGGAGGGGGAGATGGAGGGGGGGGGGAGGGAGGGGGGAGATGGAGGGGGAGGATGGAGGGGGAGGGGGGGGGAGATGAGGTGGAGATGGAGGGGGGGGGGATGGAGGTGGGGATGGAGGGGGATGGGAGGGGGAGGGGGATGGAGGGGGAGATGGAGGTGGGAAGATGGAGGGGGGAAGATGGAGGGGGAGGGGGAGATGGAAAGAGAAAGGAGGTGGGGCGCCGTCGAGTGTGGCTGCCGTGCCAGTAGCTGTTAGTCCTTCCACCCTTTTTTAAAATCCCAATAAAATACATTTACGTTTGTGGCTGTAACGTGACAAAATGTGGAAAAGTTCAAGGGGTATGCAAGCCGCTGTAGGCAGAGAGACATAAGCAGAGACACAGGTAGAGGTGGCGAGAGACACAGAGAGACGTAGAGAGTGAGATAGAGACAGAGATAGATAGAGAGATGTATGTGCGCATTATCCTGCAGTCGTTGTTTACTATTTGACAGTAGAAATAGATGGAGAGCTAGAGAGATAGATAGGGAGGGAGAGATGGAGGGGGAGGGAGAGATGGAGGGGGAGGGAGAGGGGGAGGTGGAGGGGGGGGGGAGGTGGAGGGGGGGGGGAGGTGGGAGATGGAGGGGGGGGAGATGGAGGGGGAGGAGGGGGAGATGGAGGGGGAGAAGGGGAGATTGGAGAGGGGGAGATGGGGGGAGAGGGGGAGAGTGGAGGGGGAGGAGGGGGATGGGAGGGGGGAGGGGGAGATGGAGGGGGAGGGGGAGATGGGGGGGGGGGGGAGAGGGGAGGGGATGGGGGAGATGGAGGGGAGGGGGAGATGGAAGTGGGTGAGTGTGGATGCGGGGGTGTGGGAGGGGGAGGGGGGGGGGAGATGGAGGGGGAGATGGAGGGGGAGGGAGGGGGGATGGAGGGAGGGGGAGATGGCGGGGATTGCTGGGAGATGGAGGGGGGAAGGATGGAGGGATGGCTTTTTGGGGGAGATGAGGGGGATGGGGAGATGGGGGGGAGGGGGGGAAGGGGGGGGTATGGGGGTAGGGAGGGGGAGATGGCGGGGGGGGGAGGGGGGGTTGGATGTGCGTGGGCAGGGCCAGGGGAGGGGATAAAAGGGAGGGGGAGTCATTTGGGAGTGTTTTTTGTAGGACGGGAGTATTGGGGTTTCTCATTAGAGCCAGCTATTAATTTTTTTTTGATTCTGGGGTCGTTCGGAGAGGGGGAGATCGGGGTTTTTAAGGGGTGGGGGGAAGTTTTTGGAGGGGGGGGAGAAAGGGGTGATGGAGGGGGGGAATGGGGGGGGGTGGGGGGGAGATGCGAAGGGGGAGATTTTTGGAGGGGGGGGGGTGTTCTCCCCAGATGGAGGGGGCGAAGCGTGAGTTTCTGCTACCTGACCTGTTGAGTTTCTGCAACGCTCTATGAAACGTCACCTATCCATGTTCTCCAGAGATGCTGTCTGACGTGCTGAGTTACTCCAGCACTTCGTGTTAGAGTCATAGAGTGATACAGTGTGGAAATTTGGCCTTCAGCCCAACTTGCCCATACTGACCAACATGTCCTGGCTACACGTCCCACCTGCCTGCATTTGGTCCATATCCCTCCAAACTTGGCCTATCTATGTGCCTGTCTACAACTGTTTCTTAAACATTGGGATAGTCTCAGCCTTAACTCCCTCCTCCGTTCCATACAACCACCACCCTCTGTTGCAATGTTACCCCTCAGATTGCTATTAAATCTTTTCCCCTTCACTTTGTACCCATGTCCTCTGGTCTTCGACCCCCCCCCCCCCCCCCCCCCCCCCCCCCACTCTGGGCAAGAGATTCTGTTCATCTAACTAAATTGTGCTTGATGCAAGATTCCAGCATGTGCAGTTTCTTGGTTCATCTCTTCGTCATTCCTCTGTCTTCTTCTCGCTGGCGAAAGGCTTCAGGATTAATCTGGAGTCACCGCTTCCCGTATTTTACGTATGTTTTTAAAGTAAGTTTTAGTGTTTCTATGTTTTATGTGGGGGATGGGGGAGTGGAATTGGGCTAAACTTTTTTTCAGTCACTTACCTTGACGGAGATGTGACATTTCTCCCTCGCCGAGGATCGCCCGTGAGGCGCTCCAACCTCAGGGCCTGTGGACTTTAACACCATGGGCCCGCGGTCTCCGGTAAGAAGAGGCCGACTCGGGAGCTCCATGCTGCAGAATGTTCCAATCCTTCCCGACGCGACCACTTCGGAAGTCGGCAGCGGTGACTGGAGGGTTCAACAGCCCCGACCACGGGTGAACAAACGAGGAAGATAATTGAACTTTATTTCCTTCCATCACAGTGAGGAATGTGCCGATATAACCATAGCATGAGAAGTATTCTGTTAGTGACAAGAATGCTTTGAATCGGTATACTCTGTGATTGATGTGTTAGACGTCATTGCTCCAACTATGTATAAACATGTGACTACGTTTCCAAAATACTATAAAAAGATGCTGTGTGCCTTTGTTCATTAGAGTGATGGCCCAGGAGGGTTAAGTATGTGTTGCATACTTGACTTTGTGTCCCCTGGCACTCTCGCCGGCTAAATGATCAGTAAAGCTTGTGTTGGTTGATCTAACTTATTGTGAGTTGTCTGTTTTAAAAAAAAAAAAAAAAAAATCAAAGAAAAAGAAAAAAAAGAAAACTGCGGAGCCTGGGGCCTACGAAACACAGGTCGGGAAGTTCCAGAACTTAGTGTGAAAGCCCACAACTAAGGCCTGGGGCTAACAAAATACACGACCTGAGCCCACAATACAGGTGTGAAAACTGGGATTGTATTCGCTGCAGCAATGGAGGTGAAGACAAAACTTAGTTGAGGTGAATAATATTATGAGTATGGGACCTGTTTTGCTTAACAAAGAGTGTAGGAAAGGAACTGCAGATGCTGGTTTAAACTGAAGATAGACAGTAAAAACTGGAAAACCTCAGCAGGTCAAGCAGCATCTCTGGCCAGAAGAATGGGTGATGTTTCGTGTCGACACCTTCAGACTGAAGAGGTTGAAAACCAGCCATAAAACACAATGACTGGACATGTGTGTTATTCAACACAGGGCAGAAATCAGAATCATGTGTTCATCTTTATTGACGTGACACCATAATAAATATATTACAGAAAAAGCAATTTAATGCGGTGGCTTGTGGCGCAGCGGTAGAGTTGCTGCCTTACTACCTAATTTGAGGAAGGACATTCTTGCTATTGAGGGAATGCAGTGTAGGTCTACAAGGTTAATTCCCGGGAGAGTGGGACTGTCATATGCTGAGAGAATGGGATCTCATTGAAACATGGAAGATTGTTAAGGGTTTGGACACACTACAGGCAGGGAACATGTTCCCGATGTTGGGGAAGTCCAGAACCAGGGGCCACAGTTTAAGAATAAGGAGTAAGCCGTTTAGAACGGACACAAGGAAACATTTTTTCTCACAGAGAGTGGTGAGTGTGGAATTCTCTGTCTCATGGAGCTAGATAGGGCTCTTAAAAATAGTGGAGTCAGGTGATATGGAGAGAAGGCAGGAACGGGGTACTGATTGGGGATGATCAGCCATTGAATGGCGGTGCTGGCTGGAAGGGCCGAATGGCCTACTGCACCTATTGTCTATCTATTGTCTATTGTCTAGCACATGGATTTTCTTTGGATATTACGGTTTCTCCCACATCCGAAAGAAGTGCAGGTTTGTAGGTTAATTGTCTTCTGTAAATTGTCCCTGGCGTGCAGTATGGAACTGGTGTATGATAGATTGCTGGTTGGTGTGGACATCTCAACTAACCAGGTTGCAGAGATTTTGGAATTACTGCGCAAAGAAGAGAAAGTTGTTGAACAGCAGAATGTGAAAGAGAAATCTGAGAAGGAACATATTGCAGAAATCCAGAACTAAATGGCTTCAATAAATAAAGTCCTCGTGATATCAAAACCCATCTAATCAATTTGTTTGATTGGTGGGTTGAAGGGCCTGTTTCAATACATATGTCTTACATATATATCTTAATTTCATTGAACCATATACGATTGAATATGTGGCATTATTTTCCCAAAGTTCGGCGTGTGTTATAGGCTCTGGGCCTAAGTTCTGGGCTTTGGCTTACATTCTGGGCCACAGGACTGTATTATAGGCTCTGAGGGCTATCAGATCGCCTCCACCATCAGACCATCAGCAGAGAGCAGAGGCCATTCCGACTGAACTCCCGTCACCCCTTTGCTCCCCGCTCTATCACCCATCAAATGGAGCTCAGGGCCTGGCAGACTTTCACGCAGGGACAACAGCCTGGCTGCTCATCACCCGGCTTGTGATCTAACTATACCTTTGGTTTATTTATGTTTCATTCGCAAGAAGGGCTTTATTATAGGCTAAGGGCCTGTGCAATAGTCTCTGGGTCTATGTTCTGGGCTTTGGCCTAAGTTCTGGCGCCACAAGCCTGTGTTTTGTAGCTCACAAGGTTATATTATATGCTCCAGGCCTGTGTTTTATGCTTTGGCCCATGTTCTGGGCTTTGAGCCTGTGTTGTAGGCCTTGGGGCTGCGTTGAATGCACTAGGCCTGGTTGTGGGCTTTGACCCACGTTCTGGGCCTCCAATCCTTTGTTTTGTAGGCCTCACGGTTGTGTTGTAGGTACCGAGCCTGTGTTATAGGCTCCAGGCCTAGGTTCTGGGCTTCTGAGTCCGTGTTGTGGGCCCCAGGCCTGTTTTATAGATTTTGGGCCTGTGTTGTGGGCTTTGGCCTAAGTTCTATCCCTCTCTCTCCCTCCCTCCCTCTCCATCCACTCACCCGGATCCGAAAAGTCACCACAATTCCAGAGAATACAGCAGAATAAGGCGAGAATACGGGCTGGAAATGGCCATTTTCTCGCCCTGGAAACAGGAAGCAAAAGTCGGCCAACTTGAAACAGGCCCCAAAATATTGTCTTCGCTCTTTTTCTGTTTTTGTATTTCAGAGGTACAGTGCGGAAACAGGCCCTTCGGCTCACCGAGTACGCGTTGACCAGCGATTGCCCGTTGACACACTAGTTTAATTTGGAGATACAGCGCGGAAACTCAACTAAAGTAAATTTTGATAATCCCTCCTCTCCTCTCCTCCCCTAATTGATTAACTTACCACTGGCAATCTCCAGATGGATTGTCCTGTTGAGGCACCTTCCCGGGAGAGAGATGTAGACAATAGGTGCAGGAGTAGGCCATTCGGTCCTTTGAGCCAACACCGCAATTCAATGTGAACATCCTCAATCAGTACCCCGTTCCTGCCTTCTCCCCATATCCCCTGACTCTGCTATCTTTAAGAGCTCTATCTAGCTTGCTCTTGAAAGTATCCATAGAACCGGCCTCCACCGCCCTCTGAGGCAGAGAATTCCACACTCACAACTCTCTGTGAGAAAAAGTGTTTCCTCATCTCCTTTCTAAATAGCTTACCCCTTATTCTTAAACTGTGGCCCCTGGTTCTGGACTCCCCCAACATCGGGAACATGTTCCCTGCCTCTAGCGTGTCCAATCCCTTAATAATCTTATATGTTTCAATACGATTCCCTCTCATCCTTCTAAACTCCAGAGGATATAAGCCCAGTCGCTCCATTGTCTCAGCGTATGACAGTCCCGCCACCCCGGGTATTAACCTGGTGAACCTACGCTGCACTCCCTCAATAGCGAGAATGACCTTCCTCAAATTATGAGACCAAAGCTGTACACAATACTCCATGTGTGGTCTCACTAGGCCCTGTATAACTGCAGAAGGACCTCTTTGCTCCTATATTCAACTCTTCTTGTTATGAAGGCCAACATGCCATACGCTTTCTTCACTGCCTGCTGTACCTGCATGATTACTTCCACTGACTACCCTTTCCTCCCCTCCCCTTTCCTCTCCTCCACCCCCTTTCCTCTCCTCCCCTTTCCTCCGCTCCCCTCTCCTCCTTTCCTCCCCTTTCCTCTCCTCCCTTCCCCTCTGCTCCCGGAAGTAGACTGATTTGTTGATTGGTAGACTGATTTGTCGAACCAAGCCACGATGCAACCAGTCAGTATGCTCTTTACTGTGCACCTATAGAAGTTCGAGAGAGTCCTCTTTGACATACCGACTTTCAGTAATCTTCTCAGGAAGTAGAGGCGCTGATGTGCTTTCTTTGTAATAGCATCAGTGTGCTGTGACCAGGAAAGATCTTCAGAAATATGCACTTGACCCTTTCCACCATCGTCCTGTTGATATAAACAGGATTGTGGGTCCC
The DNA here is from genome assembly GCA_035221665.1 of Okamejei kenojei. Classification (NCBI taxonomy): domain Eukaryota; kingdom Metazoa; phylum Chordata; class Chondrichthyes; order Rajiformes; family Rajidae; genus Okamejei; species Okamejei kenojei. The sequence goes on along the minus strand of CM069170.1, from coordinate 9,164,520 downwards.
TATCCTACCCCTTCCAAAGTCCACAATCAGTTCCTTGGTTTTGCTGGTGTTGAGAGCCAGGTTATTGCGCTGGCACCATTTGGTCAATCGGTCGATTTCACTTCTATACTCTGACTCGTCACCGTCAGTGATACGTCCCACAACAGTGATGTGGTCAGCGAACTTGATGACGGAGTTCGCACAATGTCCAGCTACACAGTCATGAATATAGAGCGAGTACAGCAGGGGGCTGAGCACGCAGCCTTGAGGTGCTCCGGTGCTGATTCTTATCGAGGATGACACATTTCCACCAATACGGACAGACTGTGGTCTGTGGATGAGGATGTTGAGGATCCCATTGCAGAGGGATGTGCAGAGACCCAGATCTGAGAACTTGGTAACCAGCTTGGAGGGGATGATGGTGTTAAACGCCGAGCTGTAGTCAATGTATAACAGCCTGACATATGAGTTTCTGTTGTCCAAGCGGTCCAGAGCAGAGTGGGGAGCCAGCGAGATCACATCCACTGTTGATCTGTTGTGGCAGTAAGTGAACTGCAGTGGGTCGAGGTTCTTGTCGAGTTAGGAGTTGATATGCGCCATAATCAACCTCTCAAAGCACTTCTTCACCACAATCGTTTTTTGTTCAGTCAGATATGATTGTTACTTGGGCTTCAGGGGGAGATAGACCACTCTAAACACATCTAAACTAGTTTAGGGCAGTGCAATCAATACCAACCCCATACCGGAGACGGTCAATTAGGATGGTGTGGTCGACAGTATCAAATGTGTCATATGCTCCAGGGTTGTGTCATAGGCTCCAGGCCTGTGTCATAGGCTCCAGGCCTGTGTCATAGCCCCCAGGCCTCTGTTATAGCCTCCAGGCCTGTGTCATAGGTCCCAGGCCAGTGCTATAGGTTCCAGGCCTGTGGTATAGCCTCCAGGCCTGTGGTATAGCCTCCAGGCCTGTGCTATAACCTCCAGGTCTGTAGTGTAGGCTCGGGGACCAACATTCTGGGCTTTTTGCCTAAATTCTGGGCCACGAGACTGTGTTATAGGCTCTGAGGGCTGTCTGATCACCCCCTCCATCAGGCTATCAGCACAGAGCAGAGACACCCCCCCCCCCCGTCTACCCCACTCACTCTCTCCTCCACCGCACTATCTCCCCTCTCTCTCTCTCTCTCCACCCCTATCACTCCCCCCCTCTCACTCCCCCATCTTTCTCTTCCCCTCTTTTCCCTCTCTCTCTCCCCCTCTCTCTCCCCATCTGTCCCCCTCTCTCTCTGCCCCCTCTCACCCCCCCTCTCTCCCCCTCTTCTCTCCCCCTCTCTCTCTCCCCCCCCTGCTCTCTCATTCTCCCCCTCTCTCTCTCTCCCACCTCTCTCTCTCCCCACTCTCTCTGTCTCTCTCCCCCCCCACCCCCTCTCTCCCGTCACCCCTTTGCTCCACATGGAAAACAACTTGCATCCATCCAGCCAACTGAGACAAAAGCACACTGGATAGCCACCAAGTGGTCACAGGAGTGGAAGGCAACCTCATCTCCATTACACAGCTACATCTCTTCACCAGATGAAAGCTGTCCAGGGTCTGACCTCCCCTGAGGAGCATGGATGAAGTTCAAGAGACTTGGTACTGGAGTTGAGAGTTTCAATGACAGCATGTGGAGATTCTGCCTCTGCCAGAGCCAATAGCCAATTCCTAAGATGGCGGCGCCTGTTCGGCTGCGGCTGCATTGGCTCCCGACGGTAACATAAATTTAAAGGTAAAAAATCATTCACTTACTTGTTCAATCCAGAGTCCGATGGTCGCTGTTCGGTGCGACTGTCAGTCCGTGTTGAAACTGCGTGCGTCCAGCAGTTCGGTGGTCATGAGTCGGGTTACTCTGGAGACTCTACGGAGTCTCGGACTGCTGCGTCAGATGAAGCCAGTGGCCTACGAAGCCGCGGAGTCTCCTACCAACACTGGCCGCACTCAGAGGAGGAGGAAACGGTGCAACAGGAAGCAGAAGCGCGGTACTCATGGGGGTCTAACGGCGAAACTGAAGGCTAACCCCTGCAGGACACCGCTTCCATCTATTCTGCTCGCTAACGTCCGCTCCTTGGAGAATAAGATGGACTCCCTGAGGCTGGACCTGGTAACCAAACGGGAGGTGAGAGATTGCTGCGCCCTGATCCTAACAGAGACGTGGTTAAACTCCCCTGTTCCCGTCGGCGCTATTAGCGTGGAGGGGCTAACAACATTCAGGTCGGGCAGGAGCTACGCTCTCAGTGGGAAATCCCGGGGTGGTGGTGTGTGCATTTACACTAATAACAGCTGGTGTAAAAATGCCACAGTGGTCTCAAATCATTGCTCCCCAGACATTGAGTTTTTGCCAATAAAATGCAGACCTATCGGCCCAGGGAATTTACCATTATAACCATCACAGCCGTGTACATCCCCCCCCAGTGTAAACACCAAGGAAGCCCTGAATGCTCTTTATCGTTCCATCAGTGACTTGCAATCTATACATCCAGATGGTGTTTTCATTGTTGCTGGGGATTTTATCCAGGCCAACATGAAGACAGTTCTCCCACATTACTACCATTATGTAGACTTTGCAACCAGGGGAGTGAACGCACTGGACCTAGCCTATACCAACATCAAGAAGGCATTCAAGGCAGTCCCTCGCCCCCACCTTGGCTCCTCAGACCATATCTCTGTGATGCTAATTCCTGCATACAGGCCCCTGCTTACCAGAGAAAAACCTACTATGAAGCAGGTTAGGGTCTGGCCAGAGGGAGCTATGACAACACTACAGGACTGCTTTGAATGCACGGACTGGGACATGTTCAAGAAGGCTGCAACTGACAGTCAACACACCAACCTGGAGGAGTACGCTGTGTCTGTGTCTGCTTACATGGAAAAGTGCATAGAAGATGTCTGTCACCAAGACCATCACTATACGGTCCAACCCGAAACTCTGGATGACCCCTGAGGTACGTGGAAGGCTGAGAGCACGACATGCCGCGTTTAAATCTGGTGATGTGGTGGCACTCAGATCCGCAAGAGCTAACCTGAACCGAGTCATTAGGCTGGCCAAGCGTGCCCATGGTCAGAAAATCCAGAGATTCCTTCATGTCCCCATGAACAGCAAGCGCATGTGGCACGAAATCAAAACAGTCACGGACTATAAGACTGCTCCACCACCCTGTGATGACAACATTGAGTTCCTCAATGAACTCAACAACTATTTTGGATGGTTCGAGGCATTAAATAACACACTTGCGAGAAAAGGTATTCCTCACTGTGATGAACAGGCACTCAGTCTTGATGTAGTGGATGTCCGGAGGACCCTAAAAGGAGTGAACGCATGGAAGGCGGCAGGCCTTGATAACATACCAGGGTGGGTGCTCAGGGAATGTGCTGATCAGCTGGCACATGTCCTTACAGACATCTTCAACACCTCGCTGAACCAGGCTGCCGTCACATCGTGCTTCAAGATTGCCCCCATCATACCAGTGCCAAAAAAATCCGAAATACAATGTCTCAACGATTACTGCCCTGTAGCACTCACTCCCATAATGACGAAGTGCTTCGAGAGGCTGGTCAGAGACCAAATTACCTCCACACTTGAGTGCAGTGGATCCCCACATGGTGGGAGTGTTGACCACAAACTGGAGCAAATTATTAGATGAATTCAATGCACATTGGAAGTTGCTGTCTACAAATTAGATTTAATTGTGCTCTTTACTGCAAATTGATCCCAGGGATCAATCTCGTGAACCTAAGCTGCAATGACTCAATCACAAGGATGTCCTTCCTCAAATTAGGAGACCAAAACTGTACATAATACTCCAGCTGTGGTCTCACCAAAGCCCTATACAACTGCAGAAGAACCTCTTTACTCCTGTACTGAAATCCTCTTGTTATGAAGGCCAACATTCCATTAGCTTTCTTCACTGCCTGCTGTACCTGCACGCCAAGTTTCAGTGACTGGTGTACAAGGACACCCAGGTCTCGCAGTATCTCCCCCTTACCTAACCTAACCCCATTGAGATAATAATCTGCCCCCTTGTTTTTGCCGCCAAAGTGGATAACCTAACATTTATCTACATTATACTGCATCTGCCACGTATCTGCCCACTCACTCAACCTGTCCAGGTCCCCCTGCAACCTCCTAACATCCTCTACACAGTTCACACTGCCACCCAGCTTTGTGTCATCCGCAAACTTGCTAGTGTTGCTGCTAATTCCCAAATCATTTATATATATGGTAAACAGTTGAGGCCCCAACACCGAGATTTGCGGCACTCCACTCGCCAGTGCCTGCCATTCTGAAAAGGACCCGTTCACTCCTACTCTTTGCTTCCGATCTGCCAACCAATTTTCTATCCATGTCAACACCCTACCCTCAATACCATGTGCTCTAATTTTAGTCACCAGTCACCCGTGCAAGTCCTTATCAAAGGCTTTCTGTAAGTCTAGATACACTACATCCACTGGCACCCCTTCATCCATTTTACTTGTCACATTCTCAAAATATTCCAGAAGATTAGTCAAGCATGATTTCCCTTTCATAAATCCATGTTGACTTGGACTAATCATTTTACTGCTATCCAAATGCTCCATTATTACCTCTTTAATAATTGACTCCAGCACCTTTCCCACCACCGAAGTCGGGTTAACTGGTCTGTAATTCCCCGTTTTCTCTTAAAAAAGTGGGCTAACATTGGCTTATCCTCCAATTCACAAGAACTGATCCTGAATCTATTGAACATTGGAAAATGATCACCAATGCGTCCACTATTTCTAGAGCCACCTCCCTGAGGACCCTGGGATGCAGACCATCAGGCACAGGGGAGTTATCATCCTTCAGTCCCATTATCCTACCCAATACTATTTCTCGCCTAATGAACATTTCTTTCAGTTCCTCTACCCCCTTAGATCGTCTGTCCTCCAGTACATCTGGGAGATTGTTTGTGTTCTCCTTAGTGAAGACAGATCTGAAGTACCTATTCAACTCTTCTGCCATTTCCTTGTTGCCCATAATAATTTCACCCGTGTCTGCCTTCAAAGGACCCACATTTGACATTGCTACTCTTTTTCCCTTAACATATCTAAAGAAGCGTTTACTGTCCTTCTTTATATTCCTGGACAGCTTCCCTTCGTACTTCATCTTTTCAGCCCGTACTGCCCATTTTGTTTCCTTCTGTTGTCCTATGAAAGTTTCCCAATCCTCCGGCTTTTGGCTACTCTTTGCTGTGTTATACATATTTCTTTTAGTTTTATTCTGTCCCTAACTTATTTTGTCAGACCCGGTTGCCTCCTACTCCCCTTAGAACCTTTCTTCCTTTGTGGAATCAAATGATCCTGCGTCGTCCGGATTATGCCCAGAAATTTCTACCATTGCTGTTCCACCGTAATTCCTGCTAGGATCCATTTCCAGTCTACTTTGGCCAGCTCCGCTCTCATGCCTTCATAGTCCCCTTTGTTCAACTGCATCACTGCCACTTCTGATTTAACGTTCTCCTTCTCAAATTGCAGATTAAAACTAATCATATTATGATCACTACCTCCAAGCGGTTCCTTTACCTTGAGTTCTCTTATCATATCTGGTTCATTGGACAACACTAAATCCAAAATTGCCTTTTCTCTATTCGGCTCCATTACAAGCTGCTCTAAGAATCCATCTCGGAGGCATTCTACAAAACTCTCTTTCTTGGGGTCCTAAACCAACCTGATTTCCCTAGTCTACCTGCATATAGAAATCCCCTATCACCACAGTGACATCACCTTTGTTACACGCCAGTTTTAACTCCTGCTGCAACTTACACCCTACATCCGGGCAACTATTTGGGGGTCTGTAAATAACACCAATAAGTACCTTCTTGCCTTTACAATTCCTCAACTCAATCCACAGTGACTCTACCTCGTCAGTCCGTATGTCTTCCCTCACAAGGGACAGATTTCCATTCCTCACCAGCAGAGCTAACCCCCCCCCCCCCCTCTGCCCACGTGCCTGTCCTTTCTATAGGATGTATAATCCTGAATATTAATTTCCCAGGCCCGATCCTCCTGCAGCCATGTCTCAGTAATCCCCACAATGTCATAGCTACCAACCTCTAACTGAGCCTCAAGCTCATCTACTTTACTTCTTATACTTCGCTTATTCATATACAATGCTTCTAATTCCTTACGCATTTCACCTTTCACATCGATCCCTATTACACTTGGCCATACTCTCCTCGAAACACTAAGGGGCAGAAAACGCTAGTGGGTGTTGTGTACAGGCCATCTAACAGTAGTAGTGGAGTTGGGGATGGCATCAAACAGGAAATTAGAAATGCGTGCAACGAAGGTAAAACCGTTATAATGGGTGACTTCAATCTACATATAGATTGGGTGAATCAAATTGGCAGGGGTGCTGAGGAAGAGGATTTCTTGGAATTTATGCGGGATAGTTTTCTAAACCAACATGTGGAGGAACCAACGAGAGAGCAGGCTATTCTAGACTGGATATTGAGTAATGAGGAAGGGTTAGTTAGCAGCCTTGTTGTACGTGGCCCCTTGGGCAAGAGTGACCATAATATGGTTGAGTTCTTCATTAGGATGGAGAGTGACATTGTTAATTCAGAAACACGGGTCCTGAACTTAAAGAAAGGTAACTTTGAGGGTATGAGACATGAATTGGCCAAGATGGACTGGCAATTGATTCTTGAAAGGTTGACGGTGGATATGCAATGGAAGGCATTTAACGACTGCATGGATGAACTACAACAATTGTTCATCCCAGTATGGCAACAGAATAAATCAGGGAAGGTGGCGCATCCGTGGATAACGAGGGAAATCAGGGATAGTATCAAAGAAAAAGATGAAGCGTACACATTAGCCAGAAAAAGCAGCCTACCAGGCGACTGGGAGAAATTCAGAGACCAACAGAGGAGGACAAAGGGCTTAATTAGGAAAGGGAAAATGGAGTATGAAAGAAAACTGGCAGGAAACATAAAAACTGACTGCAAAAGTTTTTATCGAATGGGTCGACTGGGTTTGTATTCACTGGAATTCAGAAGGATGAGCGGTATCTTATAGAATCATATAAAATAAGTGAGCGATTGGACAGGGTAGATGCAGGAAAAATGTTACCCATGTTGGGGGAGTCCAGAACGGTTAAGGTTTATTTCTTAAAACAGACAACTCACAATAGTGATCAATCAACACAAGCTTTACTGATCATTTAGCCGGCGAGAGTGCCAGAGGATACAAAGTCATGTATGGAACACACACTTAACCCTCCTGGGCCATCACTCTAATGAACAAAGGCATACAGCATCTTTTTTATAGTATTTTGGAAACATAGTCACATGTTTGTACATAGTTGGAGCAATGACGTCTAACACATCAATCACAGAGTATACCCATTCAAAGCATTCTTGTCACTAACACAATACTTCTCATGCTATGGTTATTTCGGTCACAAACGTTAGTTACAAACCCCCAAACAACAGGAACTTAGTCAACGGTCTATCATCTGCAGTAACCTCTTAAACGATGTAAGGATCTTTATCAATTACCCACAGAAGTTCCTGTTTACAGAGACCCAACTCCAAAGGAAACACATCCTCTCTCAAGGATTCTGTTTACAGAAGCCAGCACCTTCTCAGGAAACACATCCTCTCCCACCATTGTCAATATCGTTTGCTTAGGCACAACAGGAAGCAGCTTGAATGCAGTTTGAATGCTGGCCTCCAATTTCCTGATCACCCAGCTCATCTACAGCACAGAATTACAAAGCTTCAGAACTCAAAACCCAAAGAAGTCAAATTAATCTTTACTTAATAAAATACCTTCCGATATAATTTATATTATATACGTTGGATATTATCAGAACCAAGCACCATTGTTTAAGAATAACGGGTAGGTTGTATAGGACTGAGATGAGGAAAAATGTTTCAACCAGAGAGTTGTGAATCTGTGGAATTCCGTGCCACAGAAGGCAGTGGAGACCAATTCACTGGATGTTTCCAGTTCACATTTACTGTCACACGTGCCAATTAGGGTACAGTGATATTACAGTTACCATACAGCCATACTAAGTAAAAAGCAACAAGACACACAGCCACATAAAATAAAATTTAACGGAAACATCCACCATAGCAGAATCCACATTCCTCACTGTGATGGAAAGAAATAAAGTTAAATTATCTTCCTCGTTTGTTCACCCGTGGTCGGGGCTGTTGAACCCCCCCCAGTCACCGCTGCCGACGTCCGAAGCCGCCACATCGGGAAGGATTGGAACACTCCACAGCATGGAGCTCCCGAGTCCGCCTCTTCTTAGCGGAGACCACGGGCTCACGGTGTTAAAGTCCACAGGCCCTGAGGTTGGAGCTCCTCACGGGCGATCCTCGGCGAGGGAGAAATATCACATCTCCGTCGAGGTAAGTGACTGAAAAAAAGTTTAGCCCAATTCCCCCCCCCCCCCCCTACTCCCCATGTAAAACAAACATAGAAACACTAAAACTTACTTTTAAAACATACTTAAAATACGGGAAGCAGTGACTCCAGATTAATCCTGAAGCCTTTCGCCAGCGAGAAGACAGAGGAATGACGAAGAGATGGCCCACAGGGGGGTGGGGAGGGGGGGGCAGTGTCAGTTTAATTTGCATAATTCAATGTTCATGTCATTGGGCTGTAAGCTATGAGGTGCTGTCCCTCCAGTTTGTGTGTCACCTCACTCTGGAAATAGAGAAGGCCTAGGACAGAAAGACCAGTGTGGGAGTGGGAAGGGGAGTTAAAATGGTTGGCTACTGGGAGATCCTGCAGGCCTTAGCGGACCGAGCGCAAGCGAGGACCAGTGGACATGCGTACAAAGTGAAGGGGAAAATATTTAATAGGAACGAGCTGACGGAGGAGGTAGTTAAGGCTGGGACTATTCCAACGTTTAATAAACAGTTATAGAGAGATACATAGATAGGCCAAGTTTGGAGAGATATGGAGTAAATGCAGGCAGGTGGGACTAGTGTAGCCTGGACATGTTGGTTGGTATGGGCAGGTTGGGCCAAAGGCCCTATTTCCACACTGTATCACTCTATGACTCTAACACGAAGTGCTGCAGTAACTCAGCAGGTCAGGCGGTATCTGTGGAGAACATGGATAGATTATTTTCCTATAGAGGTGCAGTAACTCAACGGGTCAGGTAGCATCTGTGGAGAACATGGATAGGTAATGTTTCACAGAGTACTGGGGTAACTCAGCGGGTCAGGCTTCATCTGTGGGGAACATGGATAGGTGACATTTCGGGTCAGGGTCTTTCTTCAGACTGACACTATGTTAACAGATGAGGGGGTGGTTGGCAGATGAGTGAAGTAAGTAACAGAGGGAAGGGGAAAAAAAGGAAATAAAAGGATATGAGATAAGGAGAGAGGAATGTATATGTGCAGCTTTAAGGGACATTGGTCAGGTAGCATTTGGAGTATTGCATACAGTTCTGGACACTCCATTACAGGACTGATGTGGAGGCATTGGGGATAGTGCATAGATGGTGAACCAGAATGCTTTAAAAACAAGAAACTGCAGATGCTAGTTTACAAAAAAGGACACAAAACGCTAGAGTAACTCAGTGGGACAGGCAGCATCTCTGGAGAGGACTGGGTGACAATTCGGGTCGAGACTGAGGAGAGTCTCGACCAGAAACGTTACCCATTCCTTCCAGCATTTTGTGTATACCTAAACAGCGCCTATCTACATAGCGGTGTGCCAGCGGGCTGGAGGAGCGAGCAAAGGCCTGGCCCCAGAGCGGGCAGGTGAAGGGGTGCTGGCCAATGTGGATTCGTCGGTGCTCCAGCAGGTGGCAAGGTGGGTGACGTTCTTACCACAGTACGGGCAGGGGAAGGGACACTCACCGCTGTGGGTATGCAGGTGAAACCTTCAGCGCACACAAACGGTCTCTCTGTTGCGTGTATCCGCTGGTGCTCCCGCATCCCCCATGCTCTCTTCTCATAGTAGGAGCAGTTGCTCGCCGGCGTGGGACCGCCGGTGCTGCCGCAACCCCCGCGAGCTGTCAAATGCCTCACCGCAGTACGGGCAGTCGTAGGGCTGGCCACTGGTGTGAACGTGCTTGTGAGACAGGACGTGTGAGGCCATGGCCAAGCGCTCTCCACACACCGCGCTGAGGACAGGACGGTCGCCGGCGTGCACCCGCTGGTGGGACAGCAGCTGGGTGGAGCAGATGAAGCCCTTGCCGCACTGGGCACAGGTGTAGGGGCGCTCGCCGGTGTGGGTGCGCTGGTGCAGCAGCAGGTGGCTGGATCGGGTGAAGCCCTTGCCACACTGGGCGCAGGTGTAGGGGTGCTCGCCGGTGTGGGTGCGCTGGTGCACCAGCACGTGGCTGGATTGGGTGAAGCCCTTGCCGCACTGGGCACAGGTGTAAGGACGCTCGCCAGTGTGGGTGCTCTGGTGCTTTAGCAGGTTGCTGGATTGGGTGAAGCCCTTGCCGCACTGGGCACAGGTGTAGGGGCGCTCACCGGTGTGGGAGCTCTGGTGCTCCAGCAGGCTGCTGGACTGGGTGAAGCCCTTGCCGCATTGGGCACAGGTGTAGGGGCGCTCGCCGGTGTGGGTGCGCTGGTGCTTCAGCAGGCTGCTGGAGCGGGTGAAGCCTTTGCCGCAGTCGCTGCAGGTGAAGGGCCGCTCCTCGGTATGCAGCCGCCTGTGCACGTTCAGGTCCCTGGAAGACTTGAAACCTTTGTCGCAGTCGGAGCAGGTGAAGGGCCGCTCACTGCTGTGCACGCGCTGGTGCTCCCGCAGCCCCGACAACTGGGTAAAACTCTTGCTGCATGTGAAGCAGCAATAGGGCTTCTCGCCCGTGTGAACCCGCCGGTGGGCCTCTAGGACATTCGCCGTCTTGAAACTCTTGTTGCACTCTGAGCAGTTGAAGGGGCGTTCTCCCGTGTGCACCCGCCGGTGGGTCTCCAGGTCGCTTGGGCACTGCCAGGTCTTGCCACACACGTCGCACTCATAACGCTTCTCCTTATTGTGCCCCATCATGTGGCCCTCCACCTAGGCTCAGCCCCTCGAAGCTCATCCCACACACCGAGCAGGGGGGGCTCACCTGCACCCTGGCTGCCCTCAATAGCCGCTCACGTCCCCGTCTCTCCGTCCACAGCAAAGGCTCCTAAACCATGCAGGAGGGGAACACAGAGGGTCAACATGTTGGCAAACAGGACATTACAAGCACATATTGAGTGTGTTGATGGCGGAGGAAACTGTTACATAATTCTGCGCTGCACACTGGTGCACCGGTACAGTTGCTGCCTCACCGCCAGAGACCCGGGGTCGATCCTGACTACGGGTGCTGCCTGTGTGGAGATTTACCTTCTCCCCTTGACTGGCATGGATTTTTACTCTGCGTGTTCCGATTTCCTCCAACATTTCAAAGACGTTCAGGTCTGGTCGGCGCGGACTCCGTGGGCCGAAAGGCCTATTGTTTCCGCACTGCATCTCTCAACTAAACTAAACCAAAGAAGAGTGTTGTCCCAAAAGGCCACCCATTCCTTCTCTCCACAGATGCTGCCTGACCCGCTGGGTTACTCCAGCACTTTGTGTGTATCTTCTCCACAGGTGCTGCCTGACCCGCTGAGTTACTCCAGCACACTTTGTCATAGATTGATACAGTGTTGGAAAGAGCCCCTTCGGCCCTTTTCGTACCCGCACTGCTGGATCCCTCGGTTCCACACATTCCGCAAGGCTCAGAATTGTACAGAGTCCTCTCTATCTCTCTCCCCACACCTGGAGTACTGTGTGCCGTTTTCATCCCCTAATTTGTGGAAGGACATACTTGCTATTGAGGGAGAGCAGTGTAGGTTTTCAAGGTTAATTCCCGGGATGGCGGGACTGTCATAAGCTGAGAGAATAGAGCAGCTGGGCTTGTACACTCTGCAGTTTAGAAGGCTTAGAGGGGATTTTATTGAAACATATAAGATTGTTAAGGGTTTGGACATGCTAGGGACAGGAAACATGTTCGTGATGTTGGGGGGAGTCCAGAACCAGGGGCCACAGTTTAAGAATAATGGTTAAGCCATATAGAACGGAGACGAGGAAAGACTTTTTCTCACAGAGAGTTGTGAGTGTGGAATTCTCTGCATCAGAGGGCGGTGGGGGCCGGTTCTCTGGATACATTCAAGAGAGAACTAGATAGTCTAGTCAAGTCAAGTCACATTTATTTATATCTCACATTTAAAAAACAAATCTCATTGACCAAAGTGCTTTACATTTGTTATAAGAGTAGTATACACAAGCAGGATACATACATATATACAAATAGCCCTCGCTCAGAGGACGTCAGGAAAGGCTTGGGAGAACAGATACGTTTTTAGACTAGACTTAAAGGAGTCAATGGAGGGGGCAGTTCTAATGGGGAGGGGGATGCTGTTCCACAGACGAGGAGCTGCGGCCGCAAAGGTGCGGTCGCCTTTGATAGGGCTCTCAAAGATCGCGGAGTCAGGGGTTATGGGGAGAAGGCAGGAACTGGGTACTGATTCGGGACGGCTCCCCGCTTCCCCCACTACTCACTTCACCCCTTTTGCATCCCCAGCCTCTCACCCCCTCCCTTCCTCCCCCAGACTGTCTCCTCTCTCTCTCTGAACCTCTCCCCTTATTCCTGCCCCCGTCATCCCCTCACCGCTCAGATATCTCTCTCCCCCCTCCGGACTCTCTCTCTCTCCGCCCCTCTTTCTTTCTCTCTCTCTGCCCTTCTCTCCCTCTATCGTTCTCGCTCCCTCTTTCTCTCTCACCGTTCATTGCGTGTCGGCTCCATCTTGGCCGTGGCGTCATTTCCGGGTTTATGCCCCTCTCTCTGTCTGCGGGGCAACGGGCCGGGGAAGTGACGTAATTGCCGGGCTGATGCCCCTCTCTCTGTCTGCGGGGCAACGGGCCAGGCATATACGTCATTTCCGGGCTGATGCCCCTCTCTCTGTCTGCGGGGCAATGGGCCGGGTCGTGACATCATTTCCGGGCTGAGGCCCTTCTCTCTGTCTGCGGGGCAACGGGCGGCCGGGGCAGTGACGTCATGTCCGGTCTGAGGCCTCTGCGCCGCGCGGTCTCTCACTCTCTCTCCGGGTCAACGGGCAGCGGGCGGGATGAGCTGGATGAGCCGTGAGTACCCGGACCGGACGCGGTGAGAGGCTCCGGTGGATCAGGGCGGGCGCGCTGGCTGGGGATTCGGGGCGCGGGGGGTCCAGTCTCCGGCCAGGCCGCGGCCTCGCACCCGGGAGACAGTGACTGGGCCTGGGGTTGGCGGAGCCTGCGCTCGGGGAGCCGGGCCTGGGCCTGGGGTCGGGCCTGCGCCGGGTCCCGCCGCCGCAACACGGCCGTCAATCTCGTGTGGGGCTGATGGGTGGGCGCGTCGTGCGGCCGGGGTGGTGGAGGAGTAATGTCGCGGCTGAGGGGAGCGGGGAGTCGGAACAGAGTCTCTCTCTATGTCCAACCTGCGAGGTTGGTCAATCTGGTTTTACTGTCAAACTGTCAAACACCTATTGTGCGATAATGTACACAGACATCTCTCTCTCTCTCTCTCTCTCTCTCTCTCTGTCTGTCTGTCTCTCTCTCTCTGTCTGTCTCTATCTCTCTCCCCCGTCTCTCTCTCTCTCCCCACCCCCCCACCCATCACTCTCCCTCTCTGTGTCTCTCGGATGCTCAGCACCCCCCAGGTCTCTCCCCCCCCTCCCGCTCCAGTACTTGTAATGTTCACGAGTTAGTAATGTCCTGTTTGCCAGCCTTTTGACCCTCTGTGTTCCCCTGCTGCAGGGTTTAGTAACCGTTGCTGTGGACAGAGAGACGGAGATTTGAGCGGCCATTGAGGGAGGCCAGGGTGCAGGTGAGCCCCCCCATCTGCCCGGTGTGCGGGCTGAGCTTCGAGGGGCTGAACTTCGGTGGAGGACCGCATGGCGGACACAACAAGGAGAAGCGTTATGAGTGCGACGTGTGTGGCAAGGCCTGCCGGTGCCCGAGCAAGCTGGAGCCCCACCGGCAGATGCACACGGAAGAAAGCCCCTTTGACTGCTCGGAGTGCGAAAAGAGTTTCAAGACGACGAGTGACTTGAAGGCCCACCGGCAAGTGCACATGGGCGAGAAGCCCTATGGCTGCTCCACCTGCGGCAAGAGCTTTACCAGGTTGTCAGGGCTGCGGGAGCACCAGCGGGTGCACAGCAGTGAGCGGCCCTTCATTTGCTCCGACTGCAGCAAAGCCTTCAAGTCGTCCATGAACCTGAAGGTGCACAGGCGCCTGCACACTGGGGAGCATTCCTACACTTGCAGCGACTGCGGCAAGGGCTTCAACCGCTCCACCAGGCTGCAGGAGCACCAGCGCACCCACACCGGCGAGCGCCCCTACACCTGTACCCAGTGCGACCAGGGCTTCACCCGCTCCGACAGCCTGCTGACGCACCAGCGCACCCACACCGGTGAGCGCCCCTACACCTGTGCCCAGTGCGGCAAGGGCTTCATCCAATCCAGCGGCCTGCTGAAGCACCAGCGCACCCACACCAGCGAGCGTCCCTACACCTGCGCCCAGTACGGCAAGGGCTTCAACCACTCCAGCAGCCTGCTGGTGCACCAGCACACCCACACCGGCGAGCGCCCCTATACCTGTGCCCAGTGCGGCAAGGGCTTCATCAGATCCAGCAGGCTGCTGGAGCACCATCTCACCCACTCTGGTGAACGCCCTTACACCTGTACCCAGTGCGGCAAGGGCTTCCTCCGCTCCACCAACCTGCTGTCCCACCAGCGGGTGCACGCTGGCGACCGTCTTGTCCCCAGCCCGATGTGTGGAGAGAGCTTTGCCATGGCCTTGCACGCCCTGTCTCACCCGCATGTGCACACCAGTAGCCAGCCCTACAACTGCCCGTACTGTTATGAGGCGTTTGACAGTTCGCGGGGGTTGCAGCAGCACCGGCGGGCCCACGCTGGCGAGCAGCTGCTCCCACTGTGACAAGAGAGCATGGGGGCTGCAGGAGCACCAGCGGATACAAACCAGAGAGATACCCTCTGTGTGCGCTGAATGTGGCAAGGGTTTCACCCGCATGTCCAGACTGTGGCAGCACCCGCGTACCCACAGCGGTGAGAGTCCCTTCCCCTGCCCGTCCTGTGGAAAGGGCTTCACCCACCTTGACCACATGCTAGAGCACTGGCGAGTCCACACCGGCCAGCGCCCCTTCACCTGCCCGCTCTGTGGAAAGGCCTTTGCCCACTCCTCCAGCCTGCTGGAACACCACCACGTGGATAGGCGCAGTTTAGGTAAACACAAAATGCTAGAAGGAATGGGTAACATTTCTGGTCGAGACCCTCCTCAGTCTCGACCCGAAATGTCACTCAGTCCTTCAGTCCAGAGATGCTGCCTGACCCGCTGAGTTATTCCAGCATTTTGTGTCCTTTTTTGTGAACCAGCATCTGCAGTTCCTTGTTTTTAGACCATTCTGGTTAACTGAATGCAATATTCCAAATGCTACCTGAACAATGTCCCTAAAAGTTGTGCATATACATTCCTCTCCTTATCTCACATCCTTTTATCTCCTTATTTTCCCTGACTTCACTCATCTGCCGATCACCCCCTCCTCTGTCAACATAGTGTTAGTCTGAAGAAGGGTCCTGACCCGAAATGTCACCTATCCATGTCCCCCACAGATGCTGCCTGACCCGCCAAGTTACTGTGGCACTGTGTGAAACATGACCTATCAATGTTCTCCAGAGATGCTGCCTGACACGCCGAGTTACTCCAGCACTCTGAAACGTCACCTATCCATGTTCTCCACAGATGCTGTCTGACCTGTTGAGTTACTCCAGCACTTTGTGTTAGAGTCATAGAGTGATACAGTGTGGAAACAAAACCTTCGGCCCAACTTGCCCACCGTAACCAACATGTCCCGGCTACACTAGCCCCAGCTGCCTACATTTGGTCCATTTCACTTCAAACTTGGCCTATCTATGTACCTGTCTATAGCTGTTTCTTAAATGTTCGTTTAGTCCCAGACTCAACTACCTACACCGGCAATTTGTTCCATACACCCACCACCTTCTGTTGAAAAGTCACCCCTCAGATTCCAATTAAATCTTTTCCCCTTCACCTTGAACCGATGTCCTCTGGTCCTCAATTCCCTCAGTCGGGGCAAGAGATTCTGTGCATCTAACTAAATTGTGTTCTATCCAAGATTCCAGCATCTGCAGTTTCTTGTGTCTCCCTCGCCTATCTCCACCTATCACTTCTGAAGAAGGGTTTCAACCTGAAACATCACCCATTCCTTCTTTCTGGAGATGCTGCCTGTCCCGCTGAGTTACTCCAGCATTTTGTGTCCACCTATCACTTGCCAGACTTTGTCCAGTCTCCATCTCTCTTTACCATCTTCCGCCCCCGACCCTCTCCACTAAGTCTGAAGAAGGGTCCCGACTCAAAACGTCTTCTGTCCATTCCCTCCAGAGCAGTGGAGGAACTCAGTGGGTCAGGCCACATCTGTAGAGGGAAGGCAATCTAAAGCGACCACTTGCACCACTCCTTTCCAACTTTCTCCACCCCCCACACCAAGCAGTCTGAAGAAGGGTCCTGATCTAGAATGTTGCCTGTCCATGCTCTCCAGGGGTGCAAGTTACTCCAGGAGATTGTGTCTCTTTTTGTAAACCAGCACCTGCAGTCGCTTGTATCTAGACTGGGCGTGCATTTCACCCTTCACTTGCGCTCTGTCCGCCAAGGCCTGCTGGATCTCCCGGTTGCCAGCCATTTTAACTCCCTTTCCCATTCCCACACTGGTCTTTCTGACCTGGGCCTCCTCCATTGCCAGAGTGAGGTGACACGCAAACTGTAGGAACAGCACCTCATAGCTTGCAGCCCAATTATATGAACATTGAATTATCCAAATTAAGGAGACATACCCCATCGTGGGCCATCTCTTTGTCTTTCCTGTCTTCTCGCTGGTGAAAGGCATCAGGATTAATCCGGAGTCACCGCTTGCCGTACCCCGGCCGTTCTCCCTCAACTCCGAACGTTGGGATCTCGCTCTCTGCCCTTGGACGTCCGCAAGACTCCAGTTGTGGCAAACAAGGACTTTTGCTCGTCAACCCGCTGCAGCCAAGTCGTATTCCAATGAAATAATTGTCTTTTTTTGTGGAAGAAATTCATTTGGAGGGAAATTAAAGGAAAATGAAAAGCAGAGACTTTGCAACTTTGCTTCGAGATTTGATTACATGACTCGACTAAGTGTGACCCGTTGGGTCCCAGTCACATGGGAGGCCTGTTTCCCCAACGCAAATTCCACCACTCTGACGAGGGGGTGTGTGGGAATGATTAATACAAGTCAAACAGATGGTTCATACAAGTCAAACGCAATACAATGGAATATTGACATTATTCTACCTCATCTTTCAGGTGTCCCACACCACCATCCCCATCATAAGCCTCCCATTTACTGCAACATATCTACGCTACTAGCGGTAGGGGGGCGTGGGAGATCCACTGTAACTCCTCACAGAAATGTAAACAAGTTTTGTTATCTGCACTGCTATTTCATGTTTACATTTACATCCACCCTTCACACATTCCCAGACAAGAGGTAATACGTCTAATCTTATACTTGGTCAATTCCCACAACCTCTTCTGCACCTGGTCAAGCTAGAGCTGCCAATTGTCACATCCAATACACACTTTCTTTACCTTGTTCAATTCTAATCAAAATTAAATAAGGAAGGATATTACTTTTCCTTCCACAGTTCCCTCCTTGTTGATCAACACTTAGAATACGAAAGGATATTAATATTTGCTCTCATTAATCAGTTACAGAAATGGAGCCATTCATGTCCGATTATAATTTTGGTTGGAGCAAGCAAAGAGATACTTCCATGTGCAAGCGAAGGAATATGGGCACAAAACCAACATTCTAATCAAATAAGGAAGCTTGTTTACTTCCAGCAGCGAGTTCACTGTGTTCTGTGTTGAAGTTGTTCGTTGGATTTCAAACTCCTACTTCTACTTTCCTCCTGTTTAGATGCCTATCTAGATGCCGCACTTCACCCTCGTAGTCTCTCTCATCCCACACAATGTTAGTTGATTCATGTATTTTATACTACACAGATAGTTAATAAGGAATATGTCTACATTTCAGGATCTTAATAAATTTAAGATCAGTTTATCATGCTTAATAGTCTTTCCTGTTGGATGTGATGAATCCTCTATTTTTCCATAACTGCCCAAAGTCATGTATAAGCCCAAACGCACAGCAAGAATCGGTGTAGATATTAGCACTTGTATCTTTTGCCAATCTGCAGGCACGTGTCAGGGCATACAGCTCAACTGCCTGAGCAGACATTCGGGATGGTAAAGCATACACCTCCAGCAGTTGGTGTGGGGTGACTGCCAATAATCTGTCATCTCTAGGTTGGTGTGAAGAGCCATAGGTAAATAGGTCCAGATCAGGATTATCAATCGGATGACTAAGTCCAGCCGGGGGGTGGCAGCGGCTTCTACAAGCAACAGACAATCGTGACCGCATTCTTCTTCTGGCAGTGGTACAAATACAGTGGTTTATAGCAGGTGATGGCTGATGAGTGCAGTTCGGATGTGATAGGCATGAGATTTCTCCATGGATTTTGAAATTCAGATGTACGGATGCCAGCACGGCATTGAGCTGGTTGAGGATGATGGAGGAGAGTGGCGAGGAGATCAGCCAGTCTGCCGCTGTCCTTGCCGAGCGGCTGCGGTGTTGCCATGGACTGCTGCCTCCACCAGAGAGAAGTACCGGCCCATCACCTCCCACACAAAGGCAGCCATCTAGTGGGCCGGATCTGGCTGCCATGGCCAGTGCCAAGCTGGTGGCCTTTGTGGGGGAGGTGATGGACCCGTACCCTTGGCGATGGGCATCTTGGTGAGTGCGGCCGCAGACCGTTTGCACCGTGACCTGCCTGTGCATCAACAGGTCCGGCGACGACTTGAAGACTTTGCCGCAGTCGGTGCAGGTGAAGGGCCGCTCACTGCTGTGCACCCGCCAGTGCAGCCGCAGCCCCCACAACCGGGCAAAGCTCTTGCCACAGGTGGAGCAGCCGAAGAGCTTCTCGCCCATGTCCACTCGCCGCTATATCTTCAGCTCATGCGTCGTCTTGAAGCTCTTGCCTCGGAGCAGCCGAAGGGCCTCTAGCCGGTGTGCTGGCGGTTGTGCCGCAGCAGTCTGTCGTAGCGGGTGAAGCTCTTGCCGCACTCCAAGCAGTCGAAGGGGCATTCTGTGTGCACCCGCCGGTGGGTCTCCAACTTGCTCAGGTGCTGCCAGGCCTTGCCACACACTCATAACGCAGGGGGCTCACCGGCAACCCGGCCGCCGTCAATGGCCGCTCACGTCCCCATCTCTCCATCCACAGGAACGGATCCTAAACCCTGCAGGAAGGGAACACAGAGGGTCAACAAACTGGTAAACATGACATTACTAACGCGTGAACATTACTAGTGCTTGAAGATGGGTGGGGGGGGGGTGTGAGGGGGGAGATTAAGGCTTGAGGGTGGGGGGGGGAAAGGGAGGCGGGAAGGAGGTGAGAGATGGTGAGGAAGCAAGTGGGGAAGGGGGATGAGGATGGTGGATATGAGGGGAGTGGGGGAAGGAGGGCAGGGGAGAAGTGGGGGCTCCACACCGACCTGGGGGTGCCAAGCATCTGGGCACCGCGTCGAGCCACCCATCCACCAGCCAGCGCGAACAGCGCCCTGATGTCACCCTCAATCTGAGGGGGACAGCCAGTGATTGGCGCTGAGTCACCTGGGGGGCGACGACACACATCATGGGAACAAGGTCACAGAGTGCTGCAGTAACTCCACGGATCGGGCAGCATCTGTGGAGAACATGGATAGGTGTATCGTGGCCTCCCGCAGCCACGGAGGCGCTGCAGTCGGAGGCGCAGAGGGTGCCCAGACCTCCTTCCTTTCCTCACTCACTGACAAACCACGAGAGAGAGAGAGGGAGGGGATCATGCTTTATTTTGCTTTTATTTTGTCGTCTAATTGTTAATTTTGGGCTCAAAAAGCTTCACTAAAACATCTAGATCCAAGCATAAATACACAAATATATTATATCTGTCACTGAGCACCCACAAAAATATCTCTCAATATGCTCTTTGGTTCGGATGATTTGTATGTTTGCGTCGCCCTACGTTTTAGGCCCCAGGCCTGTATTCCGTGCTTTGCCTAAAGTTCTGGGATACCGGGCCTGTTTCGTAGGTAAGGAGCTTTTACATTTTTCAGCTTGAAATTGTTCAATCTGGTGCATACTGTAGCGAGTCTTTTAACTTACACTTGGATGCAACATTTACGCTTTTATTTGGATTAGGTATGAATAAGGTTAGGCTAATTTACATTCCTAATTACATTACACAATAGAGCCAGGCTCTGCTCAACAGGTACAGCACATGAATGACTATATTCATGTATTGAAATCAGATTATATTCATGCTGTTATGCATATATATATATATATATATATATATATATATATATATATAGAGAGAGAGAGAGAGAGAGAGAGAGAGAGAGAGACACAGAGAAACTCAGAGAAACAAAGCAAAAGTCAGTCTTCCATCACTGTCCTGCACAAATGAATCAATCAACCTTGTTCAAGAAGGAACTGCAGATGTTGGAGAATCGAAGGTAAACAAAATTGCTGGAGAAACTCAGCGGGTGCGGCAGCATCTATGAAGCGAAGGAAATAGGCAACGTTTTGGGCCGAAACTCTTCTTCAGACGGATTCAACCTTACCCTTTGAATAAAGAAACAAGACAAAAATAATGCCACATATTCAATCATATATGGTTCAATAAAATTAAGATATATTTTAAAATATATATGGAAACAGGCCCTTCCGCCCACCAGGTCCACACCGACCACCAATCTTTTTTTGTTTAATATTTTTATTAGAAGCATTGCATATTATCTATTATTACCCATATCACACATCTGAGGTATGCTTTTACAAAATTGTATTCCCTTCGTTTTTACTGCCAGCAGGGGTAACAGGGGAATATTTTCTTATATTCCCCTTTCTTGCGAACGCCTATGGACTTTACGTGTTAAAACAGCGGTAAATATAGTCTTATATTCCCCTGGTCTCACATCCGGGAACTTGGCAATGTGGCGCTGCGTGGGAAATTTAGAATTTGTTCTCGACAAAACAAGCAAAATGGCAGCCTCCTGCGAGAAGAGGTTCGCGACTTTTGACGAACAGCAATTTGACGAGATTTTACAAAACAAAGACGCGCAGAACACGAAGAAGGCAACGAAACAAGCAGTAACAATATTCAAGGAATATTTGATGGGAAAGGGTCTACATGTCGATATTCAAACGGCAGACAGGAAGACTTTGGCGTCCATTTTGGCTAAATTTTACGTGGAAGTCCGCCGAGCTGAGATGTTGAGATTTTCCTCTAGATGTCTGATATGGGTAATAATAACAATATTGACTGTCCTCTTTCGGGGGATACGACATATATTGCCCTCACTAGATCCATATTGCCCTCGTCTTCGACTCGGGCAATATGAATCTACTTCAGGCAATATATGTCGTATCCCCCTCAAGGCCAGTCAATATTCTATTAATGTACAACAGCACTTCAAATACAAATCAGACTTATCACAAACGTTGTACAGATATTATGGGTTAATTTACATATGCAACTGTTTTTAATTTTTTTTTTGGGAAGTTAAGGGAGTGAAAAAAAAGTAAAAGTATAAATTAATAAGCAAGATGTTGTGATTGAATAATAATGATTATATAATAAAAAAATAAAATAAAAAATATATAATTATGACGTTGTGATTAAATAATAATGATTATATGTTATAAAAAAGTAAAACAGAAGATCAACAAGAAAAATTAAAAAAAAAATTAAAACAATTATATAATTAAAAATAAAATAAAATAATCTTTACATTGAATGGAACAGTTTCATATAACAATATCTCTTGAGACATGTATACAGATCCCAATACTTTTTTCACCTAATCCTACACCAGCGTACTTATTGAGTTACGGTGCTGAGCTCAGCTACCCCTTTAAGTAATCAATGAATGGAGACCATATTTGTTCAAAAAGTTCATATTTGTCCATTAGGACAAACCTAATTCTCTCCAAATGCAACGTCTCCGATATTTCCACTGTCCACATTTTGATTGTGGGGGACAATGTTCCCTAACAGAATTTTAATATTAATTCTTTTCCAATTATCAAACAGTAATCAAAAAAATTTCTTTGACCTACTGTTAATATTAAGCTTGAGTCAGGGACTCCTAATAGTATTAACTTTAGATCAGAGTCCAATTTAGTTTTAAGAACCTCAGAGATGATTCCAAAAATATCAGCCCAATAACTATCAAGTTTTATGCATATTACACAACTATGCATTAAGTTGGCTTCTAAATTCTGACATTTATCGCAAATAGAAGAAATGTTAGGAAAAATTCTATTTAATTTTGTTTTTGTGTAGTGTAATCTATGTATTACTTTAAATTGTACCAAAGTATGTGTGGCATTTAATGAGCATCGGTGTATACGTTGTAAACTTTCTTCCCAAGTGTCTTTCTTATAGATAGACCTATTTCATGTTCCCATATCTGTCGGTATGATTCTGTTGTTGGGACTTCCCAATCCAAAAGAGTATTATATATGCACGCTATTATTTTTTCTGTATTTGGGTGCTTGTTAAGCCACTCACCCAATAATCCTGGCTCTCTATTCTTATAGTCTTGCATGTTTGACTTGATATAGTCTCTAATTTGTAAATATCTGAATAGGTTATTTGGGTGTTATCCATAGATATGTTTTAGTTCTTGAAATGATAGGAATTTCCCTTTCCTGTAAAGATGTTCTATCCTTATAATTCCTAAATTTGTCCAATGTCTAAACCCCTTATCCAATATAGAAGGTTTAAATAAAGGATTATTCATAATCGGTAAACAGAGTGACATATTATCCAGATGTAAAGTCATAACTATTTGTTTCCAAGTACGTATATTGCTATAAATTATAGGGTTATCCCAGTATGTTTTTTTTTGTACTTCACTTGGAACAAGAAGAATCGAACTTATATCAAATGGAAAACAGTATTCCATTTCCATCTTTAGCCAAGCTGGTTCCTGGTCCATTTTTACCAGCCAAAAATTCATATTCTTAATCTGAACTGCCCAAAAATTCTATAAAAAACTAGGTAACGCGAATCCTCCATTTATCTTGGATTTACATAAATGTTTTTTTACTTATTCTGTGATTTTTATAATCCCAAATAAAGCTGTTAATAATAGAATCGATATTTTTGAAAATAATTTTTGGGAGATATAAAGGGATAGCTTGAAATAAATATAATAATTGTGGTAAAAAGACCATTTTTATAACATTTATTCTGCCAATCATTGATATTGGTAGTGTTTTCCAGTATAAAATATTCTTTTTTAGTTTATCCAATAACTGAGGGTAATTTAATTTGAATAATAGATTATAAGATTTAGATACATTAATTCCTAGGTAATTAAATTCATCCGTAACTATTTTAAACGGAAATTGTTGTAATATGTTCACTTTTATTCCAGTTATAGGCATGATTTCACTTTTATTCCAATTAATTCTATATCCTGAAAATGTACCAAACTTAGTTATAATGTTAACTGTAGATGGTTTATATGCAACCAATAATATAGTTACCTCACTCCCATTAACCCCGCCCAGTTAACATCAATCATAACGCCTTCCCCTCAGTAGGAAAATGTAGCTGGTGCTTGAAGGTGTATGTAATACCCAGTGCTATCATTAAAAGATGTTGCACACTTAAGAGCTTGTAAAGTTTTCATTTACATGGTGTCAAAGCTGGAAGATACTTGCGTCTCCTGTTTATCGGTTTTTATTTCTTTTTTTTGATTTGTGTTTTTTGTGCTTTTGATCTCTCTGGCCATTGCGTCCTCTTGCAGAAAGCCCGAGCAGCTTGTCTTTGATGCTGACATCTCTGAGCGCTGGGCCACGTTTGAATTTGATTTCACACACTTTGTCAACGTTGCACACCGCGCTGATCCTGACTCCCTTAAAGCTTCCCTCCTACTCAACCTTGTCGGACCTGATGCCATGAAGAGAGCCAGAACTTTCACCTACTCTCCAGCGGTCCTGGGCGTCGATGATGAGTTGATTACTCCTGCAGAGTCTGCTGACGACCCCGCTTGCCTGCTACGTAAGTTCAGGGAGATTTGTGACCTGCCCTCGAACCGCATTCTAGAGAGGGCACGTTTTTTTTACAAGGAGACAGTTGCCTGATGAACCTGTTGAATGTTTTATTGCTGATTTGCGTCATCTCGCCCAGCGGTGCCGTTTTGGCGACATGACAGACCAGCTCACTAGAGACATTTTAGTAACTGGCATGCGTGACCAGAAGCTGCGATGTGAGCTTTTGAGGGATCCGGATCTAACGTTGGACAAAGCTATGCATGCCTGCAGATTGTCTGAGGTCGTTGTTTTGCAAGAGGACCACCGGGACTCGGGCAATAAATCTGTCAACCTGGCAGGGTTTAGGAGCCCACAGCCTCGGGTGGGAAACAATGTTTTTCTGCCGCGTGCCCGCCCTGGACCTGGCGATGTGCCCCGAAAAAGGTGCCCGAACTGTAACTACATGCACCATAGACTGTCGACGTGTCCCGCCTTTGGTAAAACCTGTAACTTTTGTAAAAAGCTGAACCATTTCTCAGCCTCCTGTCGCTTACTCCGTTCCTGTGGGAGCCAGGCACAAGCTTCCAGTCCCAGTCTAAACATGCTGGTGCAATCTGATCTCTGTTTCGACTCACAGCCCAATTTAGTTGAATGCAATGGTGCAGAGCCAATTAATTCTGCCGAGGACTCTCATGTGTTTACCCTCCTACAGACACCCGCCCACCGCAATGATCCCTCCGTACCTGTGACTGTCAATGGCGTAACCTTCTCTGCCAAATTAGATACTGGCGCGAAAGTCAATGTTTTGTCCATGAATCTTTTCAACAAGATAAGGAATAATGAGCCTCTGGTTGTTGACGATGCTACCCTGCACGCCTATGGTGGAGAGATTCTAAGGCCTGCGGGGAGGGCCACTTTAACTTGCGTGCTGCAAAAGGCCACAAGAAACCTGGTTTTCTATGTTTTGAACTCTGACTGTGTAACCCTGTTGGGCAACCGTGCGTGCCAGGATCTTGGCCTGGTCTCCTTTGACCGCACGGTCCACAAAGTGCAACTGTCGTTTGACCCGGTTGCTGAATACCAGGACCTGTTCGACGATGACCTGGGGAAGTTACCAGTGTCATACCATATTTCCATTGACCCAAATATACAACCCGTGGTCCGCGCACCTCACAGGGTGTCTCACGCCATGAAGGACAAGGTCGAGGCGATGCTCAACGAGATGGTCGAAAAGGGGGTGCTAGTAGCAGTTAGCGAGCCCACCGATTGGGTCTCCACCATGGTTGCCACGATTAAGAAAGACAAGAACGAGATACGCGTGTGTATCAACCCGAAGGACTTAAACCTTGCCATCAGGCGACCACATTACCCCATGCGGTCTGTTGAGGATGTGGCGGCAAAGGTCGGGCAAGCCACCATCTTTTCGGTCCTAGACGCTAAGAACTCGTTTTGGCAGATCCCGTTGGACAAAGCGTCTTCTGACCTGACGACCTTCGCCACACCGTTCGGCAGATTCAAGTTCCTGCGAATGCCATTCAGCATCAATTCTGCTAGCGAGGTGTTCCAGCGGACAATGGAGCAATTATTCGCGGACCTGCCATGTGCCATCATCGTGGATGATATCCTGGTTTATGGGAAGGACATTGCCGAGCACGACCTGAACCTCCGCCGCGTCCTGGATCGCGCGCGACGGTCGCACCTGAAGCTGAATCCCAAGAAGTGCCGGTTTCGTGTCTCAGAGGTCACGTATGTTGGACATGTTTTCACCCCTAACGGACTAAAGCCCGACCCCTTGAAGGCAGCTGCCATCTCCGAAATGGCAGCCCCCACCGACGTGCCAGGTCTGCAACGATTCTTGGGCATGGTGAACTACCTTGGCAAGTTTATACCAAACCTCAGTGAGCTGAGTGCTCTCCTGCGGCAGCTGACAAAAAAGGATATCGCCTGGGCCTGGCTCCCATATCACCAGCAGGCCTTTGACCGCCTCAAGTCAAACTGATTAGCACTCCGACGTTGCGGTTCTTCGACGTGGGTCGCCCCATCACCGTCACCTGTGACGCTTCCAAGTTCGGCCTGGGTGCGGCCTGCCTTCAGTCTGTCGATGGATCGCTGCATCCTGTCTCCTATGCCTCCCGCACCATGACGGACACCGAGCAGCGGTACGCTCAGATCGAGAAAGAGCTGCTCGCGGTGGTGTTCGCCTGCTCCAAGTTCAGAGACTTCCTGTTCGGCAGCAGATTTACGGTCGAAACCGACCACCAGCCACTGGTGACAATCCTGAACAAGCCGATTCACGCTGCCCCTGCCAGGCTGCAGCGTATGATGCTGCAGCTCCAGCGTTTCGAATTTGACATAATCTACAAGAAGGGCACCGAGATGCACATTGCGGACACCCTGTCGCGAGCCCGCGTACCTCCTGCGCTCGCCACCCCTACGAAACAGAGGACTTGCTCGTACTGGGCGTTAACTTTATTTCCCACCAAGCAGCTACAGGTTTTGGCCGAGCACACCGCTGCCGATCCGGTTTTGCAGCAGCTTGCCTCGGTGATTAAAGCAGGGTGGCCAACAAAGCGCTCCGCCGCGCCATCTGAAACACAGCCTTTCTTCCTGGTCCGCGACGAACTGGTGCTCCAGGATGGCGTTATCGTCAAGGGACATAAAGTTGTGGTCCCGTCCTCCCTGTTTGACTTTTACTTTTGTGCAGCCCACAGCGGACACCCTGGGGTCGATGCAACACTCGCCCACGCTCAGTGCCAATTCTATTGGCCTGGAATGGCCAAATATATCCGAGACCGAGTTTCTGCCTGCTCCACGTGCAACAGTCTTGCGCCACACCAGCAGCGACAGCCCCTGCTGCAACAGCCCGCCCCTGCTTTGGCCTGGTCCTCGCTGGCTGCCGACATATTCGAGTGGCGTGGTAACCACTACCTTGTCCTGGTCGACTCGTACTCCAACTGGTTCGAAGTGGATTTGCTGACATCCCTCACGTCGGAGATGGTGATCCGCAAGCTGCGGAAACACTTCTCCACTTTTGGGACCCCGGTCAGGCTGCAGACTGACAACGGCAGGCAGTTTACAAGCCGAGAATTCAAAAGCTTTGCCGACAAGTGGAACTTCGTGCATTTCACCAGCAGCCCAGAGTACCCACAGAGCAACGGCCTAGCAGAGCGGGCCGTCCGCAGCGCCAAGCTTCTGATGGAACAGGCGCGACTATCCAATTCTGATTTGTATTTGGATCTCCTGAACCTCAGGAATGTTTCCAGGGATCCGGCCATGGGGTCACCTGCTCAGCGTCTGATGTCCAGAACTACCAGATCCACCGTCCCGATTGCCCAGCGCCAGCTGAAACCTCGGGTGCTGGAGCCCGCCTCCGTGCAGAGGCGAATTCAAGAGAAACATGACAGCCAGCGGCGTTCCCACGATCGGTCGTGCAGACCACTCGATCCTCTGTTGCCCGGACAGGTTGTTCGATTGCAGACCGCCAGTGGTCACTACCGTCTGGCCACCATGGTTGGGGTGGCCGACTCACCTCGTTCGTATCTGGTCGACTGTGAGGGTTCCATCTACCGAAGAAGCCGACAACACCTGCTTGCGGTTAATGAGCCACAGCCGCAGCCCCCTGGGCCCTATGCCCCTCCACTCTCCTATCAGCAGCCGGCTGCCGCCCCGGCTGGTGTTCCCTGCATGCCTCGGTCCCCGTCGCGGGCGCCTCGTTCCCCTCTGCGCGGGTCCCCTGTTGCCGGTCGCGGTTCTCCCTCTCCTGTTTCTCCCACCCCAATGCCCTTCCCTGGTTCCCCGGCTGCCTTGCGTCCTCCTGCTTCTTCTGCTCTTTCGGGGGGAGGGGGAGACATCCGTACGCGCTCGGGCAGGATCAGTAAGCCGCCTGTTCGCTACGGCGATTTCGTTTAATTCTGCTGTTTAATTCGGTTGTCGTGACAACAATCTGTTTTTTGATTTCTAAGGGGAAGGATGTAGATGGTTTATATGCAACCAATAATATAGTTACCTCACTCCCATTAACCCCGCCCAGTTAACATCAATCATAACGCCTTCCCCTCAGTAGGAAAATGTAGCCGGTGCTTGAAGGTGTATGTAATACCCAGTGCTATCATTAAAAGATGTTGCACACTTAAGAGCTTGTAAAGTTTTCATTTACATTAAGTAAGTTAGGAATACTGATCTCCAATTTTGTGATATATATTAAAACATTGTCTGTATATAAAGATATTTTATTCGTTGTGGTTTTAGTATTGTATCCATATATTTCTGGATCTGATCTAATCCTTGCGGCTAATGGCTCGATTGCGAGAGCAAATAATAAAGGTGATAACGGGCATCCTTGTCTATAACCACAAGAAAGATTAAATTTAGCTGCTAACATTTGGTTTGTTAGTATTTCTGCTGTAGGGTTGGAGTACAAAATTTTAACCCATTTACAAAATGTATCGCCCAGTTGAAATTTCTGCATTATCTTAAATAAGTAAGGCCATTCAAACTGGTCGAATGCTTTTTCTGCATCTAGTGAAATGACAGCTAATTCAATATCATTAACTCTTTTTGAATATATGATATTGAATAGTCGTCTCAAGTTATAAGTGGAGTAGCGTTTGGGAAAGCCTGTTTGTTCATGATGTATTAGTTTATTAATCACTAAACTTAACCTTTGCGATAAAATTTTAGTTAATATTTTTTGATCAGTATTTAGAAGAGCAATTGCTCTATTTGATCCAGGATCTTCCAGATCCTTATCTACTTTAGGAATGAGTATGATTGTAGACTCATTTAGAGTTTCTGGTAACTTTCCTTGTTCGAAAGCATATTTATATATTGCTTGTAAACGTGGGGAAATCAAGTCGTGAAACTTCTTATAAAATTCAGCACTTAGGCCGTCAGGGCCAGCGGCTTTTCCATTTTTAACGATCTGATTGATTCCTCAATGTCTTTTACTGATATTTCAGCATCTAACAAGTCTTTGCCTTCATGATCTAAACCTTTGATATGACATTCATGTAAGAATGCTTCCCTTCCATCCGATTGCCCCATCAGTTTGGTTGTATAAAGTTTTTGATAATAATGCAGAAATCTGTCATTAATATCTTTTGGCAAAGTTAATATTTCACCTTGTTTTGACCTGATTTTATATATCATTTTTTCCTCATCTGATTTTCTAAGCTGCCGTGACAATAATTTTTGTGGTTTGTCATCAAATTCAAAATGTATTTGTTTAGTCTGTTGAAAACGTTTTATAACATGATTTGAGTATGTTTTATTTAGCTTTTATTTTAATATTGCAATTTTATTATGTATCACCTTAGATGGAGATATTGCATTTTCAATATCTAATTGCTTTATTTCATTTTCTAAAGTTTGTTGCATCTTTCGGTTTTCCTTATTAAGGTATGCTTGTGCAGATATTATAGCACCACGCATAAAGGCTGTAAATGTATCCCAAGGAAGTGACGCTGAAATTCCGGGTTTGTCATTAGTATCAAAAAACAATTTAATCTGTTTTACCAGATAATCATAACAAGCCTTTTCCTTTAAAATTTGAGGGTTGAGTCTCCATTGAGATTGATTATTAGTTATACCATTTAATTTTATCTTAAATGTTAATGGAGCGTGATCCGAAAAAATTATATTATGATATTATGAGTCATACGTAAATGGAATTAATTTTGAGTCTATTAAAAAATAATCTATCCTTGCATAGGTTCCGAATGCAGGTGAGTAAAATTAGTATTCCCGACCAGAAGGGTTATCAATTCTCCAAACATCCTTAACATTAGCAGTATTAATAAAGGAATTTATAAATTCGCTTGATTTAGATGTAACATTTCTTTTAGTAGATGATCTATGTAGATAATTATCTAAAGTACAGTTTAAATCCCCCCCTATTATTAGATTATGTTGTGTAGATACCGGAATAGTATTAAATATTTTCTTAAAAAACAACGGATTATCGAAATTAGGTCCATATACGTTCATAAGAACAGCTTTCTTTGAATATAATTCACCCGTAATTATTAGATATATACCCTCAATATTTTCTATTATTGAGGTATGTTTAAATGCTATACCTTTACGTATAAGAATTGCAAACCCTCTAGAATTTTGCGTAAATGAAGAATGATACACTTTAGAATTCCATTTTGATGTTAGTCTATATTGAGCATCCTTTTTGAGGTGTGTCTCTTGAAGAAAGATTAAATCTGTTTTAAGTCTATTTAAATGAGCCAAAACCTTACCTCTTTTGATTGGTTCATTAATCCCTTTTACATTCCAACTGCAAAAGGTGATTACATCACCCCCAGTTTTCATGTTAATGTCTCGCATTTTGGTGTTAAGGTGGATTATAATGGAGTAGATGTCTCAGCACGTCTATCCCAACCTCATACCCGTGTTTCAGATCGATGCGTTTTAATACATGTAACTTTATCCTACGTACATATCTTTTCAAACAAAATTCATAATACCATTCATAACTAAAAATGTAATATAATACTTCATGTAAAACCAAAATAAAATAAAAATAGGAATAATAGGTGTTAGTAGAGTTAGTAATGTTCGGAGGGTAAAGGGTATCTACAGCTATTTTAAGTGCAGTTAGTGTTAGCCACACTCG
The DNA here is from genome assembly GCA_035221665.1 of Okamejei kenojei. Taxonomy (NCBI): domain Eukaryota; kingdom Metazoa; phylum Chordata; class Chondrichthyes; order Rajiformes; family Rajidae; genus Okamejei; species Okamejei kenojei. Next base: position 9,133,755 of record CM069170.1, on the reverse strand, counting down.
TGTGGCTATTAATCTAATGACTTCCGTTATTAAAAAAAGATATTAATCGTTCCAGCTCCAGATTTTCCTTAATGGAAATTTTTTAATTGCCTTAAGAACTATTTATATAGGGGTGGGGTGCTAAATTTTAATGATTATAGGTTATGAACACTTATTTGATTTTTTAATAATATCATAACTGTTTTGGGTGGGATAACATACAATTTTAAGTCTTAGTTAATACTAAACTATTCCTATTATATGTTAGTTTTTTAGTGTATTTAAGAGTCCATTATTCTTCCTCCTTCTCTATGGATATTCGATACCATCAGGTAAATATTAGATGCAGTTCAAATTCACAGATCTTCGTCCGCGTCTGCTTCTCCTTCTTCCTCCTTCTTCTCGATGTTCCGAGCGAATTCAAGTGCCTCTGTGTGCTTGACGAAGTGATACTCTTTGTTATCATAAGTTACTCTTAGCGTTGCAGGATACATCAGACCATATCTCAGACCATCTATCTTCTTAAGAATGCCTCTTGTTTCTGTAAATATAGCTCTTATCTTGGCGACTTCCACAGGGTAGTCTCTGAATATGCTAATCTTATCTCCATCGTAGATGAGGTTTCTCTTATTAATTATTATCAACATCATATCCTCCAAGACGTCATCATAAACCACTTTCACAATCAATTGCCTTGGTGGCGCGCCCCTCTGTGGACGGCGTCTCAGTGCCCTGTGCATTTGACCCAGGAGGGGCTTGATCCAGATTCAAAACAGTTTTTAAGAGATTTGCAGTGAATTTTCGAGGGTCTTGATCTCCCTCTTTACCTTCACTCAATCCAACAATTCGCAAGTTCTGGCGCCTTTGCCGTCCCTCCAAGTCAACACATTTCTCAGTTATTTTGTGTAATACATCTGATAAACGTTTGTTCTCGGAGAGAAGTTTCTCGTTCGCCTTAACACTTGTACTGGCAATATTAGACAATTCATTAATTGCCTCTTGTTGTTGATCAAGTGACCGTAAAATAGGTTCTAGCTTATTATCAACGTTCGACTCCATCAGCTCAAATTTACGGTTTACCTCATCCACATGTCACTGCAGAGTAGCATCCGCCTGTGTTTTCCATTCATCAAGCATACTCTTTACTGTAAGTACAAATTCTCTGCTTAAGTCATCTTTCACTGGTTCTTTAAACACTTCAAAATCTTCTCTAAGGATCCTTAAATCATCTTTATATTGCTTTTTCATTTTTTTCAGCTCACCGATAATAGTTTTTGTTTCTGCACAAACAACATTTTTAAGTTCTTCCATCTCGGATTTCCTCCTTAAGATGTCTTCCTGGGAGGCTGTCAAACTCGAGCCCGAGGCTCCAGTCGGGCCTACTTCTTTTTTCAGTGTTGGTATTTTCTGTTTGGGGGGGGGGGGGGTTATGATGCATCGACATACTATCGGTAAAGTCGCGCACCTGATGACGTCACACACCTTTCTAAAGCTGCCGGTGCCGTTCTCACCCATTCTCCTCTGGTAAGTGACTTTAAATCACTCAGTTTTTCTCCGTTTTTTATACAATTTTTAAGGAGCTGGTTGGCGCGAGTTCCACCTACTCCATAGCGCCACCGGAAGTCTCAACGTTTTTTATTCCAGTTTGAGCAAGACTGATGCCTCGGTGTGTTTTTTCTCCTCCGGAATTGTCTTCGGTCTAGCACTGGGTAGGCTGCAAGAATCGCTGCACAATTCACCTCTGCCAACAACTAGGCGTGTATTCACTGGAGTTTAGAAGGATGAGGGGGAATCTTATAGAAACATATAAAATTATAAAAGGACTGGACAAGCTAGATGCAGGAAAAATGTTCCCAATGTTGGGTGAGGCCAGAACCAGGTGCCACAGTGTTAGAATAAAGGGGAGGTCATTTAAGACTGAGATGAGAAAACACTTTTTCACCCAGAGAGTTGGGAATTGATGGAATTCCCTGCCACAGAGGCCAAATGGATGGATTTAAGAGAGAGTTGGATAGAGCTCTTGGGGCTAGTGGAGTCAAGGGATATGGGGAGAAGGCGGGTACAGGTTATTGATAGCGGACGATCAGCCATGATCGCAATGAATGGCGGTGCTGGCTCGAAGGGCCTCCTCCTGCGCCTATTTTCTATGCTTCTATGGTAAACAGTTGCGGCCCCAACACCGAGGCTTGCGGCACTCCACTCGCCGCTGCCTGCCATTCAGAAAAGGACCCGTTCACTCGTACTCTTTGCTTCCAGTCTGACAACTAATTTTCTATCCACGTGAACACCCTATCCCCAACACCATGTGCTCTAATGATGTTGAGAGATGTTGTCTACAATACCAGTTTGTTATTGTTTTGAGGAAATTGCTTTCAAAATAGCCACTCAATGTTTACACAAATTTGGAGCAGAATTCGGAGAAGTCTTTGTTCGTTCAATTTATAGACTTGGCTATCTGGCAAGACCTCTTTAAAATCATCGTGCCAGAAGACGAAGAAAGAGCCATGCCTGAGGAAAACTCGATATGCGAATAAGTTAACGAGTGAATGGCAAGTTGCAGAGAACTGCTGTGTGGAGAAGAAACAGATAATACACATGCTGCCTATTTGAAAGAGACCGAGAAGAAGAAAACAAATGATGGAAACAGGTTACCAGATTCATTGAGAAACAGAAGAAATTAATGGAATCCATAAGAACGCGATCGAAATGAAATCTAATACTATGGGGCCAACTATGGAACCACTGCGAAGCGGTTGGAAGGAAACAGATTGTGCTGCTGTGTTCACAGCCGTCTTGGGAAGAACGCAGAATGCAGAAAACATACCCAGTTGTGGGTGAAGATATTCATTGGTTTCATGGATGAGGCAGAGGGTTGATTATCTGAAACATAGAAACATAGAAAATAGGTGCAGGAGGAGGCCATTCGTCCCTTCGAGCCTGCACCACCATTCAATATGAGCATGGTTGATCATCCAACTCAACATCCTGTACCTGCCTTCTCTCCATACCCCCTGATCCCTTTAGCCACAAGGACCACATCTAATACCCTCTTAAATATAGCCAACGAATTGTCCTCAACTACCTTCTGTGGCAGGGAATTCCACAGATTCACCACTCTGTGTGAAAAATTATGCTCTCATCTCGGTCCTAAAAGACTTCCCCCTTATCCTTAAACTGTGACCCCTTGTTCTGGAGTTCCCCAACATCGGGAACAATCTTCCTGCATCTAGCCTGTCCAACCCCTTAAAATGTTGTAAGTCTCTAAAAGATCCACGCACAATCTTCTAAATTCCAGCGAGTACAAGCTGAGTCTATCCAGTCTTTCTTCATATGGAAGTCCTGCAACCCCAGGAATCAGTCTGGTGAACCTTCTCTGTGCTCCCTCTATGGCAAGACTGTCTTTCCTCAGATTAGGAAGCCAAAACTGTACGCAGTTGGATCAATTCCACAATCGAGGTCCATCGGATTTTATGGCTTTGAAAACGAATTCGAACAGAATATGATGGGTAAAACTTATTCTCAACAAATCAGTGCTAGACCGAGACAAACTACTAATGGAGCGGCTGTGGGTGCTCGAAACAAACCAATAGCGGACCACACTTTTCCAAGGCGTAGTACACAGCCAATTTGAGTCACAGAGGCCTGTTTATCAACAGGTGAAGCCAAGCCAATGTTATCAGGATGGATTATTGGCATTAGTGAAAATTTAAGCCGAATTCATTGCTCGACAAAATACCACTCTCATTCCATGACCAGCAGAAATTCCTACGTATGATGGAGATCCTTTGCGGTATGAAGATTGTGTAAGGGCATTAGAAGAAGTATTGGCAATGGGAGTTACGGATGAAAAGGAGCGCTTACGATTTCTAGTGAAGTATTGTATTTTTCTATCCTCACTTTCTCCCAAGCAGTAAGACAATATCATGCACTGTTTCTTTTCTTTATGCACAACCCAATCTATTCATGTATGATATAATTTGCCTTGATATCACAAAAAATAAAGTTTTTAACTCCGTATCAGTACATGTAAGAATAGCACATCAAAAAATCCGCATCAGACTTGTTCGACAATCCAACAGAACCCACTACATAACCTATAAGGATCTCTATCGTATTCTGTAACCAGCTGATATTCATCTCAGCACATTGGTTCTCGTCCCTTATTGAACAATCCAATAAAATTATGCCGATGTTTCAGGATTAAACTCTGCTTCAGATTGTCCATGCACCCACCACTGGTAAAGGAAGGTCCCCTCCAGCAGACTTCCTGCAACCATATTACACTTGTCAGCAATAAACCCTACCAGCTGTCGCTCTGCCCATTTTACCAATATACCAATATCAACCTGTAGCCAAAGACCATTTTATGAGGAGTTACGATGAACGATTAAGTGAAGAACCCCACCAATCCACACGCGTGTCATTCTTCAAAGCAGCGGTGTGAAATCACAGAATAACAGTAATTGAAGCTACATAGTAAGATTATAAACTTAGAACTACCAGATGAGCTTTGCGATATCTGGGTTGGGAGCGTTGGGCACTTAATTGCTCATGGTAACTCCACATAAAATAAAGATCAAACTTCAAACTGATAAGTTCTCATTTAATCTTACTAATTTACCTCTGAGTCACGTGAGTCATACCGTGAAGATTTCAAAGAACTGTGATTTCATGCCGATCAAAATCCTGGCGTCTCACACTGCATCAGATGACTTGGGAGAGGTGAATAATTAGTAACACGGTCAAACATGTTGCCTTATTCACAAAATAAACAAGTGAAATACAATAGCGACTCCTCTCTCCTATGGAGAAGCTATGAACAGAACTAAAATAGAATGGGCGAACATCCCCAGGTTCAATAAGTGGTTTCTTATAAAACCTTTGAAAGTGAATTAATTTGACCATCCTGCGGCCGCAAGGATATGGTGTAGCCTCGCTGCTGACGTTGATGCCGCTCTGGTGGAGTGAGACTTAAAATTGTCAGTATGAACTGCTGCACCAACCAGCACTTGATTCAGCCATCTTAAGATGGTCTGAACGGACACTTGCAGATGCGGCTTTTTGGTGGCTAATAAACGATGCTACTTTGGAGCCTCTGAGGCTCTTGGTGACCTTGATATACCTCCTCAAGTGCACCACTACATACGGCCGTAATCCGTGGGATATGCTGACAGTACAAACTTCGCTGACTCCCCTGTCTGCTTTGTTGAATTAGGTCATAGATGTAAACTATAACGTCATTTCCTGATTACACCATCGTGTCCAGACGCAGTTTGTGCAAGTCTGATTCCTTTGCGCTGCCACCAGCACCATGAATATAACCAACTTTAGGGTATCTTCGGCAATGACAAGGATGTGGCTGTACTCCACTGACGAAACAGTGTCAGTACCACGCCACATCCCAGATTTCAGAGTGCCTAGGCGTGGTGAATTGGAATTAAAACACCCTTGATAAATCTTTATATTACGGATGAGAACCTACAGACTGAAGTTCCGACCCCCAGCATAGGTACGAGGATGGGGCACTCCTGGGGCTATTGATGATCATATAGCTCACCGGTCATCGAAATGTAATTTGGACAGACATTCAAGCATATCTGGGATGGAAGCTGTGTGGTATGTAATGTTCCCATGTAAACAATTCCTCCCATTTCCTGACATAAGAGATGTATTGCTTTTCGTACTATCCTTCCAGGATGCTGTGATGACATCCACAGTACAATTGGATAGTCCCAGACCCAGGTATGGTCTTCTTTAAATCTGCAAAATAATAAATTAGCACGATCATACAATGAGCACGGGTCTCCAGTCACAGGGTGCACCAACAGATCATGACGTTTTGGAGCCACCATAATAAGCTGTGTAATAATGCTCGTGTGTCAGCCAGTCGGATACCCCCAACTCCTGAAGCGGACTCCTGCTTGATCTTGGTCAAGCACCGACTGATGATGCATATGAACATTCCGGCCCAGTGTAGCGAGAACGCATCGACCGCTACTGCCTCTGGATCTGGTTCCCATGAAACATACTTCGGTACCTAGTGATGGAGTCTGCATGCAAACAAATCGAAATCTGGCATCCCATACCGAAAAACAAGTTCATTAAATACTTCATGATGGAACATCCACTCTGTGCTGTCATTGAATTTGCATGACCTAGTGTCTGCTGCCATATTGAGTATACCTGGCAAATAGCAGCTGAAATCGAAATGTTCTTTTTAATTCATCCGTGCCAAATAAGGTTAGCCAATCTGTCACAAGGTTTCGACTTGATTCCACCCATGTGTCTCCCATTGAAGTACTAACCAGGCCTGAGCCTGCTTCGCTTTCGAGAGCAGACTGGATCGGGCGTGTTCCTGCTGGTATGGCCGTAGGCATTAACATATGCCAATGCCGTGGTGTGGTCAATCTGAACGTGTAAGTGCTGCGTGGAGATACAAAAAGCCTTGAGCCCGTAAATGCTCCTAAACTCTAAATATTAATTCCATATGACTGGAGAAATAAATGCCTCATGCCTATTCCATGTGCCTCCCTAGCTAAAATGGTACAAGTAGCACCCCAACCTAGGGCGCTAACGTCAGTTTGCAAACTGAGGTGTTTCCGTCAGAATTTTGCTAAAACAGTTTTCTCATCCAGCACTGTACTTCAGCGATGGCTTCAAATGGAAATTGCATGGGCCGGATGAAATGACCTGCATGTATCCTGAGTGCCTGTACCTTTGTCCTCTGTAAATTTCGGTATGCAAAAGTCTACACTACAGAGCTGGATGAATTTACCAATCAAGTTGCCCACATGACTAATGGAAGGTGATTGCTCCCCCAAGAGCTTGATGCAGCATTCAATTTTACTTCGGAGTCATGAGAGTGACTTCCTGATGACCCCGCCAGCACGCATGCGCGACATATGGTCGCTCGCATTGCAGTCGACAAGCTGGGGGGGGGGGGGGGGGGAGCGCGCTCCTCTGCCGGCAGTTTAAAAGGACCCTCATGTAAGTTTTACTAACCTTGAGCTGGTTAGTTTTCTGTATTGATTAAATCCCTACAGGAAATTTATGGAGAGAAGAAGTAAAAAGAAGGCTGCGTTGCATCTAAGCATGCCTTTCAGGACCGCGGGACTTCAGAGCGAGGTCGGCGGCCAACATCCCCGGAGCTGACTGCAGAACCAGCAGCACCCGTACTACGGGCCGGGAAAACAGCTTGGAAGTCGTGGAGCCCCGCTCACCCGGCAGGACCTGACTCTCCACCGCAGCAGTCCTGGGAGCTGCATTCTGGCGGTAAGTCCGCACGGGATCAGGTTAGCCAAGACCCCGACTCCCCACCGCTTCACTCTGTACGAATACAGACCAGCGGCAAAGAAGTGCGGAAGACAGGGCCCGGGTTAACGGCACACCCAGACTGACCACCACATCAGTTCGCAAGAAGGCAGACCGGTGGCAAGACCGCACAAAAGTCGTGTAGCCCGGTTGGAGCGGCTGACACTGACTCTCGACCGCTTCAGTCCACTAGACTGCGGACCGGTGGCAAAACCACACGAGAGTCGTGTAGCTCCGTTGGAGCGACAGGCACCGACTCTCCAGCGCTTCAGTTCGCTAGACTGCGGACTGGTGGCAAAACCACACAAGAGTCATGTAACCCCGTTGGAGCGGCAGGCACCGACTCTCCACCGCTTCAGTTCACTAGATTGCGGACCGGAGGCATAACTAAACATGTCGAGTAGCCTCGTAGGAGCAGCAGGCGCCGACTTTGCTCCACATCAGTCCGGAAGACCTTGGACTGGCGGCAAGCCCGTGCGGATGTCTTGTAGCCCTGCTGGAGAGGCTGGCACTGACCCCACACGACCGCAGTCGAGACTGACAGGCGGAAGATCTACCAGGAAGTTGTGTAGCCCCGCAGGAGCTGCAGGCACCAACTCTCCACTGCTTCAGTCCGGAAGAGCACGGACAAGCGGCAGATCCGCGCGGGAGTCGTGTAGCCCGACAGGAGCGGCTGGCACCGACTCTCTACCGTATCAGCCCCTTAGACATCACCTCAAGGAGGTGCGGACTGGCCGTAAGAGTCCCACAGATTCATCAGAATCTGGGGAAGACGACTTGCCATTCGCAGATAGCGACGGCGGTCGCATTGCTTGTATGGAGCGGATGATGGAGCAGCTGCGTCCAACACGAGCATGCGTTCCAAGGATCACGCAGGTCCACGACAGGCCCATTACTAGGACCGTCCAACATCTCTCCCCCCTCAGTAGGGAGTGTAAGAAGTCAGGGATTAGCTGACTTCAAAGAGGGGTTGGCTGAAGACCCACAGTTGCAAGGAATGCAAGAAGAGGAACTTCTGGGGATGGTGTCTAAGTTCGCTCAACCATCCCAGAAAGGGCAACCTCTTCAGCCGAGGCTCGCGTCCAGTATTAACTACCTGACAACGCAACAATTACAGGAGCAGGTAATTTCGGAGGCCACAAGGAAAGTAGTCCTGCTATGCAATACCCAAAATGAGATCAATTGCTTTCGGAAAAGCTCTACCCGTCCTACACTCAACCCCAAATTTGCGCGTTTGTGTCGTGCCACCGCTACGCCACCGCCAAGACAGTTGTTTGGCGATGACCTGCCCAAACAGGTGAAAGACCTAGACGATGAAGCTAAAGTGGTAGGTTTGATAAAAACGCCTTCCTCTGGAAGACCTCCAGCATATCGTCGGCAGCATCCATATGCAACATCTACCAGGCCCCGGGTCCAACCCGATAGAGTCACGGGAGCAAACCTTATCATCAGAGGCCTTTTTTAGGCCAAGGCCCACAGCGACTAGCCTGGAAAATGCGTCAACCCCACACCACAGCACCACAGCAACCCAAGGACAGAAGACCAAGCCCCACCGGTAACCATGGAGGTAAGGGGGTCTGGTTCCCTTGGGAATGCTGCATGCATAACCTCACAAGTGGGAGGTAGATTGCGTCTGTTTGGGGATGCATGGTGTTCTATAACTTCTGACACTTTTTATATTGCACACTATTCGAGGTTACGAAATTGAATTTATAAACAGACAACTTCCCCCAGCTCAACATGTACCCAGCCGGAAAATGTGTACTTTCTCACAAAGAGAAAGTGGAAGGACATGCAGAGGTATTAATGTTATATACCAAGGGGGTTATAGAGAAAACGGTACACAAACCTCTTGAATTTGTATCTAACATCTTTACCAAAACCAAAACATATGGTGGATGTCGTATTATAATTGATTTAACTCAATTTAATACTTTTGTGCAATATACCCATTTAACCATATGACAATTACAGCACGGAAACAGGCCCTCTCGCCCCTTCCAGTCCGTGCCGAACATTTATTTTCCCCCCGGTCCTATCAAGATGAAAACTTTTGAAACTGCCAAGCAAGTTTCAAATGTCACGGGATTTACAGAGGGTACTTCATGGCCTGCATCGACCTAAAAGATGGATACTATTCAGTACCTATACGTAAAGACTACCTCAAATATTTAAAATTTGTTTGGATGGGGCAGCTTTGGCAGTATAACGCATTGCCTAATGGACTTGCAACAGCCCCCAGGTTATTTACTAAAATATTAAAACCAGTGTTGGAGTCTCTACAAAGACAATACCACATAGTCATGGCCTATCTTGATGACATTCTGATTGTGTGGAGAACTTTGGAACTGGCTAAATTAGCTATGACAGCCACCAAGTCACTTCCAAAAGTTGGGGTTCGTCATCCATGCCGCCAAATCAAAGTTATAGCCTCTAATCCTTTCATCACATGTAATACCGATAATGATGACAGGCATGATGAACTCTATAATCCTGATAAGAACTGTGATGGCTTGAAGAATGCTAATGTATCATGTCAATATTACTCTGACGATCAGTTCATCAATTTGTTACAGAAGCAGCCATCTAATGACTTCTCAGGCCCAGGCTCCGTTTCCTCCTTGCATTTAAATGTTCGCTGTCTGCCCAGAAATTATGACCACTTGACCTCACAGGCATTGACCTCACAGATATCACAGGTCTCTATCCTTTCTCACAATACAATGCATTCCATTCTTGTAGAAAGAACAAAGCAGGAGGTGGTTTCGATTTATCTGCTAGACAATTATAACTATATTCATAAAAACGATATCGGTGTACACTTAGACAAAACTAGTGTTGAATCTGTTTTTGTTGAAATTACTTCTTGCCCAAACTTTGGTGGAAAAAAACATCATCATTGGTTGTATCTATAGACCTCCAGATTCTGATTCTGTCGCATTTATTGATGCCTTCTGTCTGACGCTAGAAATGATAACCAAATAACATAAAATGTGTTTTCTACTTGGAGACTTAAACATCAACCTCTTTAAAAGCGATTCACCTCTATCGACAGATTTCCTTAATGTTCTTTTTTCAACTCACTTTTATCCATTGATACATAAACCGACGAGAATAACCAGCACCTCAGCTTCACTCATTGATAACATCTTGGCAAACTGTCTGGATTACAAAATGTCTTCTGGTATATTGTTAGCTGATATCTCTGATCATCTCCCTATATTCCAAATTGTACATATCAACTCAAAAAGAATAAGTAAAAGCTATAGCTGTGATCATAAGGGAACAGAATATTGCAAATATACCAATAGAAATGTGAAAGCCTTTCAATGTGTCATTGGTGGACTATCATGGGGTGAGGTTCTTAGGCTGCAAAATGCCAATGAAGCTTAACAGGCATTCCTTTCCCTTATTAATACATCTTTGGAGAAATGCTTTCCCTTAATTTCTACCAAGATTAAGAAAGCTGCCTCATTTGACAAACCCTGGTTCACTAAAGAATTGAAGAAACGCATTTTGATTAAAAATAAACTATATAAGAAATCTATTTTGCATCCCACACCATTCAATGTGGAATCAAATAAAGCTTACAAAAATGATCTTACTCACTATTTAAGGCAAGTAAAAAAGAAATAATTTACTGATAAATTCATGCAAGCGTCAAATGACATCAAATCAACTTGGAACATCGACCAAGTGCTAAATCGCAAAAAAGCCCCACCTGCTGTGCTCACAGAGACGTTAGGAAGAGATGGTACTGTTCATAACCCAAAGGAGATAGTTGATGGTTTTAATTATTTTTTTGTCAACGCTGGGTCCTCCTTGGCTTCAACCATTAAGGACTCTAATGAAGACCCTTGTAACTGATTAACGGTCAATTCTCTACTTTGTCCACCTTCCATCCCCCTTGTCCCAAAGAAGTCTACAACATAATTGTGAGTCTAAAGAACTCTGCAGAAGGCCATGATTGAGTTAGAACCACTCTCTTAAAAAAAGTTATTGATCATATTACTGAGCCACTAGCACATATTTTTTCTTTATCTCTCCAATCTGGTGTCATGCCTCAAGATTTAAAGATTGACAAAGTCATACCTATCTATAAATCAGGTGATCCTGAAGAATTTGGTAATTACCGCCCAATCTCTATTTATTTTATTTTTCTTTTTTAAACTATTATTGTTTGTTATTGTCTATTTTATTTCTCCTACCCCCTTATTTGCCATTAACGCTCTTTTTCAGATGGGAGCGGACTTTGTCTAAGCCCTCTGGGCTTCCCTTCACTCCCAGCACCGTATGGTATTATAAATTGATCGTTTGTCTTCTTTTAAAACATGGTGCAAATAAATAAACAAACAAACAAACAAACAAACTGTTATTATGGACTATCTGGGATTCACAGTTCACACTAATCATATGATTGTCACTTTCCCAGAGAATAAAGCAACAGATATAATAGAGGCATGTAATGGCCTTGCTTGCGCCAGAAAACAGACTATTCGACATGCTGCCAAGGTGATTAGGAAACTTGTAGCTACATTTCCAGCTGCACGATTTGGATCATTGCATTATCAAAATTTGCAAAGAGCAACAATCTCAGCACTAAAAACCAATGCTGGGCATTTTGACAGAGCTGTGCCGCTAACATACAAAGCAAAAGATGAGCTACGATGGTGGATTAGCAGCATTCGAGATTGCTTTAATCCCATCATAGTTACAAACCCTTCAGTCGTGTTGCAAACCGCCGCAAGCGCCAACGGCTGGGGAGCTAACGACACCACTACTATTTGTGGTGGCAAATGGGATTTGCACGAATCTACACTCCTCATAGAGGTATAAACTATTTGGAAATACTGGGAGCAGTTCACGGACTGCGGGTTTACTGCACAAATATGCATCATGCGCATGTCCGTCTCCAGATAGACAATACCACAGTGGTGGCATATTTAAACCATATGGGTGGTATCAAGTCGATATCTTGCGATGAATTGGCAAACATAATTTGGCACTGGTGCATTGAAAGAAATATGTGGATCTCAGCTACATACCTTCCGGATAACCTTAATACAGTGGCAGACACCAGGTCACGAGTATTCAAAGAGAACACCGAGTGGATGTTGAACCCCCAAATATTTGCTAATATTATAGCTAAGTATGGAACACCAGATATCGGCCTCTTTGTGTCTAGGTTGAACCATCCGATACCAACATATGTCTTTTGGGAACCAGATCCTGGGGCAGTACCGATGTGTTCTCGCTACATTGGGGGAAATTGTTCTTCTATGCATTTCCCCCTTTCTGCCTCATCAGTCGGGTATTGCGGAAAATCCAGCTAGATTCTGCATCAGGGATTCTGATAATACCCGACTGGCCCACACAGCCATGGTTCCCGGTGGTCCTCGACATGGAGAAGGAACCATGGGTGCAGGTTACTAAATGCCCGAACCTACTGACACATCCCATATAAGGGAGAGTCATCCGTGCCATGGTCATCTGAACCTGTTGGCTTGCAGGTTCTGAAGAGACCTTTGCTGGAATTCGGACTGTCAAACAGGACCATTGATATCATCACGGTATCGTGCAGAGAGTCCACGAGGAAGCAATACCTTACCCATGTATGGAAATGGGAGGTCTTCTGTTCCAGGATTAATATAACCTACGGCTGTATGTGCTTGAATTCCTCGCGGGCCTTCACTATGATGAGGGCCTCAGCTATAGTGCCATCAATAGTGCTAGAAGTGCATTATCGCCCTACCTCACTATCGGAGTAGGATCCCATCAGTTGGTGTCTAAACTCATGAGGGGTATTTTCAATTCTAACCCTTCTAGACCACGATACAATATGACCTGGGATATTGGGGTAGTGTTGTCCCTACTCAGGAGTTGGTCACCAGTTTCGAAACTCCCATGGCTAAACTCACCTACAAAGTGGTGATGCTGATGGCACTTATTACAGCTCAGCAGGTCCAGACCCTCCACAAAAACTAAAACTGGACAGGATGGTCTCGACCCCTACCAAGGTAACTTTTTTCATTGATGAATTACTTAAACACCTGGTACAACGAGTCTTAAACTGGAATTCCATGCATATCCCGTTGATGTACGCCTCTGTATAACCACCCATCTCCGACATGATATTAATGTCACCCGTTTTAATTAGCACCCGTGATAATATTAATTCATCAGTTTTAAAATCCCACATCACAGGGTAACTGTGCAGACAGGTGGCTCAGGGTGGTGTTGGATGCAGCAGGGGTAGACACTGATCTCTTCAAATCTCATTCTACCAGGGCTGCGTCTACATCAGCGGCGAGGACCGTGGAGGTACACATGGATCATGTCCTCGCAACAGCGAGCTGGGCCAATGAAGGCACATTTCAACGGTTTTATAATACACCTGTGGCCGCTCCCGCGACGATTGCGGATATTGTTTTAAGTTCTGTTCCATAAACATTCCCCGAAGTCAGGGGTTTTTGTTTTGTATTGATAATACATTATTGTTTTTCAGCTTTGTTTCAAGTCTGAAATACCTTAGCATACTTCCTCCATCAGTTATTACCGCAGTGTGTGAGCATGGACGTGGTCCAGGGCGTGAAATCACAGAGTTTTGAAATCTTCACGAAGTCACTCACGTGACTCGGAAGTAAAATAGTAAGATTAAACGAGAACTTACCAGTTTGAAGTTTGTTCCTTATTTTATGAGGTGTTACGATGAGGTATTTCGTGCCCTCCGCTCCCAACTCTCTATCATAAGGACAACTGATATATTACTTATCTTAATCTTACTATCTCCAGTCAGTGCTACTATCTGGTCTTTCACACCGCTGCTTTGAAGAACCACGCGTATGCGTGCTGGCGGGGTCTTCATGAAATCCCTCATCGTAACTCGTCATAAAATAAGGATCAAACATCAAACTGGTAAGTTCTCGTTTAACTAATAAATCTAATCTCTTGCCCTTGGGCAGAGTCACAGACACGTGAGGTGAATAAACTGTGGGTCCCAAATAGTCAATTACTTTAACCAGCACCAATTTTGATTTAGCTGGATGGAAGGGACCAACTTCTCAACCATGAATGTAACAGCTGCCTATGTCTTACCATTTGCGTACTGTACAACCAAGTGTACGCGGTACCCTTATCCATGGTTCGGAAGTGCCAGACCAACCTACCTGCCTGGTTACCTCAAGATTAGGATGCATGGAAGTTCTGCCCAGCTTCATGCTGTCACTAGGTTCAGTGAATCTCTTACTGAAAGCGCAGGGTGTTGCCGAAACGATGAAGCTTTGCTCATCGTCGGCCTTGATTGGTCTGTTAGTTTTTGCTTCGTCCACCAGGTTTTGTCTGTTGAATAGATCTTACCTGAATAGAAGACCTCTAATGTCCACCTGATAGCGGTGTTCACCCCATCGTGTTGGGATGGCAAACTTTGCTGTCAGGAATGGGACATCTGACATGTGCCTTTCATCCCTTGGGGTATGCTCCACGGCTATACCCTCAGACTCGGCGTCAGATTTTCACTGACCTGGCATGCTCTCCTCTCCCAAGAGGGAGACATTAAGCAGCCCCGTTACAAGGCGCTGCTGGCATGGTCTCCTCTCCCATAGGCCGGCGCTGCCATGGACTCGGCGTCAGACTAATACTGACTTGCTATGCTATCCTCCTCCAAGAGGGAGACATTAAGCAGCCCTGTTACCAGGCACTGCTGACGCGGGCACTCCCATAGCCCCGCGCTGACAGACTCAGCATGCACATGAAGCAGCCCAGTGCAAGGCGCTGCTGGCGCGGGCTGGCAAAGTCCCGCGCTGAGAGAGACTCAGCAACCACATGAAGCAGCCCTGTGCAAGGTGCTACTGGCGCGGGCTCTACCATAGCCCCACGCTGACACAGATTCAGCATGCACATGAAGCAGCCCTGTGCAAGACGCTGCTGGCGCGGGCTCGCATAGCCCCGTGCTGTCACAACTCCTGCTAATGTATCTAGACGGAGCCCCCCCCCCCCCCCCACCCCCCCCCTCCAAAGGGGTTCCATTCTGGCCAACCTCCAAATTTCATACACTACCGGTGGGAACCCTCCCGGCACCAGGGCTGGCCGTTGTGGTCAGTTTTACCCATATCCTGGGACCACTGCGGTCTCGGCGCCGCATTGCTGCTGGGTTTCCCCTCCCCGGGAACCACAGCGCTGGAAGTCACTGACCGTTATCAGTGACTGCGATCGCGAAGCGGACATTCACCAGCCACCGCTTCCGCGGTCGGAACCGGGGTGTCCCCACAGTTCATAGCCGGTTTCCTCGTCGGACATCGCCAAAATATCGAGCAGGAAAACCTCTGTAAAAGAGGTTCCTGCAAGAAAATCAAAACCATGTTAAAAAAAAAAAAATGTTACATCATAACGCCATAAAGCAGACAAATATTCCTAATTTATAAAAATTTGAACCATCAGGTACATCAGAAATACAGAATCAATGACGGAGCCGCATTACAGGAACGTGAGTGAGTACTCATTGCTTGGATTAAACCCATTATTGCATTGAATCGCGTCATTGTGTAATAATTACAAGTGTAACTCACAATGATGAAGTACAATGATTCATCAGCAACATGCAGAAATTAATGAACAATTGGATTGAAGCAAATGCGGATATAGAAACATAGAAACATAGAAACATAGAAATTAGGTGCAAGAGTAGGCCATTCGGCCCTTCGAGCCTGCACCGCCATTCAATATGATCATGGCTGATCATCCAACTCAGCATCCCGTACCTGCCTTATCTCCATACCCTCTGATCCCCTTAGCCACAAAGGCCACATCTAACTCCCTCTTAAATATAGCCAATGAACTGGCCTCAACTACCCTCTGTGGCAGAGAGTTCCAGAGACCCACCACTCTGTGTGAAAAAAGTCTTTCTCATCTCGGTCTTAAAGGATTTCCCCCTTATCCTGTGACCCCTTTGTCCTGGACTTCCCCAACATCGGGAACAATCTTCCTGCATCTAGCCTGTCCAACCCCTTAAGAATTTTGTAAGTTTCTATAAGATCCCCTCTCAATCTCCTAAATTCTAGAGAGTATAAACCGAGTCTATCCAGTCTTTCTTCATAAGGCAGTCCTGACATCCAAGGAATTAGTCTGGTGAACCTTCTCTGCACTCCCTCTATGGCAATAATGTCCTTCCTCAGATTTGGAGACCAAAACTGTACGCAATACTCCAGGTGTGGTCTCACCAAGACCCTGTACAACTGAAGTAGAACCTCCCTGCTCCTATACTTAAATCCTATATATATTTGATTTGATATATAATTGATATTTTTAGATTTATACCACCAACTCACACACCCATCACCAGCACACTGCCGCACAGTCCACCATCGCCTCACACACCTCACCAACATGTCTCCATCCATCATCTTGTACTGTGTTGTGTGATCTTCCCACTCAACTCCCTTCCCTCACCTTGCGTTTCCTGGTCCGTTGATCCTTGCCAGGACACATTTGCAGGGGAGCTGCTCTAACTGTGGATCACAGGAGTAAACCATATAACCATATAACCATATAACAATTACAGCACGGAAACAGGCCCTCTCGACCCTTCCAGTCCGTGCCGACCATTTGTTTTCCCCTAGTCCCATCTACCTGCACTCAGACCATACCCCTCCATTCCCTTCACGTCCATATACCTATCCACTTTACTCTTAAATGTTAAAATCGATCCTGCCTCCACCACTTCTGCTGGAAGCTCAATCCACACAGCCACCACCCTCTGAGTAAAGAAGTTCCCCCTCACGTTACCCCGAAACTTCTGTCCCGTAATTCTCATGTCATGCCCTCTTGTTTGAATCTTCCCTACCCTCAATGGGAAACACGTATCCACGTTAACTCTGTCTATCCCTTTCATCATTTTAAAGACCTCAATCAAGTCCCCCCTTAACCTTCTGCACTCCAAAGAATAAAGACCTAACTTGTTCAACCTTTCTCTGTAACATAGTTGTTGGAACCCTGGCAACATTCTAGTAAATCTCCTCTGTACTCTCTCTATTTTGTTGACATCCTTCCTATAACTAGGCGACCAAAATTGTACACCATACTTCAGAATTGGTCTTACCAATGCCTTGTACAATTTTAACATTACTTCCCTACTCCTATATTCAATGCTCTGATTTATAAAGGCCAGCACACCAAAGGCTTTCTTTACCACCCTATCTACATGCGATTCCACCTTCAGGGAACTATGCAGTTATTCCCAAATCCCTCTGTTCCACAGCATTCCTCAATTCCCTACCATTTACCATGTACGTCCTATTTTGATTTGTCCTGCCAAGATGTAGCACTTCACACTTAACAGCATTAAACTCCATCTGCCATCTTTCAGCCCACTTTTCCAAATGGCCTAAATCTCTCTGTAGACTTTGAAAATCTACTTCATTATCCACAACACCACCTATCTTAGTATCATCTGCATACTTACTTATCCAATTTTCCACCCCATCATCCAGATCATTGATGTACATGACAAACAACAGTGGATCCAACACAGATCCCCGAGGCAGCCCACTGGTCACCCGCTTCCAACCTGACAAACAGCCATCCACCATTACTCTCTGACATCTCCCATTCAGCCACTGTTGAATCCATCTTGCTACTCCGCCATTAACACCCAAAGATTGAATCTTCGTAACCAACCTTCCATGGGGGACCTTGTCAAAGGCCTTACTGAAATCCATATAGACAACATCCACTGCTTTACCCTCATCAATTTCCCTAGTTACCGCTTCAAAAAATTCAAGAAGATTTGTCAAACATGACCTTCCAGGCAAAAATCCATGTTGACTGTTCCTGATCAGACCCTGTTTATCCAGATGCTTATATATATTATCTCTAAGTATCCTTTCCATTAATTTGCCCACCACTGACGTCAAACTAATAGGTCTATAATTGCTAGGTTTATTCTTTGAACCCTTTTTAAACAATGGAACAACATGCGCAGCACGCCAATCCTCCGGCACTATTCCCGTTTCTAATGACATTTGAAATATTTCTGTCATAGCTCCTGCTATTTCTACACTAACTTCCCTCAATGTCCTAGGCAATATCCTGTCAGGACCAGGAGACTTATCCACTTTTATATTTTTCAAAAGTGTCAGTACTTCCTCCTCTTTGAATCTCATAGTTTCCATAGCTACTCTACTTTTTCCCCTTAACTCACAGAGTTCAATATCATTCTCCTTGGTGAATACCGAAGAAAATAAATTGTTCAATATCTCCCCCATCTCTTTTGGCTCCGCAGATAGCTGTCCATTCTGGTTCTCTAATGGTCCAATTTTATCTCTCGTTATCCTTTTGCTATTAATATAGCTGTAGAAACCCTTTGGGTTTACTTTCACCTTTCTTGCCAAAGCAACCTCATATCTTCTTTTAGCCTTCCTAATTTCTTTCTTAAGATTCTTTTTACATTCTTTATACTCCTCTAGCACCTCATTTACTCCATGCCTCCCATAATTATTGTAGATATCTCTCTTTTTTCGAAACGTGTCCAATTTCCCTTGAAAACCATGGCTCTTTCCAATTTTTACTATTTCCTTTCAACCTAACAGGTTCTGTACTCTTTCAATTTCCCCTTTAAATGTCCTCCATTTCTCTTCTACATCCTTCCCATGAAACAAAGTGTCCCAATTCACTCTTTTAAAATCCTTACGCATTCCCTCAAAGTTAGCCTTTCTCCAATCAAAAATCTCCACCCTAGGTCCAGTTCTGACTCTCTCCATAATTATATTGAAACTAATGGTTTCAATATAATTATTGAATTATAAACAATGAGAGATAGGGTTAGACAGCACTGTACAAGATTAATGGTTCAGAGCTGGACAGCAGAGCCCCCCCCCCCCCCCCCAGCCCCCGCAGAATCCATTGCTTAATGCCAGGAGATTCCACTCTTTAGCACCACAACACTATCTCGGCTGTAAACCGAGCACAATCCCAATCGTTCCACTCAGACAATTTACATTCCCATTGAAGTGGAAAATAGCCCGTGACCCGTGCCCCAACCGTGGCAATCAATTAATTATCCTCCCCCCCCCACCCCACCACAAATTCAGGGAGCCCATCCACACTAACAATGGAAATTCTCTACCACCAATCCAGGGGAACTGCATTCCATCTACACCAGAGGAATCCCTTCTGCTTATCCAGGCCTACCAGCAACAGGAGATTCTCCATTCCGAAAGTGACTCCCTGGAGAACAAGGCCCATCCAACACATCCAGGGAGAGTTCCTGTCCACTATCCCATCCTTAACTGGAAATTAGACAAATCCCTCCCACCGATCGAGGGACGTTCCTTGCCGAAGCAAGTGGAAACAACTTTCTGTTACAGCGGAAACCAAACCCTAGCTTTCCCCTTGGACGTGAAAATCTGATATGAGACTGACTGGAGACGTTCAAACACAATGTACTGGGGAAGGGGATAATAACGTTAACCTGGGAAGACTAATCAAAGCAATTAGGACCCTTCTAGAAACTGATTTTAGATAGGGTAGTGGGGGAGGAAAAACTTGGAAAAAACTAGGGTCAGGCAATGCCTAACGAGTGACACAGGGATATGGGCGAAGGGGATTTTGATTGGCAGATCGGTAGATCAAGGACAAATATTAATAAAGATGAGAGGAGTGAAATGTGAAGCCAGAGAGAGGTATGTATATAGGTAGAAAAATATAAGGTGTGTGGGGAGGGGAATTAAAAGAGGGGTAATGGGGATTGGGGTTGCAACAGAAATGGGTACATAGAAAAGAAGCATAGCAAAGAGAGAGAGAGAGGGGAAAGAGGTGTTACGTGAATTTGGAGCACTCAATGTTCATGCTGCACGGTTATAAGCTGCATGAAGACCTGGTCCTCCAGTTTGACCTCACTCCAGCAATCGAGGAGGCCCAGAACAAAATAATACGAAGTGAAGTTAAAACAGTTTGCAACCGCGATATCCAACAGAACCAAGTGCGTGTTTGGCAAAACAATCGTCTTGTCGCTGCTTGGCCCCGCGGGTGGAATAGAGGTCACATGATGCGCAGTGAATGCAGTGGATAAGATCAAAGGTGCACATGAACCTCTGCCTCATCTGGAAGGACTGCTGGTGTGCATGGATGGAGGCCAGGGAACATGTGTAGTGGTTGCAGACGAAAGTACCTGGGGAGGTGGCAGTTTTGATTTGAAGAATGAGTGAAGATTTGAAGAATCGATACTGGCACGGGATGGATACTGGCACGGGATAGATACTGGCACGGGATAGATACTGGCACGGGATGGATACTGGCGGGGGATGGTTACTGGCACGCGATGGATACTGGCACGGGATGGATACTGGCACGGGATGGATACTGGCACGGGATGGATACTGGCACGGGATGGATACTGGCACGGGATGGATACTGTTGTGGGATGGATACTGGCACAGGATGGATAATGGCACGGGATGGCTACTGGCACGGGATGGATACTGGTGTGGGATGGATACTGGCACGGGATGGATATTGGCACGGGATGGATGCTGGTGTGAGATGGATACTGCTGTGGGGTGGATACTGGCACGGGATGGATACTGGCACGGGATGGATACTGCAGTGAGATGGATACGGGCACGGGATGGTTGCACACACTCACACACAGACACAGACACACACACACACACAGACACACACAGACACACACACACACACAGACACTGACACACACACACTCATACACACTCAGACTCGCACACGCACACACACACAGATACACACACAAATATACACTCGCACACACTCATGCACAAAAACATACACACTTGCGCACACATTCACGCACACACACACAGATACACACACAAATATACACTCGCACACACTCATGCACAAAAACATACACACTTGCGCACACATTCACGCACACACACACTTACAAACACACACACTTACAAACACGTACACGCAAACACACACACACACACATACACAGACACTCACACACACACGCAGACACACATAGACACTCACACACACATACACAGACACACTCACACACATACACACACACAGACAATCACACACACTTACAAACACATACACACAAACACACGCACACACATACACAGACACACACACACACACAGACACAGACACACACACTCACACAGACACAGACACACACACTCACACACACAGACACAGACACACACACTCACACACATAAAGACACCCATACACACATACACTCACACACTCACACACACACAGACACATATACACACACACATTCTCACAGACACACTTACAAACACATACAGGAAAATACACACACAGACACACACAGACACGCACAGACAGAAACACAGACACTCTCTCACACACACACGGATACTCGCACACACTCATACACTCACACACACATACACACACACTCACACAGACTCATACACAGAGACACACTCACATTCACACACACACTTACACACAAACACACACACTCACTCGCTCACATACACTCACACACACACACACACACATATACTCAAACACACACACATTCACACACTTACAAACACATACACAAAAACACACACAGATACTTGCACATACACACAGACACACACACTCACAAACACACACCACACACACACACACACACACTTAGAAACAGACGGAAGTGATAGAGCATGTCGGCACAAACAATGTCGGAAAGAAGGGGATGAATATTCTGCAGCGTGACTTTAGAGAGCTCGAAAAATTGCTGAAAAGCAGGACCTCCGGGGTTGTTATCTCCAGTTTGCTTCCGGTCCATCGTGCTGGCGAGATTAAGAACAGGGAGATACGGGACCTGAATGTGTGGCTGAGGAACTGGTGCAGGGGGCAGGGATTTAGATTCTTAGATCACTGGGATCTGTTTTGGAGTAAGGGGGAACTGTACAAAAGGGACGGATTGCATCTTAACAGGTGTGGGACCAGCATTCTGGCAGGCAGGTTTGCCAATGCTACACGGGTGGTTTTAAACTGAATAAGAGGGATGGGGTGTCAAATGGGATGGTCAAGGACGGAGTTAAAGGGAAAGAGAGTAAAGGGATGGTTAATTACCCCAGAATTAACGGGAAAGGAATCTCATAAAGGGATAGGAGAGTATGGACAAGTGTAATAGGGATCGATGTGAAAGGTGAGATGCGTAAGGAATTAAAAGTATTGCATATGAATGCGCAAAGTATAATGCCCCTGTCCCACTGAGGAAACCTGAACGGAAACATCTGGAGACTTAGCGCCCCACCCAAGGTTTCCGTGTGGTTCCCGGAGGATTTTGTCAGTCTCCCTAATGGTCGAAAGTTGTTTCCGCTTCTTCTAAATTATATAGAACCCTTTAGATTCCAACATCTGAAATAAAAAGTAAGGTCAAGACGTCTATGTGTTGTACAACCACTCATTTAAACACCTACCTACCGACCGACCGACCGACCGACCGACCGACCGACCGACCGACCGACCGACCGACCGACCGACCGACCGACCGACCGACCGACCGACCTACCCTACCTACCTACCTACCTACTACATACCTAGCTACCTACCCACCCACCCACGACCCACCCACCCCACCCTGGCTGCGATGCGCTGGAAACAAGACCTCGCTTTGACTTTCCCGGAACCTCGGGCTTCACTCATCCAGACCTGCAACGGACCTCAAGGTTACTTCATCCTCCGGAAGATCCACGTCTTCAATCAGCGATTCCTGGTTAATGCCACCAAGGACCTGAAACTAGCCCGCCTCAAGGCCGCTCCTGCCACGGGCCCACGCCGCCTGCTCGAATCCCGCGTCGCCATCTTGGCCACGAGGAGCAGCTCCAGCACTCACCAGGACGCCGCCTTCGCCGACATCCACGTCAATGCTGCCGCCGACCTTCACCGGCCTACCGATGACGCCCAGCCTCGCCTCCTCACTGGTAACTCTGACTACCTCCCCCTCCCCCATTCCTCCATCTATCGCCACCATAACGCGACCGCCGAACCTCGCCGACCCCGGGACGGCGTAACCTCGTCGCCGCACAGGGGCCTACCCACCCTGCCACCTCACTGTGCCCATCGAACACCGCTGCCGCACCGGGCCCGTCTAACATGGCCACCGCACAGGGCCAAACTAACATGGCCGCCGGACCGGGACCCACCGAACATGGCCGCCGCACCGGGGCCCACTCATCATGCCGCGGCACCGGACCCATCGAACCTCGCCGCCCCATCGACCATCCGCCCACCGGGACCTCCCACGCTCCGCCCGTTGACCCGGCTTCTACTGCCCGCGGGCTCCCACCATCGATTCCACTGACCCTCACCACTCCACCGCCCTCCAGCAGCCCGCAGCCGTCGCCTTACCTGCAGCCTGGACTAAGCATCGGGCCTGAAGCCTGCACGCTGTTCACTCCCACTCCCCCGGGTTTGATTGCGCTGGGTCCCGGTGCTAATAGCCCTAACCCTGTTAACCTCAGCGGCTGTTACACTGAGTCTTCCCCATCCTCCTCAAACCATGTGACCCCAGCTAATCCCCATCCATACTAGTCTTCATGCCCTCCTCCTCCCTGACCACCCAACATCCCCCCCCCCACCAGACATCGTCTCGGCGTCAGTCCACTCACCTGCCTTTCTCCGGCTTCAAGCCATGCGTTCACCATCCCCCCTGACCTCTTCCTCTCCGACACCGAAAGGTCGGCCCTCAGCAGAGGCCTTACCTTCGTCCCCCTCCGTCCCCACCTCAATGGGTTCCGCGCCCACCACGACTTGGAGCTGTTCTACCGTCGCCTCCGCCTCACAGCGTTCTTCCATGGGAAGGAGTCCTCGCCCCCCATTGATGGTCCCTTTTCCCGTCTCCAACGGACCCTTTCCTCTTGGACCTCCCGCCGCCCGCATGGCCATCTTTCGGCTTTAGATCATTTTATTCAAAACTGCCGGCGGGACATCAACCGCCTCAACCTCTCCACTGCCCTGTCTCACTCCAATGCACCCCCCTCCCCCGAATGTACTGCCATCGACTCACTCTGCAACAACCCAGACTGGGTTATCAAACCCACCAACAAGGGAGGTGCCGTGTTCGTCTGGCGCGTCGATCTCTACAAAGCTGATGCCACGCACCAACTCTGGGACACCTCCTCCTAGCTACTATAGATTAGGCCTTTCTGTACTGGGCCTCCTCCATGGCCAGAGTGAGCACCACCGGAAATTTTAGGAGCAACACCTCATAATCCGCTTGGGCAGTCTGCACCCCAGCGGCTTGATCATTGACTTCTCCAATTTCCGAGGAGACCTTGCTGTCTCCTCCCCTTCTCAGCTTTCCCTCAGCCCTCTGGCTCCTCCTCTTCCTTTCTCCCCCCCCCCCCACCCCCCCCCCGCCCCCCCCATTAATCTGAAAAACGGTTTCGGCCGGAAACGTTGCATATTTCAATCTCTCCATAGATCCTGCCGCACCCGCTGAGTTTCTCCAGAACGTTAGTCTACCATCTATCTATCTATCTATCTATCTATCTATCTATCTATCTATCTATCTATCTATCTATCTATCTATCTATCTATCTATCTATCTATCTATCTATCTATCTATCTATCTATCTATCTATCTATCTATCTATCTATCTATCTATCTATCTATCTATCTCCCTCTCTCTGTCTGTCTGTCTGTCTGTCTGTCTGTCTGTCTGTCTGTCTGTCTGTCTGTCTGTCTGTCTGTCTGTCTGTCTATCTATCTATCTATCTATCTATCTATCTATCGCTCTATCTATCGCTCTATCGATCGATCTATCGCTCTATCTATCGATCTATCTATCGATCTATCTATCTATCGCTCTATCTATCGCTCTATCTATCGCTCTATCGCTCTATCTATCGCTCTATCTATCTATCTATCTATCTATCTATCTATCTATCTATCTATCTATCTATCTATCTATCTATCTATCTATCTATCTATCTATCCATCGCTCTATCTATCTATCTATCTATCTATCTATCTATCTATCTATCTATCTATCTATCTATCGCTCTATCTATCGCTCTATCTATCGCTCTATCTATCGCTCTATCTATCGCTCTATCTATCACTCTATCTATCGCTCTATCTATCGCCCTATCTATCGCTCTATCGCTCTATCGCTCTCTCTATCTATTTAACTATCTGTCTCTCTCTCCCTCTCTCTCCCTCTCTCTCTCTCTCTCTCTCTCCCTCTCCCTCTCTCGCTCTCTCTCTCTCCCTCCACCCTCTCCGATTCGATGCACTGTTCCGACCCCTCCGTAGCCGTGATATCATGGTCGCCCAGACGAACGAGCTGTCGGGGGAGCGAGGGGGGGGGGGGGGGTTAAGGGCAAGGGAGAACGATAGACAGAGAGAGGGGGTTTAGGGGACGGAGGGGAGGAGGTGACTCTAACTAATACGAAATTATACTCCGTTTAAGAAAGAACTGCAGATTCTGGAAACATCGAAGGTAGACAGAAAATGCTGGAGAAACCATGTAGTCGAGATCACAGCCAACATTGGCCTGTTACACATATCATCGACACTATTTTGCATATATTACACTATTTTTTCTGTTTCTTTCCAAGTCACCGTCTATATCTCTCGTTTCATTTTCCCCCGACTATCAGTCTGAAGAAGGTTCTCAACCAGGAGTGTCACCCATTCCTCTCTCCCGAGATGCTGTCTGACCCGCTGCGTCTCATCAGCATTTTGTACCGTGTTGGGGTAACTCAGCGGGACAGGCAGCATAACCCTAACCCTTCTTCAGACTGAGAGTCGGAATGAAATGAAATGAGACATAAAGACGGTGATGTGGAGAGATATTGAACACATTAATAAAAGATATGCAAAAAAGTGTCGAAGACATGGGAAACAGTCCAATGTTGGCTGTGGTCGAGGTGACAAGTATTCGACAACCGGTAGATCATTTGGCTCCACGTGGGCTGAGCGAAGGTGTTCTGAGAGTTTTAGCTAAAGGGTTGTGTTTAGAGTTTGAGTTCAGGTTAAATTAGTTTTACTTTAGTTTGTGTATTTGTGAAGTTTTTCTCTGTAATCACTTCCCCTCCTCCTCTTTTCCTCTCCTTATCCACTCACGCTCCTCTCTACTTCCCTCCCTCCTTCCCTCCCTCCTTCCCTCCCTCCCTCCCTCTCTCCTTTCCTACCTGCCTCCCTCCCTCCTTCCCTCCCTCACCCCCTCCTTCCCGCGCGCAATCTCCTCCTCCCTCCCTTCCTCCATCCCTCCATCCCTCCCTCCCTCTTTCCCTCCCACCCTCCCCGACCTCGCACAGCGCCATAGACGGGCTTGGTAGTGCACAGGTGCGGATGCTCGCCAAAGGCATCTGCGCCCCGACCGCATGAAGATCCTTCTGCTCTTCATCTTCCTCGGACTCGTCGGTAAGTGTACACAGCTGGCCATTCTTCCCCTTTGTCTCCCTGTCCTCCTCCCTGCCCCTTCCTCTGTCTCCCCTTCCTGTCTCCCGACCTCCTCTCTCCCCCTTCTTCAGACTGAGAGGGAAGAGGGAAACGAGATATATAGACGATATATATATATACCCTCTTGCCCTCTTTAACCCTCCCCCCTCTCCCACCTCTCTCCCTCTCTCTCGATCTATCTCTGTCTCTGCCCGTATCTCTATGCCGATCTCCCTGTCTCTGCCCCTCTCTCTCTGTCTCTCTCTCTCTCTGCCCCTCTCTCTCGTGTCTTTGCCCCCTCGCTTTCTTCCCTCTCTCTCCACAGCCCCTACCTCTCCCTCTCTCGACGCGCCTGCGAGTTGGGGGCTATGCGTAAGTGGATAGGGCGAGGATGGTTTAAAAGGAGGGCATTAATAATATTAATATAATATCAAGGGGTGGTCAGTATTTGTGTGTCTGGAGGGGCTAGTTGGTTTGTGTGTGAGACGCTCTCTCCTCTACCCGCCCCTCACTCACCCCCACTCTCCCACAAATCTCTCCACCCTCTTTCCCAACCTCTCACCCCCTCCTCTCCCCCCCTCTACCCCTCTCTCGCCCGCGTCACCCCCCTCTCCTCCTCACCCCATCTCTCTCCCCCTCTCTCTCTTCATCTTTCTCCCCTTCTCTCCCCTCTCATGCCCGCCTCTATCCTCCTCTCACGCGCCACTTTATCTACCTCCTCCCCTGCCCCCATTCTCCCCTTTCTCTCACCCCTCTCTTCCCCCAATCTACCCCCCCCGTTTCTTTCTACCACCTCTCCCTGTTCCTCACTATCCCACTCCCCCTCCCCCTCATCCTCCCCCGTCCCCCTTTCCACCTTCCCCCTTTCCCCCTCTCTACACCTCATCTCCACCCTCCCCCATATCTCCCCCCCCTCCCTCTCTGCCCTTCTCTCATTGCCCCTCTCCCTGTCTCCGCCACTCTCTCTCTCTGTCTCTGGCTCTCTCTCTCTGTATCTGCCCCTCTCTCTGCCCCCTCGCTTTCTGCCCCCTCTCTCTCTACCTACTCCTCCTCCCTCTCTCGACGTGCCTGCGAGTTGTAGGTTATGCGTGGGTTGATAGGACGGGGTGGAGTAAAGGGAGCGGATGAAAAATATTCATTTAATATTTAGGGATGGTTAGTGTGTGAGGCTGGTCAGTGTGTGTGTGTCTGGGGTGTGTGGTTGGTGTGCGTGTGACGCTGCAGCTCCCCCCAGCAACCTCGCGTTGAGGGGACGGAACCCAAGGGGTCCCACTTGGTCTAGTACCTATTAAAGGTCTGATCTTGAATGTGTATTTATTTGTGTGTGTATGTCTAATCACATCTCCACAAAAAAACAACTCAGTAATGGTTAAAAAAATTACATATTCCGGTAGCGATTTTTCCCGTGCAATCCAAAATCTACTTATCTGAAAAGTTCGTTGTATTTTTCGACTTATTACTGAAAATGTTTTAAAATACTTTTAATTTAAAATTGTTTTTATTTTAAAATCATTCCTCACAGCTTCCAAGACAATTTGATCGGAAGTAACAAGACAGGAGCACTGTCAGCAACACTCAGAATTTTCCGCTCAATGGCGTCTCACGGAAAATGCACCCGACATTTGCAACGATGTTGCCATCATAGTTCCTGGCAGGACAGGAGGGGGAGTGTCAATTGGTATTGCAATTGGGGATGGAGATTTTTTTTCAACTCTAGTGCTGGGGAGGCTCTCGAGCTATGATCTTTGCTGAGGAGTGCTCGAACCTTACCTTCGGCCATGGGTTGAGTTGGAGGACCACGCGTCCCACGGGGGCTACAGGTCGGTGATTGCAGACCCGTTGGGGGAGCAGATCCAACGGGTCTGCAATTGATCCAGTAATTATTAAAAGTCTGATCTTGGATGTATATTCATATGTGTGTGTGTGTGTGTGTGTGTGCGTGCGTGTTATCTCATCTTCGCAAACAAACGACGCGGTAGCAGTAATTCCGGTAGACATTTTTCCCGTGGATTCCAAAACATCTTATCAGAAAATGCCATGCTTCTTTTTTCAAGTTAGTAATGAAAATGTTCAAAATGTTCTACAGCTATATTAATAGCAAAAGGATAACGAGGGATAAAATTGGACCATTAGAGAGACAGAATGGACAGCTATCTGCAGAGCCAAAAGAGATGGGGGGAGATATTGAGCAATTTATTTTCTTCGGTATTCACCAAGGAGAAGGATATTGAACTATGTGAAGTAAGGAAAAAAAGTAGCTATGGAAACTATGAGATTCAAAGAGGAGGAAGTACTGACACTTCTGAAAAATATGAAAGTGGATAAATCTCCAGGTCCTGATAGGATATTCCTTAGGACATTGAGGGAAGTTAGTGTAGAAATAGCATGAACTATGACAGGAATATTTTGAAATGTGATTAGAAACGGGAATAGTGCAGGAGGATTGGGCGTACTGCGCATGTTGTTCCATTGTTTAAAAAGGGTTCAAAGAATAAACCTAGCAATTATAGACCTGTTAGTTTGACGTCAGTGGTGGGTAAATTAATGGAAAGGATACTTAGAGATAATATATATAAGCATCTGGATAAACAGAGTCTGATCAGGAACAGCCAACATGGATTTGTGCATGGAAGATCATGTTTGACAAACCTTCTTGAATTTTTTGAAGCGGTTACTAGGGAAATTGATGAGGGTAAAGCAGTGGATGTTGTCTACATGGATTTCAGTAAGGCCTTTGACAAGGTTCCCCATAGAAGGTTGGTTAAGAAGGTTCAATTTTTGGGTGTTAATGGTGGGGTAGCAAGATGGATTCAACAGTGGCTGAATGGGAGATGTCAGAGAGTAATGGTGGATGGCTGTTTGTCAGGTTGGAAGCCGGTGACCAGTGGGGTGCCTCAAGGATCTGTGTTGGGTACACTGTTGTTTCTCACGTGCATCAATGATCTGAATGATGGGGTGGAAAATTGGATAAGTAAGTATGCAGATGATACTAAGATAGGTGGTGTTGTGGATAATGAAGTAGATTTTCAAAGTCTACAGAGAGATTTGGGCCATATGGAAAAGTGGGCTGAAAGATGACAGATGGAGTTTAATGCTGATAAGTGTGAAGTGCTACATCTTGGCAGGACAAATCAAAATAGGACGTACATGGTAAATGGTAGGAAAATTGAGGAATGTTGTGGAACAAAGAGATCTAGGAATAACTGCATAGTTCCCTGAAGGTGGAATCGCATGTAGATGGGGTGGTAAAGAAAGCCTTTGGTGTGCTGGCCTTTATAAATCAGAGCATTGAATATAGGAGCAGGGAAGTAATGTTAAAATTGTACAAGGCATTGGTGAGACCAATTCTGGAGTATGGTGTACAATTTTGGTCGCCTAATTATAGTAAGGATGTCAACAAAATAGAGAGAGTACAGAGAGATTTACTAGAATGTTGCCAGGGATCCAGCAACTATGTTCCAGAGAAAGGTTGAACAAGTTAGCTCTTTATTCTTTGGAGCACAGACAGGGGGGACTTGATTGAGGTCTTTAAAATGATGAAAGGGATAGACAGAGTTGACGTGGATAAGCTTTTCCCATTAAAGGGAAGATTCAAACGGCATGACAGGCGAATTAAGGGACGGAAGTTTAGGGGTAACGTGAACTTTTTTACTCAGAGGTGGCTGTGTGGAAGTAGCTTCCAGCAGAAGTGGTGGAGGCAGGATCGATTTTAACATTTAAAAGTAAAGTGGATAGGTATACGGACGGGAGGGGAATGGAGGGGTTATGGTCTGAGTGCAGGTAGATGGGACTAGGGGGAAAGCAAATGGTCGGCACGGACTGGAAGGGCCGAGAGGGCCTGTTTCCGTGCTGTAATTGTTATATGGTTATATGGTTATATGGTTCACTCTCTGTGTCCCTTCATGTGCCTCTGGGTCCCTTTGTGTCCCTCTGTGTGCCTCTGTGTCACTCTCTGTGCCTATGCGTCCCTCTCTCTCTCCACCCCCTCCCTCTCTAGCCACACCTGCAAGTTGGGGGCTATGCGTCAGTGGATAGCGCGGGGGATGGGGTAAAATGAGCGAATGAACAATATTAATATAATATCAAGGGGGTGGTTAGTGTGTTTGTGTGTATGTGTGTGTGTGTGTGTTTGTGTGTGTGTGTGTGTGTGCGCGCGCGTGTGTGTGTGTGCACGCGCGCGTGTGTGCGCGCGTGCATGCGTGCTTGCTTTCGTGTGTGTGTGTGTTTGTATGTGTGTGTGTATTTGTGTGTGTGTGTAGGATAGTGTTAGTGTGAACGGGATGATCGCTCGACGGCAGCGACACGGTGGGCTGAATGGCCTGTTTCCGCGCTGTAGTTGGGGGGAAGGGATGGTGTTGAAGTGGAGGGGAGAAACATAGCCGGGGTGAGGGGGAGGGGATCAAAGGGCACACCGTCTAAACATAGAAACATAGAAATTAGGTGCAGGAGTAGGCCATTCAGCCCTTCGAGCCTGCACCGCCATTCAATATGATCATGGCTGATCATCCAACTCAGTATCCCGAACCTGCCTTCTCTCCATACCCACTGATCCCCTTAGCCACAAGGGCCACATCCAACTCACTCTTAAATATAGCCAATGAACTGGCCTCAACTACCCTGTGGCAGAGAGTTCCAGAGACTCACCACTCTCTGTGTGAAAAAGGTCTTTCTCATCTCGGTCTTAAAGGATTTCCCCCTTATCCTTAAGCTGTGACCCCTTGTCCTGGACTTCCCCAACATCGGGAACAATCTTCCTGCATCTAGCCTGTCCCAACCCCTAAACCCCTCCTAGTCCTGGCAACATCTTCGGTGTGCCGAAGGAACAGTTTCCGAGCTGTCCGGGGGGGGGGGGGGGGGGGCAGGGGGGGGGTTGAAGGGGAGGAGAGAAAGATAGCCGGGATCAGGGGGTGTAGGGGCCGGAGGGGAGCGGGTCACAGTGACGGGGAGAGCGAATGTAGGGCGGCGTGGGGGAGGGGGATACAGCACGGGTGAATCAAGGCGCCGACGCACGTAGGCTGCCATATCCTCCACATGGATTGAGCTGCTCCGTGCACCTTTTGACACGATGACCTTCCGTAACCCCCCCCCCCCCCACCCCCCGCCCCATATAAATGAACAGTGAACTACTGGATTTCTACAAGAACGCGACCTGATTTATCATTGGGCATTCTCCCGTCTGGCCATGATCAACAGCGAGTCTGTGAAGAGACGAACCCGAGTCAGTGTGAGAGGACATTGTGAACAAATGACATAGGTGAAAAAAAAACAGGAACTGGGATAAATGATCCCGTGGAATATGACTATAATCACATTTATTAGCATTTGCACAATTATTAATTGTTTTTTTTTATTGTATTGTTGTTTCTGCCTGGTCTAATAGGAGGCAATATAATGAGCAAAAGGCTCATTCGACGAGCGGGTACGGGGAGAGACAGAGCAGCGGCATCAACCACCTTCTCTGCCCCGTTTACCCACTCCAGGCTCATCCCCTCTGAACGTACTCAGTACCAAACTCAACATTGTTAACAAACTCAACACTGACTCAGCAACAAACCCAACACTGTTATTTAACCCTTCGACAAGGGAGGTGCAGTTGTCGTGTGGCTGACCTCTAACCTCTGGGCGGTCATGGTGGCGCAGCGGTAGACTTGCTGCCTTCGCGCGAATGCAGCGCCGGACACGCGGGTTCGATCCCGACTACGGGTGCCGTTGCCTCTCCTTGTTGACTTTGTATTTGACTTCGATCCTCGTCTATAACGTTTAGTGATCCCGAGAACTTTGGACGTAGCTTTGTATTTTGTCCGTTTTATCTGTTCGATTCTTTTGAGATGATGTACTGATTTGGGGTGAACCGTCGATTTGAAATGCTCTGTGAAAGTACATGAAGACAGTATATGACGTATTGCCTTTGGGCTTTATAATAATTGATATGATTTGCAATTGAGCTTGAATGTGTGAGTTACCTCGGAATGGTTCCTAGTTCTGCGAAACTCTGTGTTCAGGCGCATTATTCTCGCAGTGAGAGTGAGAGCTATATTTTTCCGCCACTCCGTTGTGAGTCAAACATGGTCCTACCAGAAGACGATCGAATCCGTCGGGTCATTTTTTGTCTTAGTGGAACAACCCATGTGGTGCTCTTGGTGGTAGTGTGGTAATGGGGCGGGGATGGTTATCGTGGGAGGGCGGTTTGGGGTCCAAACACTGCCGGGGATACGGTGGGACAGAAGAAGAGATCCTCGTGGCGGAATCGGAGGTCATACCAGAGTCACAAGTGTCATCTGCAGATCTAATTCAAGAATTTTGTCCTCGTGGACATTTTTCATCAGGCTGGAAAAACGCCCCGGCCTACTTGATGCCACGAGTACCTACAGATAACATCGCGAAATACCTACGATGTACGATCTCGTACGACCTCGTGACGACATATTATGCTTTAAGAATTTAACCCTTTACACTCAACGTGATTTTTACAAACGATATGGATAAAGTTATTAACTTCCTTTCATGGAATGTGAACGGTTTCAACCATCCCATTAAGAGGAAATGAGAGTTTTGTGTAGACCAAATGCTCAGATTATCTTTGTTCAGGAAACCCATGTAAGGCAAGACGACAATCAACGACATTTCAAGATTTGGAAAGGACAGCAGTTTCATTCAAATTCACAGGCTAAGGTGAAAGGAGTCTCTGTTTTTATTGACTCCTCAATTCCGTTTATTTATTATGAAACAATTCCTGATCCATATGGTAGATTTTTGGTGATTATGGTGTCCTTCATAACCATAAATTTGCTATGGTGAATGTTTATGCACCTAATATTGATCACCCTGAGTTTTTTAAACAGTTAATTGCATCCTTTAATAATTTAAATGAACATTGTTTAATAATGGGTGGTGATTCTAACTGCTGTATGATCCCCTCGATGGACAGATCTGCATCTAATCGTGTGCTTCCAAATGAATCAGCTAGTTTTATCAATTATTTTTATAATTGACCGGAATGTTAGAAGTCTGGAGATTCCTACACCCAAATGACAAAGAATGTTCTTTTTTCTCTCATCTGTATCACAGTTACACTAGGATTGACTACTTTATAATAGATTCTCGGCTACTTTCACCGGTCACTGCATGTGAGTATGATGCAATTTTTATTTCTGATCAAGCACCATTGAAACTATCAATCAAACGACCTGATTCTATATTTAGTGCTAAACAATGGCGATTTAATGCTACTTTGCCTCAAGATCTAAATTTTGTTAATTTTATTGAAGATCAGATTGCTTTTTTCTTCATAACAAATTCTACTGCAAAATATCCAATGGTATAGTCTGGGATGCTTTTAAGGCATATATTCCTGGACAAATCATTTTATACTCCGTGGGATTAAAAAAACAAACTAAAAATGAAATAGGTACATTGGCTGATGAGATTAAAGAAATTGATTTTAAAAATATTCAAAAGCTCCTAGTTTAGAGCTCTACAGGAATAGAGTTGAACTACAATTGGGACATGATGTGTTATTAGTATCACCGATTGAGAATCAGCTACTGAAAACCAAAAGTCAATTTTACATAAATGGCGAAAAAAATTGTATATTACTCGCTAATCAGTTGAAAGCGGTGTCGGCCAAACGTCAGATTACTAAAGTGAGTAACCGGGATGCTACACTGACTGTAGACCACGAAGAAATTAATAAATCATTTCTGGAAGTCTATACCTCCCTATACCAATCAGAATTTCCTACTGATTCCAATATAATGCATGAGTTTTTAAAGAAACTGAACTTCCCAAATTGTCCACATGAGTCTCTGTTGTTAGACAAACCCATCACAGAGGACAAAATATAGAAAGCAATCCTTTTGATGAATTCTAGTAAAGCTCCTGGTTTAGATGGGTTCATATTGGAATTTTGTTAAGTATTTCTCAAGTTTACTGTCTCCCTGGCTATGCAAGGTTTCGAAAGAAACCTTTTTTAATGAATAGATTACCACTATCCTTTTATGAACATTTTTTTTACTTCTTAAAAAAAGACAAAGATCCTATAGAAGTGACATCATATAGACCTATATCACTGTTAAATGTAGATTACAACATTATTTCCAAAATATTAGCTGTGAGATTGGAAAATATTTTACCGCAAATTATTTCTGACGATCAGACAGGTTTTATTAAAAATCTTTACTCATATTTTAACGTTAGGAGATTAATGAATATCGTGTATACTGCGTTAAATAAAAAATGTTTAGAATGTGTCATTTCACGATGCTGAGAAGGCGTTTGATAGAGTAAATGGGAACATTTTAAGAGTAGTCCAATATTTATTTCTGGGATTAAGCTGATATATCATAACCCTCAGGCTTCCGTGCTTACCAATAATCAGAGATCCCCTTTTTTCAGGCTCTTTCGATGCACCACACAGGGCTGTCCGTTAAGTCCTTTAAAGTTTGATATTGCTTTGGAATCTTTGGCCACCGCTATTAGGGAATCCCGTAATATTTCTGGCATTGTCCGTGGGAATAAGACACATAAGCTTTTTCTTCATGCAGATGTTCTGTTATTATTCATTTCTAACCCTGAGAAATCTATCAGCGTTATAAAAAAGATAATCTCGTTTTTATCGTCAAATAAATCCAACCTGTGACATAAGTAATTCTGAAGTGGCCTCATTGACTCATACATATGTTTTGGTCCTGCCCAATTTTGGAAAAATATTGGAAAGACATTTTTGATATTCTGAAACTCTGTCATTTTAGGTATTGTTTTACAACCTCACCCTATTGCTGCAATGTTTGGGCTACCAATGCTGGATTCTATCCATCTGTCCCGGTCCGTCCGTCGGCTGATTGCTTTTACCACATTAATTGCCAGAAGATCTATTTTAATTAAATGGAAAGATTCCAATCCTCCGACCACACTCCAGCGGTACTCTGAAACTATATAATGTTTAAATTTAGAAAAAAATAGGAGTGACATTGTTGAATCCTTGGGTAAATTTGATAGGACTTGGGGAAGATTTATTCAACATTTTCATACCACATAAACTGTCCCCTCTCCAACTGTAATATATATATTTTTACTGGTATACGATGGAACGGACTTGACGACAAATAAGGACTTAAATTGTTGAAACTCTCTGCAGCCCAGATTGTGTTTTTTTTTTCTCTTCTTCTTTACTTAGCGGGGGTTTTGTCTTTTCGTTTTTTCTCTTTTTTTCTCTTTTTTTTCTTTTTTCTTTTTGTTTTTATACATATAAGTTATCTTTTAAACACTTAACTATATTTACATAGAGACCGGGACGTCTATATTCAATGTGTATGTTGACACTGGACTCATATTTAGGTTTAACCTGCCATTAATGTAACCCTGATCCATCAGTATCAATATCACTGTTATGTTTATCATTATTGTTTTGTTCTTTTGAAAAAACAAATAAAAAGATTATGAAATAAAGAAAGTGGGACAGGGGAGGATCCTCCGCGTGTCAGGGGAGAGGTGGGAGGGTGAGCAAATGGGATGGAGAGGGCACGGATTCCTAAACCCCGCGGCGCTGATTGCATTTCACAATCAGAGAAATGGGTGATTTCACCACTTCTTTGAACTGCTGCCTGAACTTAGTCTGGGTCACGGCGTAAAGAGCCGTGTTTGTGCAGCAGCTCAGGATCTCCAGCATGTAGCCCAGTTCGCCAATGGCTAATTCTGGATAGTTCCAGCTAGGAATTAATCCAGACAGTCTGAACCACACAACAAATATCGCATGGACCGCCCACAACACGATGAATTTCCCCGAGATGACCAGCAGTAAAATGAGGGATTTCCTGTGGCTCTCCATCTCCGGGTCTCTGCCACTCTCCCCACAGCTGGGACCCCGGGGTCTCCTGCGGGCTCTGCTCGCCACTAACACGTATCTGATGGTCGAAGGGTTCAACAAAACAATGAGGACAAATGGGGTCACAGGGGTGGTGAGATATTGGAGAAACACCCCGATTCCCCAGATCAGTGACTGTCGAACACTGTATTTTGCCCAACAAAGCCAGGGGCAATTAGATAGCAAATATATACCGTTCGACATAAAATACCAGAACGTGTTCTTTACACAGCTCAGCATGATCACTGTCCCCAGAACCACAGCCGCCGTCCTCTCGGTGCAATAGTTTGTTTTCAGCTTCTGGCACCAAATGGCCACAAATCGATCAAAGGTGAAGGTGACGGTGAACTAGACAGAACAGTCGGTGACGGTGTAAACCAAGAAGGCGTGGTAATTATACACCGGGACATGAACCAGAAACATAAATGCTTCCCAATCAGCAATTGGAATCTGCCTCAGTATCAGGTCGATAACAATGACCAGTAGATCGGCCGTTGCCATGGCCATCAGATAGCGAGTGACACCTGTGGAGAGATTGCACTTTCCCCGGGACAGGACTACAATCGTCAGCGTGTTCACTGTGAGGAGGGAAGTAAACAGACACATGACAGCGGACAAAGCAAACTCGGCAGATTCATCGCGGGCCAAATGAAATGCACAATCCAGTTCTGGAATTTTAGAAGATTGTCTAACGAGGCTGTCTACTATTAACTACTCAATGAAATAAATTATTAATGGTAAAATAACTGCATCTGCTCGATTACTTAATTGATGATAAGCAGCAGTTACGGTGGTTAGGATAAAGAATGAGATTGGTTTTTGACCATTACTCACTTCACCATGGGAGTTTAGCTCTTTGGTTCACTGTGAATCGGGTCAGATACTCGTCCTGCTCTTTAGTGTGGATCAATCAGCCCAGAATTCTCATTCTATTCATTGCCCAATGAGACCAACATTGGCCCCATTTAGTGTTTGTTAAAAGTTTGATTTAATGTACTTCGGTTTGTTTTATGTGGGGGGACGGGGGAAACTTTTTTCCAGGTTCTCACCTTCCCGGAGATGTGGTCATTTTTTGGATCACATTCTCAGGGCTCTGCGGCCTACGATCGATGGAGCTGAAAGCCGCCGCGGACTGTGGTGAGCCCCACCGCAGGGGCGCGGACTTGACATCGTAGCGGATCCCTTGCCCTGGATCGCTCCCACCGCAGACTTACCATCAAGGGCTCACAGTTTCGGGAAAGGCAAGTCAGGAGCTCCAATGGCGCACAAGGTTCGACCAGCCCCGATGCGAGGTTTGATCGCCCAGCGTGGGGGAGCTGACAACTTTCCGATGCAGGAGCAGAACGCCTCGATGCGGAGGGGCCCGAACCTTGA
The DNA here is from genome assembly GCA_035221665.1 of Okamejei kenojei. NCBI lineage: Eukaryota > Metazoa > Chordata > Chondrichthyes > Rajiformes > Rajidae > Okamejei > Okamejei kenojei. The sequence continues at coordinate 9,095,824 of CM069170.1, read as the reverse complement.
AGAGTTTCAAAACTCTTTAGATTCTGGATTAGTTCCTGAGGATTGGAGGGTAGCTAATGTAACCCCACCTTTTAAAAAGGGAGGGAGAGAGAAAACGGGGAATTACAGACCAGTTAGTCTAACATCGGTAGTGGGGAAAATGCTAGAGTCAGTTATTAAAGATGGGATAGCAGCTCATTTGGAAAGTGGCGAAATCATTGGGCACAGTCAGCATGGATTTATGAAAGGTAAATCATGCCTGACGAATATTATAAAATTTTTCGAGGATATAACTAGTAGAGTGGATAACGGAGAACCAGTGGAAGTGTTATATCTGGACTTTCAGGAGGTTTTGGACAAGGTCCCACATAAGAGAATAGTATGCAAACTTACAGCACACGGTATTGGGTGGTTCAGTATTGATGTGGATGGAGAACTGGCTGGCAGTCAGGAAGCAAAGAGTAGGAGTAAACGGGTCATTTTCAGAATGGCAGGCAGTGACTAGTGGGGTACCGCAAGGCTCAGTGCTGGGACCCCAGCTACTTACAATTTATTAATGATTTAGAGGAGGGAATTGAATGCAACATCTCCAGTTTGCTGATGACACAAAACTGGGGGGCAGTGTTAGCTGTGAGGAGGATGCTAGGAGGCTGCAAGGCCTGGCAGATGCAGTATAATGTGGATAAATGTGAGGTTATGCACTTTGGCGGCAAGAACAGGAAAGTAGACTATTATCTGAATGGTGGCCGATTAGGAAAAGGGGAGATGCAACGAGACCTGGGTGTCATGCTACACCAGTCATTGAAAGTAGGCATGCAGGTGCAGCAGGCTGTGAAGAAAGTTGGGGAACGTCTCAGCAGGAATCGTTCGCTTCAATGCCACCTGGGAGGAGGTAGGAGGCTACATATTGATCGCCAAGCACGACAGCAGTGGATTACAGCAGGAGAGCGAATTACAAGAACTGGAATGCCGCTAACGATTGTTTACCGCGTTATTAACATGAGCTGTGGATATGGAAGCAATGTAAAAATAACAAGCACAAAGGCTAAGCAACACGGTGATGAACAGTGTGAAACCTCTGATCCCCACAATCAGGCAGCATCAACACATTACCCATTGCTCTGTCGAAGATTTCTTGAAGGAACACGTCATGAATTGTTCGAGCTACAAACATTTATACCGGCTCCCGTAACTGCCATATGTCACCTGCTGTTGCGCGGGAATGTGGTCGGGAACTTACCTGGAGAAGCAAAAAGGGTGAGGATGGGATAAAAGACAGGCTGAATAGTTATGAGTAGACTGTAGATCCGATCACTTAAGCTGTACCTAGACTCAAAAATTTCATCGGCAAAATAGAAGATACTCTTCTCCATCGCGGTAACATCGACCGTTTTCAGAGACCGATCCATTTCTGTAACACCACACTCACTGTTCCTCGATTACACTCGGTGACATTCTCTTCACTCTCTAATATTCCCGGGTTCCTAAACATTCATCTAACATCCCACTTTATTGTACACAGATTTTATCCCTCTGTGGAGCAGCTGCTCTGTGTTGGTGATGGACGGAATGCTCTCACTAACACTCTCATATCCCATCAACAGGAATCGTTTTCATTGGAACTGGGAAATCTCCGGTGATACAACCTGTCTCCGTGTGGACTGACGTTAATTACACTCACTGAACAAACATCTACTGTTAACTCTTTTGTGTCCGGGCACAAAGTGCCTCACGGAAAGTGTAGCAGTCATCATGGGTGATGATATCCATTCTTTATGTTCTGTCGCGTGGACAGTTAATGCCGGGGAGCAATCTGCAGGGCTGATAGAATCCGCACCATCTCTCCGCAATCCCAATAATCGTGAGCAGTCGCCTGAAATCGGAATGTTCAGATTACTCGTTTCCATGAACGACTGCATTTCGGGAATCTTGATTCATTTAATCTGACATCTTGACATGGAGGACAGGCATTGGAAATTTTAACAAATGGACAGGCACCATTCATTATATTTAAATAGTGGATTTGGGCCCAGCCAACCATTTAGTAATAAAGACATCCATCAGATTGCTTTAAAAATATGTTCCTCTAACCTTAAACCGATGTCCTGTTGAAGATGATATTCCGATCATGGAGAAAAAAGGCGATCTTTGCTCTCCGTCCCTCGCATCCTGATACATTTCTTTCAGTTGACCACTCAACATCCATGGCAGTCGGGAAGATGTCACTTACTCCATTCTCAAGAGCCAAGAGTGTTGAATTGTCTCATGTACAGAGAACTCAACAATATTTGCTGCTTGCAGCAGCATAACACAGCTGTAAAGACAGCGCACACAAATAACACAAAGAACAAAAGAAAGTTCAATAAGCTAAAATAATCAATATTAGGGTAAATCCAAAACTGCAAGTCTCAAGCACAAACAACACTTCTCGTGGTTTATAGTCTAGTCGGTGTTTGTGGTGGTCAAGGAAAGAAACTGTTCCTGAAACTGGGGTGAGCACAGTTTGCAGAATCCGATATTCTTTGTCGGAGTTTTGAGAAACATAGAAACATAGAAACATAGAAAATTGGTGCAGGAGGAGGCCATTCGGCCCTGTGACCCAGCACCGCCATTCATTGTGATAATGGCTGATCGTCCGCTATCAATAACCCATGCCTGCCTTCTCCCCATATCCCTTGACTCCACTAGCCCCGAGAGCGCTATCCAACTCTCTCTTAAATCCATCCAGTGATTTGGCCTCCACTGCCCTCTGTGGCAGGGAATTCCATAAATTCACAACTCTCTGGGTAAAAAAGTGTTTTCTCAGCTCAGTCTTAAATGACCTCCCCTTTATTCTAAGACTGTGGCCCCCGGTTCTGGACTCACCCAACATTGGGAACATTTTTCCTGCATCTAGATTGTCCAGTCCTTTTATAATTGTATATGTTTCTATAAGATACCCCCTCATCCTTCTAAACTCCAGTGAATACAAGCCGAGTCGTTTCAATATTTCCTCATATGACAGTCCCGCCATCCCAGGGGTCAATGTCGTGAACCTACGCTGCACTGCCCCAATCACAAGGATGTCCTTCCTCAAATTAGGAGACCAAAACTGTACACAATACTCCGGATGTAGTCTCATCAGAACCCTATACAAATGCAGAACCTCGTTAACCCTGTACTAAAATCCTCTTGTTATGAAAGCCAACATTCCATCAGCTTTCTTCACTGCCTGCTGTACCTGCACGCCAACTTTCAGTGACTGGTGTACAAGGACACCCAGGTCTCGCTGTACCTCCCCCTTACCTAACCTCACCCCATTGAGATAATAATCTGCCCACTTGTTTTTGATGCCAAAGTGAATAGACTCACATGTATCTATATTATACTGCATCTGCCATGCATCTGCCCACTCACTCAACTTGTCCAGGACCCCTGCAACGTCCTAACATCCTCTTCACAGTTCACACTGCCACCCATCTTTGTGTCATCCGCAAACTTGCTAGTGTTGCTCCTAATTCCCTCTTCCAAATCATTTATATATATGGTAAACAGTTGCGGCCTCAACACCGAGCCTTGCGGCACTCCATTCGCTACTGCCTGCCATTTTGAAAAGGACCCGTTCCCTCCTACTCTTTGCTTCCGGTCTGCCATCCAATTTTCTATCCATGTCAACATTCTACCCCCAATACCATGTGCTCTAATTTGGTCACCAGTCTCCCGTGCGTGACCTTATCAAAGGCTTTCAGAAAGTCTAGATACACTACATCCACTGTCACCGCTTCATCCATTCTACTTGTCACATCTAAAAAAATTCCAGATGATTAGTCAAGCATAATTTCCCTTTCATAATTTCATATTGACTTGGACTAATCCCTTTACTGCTATCCAAACGCTCCATTATTACCTATTTAATAATTGACTCCAGCATCTTTCCCACCACCGAAGTCAGGCTAACAGGTCTGTAATACCCATTTTCTCTCGCTCCTTTCTTGAAAAGTGGGATAACATTAGCTTTCCTCCAATCCACAGGATCTGATCCTGAATCTATTGAACATTGGAAAATGTTCACCAATGCGTCCACTATTTTTAGAGCCACCTCCCTGAGGACCCTGGAATGCAGACCATCAGACCCAGGGGATTTATCATCCTTCAGTTCCATTAGACTACCCAATACTATTTCTCGCCTAATGAAAATGTATTTCAGTTCCTCTACCCCCTTCTGTCTTCCAGTACATCTGTGAAATTGTTTGTGTCCTCATTAGTGAAGACAGATCCGAAGTACCTATTCAACTCTTCTGCCATTTCCTTGTTGCCCATAATTATTTCATCTAGGAGAGAAACAAGACCATGGACAGTGTGGTGAGGATTCCAGATTATTGCTGGTTGCCATTTCATGACACTACCTCTTGTAGATTTATTAAATGATGGATAGTTCAGATGATGTATAGAACAGGTCGATGGCCGCCACGTGTTTTAATCTCTTTCATTCCTGGGCTTTCGAAGTGCCGAATCAGGCCCTGTGGCAACCGGTCAATATGATCTCTACCTCAGACCCGTAGAAGATCGAGAGGACTTTAGTCACCACACCGATGTCCTTTCTGGTCTAACAAAGTCAAGTCAATTGAATTTCTATTTCATTCCATGAATTTGCTGGGTGCACGACAGATCTTCATAAATATGCAAGGCAAGGAACATAAAGTTGTTGACTCTCTCTGCCATCGAACCGTCGATGAAGGCAGACTAATCAATCCTCGGCCTTCCTCTTCTAAAATCAGCTATATACAACATCGCAGCCACTTGCCCGGGGGAAGCAAATTGACGAAGAGCGTGTGAGGTGTCTTGGATTGGACCAGGGGGATAGGATGTAGTCCAGGTATGTGGAAATTAATTCAGTGGAGCAAGAACACGCTGAAACAATGGGTCTACCGGGACAGTCAGAAGAAGCACGTAAGGACTGGGTGGCAAATGCTGTGCCTCTTTTCAAGAAGGACTGCGGGGAACTATAGGCCGGTAAGCTTAACATCCGTAGTTGATAAGTTGCTGGAGAGTATTCTGAGGGATAGTATATGAATGAATGAATGAATGAATGAATGAATGAATGAATGAATGAATGAATGAATGAATGAATGAATTTTATTGGCCAAGTATTCACATACAAGGAATTTGCCTTGGTGAATTTACAGGCATTTGGATGGGCAAGGGTTAATTAGGTCAGTTTGGTTTTGTACGTGGGAGGTCGTGTCTCACAAATCTGATTGATTTTTTTGAAGACGTGAGCAAAAATTTTGATGAAGGCAGAGCGGTGGATGTTGTGTACATGGACTTTAGAAAAGCGTTCGACAAGGTGCCGCATAGTATGCTGCTCTGGAAGGTTAGGTATTGTGGGATCCAAGGAGAGATAGCCGGATGGATAGCAAATTGGCCCCATGGAAGGAAGCAGAGAGCCATGGTGGACGGTCGCTTCTCAGAATGAAGGCCTGTGACGCGTGCTGTGCCTCAGGGTTCGGTGCTGGGCCCGTTACTGTTTGCCATTGACATCATTGATTTGGATGAGAACATACATGGCAAAATTAGCACGTTTGCTGATGATGCAAATGTTAGTGGATTTGCAGATAATGAAGATGGTTGTGAACGATTGCAGTGAGATCTGTATCGATTGGCCAGGTGGGTAGAGGAATGGTTCATGGAATTTACTACAGAGAAGTGTGAGGTGATGCATTTTGGGACGTCGAACAAGGGCAGGGCCTAACCAATAAATGGTAGGCCTCTGGGTAGTGTTGTAGAGCAGAGGGATCTAGGAGTACAAGTGCATGGTTCCATGAAGGTCGAGTCACAGGTAGATAAGGTGGTCAAAAAGGCTTTTGGCACTTTGGCCTTCTTCAGTCAGGGTATTGAGTATTTAAGGTCGGAGGTCATGTTGCAGTTGTATAAGACGTTGGTGAGGCCGCATTAAGAATATTGTGCTCAGTTCTGGGCAACATGCTATAAGAAATATTTTTGTAAGCTTGAAAGGTTCAGAAATGAGTTCCGAGGATGTTGCCAGGACTAGAGGTATTGAGCTCCAGGGAGAGGTTGGGTGGACTGGGTCTCTATTCCATGGAGCGTAGGAGCATGAGGGGAGATCCTATAGAGGTGTACCAAATCATGTGAGGAATAGATCGGGTGGATGCACAGAGTTTTACCCAGAGTAGGGGAATCGAGGACCAGGGGACAACAGCTCAGGTGAAGGGAAAGATTTCATAGGAACTCAGAGGGGTTTACTTTTCTCCACGAGAGGGTGGATGGGTGCATGGGAAGTAGGGCTGCCAGAGGAGTGAGTATGATGAGGCTGGGACTTATCCCGTCATTTAAGAAACAGTTGGACAGGTACATGGATAGGGCAGGTTGGAGGGTTATAGGACCAAGCGTTGCTAGGACCAAGTGGGAACTAAGGTAAGCTGGGACATTGTATGGCCGGTGTGGGCTTGTTGGGCCGAAGGGCCTGTTTCCACAGTGTAATTACTCTTTGACTCGATGACTGTAAAATTGGAGCTACACTAAGGAAAGGACAAGCACTTGCTGTATGAAGTGGAAAATGTTACTTGAACCATTTGGAATTGAAATGTTTGTAGTTACGTACCGCTCTATCCAAGTGGGACGCAAATGCAATGGTGTTACATTTCGTGTGTCTGTCCCTTCTGCAGCACGAGCCATTAGAAATACATATGGGAAAATGAACTTTGTAAGTATGTTCAAAAATATTGCCCAAAAAAAATGTTTCAATTTTTATCTTGAATAGTGAATTTGACTCGTGGAAAAAAATCAAATAATGTCTTTGAATTTTTTTCACGAGTTATCAAGTTTCACTGGGTACCTGCCGTTAGCGCCACAGAGTGGACAAGTTGATCTCGCGCGGAGTTCCGACGTTTGCCCTGCGTTCCTGGTACGTGATCTACCACGAGTGAAAACTCGGTGTGACTCGTGGCCAACTCTCACCGTGAACAGGGGTTCAATATTCTATTTTTTTCTTCTCTAAAATACTAATTGTATCCATCTTGTTGTTTTTTTTTTTCGAAAAGCTTGATATGAAATTATCGATCTTCCAAATAAATGCCTTGAAAATTATATGATTCCCATAATAATTAAGGTGATATACCTTGGGGGTATCATTGGTCTCAAAAAAAAATTCCATCAGTTGTCTTAGATATCGCGAGGGAGTCCTGAAGATTGTTTTTACAATTTAGGATTGAATCTCCAAAACTATTTTCTATTGGTCAATTGGTTCTATTTTTAGATAAAATGTTAGAGGGGAATGGTCTGAAATAATGCTACGAATGGTATTTAGAAATTGATGCGAAGGGAATTAATTTTGTGTCCGCCAGATAGTAAATCAATGCGTGAATAGTAATTTATGTATCAGTGAGGATCAATGATGAAACTATTTAGCAAACATTAGGATATGTGTGTCTCTCAGTCCAAAGGATTAATGGCAAAACATAAAGTAAAATTCCTGGAGTGATAAAATTATTTTGACCAGGGTAAATAAGTCTAGAGAGCAGTAAATTGAAAGGTGAGATGCGTAAGGAATTAAAAGTATTATATATATGAATGCACGAAGTATAGAAGCAAGTAAAAGTAGATGAGCTTGAGGCTCAGTTAGAGGATGGTAGATATGACATTGTGGGGATTACTGAGACGTGGCTTGCAGCAGAGGATCGGGCCTGGGAACTTAATATTCAGGTTATACATCCTATAGAAACTAACACATGCAGGTGGGCAGAGGAGGGGGTAGCTCTGCTGTTAGAGGATGGAATTTAGTCCCTTGCGAGGGAAGACATAGGGACTGACGAGGTAAGAGTCACTGTGGATTGAGTTGAGGAATTGTAAAAGGCAAGAAGACACCAATATGTGTTGTTTTACAGACCCCTAAATAGATAGCTCGGAGGGTTAAGTTGCAGCAGGAGTTAAAACTGGCATGTAACAAAGCGGTAATGCCACTGTGGTTGATGGGGGTATTTCAATATGCAGGTAGACTGGAAAATCCAGGTTGATTCAGGACCCCAAGAAAGAGAGTTTGTAGAATGCCACTGACGAAGATGGGTATTCTTAGAGCAGCTTGGTATGGAACAGACACCAGAGAAAAAGGCAATTCTGGATTAGTGGTAGTCCAATGAACCAGAAGAGCTCGAGGTAAAGATGAAATAAGAGAACATGCAGGTAAAGGAACCCGCTTGGATGAGGTAGTTATCATAAGTATTGAGTCCGTTTAATCTGCAATTTGAGAAGGAGAACGTTATAAATCTGAACTGGCAGATGATGCATTTGAACAAAGGGGACTAAGAAGGCATGAGGGGAGCAGGCCAGAGTAGACTGGAAAGGGATCCTAGCAGAAATGACGGTGGAACAGCAATGCGCAGGAATTACTGGGCAAAATCTGAAGACGCAGGATCATTTCATTCCTTAAAAGGAAGAAAGATTCTACAGTGAGTAGTAGGAGGCAACCGTAGATGACAAGAGAAGTTTGAGAGGAATGGAATAAAACAAAAAGAAAGGATGTATAACACAGCAAAGCGTACGAGCCGTGAAGCGAGGCGGATTGTGGGGTTTGAGAAGAGCATGGGTATTTAACGATGGCAGGAACGAAACAGGTTACTCTCTCACCTCTTTCACATAATAAGGAGTATCTCTACTCACTCTTACGGACATACAGGCTTAACAAGATGAAGTACGAGGGGAAGCTGGCCCAGGAATATAAAGGACAGGAAAAGCTACTTCTTTAGTATATGTTTAAGGGAAAAAGATAGCAAAGGTCAAATGTGGGTCCCTTGAAGGCAGACACAAGGTGACATATTATGGCCAACAAGGAAATGGCAGGAAGAGTTTGAACAGAGTACCTTGGATCTGTCTTCCACTAAGGAGACCATAACAATCTCCCAGAAGTACTGGAGGACAGAGGATCTAAGGTGTAAGGAACTGAAGACATTTTTCATTAGGCAAGAAATTGTATTGGTAGGCTAATGAGGGCTGAAAGGATGATAAAACCCCTGCGCCTGATGGTCTGCATGCCAGGGGTCCTCATGGACGGGGCTCTAGAAATGGGGACACATTGGTGATCATTTTCCAATGTTTCAATAATTCAGGATCAGTTCCTGTGGATTGGAGATAGCTAATGTTAACCCATTTTTCAAGAAAGGAGCGAGAGAGAAAAGGGGAATTACAGACAGTTTATCCTGACCGTGGGTGGAAAGATGCTAGAGTACAATTATTAAGGAGGTAAATAAATGGGTCATTTGTATAGCAGTAAAAGGACTAGTCCAACGTCAACATGGATTATGAAAGGGAATCCTAGCTTGACTAATCTTCTGGAATTTTTTGAGATGTGACAAGTAAAATGGATGAAGGGGTGCCAGTGGGATGTAGTGTATCTAGACATCTAGTCTTTAAGAAAAGTCCCCTTATTGATAAGGTCCCGCACAGAGACTAAAATTAGGCACGATGGTATTGGGGGTAGGGTGTTGACGTGCAGGGTTTAATGCTTTGGGACGCCGGAAATCAAACGAGTAGGTGACTTCCCTAGAAGCTTTATATTACATAGAATTCGGCAGCAGCATTATATGAGGTGATGGAACAGTATCCAAGCAGCAGGACTCGGAAATTCTTGGGCCACAACTGTTATCCCCGCAACATATTAATGAATGGGGAAGAAGGTGAATATAGGACGCAAACACAAATATGCTAAGGTGTGTGGATGACACAAAGCTGCATGGGGGCCCGGCAGTAGGAACTGTGCAGCGATGGATGAAAATGAGGGATGCAGGAGTTGAACGATGACCTGGACATTTAGAGTTACGTGAGGGCAGATGCGTAGGAGCCAGATGGCAGTATAGCTAAAGATGCAAATGTATCTGAGATTTAAACCCCACTAAGTCCTGGGCACAATAAGAAGTGGGCATATTATTATCTCCATAGCGGGTTAGGATTATATAAGAGGGGAGGTGCAAAGCGAGATCCTAGTGTGGCTTCGGTGCAACCGCGGGTCACAGCAACATGTTGTGCAGAGTGCAGGTACAGCAGACATGTGACAATAAAGTCTTAATGGACAGTGATGCGGCCCTCATAACAAGAGGAACATTTCATATAAGGAGCAAAGAGGATCTTCCTGCAGATTGTAAAGGACCGTCTGGTGAGACCACAAATACCTGGAGTAGTTGTGTAACAGTATTATTGACACCCCTAATTCTGAGGAAGACATCCATTGTGATTGAGTGCAGTGCAGCACGTAGGTTCCCCGAGATTGAATCCCTCGGGAAAGGCGGGACTGTCGTATGGGGAACGATTTGACAAAAGACTAGGCTTGTATTCCACTGGAGTTTAGATAGGCAGAGGGGATCTTAAAAAACAGCGACATAAAACATCTACTAAAAGTAGGACTACGGACAAAGCTAGATTGTAGGAAAAATTGTTCTAATGTATTACGGCGAGTCCCACGAACCAGGGGCCACAGTCTTTAGAATAAAAGGGGATATCATTATAAGACTGAGGATTGAGGAAAAAACGATAGTAAGTCTGTTCACACCAGAGAGTTTTTGAATTTACTGGAATTCCAGAAGTCAGACGCCCGCGCAGTGCAGGCCAAATCACTGGATGGATTTAACAATGAGGAGTTGGTTAGCAAAGCTCTCTCAGGCTTGGATTGTGGAGTACGAAGGGATATGGTACGAAGGCAAAACCACGGGTATAATTAGGTCATGCGCGACCGATTCAGCTATGATCACAATGAAGTGGCGTCGCGGTGACTGGAGCTCGAAGGGCCGAATGGCCTCCACGTCTAGACTTGCACCTTCTATTTTTCTATGATTACTATGTGAACCAATTCATGTGCATTTCCTTATAACCAAAAGAAGCGAAACAGATCGAGACATAGTGCTCGTGCCATGCGGTGTAAACCAACTAAACGACCCACATGGATCCCTAATATTAGCTCTAGGACATACCAACGAATTTGACTCCTTCTACAAACCAAAGCCATGTGATTTCGTGAAAATCTCAGTGTGTCAGCAAGAAGAGCCCAAAAAGCTTTCAAAGAATTTAAAAGAAATCCTTCAATAGCAGGCTCCCCGGAGGCACTAAGCGAAACAGGCCTCGTCATACTGAGCAGATCCCTTCCAACATTACAGCGTACCATCCTTTCCAAATGAGCAACAGCTGTCCCTCGACCAAAAACATGGGATAAGCACTAGCGACAATATGTGCAACGACGAGGCGCTTCGTATACCTCTCAAACGTTGGAGACCAATAGCTGTCCATGATGAGGACCATCCAATAATTCACCCACATCTAAACGCAATCGTATAGATTTACACTGTATTGCAAAGAACCTGAGACCTTAACAGCAGGAAGATCTAAATGTGTGTTCAGTTCCCATTTCGTGGCTGCCTTGTTAAGGACAAGCTACAAACTCGAGGCATCTGACAATGCTCGTCAAAACAAATAATGAAATCCTATCTACAGCTAAATAATCCAAAAATCTCCAGTTCAGATAACTGAACAAGCTATTAATCCGTAAAGAGTCTTTCCTCTCATTATTCAACCACCAGAGAACAGTCCAAATCATGATATAAAATTCTGTATTGTAATACAGCGGAGAAACATCGTGTGAGGGAGAAGATCTGACAGGATGCTCCTATAGTACCAGAACCTGATCTGCACATTATAAGATGTGATGTGGAGAGTTCATCTATTGGAGACCCCTAACCGGTATAACTCGAAGACGTTTTCTGGAGATACGCTATTCATAACAAGACAACAGGATTGAGACTGCGTGTATGGAAGGCACTGTGCCCATTCAGAGTCTTCTTTATTCACCCCTTAGATTCAGCTCTACCAACTGGACTGAGCCTCAGTATCAAACTTTAATCAAACGTGAGCATATGTACCTGCAGTTGGACAGAGATCTGAAAGTGACAACTATCATAAACAGACTTCTAGCTATGCTATATTGGGGTAGTACACTATTTGAGGACACATATAGATGGAGGAATCCAATAGTCGAGAATAATCCTGATCCTCAAAATAACTCAGGAACCTCGAAACTATCTTCACACACAGCAAATTGAGGTAAACTCCAATTTTATTTCAGACGCTTCTGCTGCTAACCCAGGCAAATCTCAATAATGAACACTTATCTCTCCACTAAAACAAAGGGCCAGACCCAGTTATAGATCAAAGGGAGACTCGTTGTGCTGACCCAACAGCAAGGAGGGTTATCCCGGTAACGCAAGGATGATAGTACCAAAGATGATAGACAAGCAGATTAAAAGTTCAGGTAACAGAAAGTCTCGCCTCCCGAAAATAGAGCACAATGCCCAACCACACCCAGGAAATGATTCAGTTGACAGGAAGAAGCTCCCGAAGGCAATTAGAAAGATTCCATTGGAGAGTAAACGAATATAGATAGCATGTTCAGGATTTAGGGTCCTCTCCATCTTGTCATGCCGGCAGACATGGTATCCTAGAAAACCTCTTTCGCAGTTTGAGGTTTGGAGCTGCATAGCTATGCTATATTGCGACTCCTACATCGTGTCGAGGAAGCATAGAGCAATGGTGATTAGCTCTATTCAGTCCACCTTGGTGTACGCGGCAACCAAGATTTCAGCAAACTTTTAGCAGACCAAAGAAATGAGAAGAAAAACTGTTGAATTTTATATTTGTCAGAAATATAATCCTGGAAAGAAGATGTGCTTTATGAGGAATGAGAATGCGAAACACACCTTATGCCCACACGGGCCCAAACCCTTATGAAAACTCTTACAAACTGGCAATGATATTTCGCTAGCAAGACAAGTGCCCTAATGATATAGGGTAAGGGTACTTATGTGATTGAGCGAGTCAATTATGCAGCAAAATCGGATTCGAGGCGCCATATCAACCCAACACTTGATAACAGAACAGACGTGCTATCTGTATGTCCCAAAGGCGTGCCTTAACTTGCCGAGTGAAATTTATCCCGCAGAGAGATAAGTTCATCAATTACAATTTTGGTGCTTAAAGCTCTGACATGTCCTCCATCTTATTCATTCGGGCAAAGCTTTACAAAAGGAATTCTGTGAACAGCTGAAGCATGACCAGCAGCGAAACTATTCCACTGTGCTTGATCGACCACAAATGGAATAAATAGGGCTGCTGGACTTTCAAAACAGAAGCAAATCATCACA
>CM069170.1:9051141-9082170 GCA_035221665.1 Okamejei kenojei | reverse complement strand
GAACCCCCCCACCCCCCCCCCCCCCCCCCCCCCCCCCCCCCCCCCCCCCCCCCCCCCCCCCCCCCCCCCCCCCCCCCCCCCCACCCCCCCCCTCCACCCCCCCCCCTCCCCCCCCACCCCCCCCCCCCCACCACCACCCCCCCCCCCCCCCCCCCCCCCCCCCCCCCCCCCCACCACAAACTGGCCGAGCAATATTGGAATTGGTGGAGAGGTGGATATTGCATTGTGGGACCACCCTCGAGGTGTGAAGCTGGGACCCAACGGGTCCCACTTAGTATAGCCTTATTATAACACTCTGACTCCTGGATGTTTCCTTGTGGGGATGCTTGCTTGAACTTTTTCTTTGATTCAACATTCCTCGAAAAATTATTCCGGTAGGGATTTTACCTCATGATATAAAAAACATTCCCTCATCCTTGATTTGATTCATTTTAGTTCCCGAGTTTTTTACTAGTAATTGTGACAAACCTGACATATTTTTAAATCTAAGTGTCTGAAAGCAAAGCTGGATGTCGTCACAATGCCTTTGCTCCTCGCGGCACTGCCTTCCGGCGTTGAAATCACACCTCCCGCTACCACCCCCACCCGTACTTCTAAGATGCAGAACGAACAAGCAAGTTCTACAGGGTCCCGACGTGCTTCCGAATGCGATTCGAGAATTTCCAAGCCACTGAACACAAAAGTACGCTCGCGCCTCGGCTCGGATTTCCGACAGAACCTGAGATAACCCGAGTAATGACGTCGCAAAGAGGCTCTACGACTGGGTAGAGGCTGCCTCTACCCCTCGCCCTCCCTCTCTACCCTCTCCCCGGGGCAGGGAGAAAGAGAGATGAGAGGAGGAGAGGATAGGGGTGGATGGAGATGGGGATGGAGAGGATGGAGAAGGGGCCTCCCTAACCTGGCATCCCCCCTCTCTGCCCCTCCCCCTTTCTTTGCCCCCCTCCCTCCTCTCTTGCACCTCTTCCTCTCCAGGGAATGGGGAATTTTGGGATGGATGGGTGGTGGTGGAGTATTGCATTCAGAACAGCCTGCCCTGTGACGCCACCCCCCACCCCTCAATCTCAAAACCCCCTCCCTCTCCTTCTCTACCCCTTTCCTTTCCTCTCCACCCCCCTCTCTTAGCAGTTTATGCATGTGGACTAGGGTGAGGGAATGGGGTGGGAAAAGGAGGAATTAATAATATTAATATAATATCAAGGGCGGGTTTAGTTAGTGTGGGGGTGGTTAGTGCGTGTATGTGTGTTGCTGAATGATGCATCCCCCCAAAAAAAATGCACATTGAGGTGGAGGGACATAAACGGGTCCCCCGATGGTTATTTCACCTTAAAAAGATGCTCATCAGATTCCTTTAAATCTTTTCCCCTTTCACCTTAAAAATATGGCAGTGTTGGAAACAGCCCCTTGGCTCATTTGCCAACACCGGCCAACATGTTCCAAGCATACACTAGTCCCTCCTGCCCGCATTTGTCAATATTCCTCCAAACCTCTCTAGCCATGTACCTGTCCAAGCGTTGTGATTGTCTGGTCTAACTGACCTCCTCCGGCAGCTCTTTCCATACATCCCCACCACCCTCTGTGTGGAAAAGTTGCCCAGCAGTTTCGTATTAAATATTTTTTCCCCTTCACCTTCCTGATGGGCCATTGGCTGTGGACTGGGTATCTGACTGGAGCATGGACGGTGAGCATGGAGGGTGATAGACCCACCGTTGAAGGGAAAAGGGGAGAAGAACAAAATGGGGGGGGGGGGGGGGGGGGGGGGGGGGGGAAAAGGGGGACCCGGCGGTGCAGGGGAAACACAAGGGGGTGCCGGGGTGCTTTGTAACTTTGTCGTAGGTGGCTGCCTTTGTATACATTGGGTACGCAGCAAAGGATTTCACTGTGCCTCGTCACATGTGACAATAAAAGTAGTTCCCTATTAAACCTATGTCCTCTGGTCCACGATTCCCCTACTCTGGGGCAAGAGACTGCATCGACCCGACATATTCATCTCATGATTTTATAGCACATCTTTTGAGGTCACCCCTCATCATGGAATAAAGAAAAGTCCTATCCTGCCTCAACCTCTCCTGTACCTCAGGCCCTACGTAGTCCTGGCAACATCCTCGTGGAATCTTCTCCGCACCGTTCCCTCCTCCAGCGTCAGCGTCTCCATCCCCCATCTCTTTTCTCTCACCCCCTCTCTTTCCTCACGTCGCTCCCTACTCCAGACTTCTCTCGGACCCCTCTTTCTCTCACCCTTTCTATTCTCGTTATTAACCCACTATCTCCCTCTCTCTTCTTTCCCCCTCTCACCTCCTCTCTCTCTCACCCCTCTCCTCCTCCCACTCTCCTCCGGCTCTCCCAACTCCCCTCTCCCAATAATCTCCGACATCCTGCAATAATCAAGAATCCACTGATAGAAATTTGAAGTTACAAAGTCACCTCTGGGCAACAATTCACGAAGGCTTGTCATCATAGGCAAAGCACCGCCTGCTTATTCACAAAAATAGCTATCTTTAGATTTAAAAAAAATATTTTTATTCATAAAAATATCCTGATGTATGTAGATACAGGATGAAGGACGAATGTCAAAGTGAAAAAAAAAAAGGTGATTATCGGCGGGATATCACCGGGTGGGAGTTGTTTTACTACAATAGTTAACTTCAGGTAGTCCCTGCTTTCTTCCTTCTAACCTTCCCCCCCCCCCCCCCCCCACCCCCCGCTCTCCCGCCACAGCTCTCCCACAGCCCACTGTCCCCCCCCTGCCCTCTTCTTTTCTTCTTCCCACCACCCCCATATCAGTCTGAAGAAGGGTGCCAACCCGAAAAGACGCCTATTTCCTTCGCTCCATTGATGCTGCCTCACCTGCATTTTTGTCTACCTATGATAGAACAGGAGGGTACACAAAAGGCTGGAGAAACTCATTGGGTGCAGCAGCATCTAAGGAGCGAAGGAGATAGGCGACGTTTCGGGTCGAGACCCTTCTTCAGACTGGTTAAGGATCAGGGAAACGAGAAATATAGACGGTGATGTGGAGAGATAAAGAACAATGAATGAAAGATATGCAAAAAAGCATCGATGATAAAGGGAACAAGCCATTGAAAGCTGTTTGTAGTGTGAAAATGAGAAGCTAGTGCGACTTGGGTGGGGGAGAGATAGAGAGGGAGGGAATGCCAGGGCCCGAGGACTAAGGAAGAGGTGGGAAGGGGAGGAGACAGTCAGGGTTAACAGAATTGAGAAAATTCAATGTTCAAGCCCAGAGGATGCAGACTTCCCAAGCGGAAAATGAGGTGCTGTTCCTCCAACTTGCGGTGTTGCTCACTCTGGCCATGGTGGAGGCCCCGAGAGGTCGGATACGGAATGGGAGGGGGAGTTGAAATGCTGAGCCACCGGGAGGTCGGGTTGGTTATTGCAGACCGAGCGGAGGTGTTCAGCGAAATGATCACCAAGCCTCCACGTGGTCTCACCGATATAGATCAGCTGGCATCTGGAGCAGCGGATGCAGAAGATGAGGTTGGAGGAGGTGCAGGTGAACGTCTGTCGGACCTGGAAGGACTGCTTGGGTCCCTGAAAGGAGTGGAGGGGGGAGGTGAAGGGACAAGTGCAGCATCTCTTGCGGTTGCAAGGGAAAGTGCTAGGGGAAGGGGTGGAGCGGGAGGGAAGGGAAGAATTGACAAGGCAGACGGGGGGGAGATGGGAAGATGTGGCGAGTGGAGGGGTCACGTTGGAGGTGGCGAAACTGGCGGAGGACTATGTGTTGTATGTGCCGGCTGGTGGGGTGAAAGGTGAGGACCAGGGGGACTCTGCCCTTGTTGCGAGTGGGGGAATGGGAGGAGAGGGCAGTGTTGCTTTTTTTGAGGTCAAGGAATGGTAGGGAAATTGCGGAAATGGTCCAAGTGTATTTGAGTGCCGAATGGAGGTTGGTGGTGAAATGGATGAAGTCAGTCAGTTGTTTGTGGGTGCAGGAGGTGACACCAAAGCAGTCGTCGATGTAATGGAGGTAGAGGTCGGGGATGGGGCCCTGATACGCCGAGAACAAAGATTGTTCGATGTACCCGACAAAGAGGAAAGCGTAGCTGGGGCCCATGCGTGTGCCCATAGCTACGCCTTGCGTTTGGAGGAAATGGGAGGAGTCAAAAGAGAAGTTATTAAGGGTAAGGACCAAAACTCCGCTAGGCAGAGGAGGGTGACAGTGGACGGGTATGGTTTGCTCCTCTGGTCGAGGAAGAACCAGAGGGCTTTGAGCAATGAGGGCAGATGATCAGGCATGATCATATTGAATGGCGGTGCAGGCTCGAAGGGCCGAATGGCCTGATCCTGCACCTAATTTCTATGTTTCTGTTTCTATGAGACATGGAACAGACCTGTCATTGTGACGGGACACCAGTGGGTGGGAGTGTTGTCCACCTAATAAAGGTCCGTGTTCTCTATTTTAGTATTGTCTTATATTCCCTTGCATTTTATCCTTATAATGTAATAATATCTTTATATATCCGGAGGGTTGGGTTAGTGAATGGAGAACCAGCATTTGGATTATTGTGAGCAGTTTTGGGCCCCATATCTGAGGAAGGATGTGCTGACATTGGAGAGGGTTTGTGTAGTTCCGTTTAGTTTCATTTAGATATACAGCGTGGAACGATACAATGTAACTTTATTTATGTTCGGAGGAAAAGTGATCTGATGACAGCCACAAAAACACAAAATACATGAAAAATAGAAAATAGGTGCAGGAATGGGCCATTTGGCCCTTTAAGCCAGCACCGCTGACCACAGGATGGCTGGTCATCCAGAATCAATACCCCGTTCCTGCTTTCTCCCCAAATCCATTGATTCCGTTAGCAAACTGTCTCTTGAAAACACCCAGTGACTTGCCCTCCAGGGCCTTCTGTGGCAGAGAATTCAATAGATTCACAACTCTCTGGGTGAAAATGTCTTTCCCCATCTCAGTCCTAAATGGCCGACCCCTCATTCTTAAACTGTGACCCCTAGTTCTGGACTCACAACATCAGGAACATTTTGCCTGCATCTCTGCCTGTCTCTTCCCTAAGAACTTTATATGTATAAAATGTCCCAATCCACAAACCTGTCCCTATGACTTTTAAATGTGGTGATAGTTCCTGCCTCAACTACCTAATTTGGCAACTTATTCCAAATATCCACCACCCTTTGTGTGAAAACGTTGCCCCTCAGGTCCCTATTACCAAAGTTCCCCTCTTATCGTAAAGCAAGGTCCTCTTCTGTCCAAAATTGCACACAATATTCAAAATCTGGCCTTACCAGTGCTTTATAGAGCCTCAGCATTACATCCCTGTTTTTGCATAGAAGCCCTCTTGAAACAAATGCTAGCTAGAATTAAGTTTGCTTTCTTTACTACTGAATCGATTTACAGATTAACTTTTTGGGAATCCTGCACCAATACTCCCAAGTCCCACTGCATATCCGATTTCTGGATTTTCACCCAATTTAGAAGCTAGTCTTCGCCTTTATTCCTACTACCACAATGCACGACTCCACACTTTGCTGCACTATATTCCATTTGCCACTGCTCTGCCAACACTCTCAACCTGTGCAAGTCCTTCTGCAGAGTCCCTGCTTTCTCTACACTACTTGCACCTTCATTTTCGTATCATCCGCAAACATTGCCACAAACCCTCCAATCCCCTCGTTCAAATCATTAATATACGTGAAGAGTAGCGGCCCCAGCACCGAGCCCTAAGGAACTCCGCTAGTCACTGGCAGCCAACTAGAAAATGCCCCCTTTATTGCCATTCTTTGTCTTCTGCCATCCTGCCAATCTGCTGTCCATGCTGGTTTCCGGGATAGAAAGGTGTGGAGAGAATTGGGGGCAGGGGGGAGATGGAGTGGGTGGAAGGAGGGTGGGGGAGGAGAAGGGTGGGGAATGAAGGGGAAACATGAGGGGGTAGCACAAAGGCAGAACAAGAGGAGGAATGAGAACTAGGGTGTGTGGGGAGGAGGTGGGGGCAGCTGGAAGGGGGAAAAGCAGGAGATGGGGGAAAGCAGGAGACGACAGCAGGATGGGGCAAAGCAGGAGAGGGGGAAAGCAGGAGAGGGGGAAAGCAGGAGAGGGTGGAAAGGCAGGAGAGGGGGGAAGCAGGGAGAGGGGGAAAGCAGGAGAGGGAGGACAGCAAGGAGAGGGGGGGGGACAGCAGGAGAGGGGGGGAACAGCAGGAGAGGGGGGAGACAGCAGGAGAGGGAGGACAGCAGGAGAGGGGGGCAGCAGGAGAGGGGGGGCAGCAGGAGGGGGGACAGCAGGAGAGGGGGGGGACAGCAGGAGAGGGGCAGCGAGAAGTGGGGTCATCAGCAGAGGGGAGAAGCAGGAGAAAGGGTGAAAGCAAGAAACGGGGAAAGCAGGAGAGGGGGGGAAGCAGGAGAGGGAGGAAAAAGCAGGAGGGGAATGCAGGAGAGAGGGGAATGCAGGAGAGAGGGGAAAGCAGGAGAGGGGGAAAGCAGAAGAGGGGGAAAGCAGCAGGGGGGAAAGCAGGAGAGGCAAAAGCAGGAGGGTGGAAAGGAGCAGGGGGGAAAGCAGCAGGCGGGAAAGCAGAAGGGGGGAAAGCCAGCAGAGGGGGAAAAGCAGCAGGGGAAAGCAGCAGAGGGGGAAAGCAGCAGGGGGGAAAGCAGGAGAGGGAGAAAAGCAGGAGAGGCAAAAGCCGGAGGAGGGGGGAAGCAGTGAGCGGGGAAAGAAGGAAGTGGTGGAAAGAAGGAAGGGTGGACAGGAGGGTGTCAGGAGGGGCGGCGGGGGGACAAGAAGTGGGGGCAGGAGGGGGGACAGGAGGGGTGAAAGCTAGAGTGGGGCGAGCTGGAAGGGGGGCAGCTGGACTGGGTATTAGTAACCGAGACATCAAAAACAAATGACAAGTTTAAATTTTAATAAACCATTTACGATTAATTTACAGACGATAAAGCAGTAACAGACATTGCTGTGTGAATGAACAGTTTGAACAATGTTGCAGCTGCTGTTGTCACCATCAATCCACAGCAGGAGCTGATAAAATCACTTCTGGGATTCTGCAGGTCCCACTGCAATTCCCCCATCCCCCACTGGAGGGCAGCACCAGATATCCGGCATCAGCAGCAGCGCCATGTACCCGGGTCACGTGACAGCAGGCAGGGCCGCCTCTGACGTCACAGCCGGGCCGGCCCGGGAAGCGTTGGGGTTTAAAGGGGAGGGCGGCCGTTTAAAGGGGAGGGCGGGGAATCGGCCAACAATATTCCCGTCCCCAGGGCGGTGACTTGTACACCCCAAGATGTTCACACAAACACTCTCAGTCCGGGTCTGGGTTCCTGCAGCGACCTCAGTTCCTTCTTTCCGGTCGGACAGAACTTATTCGACCCCAGCCTGAAACAAGTCGAGGAATAAAGATAAAATAAACAGATGAAACAACAGTGTCAATAACAGGGACTGGGGTTAATATTTCAACAACACTGTGAGATATGCAATGTGCTCACAATCACAACTCAAAGACTAAATCTTGGAAGCAAGAGATTCTTTATTTTCGAGTCTGCAGAATCGGGTGCCTCTCCAAGTTGAGACACACCGAAGTCAGAAGAGTCATCCCCCTTTATACACACAATTCTACATCCAACCTCCTCTCCTTGGACCCGCTCCAATCAGACACAGAGGTGGACAACCTGTAGGTACTTCCCCCAGTACCTCCCACATCATACATCGCATGTTCATGGTAATGAGCAGTTTCTTGACCAGGGGTGTGTTGTAATATTCATTTATTTTATTAAGCATGCTCAGTTGTTCATGACCTATCCTAAGTTTTTCTCACCTCCAAGTGAACCCTCTCAGTCCTCCTATATCAGCACTAAAGCTAAGCTATAGTGACAAGGGTCCCATCTATCACCCCATTCTACTGATAGGGATCTATCTACCATCACTCCCTTCTACCGCTATAATGCTATCACTTCTTACTCAAGGATGGGCCTGGTAACATTTATACACAGCTGTTGTCAGAACCCTCTCCCTGGCCCCTATCGGTTTGAATCCTTTTTAAAGCACCTTACAATAGTGGGGTTTAATCACTTTATCCCTCACAATCCTCCCTTTTTCTTTTGCTACGCATCTATTGATTAAACCTTCAATTTCAAGCTCCTTCAGTTCGAATTGACGTAACATTGTCCTAATCTCCTTTTCTGTGGATCCTGGACCTTCCCTGGTCGCATTATCATTATTTTCTCTATTTCCCCTTTCTCTCCCATAGGCGTGACTACAGCCTGCATCTGACATACTCCTTGTAATAAGTTCCCTAAAAACAAGGGATGCAACAGGGGATAAAGATAAGTCCAGCCTCTGCACATAGAAACACGAGGTCCCACCGTTCTCCACCATGTTCCTCCACCATGGAATCCACCATCGGGTTCCCATAATTGAATTCCACTTCTGTATTGGAATGTGCCAATACATGTGCCAACTTACGGATTCCTTCTGATATGTCCATCACTGCCTGTCCATTATCATCGATGTTTAAACAGCCATTAGAGAGGTTGAATTTCCG
The DNA here is from genome assembly GCA_035221665.1 of Okamejei kenojei. NCBI lineage: Eukaryota > Metazoa > Chordata > Chondrichthyes > Rajiformes > Rajidae > Okamejei > Okamejei kenojei. Next base: position 9,073,669 of record CM069170.1, on the reverse strand, counting down.
CATACCCCTCCTTCTGCCAGGAGGTTAATCTAGGGCCAACCGGTTCTGGTATATTGCTGCTCTCATCTGTGTCTGCTGCTTTGCCAGGCATCTCCAGTGCCCCCGCAGTTTGGTTGGTAATTACTCCAGTATGCCTAAAGTTTTATGATCCGGTTAATTTGTATACCGGGGTTCGGTGGCCCCAGGATCCATCCTGTGCCCAAGTGGCTGGTCCATGGTATGAGATGATTCTTGCGGGTGGCCATTCATCATCCTCCCATTCTCCCATGTCTATTTTTTCTCTTCTTCCGATATAGGTCGTCAAATATCCAGATGTGTTCCTAGCGACCGCCCTTCTTTGGTGTTTAACAGGAAAAATCCTGGTTGTACCAGTCCAATAAAGCAAGTCCCGCTCCAATTTTTCGGTAACACTGAGTATGCCTTGTATCCGCATATCCATAACAGTCCTTCAGGGGCCGGTCCACTAGAAGGTAACCTTGTTCCATATGTCTCGCAACACCGGGATTCTTGATAAGTGTTGTTCATGGTGCAGTTCCATAGGTCCAGTCAATTCCATCTCCATCGGTCATTCATCCAGATAGTGCAGTTTTCTCCCGTCTTTCTTAGTTGGATACCATTTAGGCTCCTCTGGCCACCACACTCGGGACTGATTTGGCCACTGTGTGACGATGCGCTGGCAGGGGCTGCTACCTACTGGGACGGCATCCTTTGCCCAGGGCCTAGCGATACACTCAGTCCCAACCGGAGCGTCTGTCAGGACTAATGCCTGGGGATCTCGGTCTTGTCCAACTGTCAGGTTCCACTCCATCAGGTCCCATACTTCAACAATGGATCCTCTCCACGGCCAACGTGAGCTCATCAGTGGTCCGCCATAGACCCAACAGTTAGTCACATTCAGGATTCCAGCTATCCGGAGGGCCAAGTCCACAAACAGGTTTTTTCCTCCTTTGCAAATTTAATTCACCTTCCTTTTAAAATCTTCCACTGACTTCTCGATTCTCATATTTTACCACCACCCCTTCTACCTCGGGGGCAGTCATCACTTTCCCCCCTACCCCCGAGATTCTGACGTTTTTCACCCAATCCAATTTCTTCTGGTACCTTAGTTCCACTTGATCTCTCCGCTCCCGAATTATCATAAATACCATATCCTACCCCTGGGGTCCTAATTTCAAGTTTACCAGAGGTTCCCGTGTGTATCCCATACACCCCAGGGAGCAGGACCCCCGACTTCACTATTCTTCCTCCATGAGTGTGTACGACTGCACCTCCCGTCGTAGCTTGGGACATTCCCTCTTGAAATGACGCTCCTCGTTACAATAGTAACACCGGGATGGCCCCGTGTACCACCCTCCTGATCCTTGTTCCTTGTTTTCCCAGGGACCCCAACTTCAGTCCCTCCATTCACCTCTTCCTCGTCCCTCTGTCTCTGCCTCTTCCCCTTCCCCGGTCTCCATGAGCACCCGGCCTTCTATCACCTTCATCTCCCTTCTTATTTACCCCTTGCTGTACTGCCTGCAAACATCATTTTTGCCTTTCCCTTCTGTTTTCCCACCTTTCAAACTTATGTGGCATATAATTCATAATTAACACTTCCATCTTATCATACATTTATCTTGACAGTATCTTCCTTGGGCCACTTCCTCACCAATTTCCTTCTTTCTCCTCATTTCTCAGAGTGCTTTCTTTAGATACAGGAACTTTTTACTTAGCAATTCAACTGCAGTTATCTTACTTATTGTATTATCTTTCTTTGTGCACTATATCAATTGTTTGCATCTTAAAAACAGGTAAAATACAACATATTAAAGCAAACCATACAACCTTCACTTTTTCCATTGAACAGGGGCGATCAAAGGTGAATACCTCTTTAACTCATGTTTAACTCATTGTCTGCCAACTCCTTTTTTTTCTTCCCTGGGCCCCATTAATTTATTACCCTTCTCCAACCAGAATGTTTATCTAAACAAACCATAAAAGCTGCTTGTTGTTCAGCAATTAACTTATTTCTAATTTTGTTCATTTTCCCTACAATTCCCAAATTCCAATTCCTAGTTTAAATACATACGACTAACAATTTACCAAATTAACTTTACTGAAAAGAAATCAACAAAGCCAAGCAACCTACATTTTCCAACTTTCCCCTTTTAAGTTGCGCTGATACAAAGCGTTGCCCGTTACCCTACAGCTGTTCGTAACCTCCCCCATTGCTTACAATTTCTTAAAGGAACACACACACCTACCCTTACAGCATGTGGCCAACAGCAAACAAACCTATCACATATACAAACTTCCTCATTCATACAAAACCGGTTTTTACACACACATCACATTAGTTCCATTCTTACTTCAATGAGATTGTGTGAAACAACTCAATATTTCTTTCATAGAAACATAGAAATTAGATGCAGGAGCAGGCCATTCGGCCCTTCGCACCTGCACCGCCATTCAATATGATCATGGCTGATCATCCAACTCAGTATCCTGTACCTGCCTTCTCTGTACTCCCTCTATGGCAAGAATGTCTTTCCTCAGATTAGGAGACCAAAACTGTACGCAATACTCCAGGTGTGGCCTCACCAAGACCCTGCACAACTGCAGTAGAACCTCCCTTCTCTTGTACTCAAATCATTTTGCTATGAATGCCAACATAGCATTCGCTTTCTTCACAGCCTGCTGCACCTGCATGCATACTTTCAATGACTGGTGTACCATGACACCCAGGTCTTTCATGTGTTTCTCCTTTCTTTTACCCCCGGGGCATCCTTCTCCCCAAGATTGCCACATTCGCCCCAATGGACTATCAGGCAGAATGTGCAGCTCTTCACCAGTGTGGGCCTTGTCCTGTTTCCCCCCGGACTCTTACTTTTCCCGTTCCGGTTATCTTTATGATATCGGACTATTCCCGTCCGACAGACCCCGGTCGCCCAGGCAATACTTAATAGTCAGTTTTCTTACCTGGGTCTTGTGCACAAGAATCGCTCGACCGTTCCTTATTTATTCACCTTACACTTTAATTCACCTTACACTCCCTCTTGCTTCCTGATTCTTTTGCCTGACTATCACTCGCTCAAACCGCTGATGGCAAGCAAGGAGATCAGAGACTGCTGAAATCAGGAGGGTTGCACCTTCCCTTCCTTCCTTGCTCCGAGCAGCCGGAGTGGCGATCGCGGACGCCCCCAGTTTGTGAGATATGCAATGTTGCTCACAATCACAACTCAAAGACTAAACTTAGGAAGCAAGAGATTCTTTATTTTCGAGTCTGCAGAATCGGGTGCCTCTCCAAGTTGAGACACACCGAAGTCAGAAGAGTCATCCCCCTTTATACACACAATTTCTACATCCAACCTCCCTCTCCTTGGACCCGCTCCAATCAGAACCTGAGGTGGACAACTTGTAGGTACTTCCCCAGTACCTCCACATCATACATCGCATGTTCATGGTAATGAGCAGTTTCTTGACCAGGGTGTGTTTGTAATATTCATTTATTTTATTAAGCATGCTCAGTTGTTCATGACCTATCCTAGTTTTACTCACCTCCAAGTGAACCCTCTCAGTCCTCCTATATCAGCACTAAAGCTAAGCTATAGTGACAAGGGTCCCATCTATCACCCCATTCTACTGATAGGGATCTATCTACATCACTCCCTTCTACCGCTATACAATGCTATCACTTCTAACTCAAGGATGGGTCTGGTAACTTTTATACACAGCTGTGTCAGAACCCTCTCCCTGGCCCCTATCGGTTTAAATCCTTTTTAAAGCACCTTACAATAGTGGGGTTTAATCACATTATCCCTCACAACACTAACAGAACAAAATCACAGGAGAAGCCCATGGATCCCCTGATATTTTATCACGTTAAACATTAACACAAACACTCACCATATCCGCTCCAGACTCGGGTGGTTCAGTATGAGGTGGCGGAGAGCGGGGACAGATCGGTCTGTGAGGGAGTTGTGTGACAGCTCCAGCACCGTCAGTGAGGTATTTGTACTGAGAGAGGAGACGAGATCCTCGGCTCCAGAATCTGTGAGACCGACACTGTCCAGCCTGGAAATGAGAGAGCGTGCTGGTGAGGGACACAGAGAGACAGGAGACGGTGCAAATCCCCAGTGTTTATCAGTGACACATTTACTGATCATATTAATGTTCAGTGTCAGACACCCAGTGACTGTAAACACAATCTCTCACAGTCTGGGACTTACCACAGTGTCTGTATTTTACAGTCCGGGTTCTTCAGAGCCACAGACACCAGTTTCACTCCGGAATCTCCCAGGTCATTGTCTCCCAGTCTAAACACAAACAGACTGAGTAAGAAACAAAATAACACAATCGTCGGCGAGGCTGAGATAGATACCTTCTCCCAATTGGATATTTATGGAAGCATCTCAGTGCATTGAACAAATCTCTGTGGATGTGGTGTTTGGTGACTTTCAACATTTATTCTCATTCCTCGACGACAGGAAATGTTCCCCTTGCAGAGAACGGCGGCAGGCAACACGTGCGCCCCGAGGGGAAGGGGTCGATCACCGGTGACGCAGGGGAGGGAAGGAGGGTAAAATAGGAGGGGTGCCCCCTGTGCACAGTGACAGCCACTCCGCCCCATAGAAGGGGTGCTGGTCAGAATACAAAATAGTGAAATAATTTTACAGTTCAGTGTTAGCATCAAAAGGACAGTTACCCCAAGCACTGACACTTGTGCATAGCCGGGCCCAGCCGCTGGAGATCTTCACACTGAATGCGGCAGCTGTCCAGATCGAGGCGTTTGATTGTATCACAGAGCCTGATGGCATGAGACAGGACCGCACAGTCAATCGGGGTCAGTCTCAGTCCATAGAATGAAAGTTCTTCCACAGATCCCAGTGTCTGCTGAGCCAGTGCAGGATTCTGAGACTCAAACAGGTAGTGCAGCGTGTTCAGGAGGCTCCGTTTATCAGCTTCACTCTCTGCAATTGCAGCCCGGCGTTTGACCTCCTCCTTCACCCAGTCAATCACTCGGCAGATTGTTTGATGAGAGAATTGACCCAGAAACTCCTCCAGGATCCAAGCTGACCATGGGGAGGAGAGTCCAGCGACAAAACGGAGAAATACTTCAAATCGCCCGTCTGTCATACCATGGGCTTCAATGAGGAGTGTCGTGATATCATGAGAGTCTGGAGTCAGGAATTGTGCGAGTGCGGCTACAAACTCTTGGATGGTGAGGTGCGGGAAGGTGTACACCACGCTCTGGGCTGAAACCTCTCTCTCCAAAAGTTCCATCAGCAACCCGGACAGGAACTGGGAAGGGTGCAGATTGTATTTGATCAAATCTCCAACTGTGAACGCTATATTCTTCTCGGCCACTCCAGTGAAGGCCATCTGACCAACCCTCAGTAACACCTCACGGGGGCTCTCAATCTCACGGCCGTGGTTTTTCAGGATGTTGTAAATAAAGTAGCTATATAGTTGGGTGATGGCCTTGGGAACTCGCTGCGGGTCCCGGTGTGTTTGTGTGACGAAGGGGCCCAGTGTCAGGCCGAGGATCCAGCAGTAGGAGGGGTTGTAGCTCATGGTGTACAGGATCTCGTTCTCCTTCACGTGTTTGAAAACAGCTGCAGCCACCGACTGATCGTCAAAATACCTGGTGAAATATTCCTTCCGTTCCGCACCAACAAATCCCAGAATTTCAGCCCAGACACTTATCTCTGCTTTTTCCAGTAAATGTAACGCAGTGGGGCGGGTGGTCACTAGCACTGAACACCCTGGGAGCAGCTTGTGCTGGATTAAACTGTACACAATGTCAGACACTTTACACCGGGATTCAGGATCTGGGCACTGGTGCTGAGGTTCTGTGTCTCTCCGACTGTCAGCAAAATCGATTCCACCCTTGAATTCATCCAGACCGTCGAATATAAACAGCAATCCCTCTGGGTTCTTCCAGACCTCTCCTAGCATATTCCCAAAGTAAGGATACTGATCCAGAATCAGTTCCCTCAGGGTTATTCTGCAGATAATAGTGTTCAAATCCCGGAATTTGAAACTGAAGACAAAATGGAATTGTTGGTATATTTTCCCCGTGGCCCAGTCATGAACAATCTTTTGCACCATTGTTGTTTTTCCGATCCCTGCGACTCCGGCCACTGCTGCTGAACTCCCAGATCCGGATTTACTTCGGGAAAAGCTGCTGTGGAACAATTGATCTGTCCTGACTTTTTCCAGTTTTCCCCTGAGACATTCCTCTCTCCACTCTTCATGGTCCCGGCCTCTTGCCAGCAGCTCATGTTCCACCATTGTCCGATCCCGAACAGTGGAGATGATTGTGAGCTCAACGTATCGGTCAAGCAGCTGGAAATCCATAACTTTCTCCTTCATCAGGATCGTGTTCACGATCAGCGTTTCAGTCTGTGCTCGCAGAGTCTCCTTGTGTTTCTCTTGAACATCTTGCACGGGAACAGGCAGATAATGGACACAATGTTAGGTGGCTCAACTCAAAACTCAACATTAAAAACTACAAGAATGAGTTCAATACCCTTCAATTAAATCAATTCACTGACTCTTTCGTTATCTACATCTTTGGTTACACTCGGACTATCTTTGATCGGACTTTCCTCGTTTTACCTTGCACTAAACGTTATTCCCTCATAGTTTATCTATACTGTAAATGGCATGATTATAATCACATATTGGCTTTCTGCTGACTGGATAACATGCAACATAAGCTTTTCACCGTACCTCGGTACATGTGAGAATACACTAAACTAAGCTACACCTGAATCTACAGACAAAGAAGCAATCCATAGTGAATCCCCATCAGTCCAACAATTGCTTAGCCTTTGATCTTCTGATTTCCCACTCTGCAAAGCTCTGAACAGTTTTAGTATTACATCAATTCTAACAAGTCATTGGTGTGAACTGTACATTTCAACACTCACCTTCCATATGAGAGGGTAATTCAGATAAACATCTGGTGATGTTCATGTATTCTTGTGGATCAGGACCTATTCAAATCAACGAGTATTCATTAAACCAGACTTGAATAACATTGTTAACTCCAGTGTTTCAATGTGATATTCAGTTCAGTGTGTTGATTTACCGTACCGAGCTCCTGGATTTCTTTCAGTATTTTGTCCAGCTTTGGTAATTCATTCTGCATTTTCACAAAGCATTCCCACATCACCCACCGGGCACGATTGCCTTTCCCCATCACTAGACTGAGGAAGAGTGTGGAACTGTCTCTGCGGTTTCCCTTTACCACGAGCTCAGCGACACTCTGTGAAGAACAACAATGAATATATTGGGAAGTTTTAAAGAAGGAACTGCAGATGCTGGAGAATCGGGGGTACACAAAAAGCTGGAGAAACTCAGCGGGTGCAGCAGCATCTAAGGAGCGAAGGAGATAGGCGACGTTTCGGGTCGAGACCCTTCTTCAGACTGGTCAGGGATCAGGGAAACGAGAGATATAGACGGTGATGTGGAGAGATAAGGAACAATGAGTGAAAGATATGCAAAAAAGTATCGGTGATAAAGGGAACAAACCATTGTAAGCTGTTTGTGGTGTGAAAATGAGAAGCTGGTGCGACTGGGGTGGGGGAGGGAGATAGAGATAGAGGGAATGCCAGGGCCCGAGGGCTGAGGGAGAGGTGGGAAGGGGACGAGACAGCAAGGGTTAACAGAATTGAGAAAATTCAATATTCAAGCCCAAAGGATGCAGACTCCCCAAGCGGAATATGAGGTGCTGTTCCTCCAGCTTGCGGTGTTGCTCACTCTGGCCGTGGAGGAGGCCCAGGACCGAGAGGTCGGATGTGGAATGGGAGGGGGAGTTGAAGTGCTGAGCCACCGGAGGTCGGGTGGTTATTGCGGACCGAGCGGAGGTGTTCGGCGAAGCGATCGCCAAGCCTCCGCTTGGTCTCACCGATATAGATCATCTGGCATCTGGAACAGCGGATGCAGTAGATGAGGTTGGAGGAGGTGCAGGTGAACCTCTGTCGGACCTGAAGGACTGCTTGGGTCCCTGAAAGGAGTGGAGGGGGGGAGGTGAAGGGACAAGTGTTGCATTTCTTGCGGTTTGCAAGGGAAAGTGCCCGGGGAAGGGTAGAGTGGAGGGGAGGGAAGAATGGAACAAGGGAGTAGCGGAGGGAGGGGTCTTTTGCGGAAGGCAGACAGGGGGGGAGATGGAAGATGTGGCGGGTGGAGGGGTCACGTTGGAGGTGGCGAAACTGGCGGAGGACTATAAGTTGTATTTGCCGGCTGGTGGGGTGAAAGGTGAGGACCAGGGGGACTCTGCCCTGTTTGCGAGTGGGAATGGGGGAGCGAGGCAGTGTTGCGGGGTATGGAGGAGACCCTGGTGCGAGCCTCATCAATAGTGGGGGGGGGATCCCCGTTCTCTGAAGAATGAGGCCATTTGTGATGACCTGGTGTGGAACACCTCATCCTGGGAAGCAGATGCGGCGTAGACGGAGGAATTGGAATAGGGGATGGAGTCCTTACAGGAAGCAGGGTGGGAGGAAGAGTAGTCCAGGTAGCTGTGGGAGTCAGTAGGTTTTGTAGTGGATGTCGGTCAGGAGCGTATCACCTGCAATAGAGATGGTGAGGTCAAGGAATGGTAGGGAAGTGTCGGAAAATGGTCCAAGTGTATTTGAGTGCCGGATGGAAGTTGGTGGTGAAATGAATGAAGTCAGTCAAGTTGTGTGTGGGTGCAGGAGGTGACACCAAAAGCAGTCGTCGATGTAACGGAGGTAGAGGTCGGGATGGGGCCCTGGTACGCCGAGAACAAGGATTGTTCGACGTACCCAACAAAGAGGCAAGCGTAGCTGGGGCCCATGCGTGTCCCCATAGCTACGCCTTGTGTTTGGAGTAAATGGGAGGAATCAAAAGAGAAGTTATTGAGGGTGAGGACCAACTCTGCTAGGCGGAGGAGGGTGTCAGTGGACGGGTATGGGTTGCTCCTCTGGTCGAGGAAGAACCGGAGGGCTTTGAGACCGTCCTGGTGGGGGATGGAGGTGTAGAGTGACTGGACGTCCATGGTAAAGATGAGAGGATGGGGGCCTGGAGAATGGAATGAACGGAGCCGACGAAGAGTGTCTGAGGTGTCTTGAACATAGGTGGGGAGGGATTTAACAAAGGGGGATAGGATGGCGGAATATATTGGGAAGTGACTGAGACAATGCTAATGGGGAGGGAATTATCTGTTCAGTGATGGGATATTCTGGTCATTTTGAGCACAGTGCCAGGCATTGGTCTGCCTCTTCATACACCCATGACACTGTGCTGACAAGCTGTGTACTCCCAGTGTCCTGACAGTGTGAAACTCGCTTCACACCTGGCCGTGTCTGAGAACACTGCAGAATACAGCTCGGGAACAGGCTATTCAGGCCAATGATGGCTGTGTTGAAATTGATGTGAAATTAATCCAATTCCTTTTGTCCTCACATGGACTGCATTCCACTAGGAATGGACGCATCCAGTCCAACCTGCATTTCATCCTGCTCTGCATTTTGAAGCTATTATGTTACCCCAAACCCTCAGCATAGGAGCACCACAAGGCTGCGTACTCTCCCCTCTCCTCTACACAAACAACTGCACCTCCACTGACTCCTCTGTCAAGCTTCTTAATTTTACGGATGACACAACCCTGATTAGAGTGATCCAGAATGGGGAGGAATCTGCCTACAGACAGGAAGTGTCACAGCCTGGTGCTGTCGCAACAACCTGGAGCTCAATGCTCTTAAGGCAGTGAAATTTATAGTAGACTTTGGGAGAGCTCTCCCTCCCCTCACCTCACTCACCATCAACAACACCACAGTCACATCAAGTTCCTGGGAACCATCATCTCCAAGGACCTTAAATGAGCGGCCACCATCGACTCCACACTCAAAAAGGCACAACAGAGGTTGTACTTCCTGTGGCAGCTGTGGAAGCACAATCTGCCGCAGGCAATAATGGTCCAATTCTATACGGCCATCGTAGATCCTCACCTTCTCCATCATGGTCTGGTTTGGCTCAGCTACCAAGCACGACACCCAGAGGCTGCAGCGAATCGTCTGATCAGCTGAGAAGGTTATTGGCTGCAACCTCCCCTCCATTGACGAACTATACACTGCAAGGGCCAGGAAGCTAGCGGGAAGATCATCTCTGACCCCTCTCATCCTGGCCACAAACTCTTTGAATGAGTTCCCTCTGGAAGGGGACTCCGGACTGTCAAAGCTGTCAGACATAAAAACAGCTTTTTGTCCACGAGTAGTAGCTCTACTCAATAACCAAAAATCTGTAGCACCCTTTTGCTCTGGCATTTTATTTAATTCACATGTTTAATCAATAACGTTTTATTATTAATGTTTGTTGTTTTATGTGTCATTCCTAACTGTCACTGTATGTCATGTTGTCACTTTCAGGCAGAGCACCAAGACAAATTCCTTGTATGTGAATACTTGGCCAATATACTTATTCACTTATTCATTCATCAACATTCTTTTTTTTCTTTTCTTTTTTTTAAATATTTTTATTATAGAAACATAATAATAACAAAATACATTATTATGCAATGATGAAAATACATGATATTAATGATACATTCGTACTGTTAATAATATTTGCACTATCATTGATTACAAATTCTAAGACTATATATTCGATATAATTGAAAATACTTGGTATTAGTAATACATTCATAATATTAGTGATATATTCGTACTGTCGATAATACTTGTATTGTCATTGATTTTGAAATTTAAGACCATATTTTATATAATTAAAAAATACATAATACTAGTAACACCTTCATAATACTAATTATATTTTCACATTGTTAATAATATTTGTATTATCATTGATCTCAAAATTTAAAATTATATATTTTATATAATTGAAAATACATGATACTAATAATACTCTCATGATATTAGTAATATCCATATTCGTATTGATTTAAAAAAATTAAGATTATGTGTTTCTATACATTTTTCTAATTTTTTATAAAAGTATGAAAAAATAGAGAAAAAGAGTGTGAAAAGTTTTGATGGAGAATGGAGTATTAAATCATTTAATCCGTCCTTGGAGATATATTCATGATTTATTATATATATTTCTTCATCCATTCAAATATTCAGGTCTCAGTCAAGCCCTCGTGCCGAACCATTATGACCCTGTAAATATTTAATATATGAGACCCAAATCTCTCTGAAGAGATCTAACCTGTCCATTAGGACAAGCCTCAATCTCTCCAGATGAAGTGTCTCCGACATTTCTGTGTTCCACATTTTGATTGTTGGGAATGTAGGGCCTTTCCAAAATTTTAGTATTAATTTTTTCCCAATTATTAAACCATAGTCGATAAAAATTATTTGATTCATTGTTATTAGTTGGTCTGTTTCTAGTATTCCAAGTATTATTAACTTTGGATCAGGAGTCAAAGTTATGTTGATAACATTCGAAATTATCTTAAATATTTCATTCCAATAATTTGCGATTTTTATACAGTTAGTGAATGAATGTGATAAATTTGCTTCTGAGTTTTGACATTTATCACATATGGGAGATACTTTTGGAAAGATGTTATGTAATTTAGATTTGGAATAATGTAATCTATGTAGTATTTTAAACTGTATAAGGGAATGTTTAGCATTTAACGAGCAATGATGTATATGTTGTAAACTTTCATCCCATAGTTATGGCCTTATAATTTGGCCTAATTCATTTTCCCAAGACTGTCTATATATTTCTGTTGATGGAACATCACTTTCCATAGAGTATTGTATATATATGATATCATTTTTTTTCCGTATTTGGAATGTTTATTCAAGCATTCATCTAAAATTTTTGTCTTTCTATTTCTAAAGTGTCTTGTTATTTGCAGAAACATAATTTCTGATTTGTAAATATCTAAAATATTCTTTATTGTGTAGTCCGTAAGTTTGTTGTAACTCTTGAAATGAAAGGAAGGAGTTTTCCTTATAAAGATCACCCATCTTAGTAATTCCCTTATTTTTCCATTGTAAAAAAGCCTTATCCATCATTGAAGGTTTGAACGTAATATTATTGGCGATGGTAAGACATAATGGTAGATTTTAGTTTTAAAGTTTTCTTTATTTGTTTCCAAATGCGGATTCCGTTTTCTATTATCAGATTTTCACTATAAATTTTCTTAGCTAAGTTAGTGTTAGCAAAAATTATAGAGCTAATTTCAAATGGAAAACAATCTTCTCTTTCCATATTTAACCAATTTGGTTTATTATCTATTTCTTCTACCCAAAAATTCATATTTTTAATATTGACTGCCCAGTAATAAAACATAAAATTTGGTAGTACTAATCCTCCATTTATTTTGGGTTTACATAAGTGTTTTTTATTTATTCTATGGCTCTTATAATCCCAGATAAAGTTAGTTAATAGGGAATCACCCTTTTTGAAAAAAATTTTAGGGAGATATATCGGAATTAAATTGAAATATATATATAGTAAATTGTGGGAGAAAGATAATTTTTATTGTATTAATTTAACTAACATTGAAATAGGTAAGCTTTTCCAGTATAAAATAATTCTTATTTAATTTATTCATATAATGGGGGGACGTTAAAATTTAAATAAAGAGTCGAATCTCTTTGTAACGAAAATCCCAAGATATCTAAAATTTTCGTTTGTTATCTTAAAAGGGAATTGTTGTAATATATGTAAGTTATTCACCGTTATTGGCATGAGTTCACTTTTATTCCAATTAATACTGTATCCTGAGAAAGATCCGAATTCCGTTATTAGTTTTAACAGATTTCGGATACTTGTTTCTGGTTCAGTGATATAAAGTAATACATCATCCGCATATAAGGAGATTTTATTTTTAGTGTCTTTAGTGTCATATCCATGTATTTCCGGGTGCAATCTCACCCTCTGGGCGAGAGGTTCTATTGCAAGTGCAAACAATAAAGGTGATAAAGGGCAACCTTGTCTACAACCTCGAGATAAATTAAATTTAGTTGATAACATTCGGTTTGTTGTTATTCTAGCTGTCTGATTTGTATATAACAATTTAATCCAAGTAGTAAACTTCTCTCCCAATTTGAAAGCTTCCATAACCGAAAAAAGGTAAAGCCATTCCACTTGATCAAAAGCTTTTTCTGCGTCAAGCGAGATGACTACTAAGTCTTTTTTATTACATCTTTTCGAGTATATAACATTGAATAGCCGTCTTAGATTATATGAGGAATATCTTTTTGGTATAAATCCTGTTTGATCTGGATGGATTAATTCATTGACAACTGAACTTAACCTTTGTGCTAGTATTTTTGTTAATATCTTTTGATCAGTATTTAATAGAGCTATTGCTCTAAATGATCCTGGTTCATCCAAGTCTTTATTTTTTTTTAGGTATTAGTGTTATAATAGATTCATTCAACGTTTCTGGTAATTTCTGCTGTGTGTATAATCTGTTCATATAATTATTTCAAACGTGGAACCATATGATCATGAAATATTTTATAAAATTCCGAACCTATGCCATCTGGTCCCGGTGTTTTACCATTTTTTAATGATCTAATAGATTCTTGGATTTCTTTTGTTGAGATATCAGCATTTAGCAATTCTCTATTTTGTAAATCCAACCCTTTCAGGTTACATCTTTTTAAAAATGCTTCTATTTCTGTTTTATTTACTGTTGTTTTAGCAGTGTATAAGTTTTTATAATATTGCATAAATCTTTCATTAATATCTTTGGGTTGTATTAGCAATTCGCCGTTATATGATTTAATCCTATGGATAATTTTTTTCAGCTTCCATTTTCCTTAATTGGCGAGCCAATAATGATTTTGGGTTTATCTCCAAATTCGAACTGTAATTGTTTTGGTATGTTGATAACGTTTTACAACTTGATACTGTATATATTTTATATTAATTTATATTTCAGTGCTGCAATTTTATTGTGTAATATTATAACTGGTTTTGTTGCATTCTGTATATCTAGTTGTTTAATCTCCCTTTCCAAATCTTGTTGTTCCCTTCCGAATCTTTTTATTATGGAATGCCTGTGAAGAGATCATGATTCTCCGGAGATATGCTTTGAAAGTTACCCCCCATAATAAGGGACAAGATATTTCTGGTTGTTCATTTTTCAAAAAAAATCTTAATTTGAGTTGTGATATATTCCTGAGTAGTTTTATTTTTTTTAATTTGTGGGTTAAATTTTCCACTGTCTTGAATTTTTCTGTATTACCATTTATTTTAATCTTAAATGTTAATGGCGCATGATCTGAAATTATAATATTATGATATTTGGATTCATAAGTGAGTGAAATAAGTTTTACGTCCACCAAAAAATAATCTATTCTGAAAAGGTTTTATGTACTGGCGAGTAAAAAGAGTATTCTCGACCAGTAGGGTTTCCTGTTCTCCAAACATCTTTAATATTAGTCGTTTGCATATATGCATTTAATAAGTCACTGGAGTGTGATTTAGTTTTTCTTTGCTTTGTAGATCTGTCTAAGTATGGTATAGTGTGCAATTAAAATCTCCTCCAATTATTAAATTATATTGTGTTAATTCCGGAATATTGTTAAGTACTTTCTTAAAATACAGTGGGCTATCAAAATTTGGTCCATATATATTAACTAGAATCATTTTTTTCTGTATTAATTCTCCTATCACAATAATGTATCTGCCATCTTTATCATTATAGTTGATGTATGCTTAAATAAAGTACCTTTACGAAATAATATTGCTACCCTCTTGATTTATGCGTAAAAGAAGAGTGATACATTTTATCTATCCATTTAGCTTTCAACCTATATTCGGCGTCTTTTTTTTAAGTGAGTTTCTTGAATATAAATTACGTCAGCTTTAGTTGCCTTTAAATGTGCCAATACTTTTTTCCTCTCTTTATCGGTTCATTAATACCTTTAACATTCCAACTACAAACGTTAATCCCTTTTCCCCATATTCATTTTTGAGTCTTGCATTTTATGTTAATGGAGGTCTACAATAGAGTCCTAAGGATCAGCCCGACAGACCCCAACCTTACACCCGAACATCGAATAGATGAATTTTAAGTCTCGTTTATGTCCCCTCACGAATATATCTCCATTGGTCCAATGTGTAACTCCATTCAAACTGAAAAAACACAATAGATTATAAAAAAGAAAAGTAAAGGTTGGTTAAGAGGTTAGTATTATGCTTAAAGATAGAAAAAACTACATCTAGAGCAGTTGCAGTTAGTGCTAGCCATACTAGCATGGCTAACCATCTACCGAGTTCCGTCGTTGATGTTATTAACTTGACCAGCTCCTAGGTTTAAGGAATTATTATTCCATAGTAATATTTTACCGGGGGAATAACTTTAAGGGAATAAAAAGGAAAGGGTAAAAGAAAAAAGAGAAAAAAGAAGAAGGGTAGGATTCATCAAAAAAAAGGGGGGAAACAGAAAAAAAGAAAAAAAAAGGGGAGACATTTATCAAGTTCTACTAATTAAAGATATATGAGTATCTATATCTCTAATTAACTTAAAAATCTAAGTAATATTAAAAATGAAAAATGAAAAAGCTATATAAAAAAAAGGATAAAAAATCCCGTAAATCAAAAAGAAAAACAAAAGTGTAAGGTAAAAATTGCTGTTATAAGGAAAGATCTCCATTTGAGATCCATCCCTATATTTAACTCTATTCATTCCTACATAAATAAGCATTAATTGTTAATTATTAGTAGTAGTGATTAGTAATAGTGAACAATCTTAATTGGTAAAAATAATACTGATAATAATACCGCGTTGTGATTTTAATATTTGTTAGATATTTATTTATATTAGTAGTGTGATTAGACTAATTATTAATATCCAGATGACGCTTTCCGATCCAATTCTTTCTCTCGATTCCATTCGACATTGTCCATTCCATCCAGTCCAACGTTATCTTGTAAGATCTTGCAGGATGTTGAGAATCCGTGTAAAGTCTCTAAAAGTAGTGAAGGGGTAGTCAGTATATTTCACTTGTAGATATTTTTCAGGTCTTGATCTGCCGGGCGAATTCCAGTGCTGCTGTTGGGGTGGCAAAGAAATGTTCCGCGTCGTTATAAGTAACTCTTAAAGTAGCTGGGTAATTCAAACCATATCTCAGGTTTTCCACATTTCTCATGAGACTTTTAGCTTCGTTAAATGCTTTCCGTTTCCTGGCAACCTCTGGTGGATAATCTCGGTAGATACTGATCTTTTGTCCTTCAAATACCAGGTTTCTGTTTCTCGAAGCTTTTTGCATAATCTCATCCACGACAAAGTCATATTGTAGCTTTATAATCATTTGTCTTGGAGGGGCGTTTGGACTGGTCTGACGTCTCCTGACTCTATGAGCACGGGCTAATAAAGGTGTTTGTTCCAGAGATAGAACACGTTGCAATAAGTTTGCAGTAAATTCTCGAGGATCTTCATTTTTCTCTCGTCCTTCAGGAATCCCTGCAATTCTTAGATTTGTTTTCTCTGGCGTCCTTCTAGCTCAGTACATTTCTCTGTTATTTTAGTCAGCAAGTTCGTTAGACGTTCGTTTTCTGTAAGCAATTTTGCTGTAGTCAAAGCACTTGTATCAGGTACTTCTTCAAGTTTCTTTATACCAGCCGTCTGTTGTTCCAATACTTCCTCCCATAGGATTAATCCTATTTTGAAAGTCTTTTTTCAACCTTTTCAAGTTTTTTGTCCATCTCCTTTTTCATTTCATTAATCATTTCTGTGAATTCACTCTTCAGATCTTGCGATAATTTCTTGATCTTGTTATTAATATTTAAATTTGTTTCCTGTTGGAATTCTTTCAATTGATTGTTCATCTGGTTCATCTGACTGTTCATCTGGTTTATTTCTTCCCTTAAACCAGCAATCTGTTGAGAAATAAAAGTTTTCAATTCCTCACCTTCCGTTTTTTCCCGTTTTTTTGGATACATCTTCTTGGGAGGAGGTCCTACTCGAGTCCGAGGCTTCAGTTTGGCCTTCTGGCTGTCTCTGCCGGGTTGATCGAGTTTTCCCCCTTGTCGGTAGGGCTCCGTGTTGTTGCCATAATTAGTCGCGCGCCTGATGACGTCACTCACAACAGTTGGTGCAGAAACGGCAGGCAGCAAGCAGCAGGCAGCAGGTAGGTCCGTTAATCCCCCGTTTTTCCCGGGTTTTTTTTTCGTGGAGCTGGCTGGCGTTATCCTCTAGCCCTCCATAGCGCCACCGGAAGTCCATTCATCAACATTCTTACACTCTGTGAGCCAGCATTCACTCATTGGGGTAGGTATAGAAATAAAAAGTTATCTGGTCAGTTTTACCCGATCAAAGACATTCCTCTCTTGCACATTTCCTGCAGCTCATCCCCTCCTTTAACATATAAAATATGTGCAGGAGTAGGCCATTCGCCCCTTTGAGCCTGCACTACCACTCAATATGATCATGGCTGATCATCCAACTCAGTATCCTGTACCTGCCTTCTCTCCATACCCCATGATCCCTTTAGCCACAAGGGCCACATCTAACTCCCTCTTAAATATAGCCAATGAACTGGCCTCAACTACCTTCTGTGGCAGAGAATTCCACAGATTCACCACTCTCTGTGTGAAAAATTATTTTCTCATTTCGGTCCTAAAAGACTTCCCCCTTATCCTTCAACTGTGACCCCTTGTTCTGGACTTCTCCAACATTGGGAACAATCGTCCTGCATCTAGCCTGTCCAACCCCTTAAGAATTTTGTAAGTTTCTACATTTCTAACTGCACATTAACTTGGCTTCTCTTCCCACAGATGACGTTTGTGTATATTGTAGATTTTAGCAAATGCACTTTTGTTTATTGTGTTTGTCAATTGAATGATAAGCGAACATTTCAATGACTTAGACTAATTCAACAGGTCAGACTGCATCTCTAAATACTAAGTTTGTTTGTGCAGCACATAGTGTGTTTTTTTGTAAACCAGAATCTGAAGTTCCTTGTGCTGATGCCCAATGCCCTCTGTGGTTTAATGAACTGAACTAAATGTGACCAATGAAACTGATGACACTTGAGAAGTATTATCGTTTTCTGATTCTGGTTTACAAGTTTACTGCTCCCTGACCATTGTGCTAAGATACATGTGTAGGAAAAAGAGCTGGGTCAGAATGGAACATTCTCAGAAATCCCCAGGTCACAGGTTTTATTCCTGATACCAGATCTACAGGACACAAACTGATCAGAGATCAGTGTCTCCATTGCACTATTCAATGTGAGGTAAGGGGACTGTATTGGTGACTCTTGCCCCCAATTCCGTCAGTTCCGTGACAGGAAACAGAAGTCACAGTGATGCTTCCACTTACCCCGTGTTCTTGTTCATTGAAACATCCCTTCCATCTCATCATGAAGCCGAGACGTTCAACCGCTTCTCCAATCGCCTGTTTCAGTCTCTTCCGGTAGAATTTCGTCAGCTGGAACAATTGGTAGTCATTCCATTGTGTCACGAGCTCAGAGAATGTAGGCGTTAGATCTGTGGATTCAAAGAGAGAAACTAAACACCATCTGAATCAGTCCCCGTGGCTCCCGCTACAACATCCTTTCAACAACAAGATCACCCTGGAGAAAGTACAACGCTGAGCAGCCCGCTTTGTATGTCATGACTACAAGCGCAAATCAAGCGTGAATAAGATGCTGATTTCTCTCGAATGGGATACCCCAGAGCTCCGCAGAATCAGGCTAAGATTTATTGCAATTTACAAGGAGATTCACAAAATCACGTCATCAAACCTCCCGTCATCCCAGAGCACCAACTGCCATGAAACAAAACAAAATAACGGTCCCTACATCATCAACTTGCTAAATTTCAATAAACTTTGCTACCAATTATCCCTTTACCCAAGGACGATAAGGGAATGGAATATGTTACCACCCAACACACGTGCTGCTCCTGATGTTAAGTAATTTAAAAAGGGGGATCTCCTCAACTTGGTGAAAAAGGCCCACTTCAAAATGTAATCACTACTCTACTCACTCCGACCTGCGCCAGATAACCACTGATGAGGTGTCTGTGCAGTAATCAACTAGAACCAAAACAGCAACCCTCATCCTGACTGTTCCTGCCCTCCTATTAGAATGATCAAAACAGTATATCGGAATAAGGCATCGTGCTGGAGGAACTCCGTTTGTCAACCATCATCTTTGGTGAATATGGATAGGTGACGGTTCAAGTCTGGACCTTTATTTAGGCTGATTGTGGTGACCGTGAGTGGGGAGAAATGTGGATAAGAGGATGGACAGGTCAAAGCCTGGTAAGTAAGGTGGATACAGGTGAGGGGAGTTTTTGATAAGCTGATAATTGGACAAAGGCCAGAGATGAAAAGACAGATGTGAAACAAAAGGAGTGAAACGTTGCAAATTGTGAAGCGAGAACTAATGTATGTGGAAAGGGCGGGAGCAAGGAGAAATCTGCACGAGGAGTAAAAATGATTAGCAAACGGAAAAACCGTAAGTGTTCGGCAAAACAATCGCCGAGTCTATGCTTTGTCTCGCCAATTGCCGACCATTGTAACTCTCTTCCCATTCCCATAGCAACCTCTCTGTCCTTGGGACACATGCTCACTGGAGGAACAGCATCTCAAACTCCGCTTGGCTAGCCTCCAATCCAATGGTATGGACATTGAATTCTCCAATTTTAAGTAACAATGTAAACCGCACCCCCCCCCCTCCATTATTTCTCCCCCCCCCCCACTCTCTCCGCTGTTTCCCATCCCCATTTCCTGCCTTCCTATATTCCTTTCTTTATTTTTACAATATCAAGCACTCAATCCTTCTGCCTAACACCTTGATTTTTCATCTCTAGCCTTTTTCAGCCGCTTATCTATCAAAAATAACCTCCTCAATAATATCCATCTTAGGGTTTTTTTTTTTTTAGTATACTAGCCAGTCTTTTGTGATGCCGTTCCCTCCACCAACCTAATGGCTGCCCCCCTACAATCAAGTCAAGTCAAGAGAGTTTTTTATTGTCCCATATGTCCCAGATAGGACAATGTTTTTACAACACTCTTACTGCTATGCAATTATGTTTGAAAAGTGCCCTTTTGATTTATTGCCCTGGGTTTTTCTGCCTGCCACTTTTGCTTTTCACCTTACTACCTATTGCTTCTACCCTCATTTTACATTCCTCGTGTCTCCTCGCTCATGCTCCCATCCCCCCTGCCACATTAGTTTAAAATCCTCCCTGCTATGCACTAGCAAACACTCCCCCAAGGACATGGTTCCCTTCCAGCCCTGGAGCAGACCGTCCTGTTTGTACTGGTCCCACCTCCCCCAAATTGGTTCCAATGAGCCCGAGAAATTTGAATCCCTCCCTCTTGTCACCATTTTTTCAAGGCACGTATTCATCTGCAATATCCTCCTATTTCTACACTGACGAGCACGTGGCACTGGTAGTAGTCCAGAGATTATTACCTTTGAGGTCCTACTTTTAAGTTTATCTCCTAGCTCCCAGATTCGCTGTATGACCTCATCCCGTATTTTACACCTATATCGTTATGCCAATGTGCACCCACGACAGCTGGCTGTTCACCCTTCCTCCCCTCCAAATGTTCTGGCAGCCGTTCAGTGCCATCCCTGAAACTTGCACCAGGCAGGCAACATACATGCCCTGGAGTCTCCGTTGGCGGCCGCAGAAATGCCTATCTTATTCACCTTATATCCACACATTGAACCCCTATTATTATAGCCCTTCCACTCTTTTTTCTCCCCTCCAGTGCCGCAAGCCACCCGATGGTTGCCATGAACTTGACTGCAGCTGCCTTCCCCTGATGAGCATCTCCCCCAACAGTAACCAAATGGATATCTGCTTAGGAGGGAGATGACCGCCAGGGATTCCTGCACCACCTGCCTCCTGCTATGCTGGTCTAACGGCCACCCGTTCCCTTTGCTGACCGCTTAACTTTTACCTGCGGTGTGACCAACTCACGTAACGTGCTAGTCATCACGAGTTTCTCAGGAACCGTGAGATGCTCCCATAATGAATCCAACCGCAGCATCCAATCGTTCAGGAGCTGCAGCTGGACACACTTCCTGCACACATAGTCACCAGGGACACCGAACCATATCCCTGATATTGCCACATCTTTGCAGGATGAGCAAACCAAGGGGCCGATCTCACAATGACATGGCTTGCCCCAAATTAATCAACTCACTCACACTATAAAAATCTTAATCAATTAAACTAACTAAAAAGCACTGTACCCTTTGCTCACTGAACCCTTAGCTCACTGTACCTCTAGCTCACTGTACCTCTAGCTCACTGTACCTTTAGCTCACTGTACCTTTAGCTCACTGTACCTTTAACTCACTGAACCTTTTAACTTCACTGTACATTTAGCTCACTGTACCTTTTAGCTCACTGAACCTTTAGCTCACTGTACCTTTAGCTCACTGTACCTTTAGCTCACTGTACCTTTAGCTCACTGAACCTTTAATGCAAACCAGGGGAAGGCAGCAGCAGCCAAGTTCATGGCACCATGGGTTGCACACCAATCATCTGCTTCCTCCATCCCGCTCACCAATCAGCGGCTTCCACCAGAACACTTTGTGTGAACGTTTTTACAGATTTGGTTTAATTCCTCCGCTTGAACCAAGGCGCGCCTGTGTCCTATGAGGGCAGGGAGAAGTGAGGGGGACGGGAGATAGAGGGCCGAGTGAGGGGCAAGAGAAGTGAGGACAGAGAGAGATTGAGGTTCAAGAGAGAGTTGAGGGGCAGAGAGAGAGTGAGGCAGAGAGAGTGAGGGGGCAGAGAGAGTGTGGGCTGAGAGAGTGAGGGGCAGAGGGAGTGAGGGGCAGAGGGAGTGAGGGGCGAGAAAATAGAGGGGGAGATATGAGAGAAGGGTGGAGAGGGAGAGGGGGTAAAAAGAGAGAGGGAGGTGAGTAGAAAGGGGGGAAGAAAGATTTTGACAGTTTTAGTTATTATAGTTTAGCTGACTCAAAGTTTTAGTTTTATAAAGAGAGAGAGAGAGAGGAAAGGAAGAGGGGGGAGAGAAGAGAGGGGGGGGGAAGCGGGACAAGGGAGATAGAGAGGGGGGAGAGGGGTGTAGATGGGAGAGAGCGGGAGAGGGTTGAGAAAGAGTTTGATTTAATTTTTTGTTAGTTCTTGTAGTTTACCTGACTAAATTTATTTATAAAGTGAGGGAGAGAGAGTGGGGTATAAGAGAGGGGGGGAGAGAGGGAAGAGCAGGGGAGAGAAGGAGGGGGAGGGGGGGAGAGAGGTGGAGAGGAAGGGGAGAGAGAGAGGGGAGAGAGAGAGGGGCAGAGAGGAGAATACAGGGGCAGATAGATAGATGGGGAAAGAGAGAGGGGGAGAGAGAGAGGGGGAGGGGGCAGAGAGAGTGAGGTGCAGGGAGAGGAGAGATGGGGAGAGAGAGGGAGAGAAAGAGAGAGGGAGCAGAGAGAGAGGGGGGTAGAGAAAGAGAGAGGGAGGAGTAGAGGGAGAGGGTGAGGGGGAGAGAGGGGAGCAAGAAAGAGTTAGACAGTTTTTGTTTATTATAGTTTTTGCTGACAAGTTTTGTATATATATATATATATATATATATATATATATATAGAGAGAGAGAGAGAGAGAGAGA
>CM069170.1:8994406-9050641 GCA_035221665.1 Okamejei kenojei | reverse complement strand
TCAGCGGGAGGGCAGGGCTCTGGGGATGGGTGACGTTTCGGATCGAGTCCCTTCTGCAGACAATCACAAGTACTTCTGTCACCGACGAGAAATTCAGTTCATAGTGCTGGATCAGTTGAAGAGGGTTCTTCCTACAGTAGTCGCTAGCCTGTACAGCTTTATGTCTAACTTCAATATCAAGAGTTAATTAAAAAACCCGAGTGGCTGAGGATACTCAGGCGAGGAAGCAGCTATGTCATTACAATACACATAAACTATATTCTTCAGTTGTATAGGACTCTGGTGAGGGACCACATCTGGAGTAAGTAATGTGTACAGTTTTGGTTCTCCTGATTTGAGGAAGGACATCCTTGTGATTGAGGCAGTGCAGCGTAGGTTCACGAAATTTGTACCTGGGATGGTGTGATGATAAATCAGGACACGATTGAAAAGACTAGGCTTGTTTTCACTGGGAGTTTAGAAGGATGAATGGAAAACCTATAGAAACATGTAAAATAATACATGGATCTTGACAAGCTAGATGCAGGACAATATTGGTCCCAATGTTGGGCTGAGTCAGAACCTTGGAGGCCACAGTGTCAAAATGAATGGGGGCGGCCATTATAGCCTGAGGTGAGAAAAAAAAGTTTACACCCAGAGAGTTGTGATTTGTGGAATTCCCTGCCACAGACGGGCAGTGGAGTGCAAATCACAGGATGGATTTAAGAGAGAGTTAGGTAGAGCTCCAGGACTTGGAGAGAAAGACAAGATGGATAGGGAGAGAGTGGGAGAGAGACAGGGGGGATAGAAAGAGTGAGAGAGGGTTCGAGGGGGAGATAGGAGCGGCAGATAGAGAGGCGGAGATGGGGTATCAAATCTTTGTTGAGTTTAACTTTTATTATGTAAATGTATTCTTACACGGTGGATGGGGGAGAATAAAGAGGGGCAGAGAAAGATGGAGGGAGGAGGCGAGGAGGAGACGCTAAGGGATTAGTATGCAGAGAGGTGAGGAAGACGAGGGTAGAGAGGGATTAGTTTCATTTATTGTTAAAATTTAATATGACTGGAGGGGGTTTGGAGAAGGTAACGCAGATACAGAGGAGATGGATGGTCAGAGGGGGGGGACATAGAGAGAGGGTAATAAATATATTGTATTGTAAAGTTATTATAAAAAGGGAGGGGGAGTGAGTATCAAATCTTTGTTAAATTTATTATTGTATATTTATTATAATGAAGTGGACAGGGGGAATGAAAGAGGGGAGAGAGGAGGGGAGGAGTTATAACTAGTTTATTTAGTCATAAGAGAGGATGAGAGGATGGGGTGGTGGAAGAGAGAGAGGGGGGGGGGGTTTGAGGGTTAATAGTAAGATTAAACGAGAACTTGCCAGTTTGAAGTTTGATCTTTATTTTATGAGGCAGTCGAGTTGAGGGTTACGTGAATAAAGCCGTTCAGACGTTGAGTTGCGTCAATCTTCAAAAGCAGCGGAAATGATTACACAGCTAAAACATTGAGCGAAGTATAACGTAGATGATTAAAAACTAGAAATACCGGATGAGATCGATGAGGGTGGGAGCGGAGGGCACGTAGTCCTTCAAAACTCGACTCTCATAAAATAAAGATCAACATATCAACTGGTAAGTTCTCGTTTAATCTTACTTATTTTTAATTCGGAGTCACGTTTGAGTGACTACGTGAAGACTTCAAAGCACTGAGAATTCACGCCCGCCGACTCAAATCCGACGTTACAACTGCCTGGATTGACTCAAAGTCGTTAACAATCAATCATGCATCAGTTATAATTTGTTAAATGAAATAACAGTTTATTACAAAAAATCAAACAAACCCCTCTACATGGGGAAAAATGTAACAGTACTGGACACCAGAATCAGCAACCACCCCGAGCCTTGCAAATCGGTTGTGCAAAACTCTGAAAAGTTAGCTCACCTGGGACCATCAGGCGGCCGCTGTAGGACTTGAAAATCCGTTTGCACCGAACACCTTACTGTGTGGTTTTTTGTAACTAATAAACACAAGCCAACCTCTGTTCCTTCAGAAGTTTAGTAATCTCAATGTAAAGAGATAATGTGAGACTATACAGAAGCGATCATCTGGGTGGTATGCTGAAAACACCATCTTAAATCCTGTAATGCCTATTTTATTATGTTTAAGCAAATCATAGACATAAAAATATTAATGGCATCAGGCCGACACATGCATTCTATTCTAGCCGTAGCTTTTGCAATGTTTGTACACGTTGGTGCTGAAACCAAACCAGAAAGCAATGACCACCTTCATAGTTAATGTTGGCAATAGATAAGCTTGTAACCGAGAGCCCACTGGCGAGAAGCATAAAAAACCTCACTCTCATTGCAAATACCGGCATACATGAGTTTAGGAGGATTAGAATGAAAATCCGTTCATGAATCGTGAACTAACGGATGTGTCCCTATCTGTATGCCAATTCGCATTCATAGGTAAATAAGAAGACAGAGGCACTTCTGGCTGAATTAATTGCACTGTAACTTAATTTTTTTTTGGTCAAAATAAGAGTTGGTCAAACTCCAATTACATCCGTGATCCCTGCCGTGTGATATACAATATCCTGCTTGTAGGCGAATTGCTCCCACTTCCTTATATAGGTGGATATATTGCTGCTGTGTACTATCCCTGCAGGCCGACGTGAGAACATCAACCGTCCGATGAGACAGTCTTCTCCCCAGGTATGGCCTCCTTAAAATCTGCAAATTAACAGATTCAATACGATCCTATAAATAGATGTCGATCCCCAGTGACTGGATTTACCAGTAGATTATTATTTTGGGCTTAGCATGTAGGCTCCCTAAGCCATTTGTAATACATTGGGAAAACATGCTCGGTGTAGGCCAATCTGGCACTTACCAATACCCTGAAGCGGAGTCCTCCTTGATCTTTTGCAAAGTGCTGATGAGACAGAATGAAGGAAATACATACACAAAACATTCCTCCCCAATGCAGCGGAAATGATCCATGCTACTGCCCAGTATCTGGTTACCATGAAAACATATCTAGGTAACTGATGATTTTTATCGAGATGCAAACAAAGTCAATATCTGGCAATGCATACTGATCAATCATTTGGTTTAAACACATCCTGATTTAACATCCATTCAATTGTTGTCATTCTATCTGACGTGACCTTTTCCTGCAATTAAAGTGCTGAAAGCCAGATATTTTGTCAATACACCAGCTCAAATCTGGTTAGCAGTTATCACAGACTGTGACTTAACTCCACCATGTGGTTTACATATGACACTGATGTGTGTTGTGAATCTGAGCTGCCACATTGAGATCCCTCCTTCTGTAGAACATAAAGCTTTGAGCCCCATACAGGTGCCCAACAACTCTAAATAATCAATCCTCTTAATTGGAAGGCGATCTCTCCACATTCCATTCTGCCTCCACAACTAGAAGGCATATCTGTTGCACCCAACCCAGTGCACTCACATCAGTCTTGTGTAATATCAGTGACGGGTGATTCCACGAAACTTTCCTTAAATTTTTGAAACATGTACTATCCACCATTGTATGTCAGCAATCGCCCCAGCTGACAACTGCATAGGCCTATCAAAAATAGCCCTTTGTATTCTCAGTGCCTGTTCCTTTGATGGTTGTAATTGATTGATAATGCAGAGGACACAATACTGCACAGCTGGAAAGGCTGCAACAACTTCCCAATAAAAACTGGCTACTTGTCTAATCAAAGGCCGTTGTTCTCCAACGAGATTAACACAGTCCTCAATTAACTGATTCAATTTATCCTGGGCAAAGTTACAAACATGTGATTGGAATTAATGGTAAATCCCAGATAATCAATAATTTGGACTGGTGATAATTTAGATTTACCTGGGTGGAATAACAAATCCCATTTGTTCAAAAGTGATTTTAAAAACAACTGAAATGATGATTGAGTTTCAGCATGAGTCTTTCCAACAATCAGAATCATCTAAATAGGCCATTACCACATGCCCTGTCCCCCCGAGCTGTCTAAGCAATGCTAACACAGGTTTTACCAATTTAGTAAATAATCTAGGAGCTGAATGTTAATCCATTCGGCAATGTCCTGAATTGCCACAGCTCAGTTATCAAATAAATTTCAAATATCTTCTATCATCACCATGAATATTAGACACTGCGTAATACGCATTCTTTAAATCAATGGTTGCCATATAATACCCTTTGGTACACTAGATGTTTGCCCAGTGTAAAGTTCTCCATTTTGTAATGCCTATAAACAAACCAATTTGTTCAAATTCGATGAATCAGAATAATTCTACATCCCCCAGTCTTTTAGATCTGGGAAATATATTGACAGAAATTGTTGACTTTGATAGACAGAAGGCTCAATTGCCTTCTTATGTAACGACTGAATCTCTGCTTGAATAAGCACATTTTCCTCATCTGAAAAATAAGTTTACGACTAGGAAAATGTTGATTAGGTAGATTGTTCATAGTAAAATGCAAATTTTTCACCCGTCAATTACACTAAGTATGAACAAATCTGATGTTCAAACTGCTGCCATTGTTTGAGAAACAATTTTAACCTTCCCCAATTTGAACAGGAACATCAGTTATTCATCGTCTGTCAAATGTTATATTCTTACCAGCATCTTTCCTTGCGGCCTTGTTGTCCTCGACTTCTTGTAGAGAACCTTTTTTGCCTTGCTTCCAGCTGGCTTATGAGGGCCATGGTTATAACAACACATAACAGTCTTTGACCCTTTTTGCACGGTTACACACTCCAAACAACAGATTTCGTGTGGTACACTGGTCGGTTTGCACAACTCGCCAAATTCTGGTTAGCACTGGCTAATAGCGGCCCTCCCGACATTATTAATTTCAAAATGCATTTACAAAGGAGTCCCAGTTATCCTGGTGTGCTTCAACCATATCATTGTATCAATAACTTTCACCACAGCTGTAATACCTGCTTACAACAGTTTAAGAACTTTGATAAAACTTCATTCTCTGGGCCCTAGCAGGCAAAACCCATCTATGCAAATTTGGTGATTAACCCCACCGGTACCTTCAGGAGAATCACAATTAACAGGAGCTTTATAGTTTTTTGCTACTTCATCCATAGCTAGCTCCTGTAACTGGTGGGAGAGCATATACTGAATGGCTTCGGCGGCCAATTCTACATCAATCGCCTTTCCAGCCTCTCTACACTCAGCAAAACTTCCCAGCAATGTTCGGAATTACCTCCAATCGAACAACTTTACTGCTCTCCCCCAGCATAGAATCAGTTGCAGCAAACTGATGATAGAACATCCTCCTCACAGGCAGGGAGAGTTCTGCAGCCTGAAACAGGGTGCTGCTAGCACAAGCTCTCCAACAGCTGGCTTGGGCACCACTCCTCCACGGAGCTGGAACATCCTCCTCACAGGCAGGATAGTTCTGCAGCCCTGAAAAGGTGCTGCTAGCACAAGCTTCTCCATCAGCCTGGGTTGGGCAACCTCTCCTCCTCACGGAGCTGGTCCCTGTTCGAGCATTCTTTGTAATAGAATCTCGGACGTGGGAGAGCCTGTGAGCAAACGGACTCTCCTATGGAGGGTATATTAACCTCCAGGCCCGACTCATCTACGGGCCACAGAGACATTGCCAGTGGCCTTCCACCTACTGTGCAAGGCCTCACTGCCCCCCGGCAGTGGGTCCGCAACCACTGGCTGTGTAGCCAGACCGGACCAGGTGTACCAGACGGGCCTCCATCCTCAACACTCTCTGGTCACTCTCCTTTCTACCCCCGGAGCGGCCTCGCCGACACCTTCTTCACTTCTGCAACATATCTACTCCCAACCGTCGCAGAAAATGACTGTGGTAAAGTATTTCAACAAACCTTACCTCCGTTTAAACCTGTTAACGAAAACTGCAGATGCTGGAGAATGGAGGGTCGAAGTCTGAAGAAGAAGGGTCTCGACCCGAAACGTCGCCCATCTCCTTCGCTCCTTAGATGCTGCTGCACCCGCTGAATTCTCCAGCTTTTCGTGTAACCTGCTGCTCTCAAACCGTTCCCGACTGCACCAGCGTTCTGACGTCATGACGCACCAACGGCTGTACGGGCTTCTATTCACGTAGTCACTCACGTGACTCCGAAGTAAAATCAAATATTAGTTTAGTTTCCATGCTGTATCTCTATATTAATAAGTGTACTGTGAACGGGCGAACGCTGTTTCGCACGCATTCCGTAGGCCGGAGGGCCTGTTTCCGCGCTGTATCTCTGAAGTAAAAAGGGGACAAGTGAGGCAGGGAGAGGAGGCCGAGAGTTTTCCGGGTTTGGGGCCTGTTTCGAGATGGCGACTTTTCCTTTGGAGGGCGGACAAAATGGCCGTTTCCTCCACAAAATATCATCTTTAGTGGTGGAGCTTCAGATGAGAGAGAGGGGGAGAGGTAGAGAGGGGGGGGGGGGGCGAGAGGGGAGAGTAAGAGAGTGGTGAGAGAGAGAGAGAGAGAGACATAGGGGGGTAGATGAGAGTGAGGGAAGGTGGAAAGAGGGGAGAAAGTGGAGAGAGGTGGAGAGAGAGCAGCAGACAGTGTGAGTGAGAGGGGATAGAGAGAGGCTGTGGCCAGAGGGGTTTGGGGAGAGAGAAGGGGGAGAGAGAGAGGGGAGGAGTAAGAGAGTGGGGAGAGGACAGAGAGAGATGGGGGGGGGAGAGGGGAGAGAGAGGAAGGTGGAGGAGGGAGAAAGTGGAGAGAAAGAGAGAGAGGGCAGACCGTGTGAGTGAGGGAATAGAGAGAGATGTGGCAGAGTGTTTGGGGAGAGATAAGGGTGAGAGAGAAGGGGGACTAAGAGAGTGGGGAGAGACAGAGCTAAATAGGATAGAGAGGGCAGAGAGATGGAAAGGGGAGAGAGGGAGAAAATGGAGTAAGAGAGAGAGAGGGCAGGCAGCGTGAGTTAGTAGGGGATAGATGAGGAGAGTGGCAGAGAGGGTTTGTGGGTGAAGAGAGAGGGGAGAGGCGGTGTCAAATATTCGTTTATTTTAATTACATATTTTAAATGTATTCTTACACAGTGGAGAGGGGGAGTAAAGTGCTTGGAGAGAAAGAGGGGAGAGAGAGGTTGGGATATGGGCAGAGAGAGGGCGGGAGGTAAAGATGAGGGTAAAAACATATGATGTTTAATTTCTTGTTAATTCTTTTAAAAAGTGGAGAGAGGCAATCAAATATTAGTTTAGTTTATTATGCAATTTATTATAATAAAGGGGGAGAGAGAATGGGGAGGAGGAGAGAGAAAGCAGTGAGAGAGATGAGGTGAGAATTTAGTTTTTAGTTTAATAGTTTAGTTTTTATTTAGTCAAATTTAAAGGAGAGGGAGAGGTGGGGTGACGAGAGAGAGCGACTGGGGAAGGGAACGAGATTTTGGGAAAAAAAATGGAAGCGAGAGAGTGAGAGGGTAGTAGAGAGAGTGAAGGGTTGGAGAGAGGAGCAAAGGGAAGGGGGAGAGAAGGTGGAGTGAGAGGCGCGTACGGGGAGATAGGGACGGGGAGGAGGTCCCCCCCCCCCCGGGAGGTGGGAGGTGGGAAGTGGAATTGAATATAAGTTTAGTTTAATTTATTATTGTAAATGTGTTCATAAATTGGAATGGGAGAGATAGAGGGGGGGGGAGACGGGGAAAGGGGGGTGTAGAGAAACGGGTAGCAACTATTTGTTTAATTTTATTGTTCTGTTATGATAACACGAAGCATGGAGAGTGAAGGGGGAGAAGGAGAGAAATAGATAAAGGAGTGGGAGGAAAGGCGGGAGTGAGGTGGGGCGAGGGAAGACTACGACAGAGGGGGGGAAAGACAGAGGGAGTGAATGAGAATGGAGGGCCCCCAGAGAGAGAGAGGTTGGAAGAGCGATGGGAGAAAGAGATGCGGAGAGGGAGGTGAGAGAGGCGGGGGAAAAATAGAGAGGGGAAGGGGAGAGAGAGAGGGTAGTGAGAGAGGGGGGAGAGAGGACGTGAGGGAGACAGATATGAGTGAGGGGGAGAGAGTGAGAGTGGGGCAGAGTGAGAGTGAGTTGGAGAGATAAGGGAGAGAGATGGGGGAGATAATGTGAGGATTAAGTGAGGGGGAGAGGGCTGGAGAGTTGGGGTCTGCTGAGAGTGTTTCCCGATGTGCTTCGATAAAGCCTTTAGTGAACCGACGTGAGACACGCCAATACACTATCAACTGATTTACTTTATGTAAGTGCCTATCTGGGTAAAGGCAGGTTAAGGGTACAAATAGCGCAAAATTTGCAGTTCAATTTCCTTCATACAACAGGGAAAATGGATGTGTGGGAAGGAGCTGCTACAGCTATGTACGATTGCAAAGTTTAAGAAACATTTAGTCGTGTACACGGATAGGACAAGTTGTGAGCGACATGGGCCAAACACGGGCAGGTGGGACCGGGGTAGAAAGTGCAAGTTGCATTGGAGTGGACGAGTTGGGCCGGAAATGTTCCGTGCTGCCTGGCTCTATGACTCTCTGACTCCATCAGACGGGACAGTGGACTCTGGGGAAGGGCACACCAGACGGACAAGTCACTGATGGGGGATTGGACCATCGTTCTGGGGATGGTGAAACCAGACGGAACAGGTCCAAAGGGCAGATGTGAACCGCGGAGGGAGAAGAGGCGATTTGTCCCAGTGCGGAGTTTATCCCAGACCAGGTCCCTATTGAGGAGGGGCGATTAGGTAAATGTGACAAATCTCGCTGTGCTGGATGGAGCGCGGCCGTCGATGGGAACATCCGACAGGTAATTAAACCTGGTGAATGTCAGGAGCCGTGCCACGGAGCGGAGTAACGGCTGCCGCCTCTGGGATGCGCTCAGTGCGAAGATATATTGATGAGCCGAAACACTGGGGGTGAGCAGGTATTTCACCGCGCTCTTCACCTGCTCCCTGAACTTGAACTGGGTCGCCGCGTAAATAAATGTGTTTGTACAGCAGCATGAGATTCCTCAGTGAAAACCGATATAGGAAAATATATATTCAGAATAATTCAGATCTCTTGCAACTCCTTTGATCAGATTAATAAACGAAGTTTACGACCACCGTCAGCCACAGGAGGATGAAGCTTCCGGAGATGGTGAAGAGTAAAACCACAGACCTCCTCTTGCTCTACATCTCCGGGTCATTGCGCTTCTCCCCCTTGTTCTCACCCCTCAGTCCCTTGCGGACCCGACTGGCCACTAAAATGTGCCGGACTGTCAGTGCGTTGAGCAGCAGGATTACAGCGAAAGGGAAAGAGCGGAGTTAAAACCGCGTCGAAACCAGTAAAACGCCACCCACCCGGGATCAGTGTAATAACTGTCCAACAGTTCACAGCCCCACGGGACATTGTCGATGATTTTCCAGGTTTCCAGTGTGAAGTATATCGTGGAATGTTTTTCAGACAGAGCAGAAACGCCGGCTGTTGCCAGAACCGCACCCGCAGTTTTCCCGCTGCAATATTTTGTTTTCAGCTTCTGGCAACAAATGGCGACAAATCGATCGAAGGTGAAAGTGACGGTGAACCAGACGGAACATTCTGTAGCCGCAAACCTCAGTACATCGATAACACTGCACACAGGGGTGATGGACAGGAAACTCCATTTTACGTAATGCAATCGGATCCAATACAAAATGACCTCGGTGATCACGGCCAATAGATCGGTCGCTGCCATGGCCACCAGGTAGCGAGTGTGCAGGTGGAGAGAGCAGCACTTTCCCCGGGACAGGATCACAATCGCCACTAAATTTACTGTGGAAAGAGAAGGGAACGGAAACTGGGCATTGCTGAACACGTTATCCGGGGCTGAACGCCGGCTCGACATTCAGCTAAAGATCAGGAGTGTTGGAGTCGGTGCGCGGCTAGTGGGTCCTGGCAGTGAGAGAAAATGAGAGTTAGTTCCGGTTGTCTGAAAATAAGAAAAATCATTGGTTCAATGGTCCTTTATAGTCACGTGCACTGAGCTACAGTGACATTTGATTTACCATACAGTCATACATAAAAAAGCACAAGATTACATCACCACATGAGGGCTTGGACACGCTAGAGGCAGGAAGCATGTTCCCGATGTTGGGAGCGTCCAGAACCAGGGGCTACCGTTTAGGAATAAGGAACAAGCCATTTTGAACGGAGACGAGGAAACACTTTTTGTCACAGAGAGTAGTGAGTCTGTGGAATTCTCTGCCACAGAGCGCGGTGGGGGCAGGTTGTCTGGATGCTTTCAAGAGAGAGCTCGATAGGGCTCTTGAAGATAGCGGAGTCAGAGGATATGGGGAGAAGGTAGGAACGGGGTACTGATTGGGGATGATCAGTCATGATCACATTGAATGGCGGTGCTGGCTCGAAGGGCCGAACGGCCTACTCCTGCACCTGTTTTCTATTGTACGGTGCCACCTGGTGAATCACAGAGTTAATTCAAAAATATTTCACTGAGAGGTTTGATATACTTCACATATTCTTGAACAGTTGGGAAGACAATAGACAATAGACAATAGGTGCTTCGATTGGCCCATCGAGCCTGCACCGCCCTATCTAAGAGCCCTATCTAGCTCTCCCTTGAAATCATCCACAGAACCTGCCTCCACCGCCCTCTGAGGCAGATAATGCTACAGACTCACCACTCTCTGTGTGAAAAGTGTTTCCTCGTCTCCGTTCTAAATGGCTTACTCCTTATTCTTAAACTGTGCCCCTGGTTCTGGACTCCCCCAACATCGGAAAAATGTTTCCTGCCTCTGGCGTGTCCAAGCCCTTAACAATCTTATATGTTTCAATACGATCTCCTCTCATCCTTCCAAACTCCGGATGTGTACAAGCTTCTCCATTCTCTCAGCATTTGACAGCCCCGCCATCCCGGGAATTAACCTTGTGAACCTACGCTGCACTCCCTCAATCCCTCAAATAAGCTTGTAACATGATGAGAATCAGGTCAACACCGGTTAACACACGGAGTTATAAATCTTGAATTCCTCTGCTCACTTACTAGGGACTCCAACGGCAGCAATGACCAGATACAAGATTCCCTGCACACGCAAATATTCGAAAACCTTTTCATACATGTTCTCTGCCCGGCGACGTGTCCCCGTGAGCTGCCGGTTATCTCGGAATGAAATGCTGGGGCAGAACTTTCCCCGACAATTTATACCAATTTCCGTCTCCACCGGGACTGTCAAGTGTCAACAGGATTTTTTTTTAAATGGTGTTTAGGAAATTATTCGCAAACAGATGACATCAGCCAAGTCTCGGAATGACATGTGACTGGCTGCGATTTATTCAGGGAATTGATTGAGAAAGGGAATTGTGGCGATAGATACTGAGGGATGAAATTGGGAGCGGCATTGTTCCTGCAAAGGGAATATTGTTTCAAATTCCATCAGATCCAACTCTCCGCCTCATGTTGTTTGTCTGAATAACTTTAATCCGCTTCTCTCAGCAAAGCAAATCCAAATTCCAGGGCCCCTCCCAAGGATTCTGGTGCCCAGTTTGAAGGTGGACTGGGGGACCATTGTCCACAGGTTGATGAATTAGTTCAACAGTTCGCCTCGGAGTAAAATGCCCCCTCCACTCCCCTTCACCACTCAATATGATCGCGGCTCCTCCAACTGTAACCTCAACCGACACTCCCGGCGACCCCGGTAACCATTCACTCCTTTCATGCCTGGAATTGATCTGACTTTGCCCTGGGACAATAACATTCTCTGCATACATCACCTCTGAGAACAACCGATTCACAGACTCACGACGCTCAGATAAATGAAAGTTGTCATAGAACACAAAGACAATAGGTGTAGGAGGAGGTCATTCGGCCCTTCGAGCCATTGATTGTGATTATGGCTGATCGTCTCCAATCAATAACCCGTGCCTTCCTTCTCCCATATCCCTTGATTCCATTAGCCTCTAGAGCTCTATCTAACTATCTTTTAAATCCGTCCAGTGATTTGGCCTCCACTGCCCTCTGTGGAAGGTAATTCCACAAATTCACAATTCTCTGGGTGAAAATGTGTTTTTCTCACCTCAGTCTTAAATGACCCCCCCTTTATTCTAAGTCTGTGGCCCCAGGTTCTGGACTCGCCCAACATTGGGACCATTTTTCTTGCATCTAGCTTGTCCATTTCTTTTATAATTTTATATGTTTCCATAAGATCCTCCACACATCCTTCTAAACTCCAGTGAATAGAAGCCTAGTCTTTTCAATATTTCCTCGTAAGACAGTCCCGTTATCCCAGGGAACAATCTCGTGAACATATGCTGCACTGCCTCAATCACAAGGATGTCCTTCCTCAAATTAGGAGACCAAAAATGTACATAATACTCCAGATGTGGTCTTACCAGAGCCCTATACAACTGCAGAAGAACCTCCCTACTCCTATACTGAAATCCTCTTGTTATGAAGGCCAACATTCCATTAGCTTTCTTCACTGCCTGCTGTACATGCACATCAATTTTAAGTGACCGGTGTACAAGGACACACAGGTCTCGCTGTACCTCCCCCTTACCTAACCTAACCCCATTGAGATAATAATCTGCCCCCTTGTTTTTGCCTCCAAAGTGGATAACCTCACATTTATACATATTATACTGGCATCTGCCCACACATCTGCTCACTGCGTCAAACCTGTCCAGATCACCCTGCAACCACCTAACATCCTCATCACAGTTCAAACTGCCACCCAACTTTGTTTTGATCGTCAAAGTATTTCTGAAAGTCTAAATACACTACATTCACTGGCTCCCCTTCATCCATTTTACTTGTCACACCCTCAATAAATTCCAGAAGATTAGTCAAGCATGATTTTTCTTTCATAAATTCATTGGTCTAATCCTTTTACTGCTATCCAAATGTCCCATTATTACCTCTTCAATAATTGAACAGATACTTTGGATCTGTCTTCACTGAGGAGGACACAAACAATCATCCTGATATAGTAGTGGCCAGAGGATCTGGGGTTATCAGAGGAACTGAAGGAAATCCACATTTGGCAGGGAATGGTGTTGGAAAGACTGATAGGACTGAAGGGTGATAGATCCCCAGGGCCCGAAGGTCTGCATCACAGGGTACTTAAGGAAGTGGCTCTAGAAATTGCGGATGCATTGGTGATAATTTCCCAATGTTCTACAGACTCAGGATCAATTCCTGTCGATTGTAGGGTAGCTAATGTTATCCCACTTTTTAAGAAAGGCGGGGGAGGAAAACGGAATTATAGACCAGTTAGCGTCGATGGTGGCAGTTCGATGGTGGGGAAGATGCTGGAGTCAATTATAAAAGATGAGATAGCCGAACATTTGGATAGCAGTAAACAGGATCGGTCCGAGTCAGCATGGATTTACGAAGGGGAAATCATGCTTGACTAATTTTCTGTAATTTTTTGAAGATGTAACTAGGAAAACGGACAAGGGAGAGCCAGTGGATGTAGTGTACCTGGACCTCCAGAAAGCATTTGATAAGGTCCCGCATAGGGGACTAGTGGGCAAAATTAGGGCACATGGTATTGGGGGTTGAGTGCTGACACGGACAGAGAAGTGGATGGCAGACAGGAAACCAAGAGCAGGGATTAACGGGTTCCCTTCCAGAATGGCAGGCAGTGACTAGTGGGGTACCGCAAGGCTCGGTGCTCGGACCACAACTATTTACAATATACACCAATGATTTGGATGAAGGGATTCAAAGTAACATTAGCAAATTTGCAGATGAAACAACGCTGGGTGGCAGTTGTGAACTTTGAGGAGGATGCTATGAGACGGCTGGGTGACTTGGACAGGTTGGGGGAGTGGGCCGATGCATGGCAAATGAAGTTTAATGCGGATAAATGCGAGGTTATCCACTTTGGTAACAAAAACAGAAAGGCGGATTACTATATAAATGTAGTGAAGTTGAGAAAAGGGAAGTACAACGGGATCTAGGGGGTCCTTGTACATCAGTCTATGAAAGTAAGCATGCAGTTACAGCAGTCAGTGAAGAAAGCGAATGTTGGCATTTATAACAAGATGAATCGAATATAGGAGCAAAGAGGTCCTTCTACCGTTGTACAGAGCGTTAGTGAGACCACACCTGGAGTATTGTGTACAGTCTTGGTCCCTAATTTGAGGAAGGACATTCTTGCTATTGAGGGAGTGCAGCGTAGGTTTTCAAGGTTAATTCCTGGGATGGCGGGACTGTCATATGTTGAGAGAATGGAACAGCTGGGCTTGTACACTCTGGAGATTAGAAGATGAGAGGGTATCTCATTGAAACATATAAGATTGTTAAGGGCTTAAGAGGCGGGAAACATGGTCCCGATGTTCATTGGACAACACCAAATCCAGAATTGCATTTTCTCTGGTCCGCTCCATTACAAGCTTCTCTAAGAATCCATCTCGGAGGCATTCTACAAAATCTCTTTATTTGGGTCCTGAACCAACCTGATTTTCCAAGTCTACCTGCATATTGAAATCCCCCATCACCACAGTGGCATTACCTTTGTTACTAGCCAGTTTTTAACTCCTGCTGCAACTTACACCCTACACCCGGGCCACTATTTGGGGGTACATAGATAACACCAATTAGTGTCTTC
This sequence comes from Okamejei kenojei, assembly GCA_035221665.1. NCBI lineage: Eukaryota > Metazoa > Chordata > Chondrichthyes > Rajiformes > Rajidae > Okamejei > Okamejei kenojei. Next base: position 9,036,125 of record CM069170.1, on the reverse strand, counting down.
TTGCCTTTTCAATTCCTCAACTCAATCCACAGTGAATCAATCTCGTCAGTCCCTATGTCTTCCCTCGCAAGGGACTGAATTCCATCCCTCACCAGCATAGCGAACCCCCTCCTCTCCCACCTGCCTGTTTTTTTGTATAGGATGTATAACCCTGAATGTTAAGTTCCCAGGCTAGATCCTCCTGCAGCCACGTCTCAGTAATCCCCGCAAAGTCATATCTGCCAACCTCATCTACTTTACTTCTTATGCCCCTGTCCCACTTAGGAAACCTGAATGGAAACCTCTGGAGACTTTGCGCCCCACGCAAGGTTTCCGTGTGGTTCTCGGAGGTTATTTTAGTCTCCTAATGGTCGAAAGTGGTTTCCGCTTCTTCTATAGAATTTAGAAGAAGCGGAAACCACTTTGACCATTAGGGAGACTGACAAAATATTCCCGGAACCACACGGAAACCTTGGGTGGGGCGTTAAGTCTCCAGAGGTTCCGTTCAGGTTTCCGAAGTGGGACAGGGGCATCATACTTTGCGCATTCACATACAATACTTTTAATTCCTTACGCATCTCACCTTTCACATCGATCCCTATTACACTTGGCCATACTCTCCTATCCCTTTATGAGCTTCCTTTCCCGTTAATTCTGGGGTCATTAACCATCCCTTTACTCTCTTTCCCTTTAATTCCGTCCTTGACCATTCCATTTGACACCCCACCCCTCTTATTCAGTTTAAAAACCACCCGTGTAGCAGTGGCAAACCTGCCTGCCAGAATGCTGGTCCCCCACCTGTTAAGATGCAATCCGTCCCTTTTGTACAGTTCCCCCTTACTTCAAAACAGATCTCAGTGACCGAAAAATCTAAATCCCCGCCTCCTGCACCAGATTCCCAGCCACACATGCAGGTCCCGTATCTCCCTGTTCCTGCTCTCGCCAGCACGATGGGACTGGAAGCAAACTGGAGATAACAACCTGGAGGTTCTGCTTCTCAGCATTTTTTGGAGATCTCTAAAGTCACGCTGCAGAATATTCATCCCCTTCTTTCCGACATTGTTTGTGCCGACATGCTCTATCACGTCCGGCTGTTTCTAAGTGTGTGTGTGTTTGTGAATGTGTGTGTCTGTGTGTATGTGTGAGTATCTGTGTGTGTGTTTTTTGTATGTGTTTGTAAGTATGTGAATGTGTGTGTGTGTGTTGAGTGTATGTGTGTGTGTGTGAGTGAATGTGAGTGTGTGTGTGTCTAAGTGTGTGGGTGAATGTGAGTGTATCTCTGTGTATGAGTCTATGTGAGTGTGTGTGTGTGAGTGTTTCGAGTGTGTGTAAGTATCTGTGTGTGTGTGTGTGTGTGAGAGAGAGAGAGAGTATCTCTGTGTGTGTGAGAGAGAGAGTGTCTGTGTTTCTGTCTGTGTGTGTCTGTGTGTGTCGGTGTGTGTGGCTGTGTGTGTTTTTCTGTATGTGTTTGTAAGTGCGTGTGTGAGAATGTGTGTGTGTATATGTGTCTCTGTGTGTGAGTGTGTGTATGTGTGTGTGTGTATGGGTGTGTTTATGTGTGTGAGTGTGTGTGTCTGTGTCTGTGTGTGTGAGTATGTGTGTGTCTGTGTATGTGTGTGCGTGTGTTTGTGTGTATGTGTTTGTGTATGTGTTTGTAAGTGTGTGTGCGTGTGAGTGAGTCTGTGTGTGTATGTGTGAGTGTCTATGTGTATCTGCGTGTGTGTGATTGTCTGTGTGTGTGTGCGTTTGCGTGTATGTGTTTGTAAGTGTGTGTGTGTTTGTGAGTGTGTGTGCGTGAATGTGTGCGTGAGTGTATATGGTTGTGTGCATGAGTGTGTGTGAGTGTATATGTGTGTGTATATGTGTGTGTGTGTGTGTGAGTCTGAGTGTATGTGAGTGTGTGTCTCTGTGGGAGTGTCTGTGTGTGTGTGTCTGTGTGAGTGTGAGTGCATGTGAGTGTGCGTGTCTGTGTTTGTGTCTGTGTGTGTGTCTGTGTGAGTGTCTGTGTGTCTGTGTTTGTGTGTGTATGTCTGTGTGTGTGTGAGTGTGTGTCACCATCCCGTGCCAGTATCCATCCCACACCAGTATCCATCCCGTGCCAGTATCCATCCCACACCAGTATCCATCCCACACCAGTATCCATCCCGTGCCAGTATCCATCCCACACCAGTATCCCTCACACCAGTATCCATCCCGTGCCAGTATCCATCCTACACCAGTATCCATCCCGTGCCAGTATCCATCCCGTGCCAGTATCCATCCCACAACAGTATCCATCCTGTGCAGTATCCATCCCGTGCCAGTACCTATCCCGTGCCAGTATCCATCCCACAACAGTATCCATCCCGTGCCAGTATCCATCCTGTGCCGTATCCATCCCCAGCCAGTATCTATCACGTGCCAGTATATCTATCCCGTGCCAGCATCCATCCCACACCAGTATCCATCCCACACCAGTATCCATCGCGTACCAGTAACCATCCCTCGCCAGTATCCATCCCACACCAGTATCCATTCCGTGCCAGTATCTATCCCGTGCCAGTATCCATCCCACACCAGTATCTATCCCGTGTCAGTAACCATCACACACCAGTATCCATCCCACACCAGTATGAATTCCACACCAGGATCCATCCCGTGCCAGTATCCATCCCGTGCCAGTATCCATCCCGTGCCAGTATCCATTCTTCAAATCTTCACTCATTCTTCAAATCAAAACTGCCAACTCCCCAGGTACATTCGTCTGCAACCTCTACACCTGTTCCCTGGCCTCCATCCATGCACACCAGCAGGCCTTCCAGATGAGGCAGAGGTTAATGTGCAGCTTTGACCTTATCTACTTCATTCACTGCGCATCATGTGACCTCTATTCCAACCGCGGGGCCAAGCAGAGACAAGGCGATTCTTTTGCCAAACACGCACTTGATTCTGTTGGGTATGCTAATCGCTTTAACTTCACTTCCTATTCTTTTGTTCTGGGCCTCCTCGATTGCTGGAGTGAGGTCAAATTGGAGGACCAGGTCTTCATGCAGCTTATAACTCTGCAGCATGAATATTGAGTGCTCCAATTTGACGTAACACCTCTTTCCCCTCTCTCTCTTTGCTATGCTTCCTTTGTATGTACCCATTTATATTGCTACCCCGATCCCCATTACCCCTATTTTAATTCCCCACCCCACACAGCTTATATTTTTCCAACCAATATACATACCTCTCTCTGGCTTCACATTTCACTCCTCTCATCTTTATTAATTATTCGTCCTTGATCTACCGATCTGTCAATTAAAATCCCCTTCGCCCATATCCCTGTGTCACTCGTTAGGCATTGTCTGACCCTAGTTTTTTCCAAGTTTTTCCTCCCCCACTACCCTATCTAACATCAGTTTCTAGAAGGGTCCTAATTGCTTTGATTGGTCTTCCTAGGTTAACGTTATTATCCCCTTCCCCAGTACATTGTGTTTGAACGTCCCCAGTCAGTCTCATGTCAGATTTTCACGTCCAAGGGGAAAGCTAGGGTTTGGTTTCACTGGCTTCGGCAAGGGACGTCCCCTCGATCGGTGGGAGGGATTTGTCTAATTTCCAGGTAAGGATGGGATAGTGAACATTAACTCTCCCTGGACGTGTAGGATGGGACCTTGTTCTTCAGAGAGTCACTTTCGGAATGGAGAATCCCCTGTTGCTGGTAGACCTGGATAAGCGGAAGGGATTCCTTTGGTGTAGATGGAATGAGGTTCCCCTGGATTGGAGTAGAGGATTTCCATTGTTAGTGTGGGTGGGCTCCCCGAATTTGTGGTGGTGGGGTGGGGGTGGGAGAATTAATTGATTGCCACGGTTGGGGCACGGGTCACGGGCTATTTTCCACTTCGATGGGAATGTAAATTGTCTGAGTTGAACGATTGGGATTGTGCTCGGTTTACAGCCGAGATAGTTTGTGGTGCTAAAGGGTGGAATCTCCTGGCATTGAGCAATGGATTCTGCGGGGGCTGGGGGGGGGGGCTGCTCTCCAGCTCAGAACCATTAATCTTGTACAGTGCTGTCTAACCCTATCTCTCATTGTTTACTGCTGTGATCCACAGTTAGAGCAGCTCCCCTGCAAATGTGTCCTGGTCAAGGATCAACGGACCAGGAAACGCAAGATGAGGGAAGGGAGTTGAGTGGGAAGATCACACAACACAGCACAAGATGATGGATGGAGACATGTTAGTGAGGTGTGTGAGGCGACGGTGGACTGTGCGGCAGTGTGCTGGTGATGGGTGTGTGAGTTGGTGCTATGAATCTAAAAATATCAATTATATATCTGCATTTGCTTCAATCCAATTGTTCACTAATTTCTGCATGTTGCTGATGAATCATTGTACTTTTATCATTGTGAGTTACACTTTTAATTATTTCACAATGACGCGATTCAATGCAATAAATGGGTGTAATCCAAGCAATGAGTACTCACTCACGTTCCTGTAATGTGGCTCCGTCATTGATTCTGTATTTCTGATGTACCTGATGGTTCAAAGTTTAATAAATTAGGAATATGTGTCTGCTTTATGGCGTTGTGATGTAACATTCATTTACCTATATTATTCACGACAAAATATAGGGACACTTGTCCTCAAATAACACGCTTGTAAAATAGATTTAAATAAATAGATTTTACTTCGGAGTCACGTGAGTGATACTGTGAAGAACCCCGCCAATCCACACGCGTGGCATTATGTCCAATCGCATGGTGAAGCACCGGACTGGCAGGCAGGTCGCTCCTGCCAGCGGTAAGTTTAAACTACAGGTAAGTGTTGTTTGTTTTAACGAAGTCTGACGAGGGAACCGGCTATGAACTGTGGGGACACCCCGGTTCCGACCGCGGAAGCGGGTGGCTGGTGAATGGCGGCTTCGCGATCGCAGTCACTGATAACTGTGGTTCCCGGGGGAGGGGAAACCCAGCAGCAATGCGGCGCCCAGACCGCAGTGATCCCAGGATGTGGGAAAAACTGACCACAACGGCCAGCCCTGGTGCAGGGTGGGTTCCCACCGGTAATGTATGAAATTTGGAGGTTGGCCAGAATAGAGCCCCTATGGAGGGGGGGCTCTGTCTAGATACACTAGCAGGAGTTGTGACAGCACGGGGCTATGCGATCCCGCGCCAGCAGCGTCTTGCACAGGGCTACCTCATGTGCATGCTGAGTCTGTGTCAGCGCGGGGCTATGGTAGAGCCCGCGCCAGTAGCACCTTGCACAGGGCTGCTTCATGTGCATGCTTCATGTGCATGCTGAATCTCTGTCAGCGCAGGGCTCCTTCATGTGCATGCTGAGTCTGTCAGCGCGGGACTATGGGAGAGCCCGCGTCAGCAGCGCCTTGCACAGGGCTGCTTCATGTGCATGCTGAGTCCGTGTCAGCGCGGGGCTATGGTAGAGCACGTGCCAGTAGCACCTTGCACAGGGCTGCTTCATGTGCATGCTGAGTCCGTGTCACTGCGGGGCTCCTTCATGTGCATGCCGAGTCTGTCAGCGCGGGACTATGGGAGAGCCCGCGCCAGCAGCGCCTTGCACAGGGCTGCTCCATGTGCATGCTGAGTCTGTCAGCGTGGGACTATGGGAGAGTCCACGTCAGTAGCGCCTTGCACAGGGCTGCTTAATATGGAAGCCGAGTCTGGTAGCGCCGGCCTACGAGAGAGCCCGCGCCAGCAAAGCCTTGGACAGGGCTGGTTAATGTTGATGCCGAGTGTCTGGCAGCGCTGGCCCATGGGAGAGCCGCGCCAACAGCGCCTGGTAACAGGGCTACTTAATGTCTCCCTCTTGGAGGAGGATAGCATAGCAAGTCAGTATTAGTCTGACGCCGAGTCTATGGCAGCGCCGGCCTATGGGAGAGGCCGTGCCAGCAGCCCCTTGTAACGGGGCTGCTTAATGTCTCCCTCTTGGAAGAGGAGAGCATGCCTGGTCAGTGTAAATCTGACGCCGAGTCTGAGGGTATAGCCGTGGAGCATGCCCCAAGGGATGAAGGGCACATGTCAGAGGTCCCATTCCTGACAGCAAAGTTTGCCATCCCAACACGATGGGGTGAACACCGCTATCAGGTGGACATTAGAGATCTTCCATTCAGGTAAGATGTATTCAACAGACAAAACCTGGTGGACGAAGCAAAAGCTGACAGACCAATAAATGCCGACGACGAGCAAAGCTTCATCGTTTCGGCAACACCCTACGCCTTAATCGGCAGTAAGAGGTTCACTGAACCTAGTGACAGCATGAAGCTGGGCAGAGGTTCCATGCATCCTAATCTTGAGTTAACCAGGCAGGTAGGTTGGTCTGGCACTTCCGAACCATGGATAAGGGTACCGCGTACACTTGGTTGCACAATACACAAATGGTAAGACATAGGCAGCTGTTACATTCATGGTTGAGAGGTTGGTCCCTTCCATCCAGCTAAATCAAAATTGGTACTGGTTAAAGTAATTGACTATTTGGGACCCACTGTTTATTCACCTCACATGTCTGTGACTCTGCCCAAGGGCAAGAGATTAGATTTAATAGTAAGATTAAACGAGAACTTACTAGTTTGAAGTTTGATCATTATTTTATGAGGAGTTACGATGAGGGATTTCGTGAAGAACCCGCCAGCACGCATACGCGTCATTCGTCAAAGCAGCGGTGTGAAAGACCAGGCAGTAGCACTGACTGGAGATAGTAAGATTAAGAGAAGTGATATATCAGTTGTCCTTATGATAGAGGGTTGGGAGTGGAGGGCACGAAAATACCTCATCGTAACTCCTCATAATATAAGGAACACACTTCAAACTGGTAAGTTCTCGTTTAATCTTACTACTTTACGTCCGAGTCACGTGAATGACTTCGTGAAGATTTCAAAACTCTGTGATTTCATGCCCTGGACCACGTCCATGCTCACACACTGCCGTAATAACTGATGGGGGAAGTGTGCTAAGGTATTTCAGAATTGAAACAAAGCTGAAAACCAATAATGTAGTTATTAATACAAAACAATCTTCGGGAACGTTTAGGGAACAGAGCTTAAAACAATATCCGAATCGTCGCGGGAGCGGCCACAGGTGTATTATCAAACCGTTGAAATGTGCCTTCAATTGGCCCAACTCGCTGTTGCGAGGACATGATCCATGTGTACCTCCATGGTCCTCGCCGCTGATGCAGACGCAGCCCTGGTAGAATGTGATTTGAAGAGATCCGTGTCAACCCCTGCCGCATCAACACCACCCTGAGCCACCTGTCTGCACAGTTACCCTGTGATGTGGGATTTTAAAAATGATGAATTAATATTATCACGGGTGCTAATTAAAACGGGTGACATTAATATAATGTCGGGGATGGGTGGCTATACAGAGGCGTAACGGGATATGCATGGAATTCCAGTTTAAGTGTGGTTGTCCCAGGTCTATGGTGTTTAAGTAATTCATCAATGAAAAAAGTTACCTTGGTAGGGGTCGAGACCATCCAGTCCAGTTTTAGTTTGTGGAGGGTCTGGACCTGCTGAGCTGTTATAAGTGACATCAGCATCACCACTTTGTAGGTGAGTTTAGCCATGGGAGTTTCGAAACTGGTAACCAACTCCTGAGTAGGGACAACACTACCCCAATATCCCAGGTCATATTGTATCGTGGTCTAGAAGGGTTAGAATTGAAAATACCCCTCATGAGTTTCGACACCAACTGATGGGATCCTACTCCGATAGTGAGGTAGGACGATAATGCACTTCTAGCACTATTGATGGCACTATCGCTGAGGCCCTTATCATAGTGAAGGCCCGCGAGGAATTCCAGCACATCTGTGATGGTGACAGAGTCGTAGGTGATATTAATCCTGGAACAAAAGGCCTCCCATTTCCTTACATGGGTAAGGTATTGCTTCCTCGTGGACTCTCTGCACGATGCAGTGATGATATCAATGGTCCTGTGCGACAGCCCGAATTCCAGCAAAGGTCTCTTCTGAACCAGCAAGCCAACACGTTCAGATGACCATGGCACGGATGACTCTCCCCTGATATGGTATATGTCAGTAGGTTCGGGCATTTAGGAACCTGCACCCATGGTTCCTTCACCATGTCGAGGACCACCGGGAACCATGGCTGTGTGGGCCAGTCTGGTATTATCAGAATCCCTGATGCAGAATCTAGCTGGATTTTCTGCAATACCCGACTGATGAGGCAGAAAGGGGGAAATGCATAGAAGAACAATTTCCCCCAATGTAGCGAGAACACATCCATCGGTACTGCCCCAGAATCTGGTTCCCAAGAGACACCGCACGCCTGGGGCTTCGACATCGGGAGAGAGATGGTGCGGGGGAGAGAGAAGAACTTTGGCTTCCATCACAGTGAGGAGGGATCCACTGTGATGGATGTTTGTATGAATTTAATTGTTTGCATGTTTTTCAATGAATTGTTCTGTTTGTTTGTTTGTATGGCTTGTAGAAACGGAGTTTCGTTCGAGCCTCTCTGAGGTTCGAATGACAAGCAATAAAATCAAATCAAATCAAATCAAATATGTTGGTATCGGATGGTTCAACCTGGACGCAAATAGGTCGATATCTGGTGTTCCATACTTAGCTATAATATTAGCAAATATTTGGGGGTTCAACATCCACTCGGTGTTTTCTTTGAATACTCGTGACCTGGTGTCCGCCACTGTATTAAGCTTATCCGGAAGGTATGTAGCTGAGATCCACATATTTATTTCAATGCACCAGTGCCAAATTATGTTTGCCAATTCATCGCAAGATATCGACTTTATACCACCCATATGGTTTAAATATGCCACCACTGTGGTATTGTCTATCTGTAGACGGACATGCGTATGATGCATATTTGTGCAGTAAACCCGCAGTCCGTGAAATGCTCCCAGTATTTCCAAATAGTTTATACCTCGTGCATGGAGTAGTGTAGATTCGTACAAATCCCTTTTGCCACCACAACTAGTAGTGGTGTCGTTAGCTCCCCAGCCGTTGGCGCTTGCAGCGGTTTGCAACACGACTGAAGGGTTTGTAACTATGATGAGATTACAACAATCTAGAATGCTGCTAATCCACCATCGTAGCTCATCTTTTACTTTGTTTGTTAGCTGCACAGGTCTGTCAAAATGCCCAGCATTGGTTTTTAGTGCTGAGATTGTTGCTCTTTGCAAATGTTGATAATGCCATGGTCTAAATCGTGCAGCTGGAAATATAGCTACAAGTTTCCCAATCACCTTGGCAGCATGTCGAATAGTCGGTTTCCTGGCGCAAGCAAGGCTATTACATACCTCTATTATATCTGTTGCTTTGTTTTCTGGTAATGTGACAATCATATGATTAGTGTGAACTGTGAATCCCAGATAGTCCATAATAACAGTTTGTTTGTTTGTTTGTTTATTTATTTGCACCATGTTTTAAAAGAAGACAAACGATCAATTTGTAATACCATACGGTGCTGGGAGGGAAGGGAAGCCCAGAGGGCTTATACAAAGTCCGCTCCCATCTGAAAATGAGCGTTAATGGCAAATCAGGGGGTAGGAGAAATAAAATAGACAATAACAAACAATAATAGTGTAAAAATGAAAATTAAAGATATGAAATTAAAAATATGAAAATAAATAAAATAATAAGGTATAGTATGAGATAAGAGTCAGCAGAAGTCGTTTGAGCTCATAAATAGCATTACAAAAAGCTGGAGGTCACAACTCAGGACATGATGCGAAACTTTTTAAGCTCAATCTTAAAGGTGGCTAAGGAGGTGTGAGAGGCAGGGTATTCCAAAATTCAGGACCTTTAAAAGTAATGCAATGTTGGTGTTTAGATGTTCGACAAAATGGAAGATTAAGATCATTTCTTCTTCTGGTTGGGTCATGGTGAATATTAGAAGAAAGGGTGGAAAAATCATGAAAAGAAACAGGCAAATCATGTTTACATTTAAGATATTTGAAAATAAAAATACATATTTGGAATGCATTCAGTTTATCTACAGACAAAATTGAGTACTTCTTGAAGAGAGCGGCAGAAGGTTCTTGTGAATTTGAATGAAAAATTAATCTCATAAATTTCTTCTGTATGATGTGTAGCTTAGAAAAATAGGAAGCATAGGTAGAACCCCAAACAATATTACAATCATTGAAATAACGAAAAATCAAACTGTAATATATTAATAGATGGGAAGACGGGTGAATAAATGCACAAACCTTTCTCAGAATACGAAGCATTTTCGTTGATCTTCTACAGACAATATTGATATGTTCTTTCCAAGTTAAATTTTGATCAATGGTTACTCCTAAAATTTTCGTATTTGTTACTTCAGGAATTTCATGTGCATTGATAAAAAATTTAAATTTGTCTTTGGGAAAAATTTTGTTTTTATTGCAGAAGATCATGTAATTGCATTTTTTGATTGATATTGAGAGAGAGCCTGTTCACTTCAAACCACTTAGAGACATGAGACATTTCTTCATTAACTAATTCAACCAATGATTTTAGATCACTATGTGAAGCTATAAGATTGGTGTCATCGGCAAACAGGATAGGAAGAAGTACTCTACAGGTATAGGATGTCATTTATATAGATCAAGAATAATGAAGGACCAAGGATGGAGCCTTGTGGTACCCCACAGTGAATTATCAATTTTTCGGATGAGCTTCCATTTAGATAGACAAATTGCACTCTATTTGCTAAATAGTTGGTTAACCATAGAAGCGTTACATTCTTTACCCCATATCTATTGAGTTTAGAGATTAAGGTTGAATGGTTGACTGTATCAAATGTCTTTGATAGATCTAGAAAGACACCAAGAGCAAATTTGTTTTCATCTAAAGCAGTAGAGATGTTATTAATAAGTTGTAATAATGCATGCTCCGTAGAGTACTTCTTCCTAAAGCCATGGTGATACAAAACATTATTCACAGTTAGATGGTTTAGGATTCTTGTGTACACTAGTCTTTCTATGATTTTTGAGAGACAAGGGAGAATAGAGATTGGGCAGTAATTACCAAATTCTTCAGGATCACCTGATTTATAGATAGGTATGACTTTGTCAATCTTTAAATCTTGATGAATGACACCAGATTGGAAAGATAAAGGAAAAAATATGTGCTAGTGGCTCAGTAATATGACCAATAACTTTTTTAAAGAGAGTGGTTCTAACTCAATCATGGCCTTCTGCAGAGTACTTTACTCACAATTATGTTGTAGACTTATTTTGGACAAGGGGGATGGAAGGTGGACAAAGTAGAGAATTGACCGTTAATCAATTTACAAGGGTCTTCATTAGAGTCCTTAATGGTTGAAGCCAAGGAGGACCCAGCGTTGACAAAAAAATAATTAAAACCATCAACTATCTCCTTTGGGTTATGAACAGTACCATCTATTCCTAACGTCGTTGTGAGCACAGCAGGTGGGGCTTTTTTGCGATTTAGCACTTGGTTGACGTTCCAAGTTGATTTGATGTGATTTGACGCTTGCATGAATTTATCAATAAAGTATTTCTTTTTTACTTGCCTTAAATAATGAGTAAGATTATTTTTGTAAGCTTTATTTGATTCCACATTGAATGGTGTGGGATGCAAAATAGATTTCTTATATAGTTTATTTTTAATCAAAATGCGTTTCTTCAATTCTTTGGTGAACCAGGGTTTGTCAAATGAGGCAGCTTTCTTAATCTTGGTAGAAATTAAGGGAAAGCATTTCTCCAAAGATGTAGTAATAAGGGAAAGGATGCCTGTTAAGCTTCATTGGCATCTTGCAGCCTAAGAACCACAGCCCATGATAATCCACCAATTACACATTTAAAGGCTTCCATATTTCTATTGGTATATTTGCGATATTCTGTTCCCTTATGATCACAGCTGTAGCGTTTACTTATTCTGTTTGAGTTGATATGTACAATTTGGAATATAGGGAGATGATCAGAGATATCAGCTAACAATATACCAGAAGACATTTTGTAATCCAGGCAGTTTGCCAAGACGTTATCAATGAGTGAAGCTGAGGTGCTGGTTATTCTCGTCGGTTTATGTATCAATGGATAAAAGTGAGTTGAAGAAAGAACATTAAGGAAATCTGCCGAGAGAGGTGAATCGCTTTTAAGGAGGTTGATGTTTAAGTCTCCAAGTAGAAAACACATTTTACGTTATTTGGTTATCATTTCTAGCGTCAGACAGATGGCATCAATAAATGTGACAGAATCAGAATCTGGAGGTCTATAGACACAACCAATGATGATTTGTTTTCCACCAAAGTTTGGGCAAGAAGTAATTTCAACAAAAGCAGATTCAACACTAGTTTTGTCTAAGTGTGCACTGATATCGTTTTTATGAATATAGTTATAATTGTCTAGCAGATAAATCGAAACCATCTCCTGCTTTGTTCTTTCTACAAGAATGGAATGCATTGTATTGTGAGAAAGGATAAAGACCTCTGATATCATCCTTCAGCCACGTTTCAGAAAAAGCCATTTGAGAAAAAATATGATTTAACATGGATAAATAAGAGGTCAAGTGGTCATAATTTCTGGGCAGACTGCGAACATTTAAATGCAAGGAGGAAACGGAGCCCGGCCTGAGAAGTCATTATATGGCTGCTTCTGTAACAAATTGATGAACTGATCGTCAGAGTAATATTGACATGATACATTAGCATTCTTCAAGCCATCACAGTTCATATCAGGATTATAGAGTTCATCATGCCTGTCATCATTATCAGTATTACATCTGATGAAAGGATTAGAGGCTATAACTTTGATTTGGCTGCATGGATGACGAACCCCAACTTTTGGAATAGTGACTTGGTGGCTGCCACAGCTAATTTAGCCAATTCCAAAGTTCTCCCCACAATCAGAATGCCATCAATATAGGCCATGGCTATCTGGTATTGTCTTTGTAGAGACGCCAACACTGATTTTAATATTTTAGTAAATAACCTGGGGGCTGTTGCAAGTCCATTAGGCAATGCGTTATACTGCCAAAGCTGCCCCATCCAAACAAATTTTAAATATTTGAAGTGTTCTTTACGTATAGGTACTGAATAGTATGCATCTTTTAGGTCGATTCAGGCCATGAAGTACCCTCTGGAAATCAGTTGCTTGTCAGTTTCAAATGTTTTCATCTTGATGGGACCAGGGAAAATAAATGTTCGGCATGGACTGGAAGGGCCGAGAGGGCCTGTTTCCGTGCTGTAATTGTTATATGGTTAAATGGGTATATTGAAAAAAAGTATTAAATTCAGTTAGATCAATTATGATACGACATCCACCAAATGTTTTGGTTTTGTTAAAGATGTTAGATACAAATTCAAGAGGTTTGTGTACCGTTTTCTCTATAACCCCCTTGGTATATAACCTTAATAGCTCTGCATGTCCTTCCACTTTCTCTTTGTGAGAAAGTACACATTTTCCGGCTGGGTACATGTTGAGCTGGGGTAAGTTGTCTGTTTATAAATTCAGTTTCGTAACCTCGAATAGTGTGCAATATAAAAAGTGTCAGAAGTTATAGAACACCATGCATCCCCAAACAGACGCAATCTACCTCCCACTTGTGAGGTTATGCATGCAGCATTCCCAATGGAACCAGACCCCCTTACCTCCATGGTTACCGGTGGGGCTTGATCTTCTGTCCTTAGGTTGCTGTGGTGCTGTGGTGCTGGGTTGACGCATTTTCCAGGCTAGTCGCTGTGGGCCTTGGCCTAAAAAAGTCCTCTGATGATAAGGTTTGCTCCCGTCACTCTATCGGGTTGGACCCGGGGCCTGGTAGATGTTGTATATGGATGCTGCCGACGATATGCTGGAGGTCTTCCAGAGGAAGGCGGTTTTATCAAACCTACCGCTTTAGCTACATCGTCTAGATCTTTCACCTGTTTGGGCAGGTCATCGCCAAACAAATGTCTTGGAGGTGGCGTAGCGGTGGCATTACACAAACACTCAAATTTGGGGTTGAGTGTAGGACGGATAGAGCTTTTCTGAAAGCAATTGATCTCATATTGGGTATTGCATAGCAGGGCTAATTTGCGGGTGGCCTCCGAAATTACCTGCTCCTATAATTGTTGTGTTGTCAGGTAGTTAATACTGGACGCGAGCCTCGGCTGAAGAAGTTGCCCTTTCTGGGCTGGTTGAGAGAACTTAGACACCATCCCCAGAAGTTCCTCTTCTTCCATCCCTTGCAACTGTGGGTCTTCAGCCAACCCCGCTTTGAAGTCAGATAATCCCTGACTTCTTACACTCCCTACTGAGGGGGGAGAGATGTTGGACGGTCCTGGTAATGGACCTGCGTGATCCTTGGGACGCATGCTCGTGTTGTACGCAGCTGCTCCATAATCCGCTCCATACAAGCAATGCGACTGCCGTCGCTATCTGCGAATGGCAAGTCGTCTTCCCCAGATTCTGATGAATCTGTGGGACTCTTACGGCCAGTCCGCACCTCATTGAGGTGATGTCTAAGGGGCTGATACGGTAGAGATTCGGTGCCAGCCGCTGTCGGGCTACACGACTCCCACGCGGATCTGCCGCTTGTCCGTGGTCTTCCGGACTGAAGCAGTGGAGAGTTGGTGCCTGCAGCTCCTGTGGGGCTACACAACTTCCTGGTAGATGTTCCGCCTCTCTGTCTCGACTGTTGTGGTGTGGGGTCAGTGCCAGCCTCTCCAGCAGGGCTACAAGACATCCGCACAGGCTTGCCGCCAGTCCAAGGTCTTCTGGACTGATGTGGAACAAAGTCGGTGCCTGCCGCTCCTACGGTGCTACTCGACTTATGTTTAGTTATGCCTCCGGTCCGCAATCTAATGAACTGAAGCGGTGGAGAGTCGGTGCCTGCCGCTCCAACGGGGTTACATGACTCTTGTGTGGTTTTGCCACCAGTCCGCAGTCTAGCGAACTGAAGCGATGAAGAGTCGGTGCCTGCCGCTCCAACGGAGCTACACGACTCTTGTGTGGTTTTGCCACCGGTCCGCAGTCTAGTGGGTCGAAGCGGTCGAGAGTCAGTGTCAGCCGCTCCAACCGGGCTACACGACGTTTGTGCGGTCTTGCCACCAGTCTGCCTTCTTGCGAACTGATGTGGTGGTCAGTCTGGGTGTGCCGTTAACCCGGGCCCTGTCTTCGGCACTTCTTTGCCGCTGGTCTGTATTCGTACAGACTGAAGCGGTGGGGAGTCGGGGTCTTGCATAACCTCATCCCGCACGGACCTACCGCCAGAATGCAGCTCCTTGGACTGCTGCGATGGAGAGTCGGGTCCTGCCGGGTGAGCGGGGCTCCACGATTTCCAAGCTGTTTCCCCGGCCCATGGTACGGGTGCTGCCGGTTCTGCGGTCAGCTCCGGGGATGTTGGCCGCCGACCTCGCTCTGAAGTCCCGCTGTCCTGAAAGGCATGCTTAGACGCAACGCAGCCTTCTTTTTACTTCTTCTCTCCATAAATTTCCTGTAGGGATTTAATCAATACAGAAAACTAACCAGCTCAAGGTTAGTAAAACTTACATGAGTGTCCTTTTAAACTGCCGGCAGAGCAGCGCGCTCCCCCCCCCCCCCCCAGTTTGTCGACTGCAATATGTCGCACATGCGTGCTGGCGGGGTCACCGGGAAGTCACTCTCGTGAGTCCGAAGTAAAATAGTAAGATTAAACAAGAACTTACCAGTTCGAAGTTTGATCGTTATTTTATGAGGAGTTACGATGAGGGATTACGTGAAGAACCCGCCTCACGCTGTCAACGGCATACTTCAAAGCAGCGGCATGAAAAACACAGAACACCAAAAGCCGGAGTAACATAGTAAGGCTCATAAAAGACTTAGAACTACCATTTGATCATTTATTTTATGAGGGTGGGAGCGGAGAGCACGTAATCCCTCATCGTAACTCCTCATAAATAACGATCAAACTTCGAACTGGTAAGTTCTTGTTTAATCTTACTATTTTACTTCGGAGTCACGTGAGTGACTACGTGAAGATTTTATAGCTTTCTGTGTTTTTTATGTCGTAGAATTAATCCGTACGACAGTCCGGCTAAGTAAACACATACATGAGAAACCAGACTAATGTTAGTTCTTTTCACAATTAACTTTGTTAATGGCTTAAAGACCATATAATAACCCTCCTTATATCTGAGGGAAATGATTACAAGCGATAAAGATAGAAGTGACTACACCACTGATTATAGCAATTAATAGTAAACAAAGCAGGTGATTATAGTGCTCCCAACACCGCGTGTCCAAAGCTTATCATAGTGTGAACAGGTTTATTGTAGAACTTTGAAAAAGTTTCTTCTTTACTCCACCCTGCGATTTTTAAAATATGCTCGAGAGGTACGTCCCGCCCCTTCGCCGCGGACGTAGCTGCGAAGGTGGAGTGAGATTTGAACACCTCAGTGTCTACTCCCGCTAAAAGCAACACCTGTTTCAACCACTTTGAGATAGTTTAAACTGAAGCTCTTGTGTGTGGTTTTTTGTGCGTAACCATTAACGTTTTTTTCATTTCCTCGAAGAGTCTCAGTAACTTTAATATATTGGTTCAAATGTCTAACCACACACAAAGTAGGATCAATATGATAAGCTTGAAAGGTTACCTTTGCTCCAGATCTCCGTGGTCTGCTTTGTTTGATCAGCTCGTAAACATAGAACACAATATTATCTGTAGTCACATGCATACAGTCTAAACGCAACATTTGTAAAGTTTGCACTCTTTGAGCTGAGACCAGTGACATTAACATTATTAATTTCAATGTCAATCTTTCCAATGTCAATCCTTCAATTGGAGTCCATTGTCTAAGTAGAGTAAGTACAATGCTCACATCCCAAATCTCTGTGTATCTTGGTTTGGGTGGATTAATGTTAAAGATTCCTTTCATGAATCTAGATATTAATGGATGTGACCCAATTGATTTCTGATCAGTCATAAGTCCTAAATAAGATGACAAGGCACTGCGTGCAGTGTTAATGGCACTGTAACTTAAATGTTGCTCAAAATGCAAATTGGCAAGGAATTCCAAAACATTTGCAATATTCACAATATCATAAGAAATATTTGACTGTGTGCAAAATTCTTCCCATTACTTAGTATGTGTCATATATTGTTTTTGTGTGCTATCTCGCCATGATGCGACTATAATTTCCATCGTTTTGTCCGATAATCCCAGCTCCTGCAGTGGTCTGGTCAAAACCTGTAGATTAATAAATTCATATATGCATATAATGGATAAATTTCTTTAGTTACTGGACGAATCAAAATATCACTACAGTTAGGAATCGACATATATGGCTCTTTAATCATATTCAGCATTACTGGGAACCAAAGTTGAGTTGGCCAATTTGGAACTACCAACAATCCAGAGGCAGAATCTTGTTCTATCTTCTTCAGACATCTCTGAATCAAAGCAAATGGTGGAAAAGCATAAAATAAACATATTTCCCCCAGTTTAACGAAACAGCATCTACTGCTACTGCATCTGGATCGTGTTCCCAAGACACATATTTAGGTAATTGATGATTAAGCCTTGATGCATACAAATCAATTTCTGGTAACCCAAATTGGTGTATAATATTTTTAAATATTGCTGGCTTAAGCATCCATTCCGTATAATCTTTAAATATCCTTGATCTTTTATCTGCCTCCACATTGTCTTTACCTGGAATGTAGCTTGCTGAAATCCATATTTGGCGATCAATACACCATTACCATATTTATTGACCAGACAATCACATGATACTGATCTAACTCCCCCCATGTGATAAATATATGCAACAGCCGTATTATTGTCTAACTGTATTAACACATGTACACCTTGTTTAGCACAACAATATGCTTTTAGTCCATAAAAGCACCCAATAACTCCAAATAGTTAATACCATCAGCTTGAAGAAACGCTTTTTCTTGAGCTTTTCCATCTACCTCCACAATTGGAGAATTAATCTGTTGCCCCCCATCCGAGAGCACTAGCATCTGTTTGTAAAACCATTTCAGGCTGTTTAATCATGATATTTATTAGCAGCTTGTGGGACATTTTTTAACCCACCATTGTAATTCCAACACAGCTTCTTTTGTTAATTACATAGGCCTGTCAAGTGGCCTGCCTTCTCTTTGAGAGCTCGTATCTTGTCCCTTCGAAGATTTTGATAATGTAATGGACCAAATTCTACTGCAGGAAACGCTGCTACCAGTTTACCAATGGTTTTCGCTATTTCTCGGATGGAAGGGTAAGGTTTGAATGAGATAATTACAAGTTACCAAAATATCATCAACTTTATCTGTTGGTAAAGTTATTAACATAGTCACTGAGTTAATTACAAACCCAAAAGTTAATTGTTTGTGCTGGCTGCAGCTGGGACTTAATTGGATGAATCAAGAACCCTAGCTTACCACAAAGCTTTAGTAACTGAAACTGAGTTCTCAGCTGACTCTTGATAATCACTAATGATCAGAATGTCATTGAGATAAGCCATAATAATGTGCATTTGTGCTCTTAATTGGGCTAAACTGGTTTCAACAGTTTCGTAAAGAGTCTAAGAGCTGAACTCAGTCCATGTGGCAAAGCTTAACTGCCATAATTGTCCCAACCAATTAAATTTTAAGTAGCACCGAAAAACTGATGCATAGGTACAGAATAATAGTCGTCTTTTCATCAATCTTAGCCATATAACAACCTGCTGAATTAAATATTTTGCAGTATTCAATGTCTCCATTTTTAAATGTTTGTATTCTACAAACTTATTTAGATCTGTAAGGTCCAGAATACTTCTGCAACCGCCATCTTTATTCCTTCTAAAATATTAAAACAAATTGATGCTCGTGTTCATAAGTTTTTCCCATTACCCCTTTTCCAGATAATTGGGCAATTTGGACATTAATCTCTGCTTTTTCAATTGCAGAAACACGAAAACATAAGCAGGTTTATTCTGTACAGGAGGATTAACCCCTTCTTTAAAAGTAATAGTGGTTAATGAAACTGCTTGTAATATATACCGATCAAAAGTAATAGTAAGCCAGTCTTTATAAACTTTTTGTAATCTCCCTCTAACTGGAGATTAATCCGCAGTTTCTTTAAGCATAGAACAAAATCTTTTAATTCCTCTCCATATGAGCGTGGTGGTCTCCTTTTCCCCCCAATTCGGGTAAGTATTTGGCTGTGCAGTACAATAAGACTTCCTTGACATATTTCTGCCTCTATTTCCAAAAACAAATCCCCTTCTGGGCGAAAAATACCTTTTTGTCCAAAGACAAAGATTTCATGCAGCTAAAATATTTAACTTTTCATCCAATTTTAATAATTTAGGCAGATTACTCCAAACAGACAACCAGGAGCTTAAACACCACTTGCTCGACACAGGTATGCAAACCTTGGGTGAAAAATGGGCCAAATAGCCATTTACCTCATACAAAATTTCATAGAAAGAATTGCACAATAGCGTCTTTTTTTTTTATTTTTTATTATTTTTTTTTTTTTATCCATCTCCGCAAAAGCCATAATAGCAGCAGAATAATTTGTGAGGATTTTTGAACCTCACTACTTGACGCTCTCATATTTGGGGTCATGGATGCCCATATCAACGGATAAACCGTAGGCACTTCCAATGAGGCACAATTTCTTGTGCTGTGCAATTTTAATATTTCAATCATCACAGAAACATGAAGTTGGTGAGATACCATATATATATATGTTGGCAGCTAGGTTTTCTTCCATAGCCTCACCACTTCCTTCATATATAGCAAATTCTTTTGCTATCCCAGGCACATTTGGCCTTTTTTTTTTTTTTTTTTTTTTTTTTTTAATTTATTTTGTGGTGTGCTTTCAAATGCAAATCACCATCAACAGGGTCTGCCTTCTGCAGCCCTAAATCAATTGGGATTTCATCCCATGAGACTTCTTCCGGCCCAAATCCTGGGTCCGGAGTTCCAACTCCCAATTAGGCCCACAGCCATATTCAGAATAATTAAACCCCTCAGGGATTTTTTGGGATTCATCTGGGTACTGTGACCCTAGTCTCATAATTATTTGGAGAACTTTCTCCATATGCTCCATAATTAGTTCCACATAGTTTAACTATCTGGAGGACTTTCAAATATCAGAGTCATCAAAACCACGGGCCTCTCAGATTTTTTTTTTTTTTTTTTTTTTTTTCCATTTTCGGGAGCATTTCTTTCCGTGGTTATCATTTTTGGAAAATAATTCGCTAACGGGTATATCTGCGGCCACCGGTATCGGAACCGGCTCCGCACTAGCTTTCCCGTATAATTATTTTTCACCCCAGGAAGCACTTTACCCGCGAATTTTCCTTTACTTCATAATCTGTGCTATCCAGCACTTAACTTGACTCTGACTTGATTTCACATAACTATTACTGCTGGACCTACCCAGCGTCCGCTAAAAACATCGCAACTTTGCTGCACTTACCTGCGGGGCCGTTCCGACCGCTGCCGAGGAGCTGCTCCTTACTGCAGCTCCTCCTTGCGCCGTCAGCGTTGACGTCATGCCGTTGCCAGCGTGAGGCGGGTTCTTCACGTAGTCACTCACGTGACTCCGAAGTAAAATTGAATGCTGCATCAAGCTCTTGGGGGAGCAATCACCTTCCATTAGTCATGTGGGCAACTTGATTGGTAAATTGATCCAGCTCTGTAGTATAGACTTTTGCATACCGAAATTTACAGAGGACAAAGGTACAGGCACACAGGATACATGCAGGTCATTTCATCCGGCCCATGCAATTTCCATTTGAAGCCATCGCTGAAGTACAGTGCTGGATGAGAAAACAGTTTTAGCAAAATTCTGACGGAAACACCTCAGTTTGCAAACTGTCGTCAGTGCCCTGGGTTGGGGTGGCATGAGGCATTTATTTCTCCAGTCATATGGAATTAATATTTAGAGTTTAGGAGCATTTACGGGCTCAAGGCTTATTGTATCTCCACGCAGCACTTACATGTCCAGCTTCAGATTGACCACACCACGGCATTGGCGTATGTTAATGCCTCCGGCCATACTAGCAGGAACACGCCCGATCCAGTCTGTTCTCGAAAGCGAAGCAGGCTCAGGCCTGGTTAGTACTTCAATGGGAGACACATGGGTGGAATCAAGTCGAAACCTTGTGACAGATTGGCTAACCTTATTTGGCACGGGTGCATTAAAAAGAACATTTCGATTTCAGCTGCTATTTGCCTGGTATACTCAATATGGCGGCAGACACCAGGTCATGCAAATTCAATGACAGCACAGAGTGGATGTTCCATCATGAAGTATTTAATGAAGTTGTTTTTCGATATGGGATGCCAGATTTCGATTTGTTTGCATGCAGACTCCATCACTAGGTACCGAAGTATGTTTCATGCGAACCAGATCCAGAGGCAGAAGCGGTCGATGTGTTCTCGCTACACTGGGCCGGAATGTTCATATGCATCACCAGTCGGTGCTTGACCAAGATCAAGCAGGAGTCCGCTTCAGGAGTTGGGGGTATCCGACTGGCCAACACACGAGCATTATTACACACCTTATTATGGTGGCTCCAAAACGTCATGATCTGTTGGTGCACCCTGTGACTGGAAACCCGTGCTCATTGTATGATCGTGCTAATTTATTATTTTGCAGATTTAAAGAAGACCATACCTGGGTCTGGGACTATCCAATTTTACTGTGGATGTCATGCCAGCATCCTAGAAGGATAGTACGAAATGCAATACATCTCTTATGTCAGGAAATGGGAGTTGTTTACATGGGAACATTACATACCACACAACTTCCATCCCAGATGTGCTTGAATGTCTGTCCAAATTACATTTCGATGACCGGTGAACTATATGACCATCAATAGCGCCAGGAGTGCCCTGTCCTCGTACCTATGCTGGGGGTCGGAACTTCAGTCTGTAGGTTCTCATCCGTAATATAAAGATTTATCGCCGTGTGTCGTGGTGCACTTGAGGAGGTATATCAAGGTCACCAAGAGCCTTCGAGGCTCCAAAGTAGCATTGTTTATTAGCCACCAAAAAGCCACATCTGCAAGTGTCCGTTCAGACCATCTTAAGATGGCTGAAACAAGTGCTGGTTTGTGCAGCAGTTCATACTGACAATTTTAAGTCTCACTCCACCAGGGCGGCATCAACGTCAGCAGCGAGGCTACACCATATCCTTGCGGCCGCAGGATGGTCAAATTAATTCACTTTCAAAGGTTTTATAAGAAACCACTTATTGAACCTGGGGGTGTTCGCCCATTCTATTTTAGTTCTGTTCATAGCTTCTTCCTAGGAGGGATGAGACGCTATTGTATTTCGCTAGGGTACACAAAAAGCTGGAGAAACTCAGCGGGTGCAGCAGCATCTAAGGAGCGAAGGAGATAGGCGACGTTTCGGGCCGAGACCCTTCTTCAGACTGGTCAGGGATCAGGGAAACGAGAGATATAGACGGTGATGTGGAGAGATAAGGAACAATGAGTGAAAGATATGCAAAAAAGTATCGGTGATAAAGGGAACAAGCCATTGTAAGCTGTTTGTGGTGTGAAAATGAGAAGCTGGTGCGACTAGGGTGGGGGAGAGATAGAGATAGAGGGAATGCCAGGGCCCCAGGGCTGAGGGAGAGGTGGGAAGGGGAGGAGACAGCAAGGGTTAACAGAATTGAGAAAATTCAGTGTTCAAGCCCAAAGGATGCAGACTCCCCAAGCGGAATATGAGGTGCTGTTCCTCCAGCTTGCGGTGTTGCTCACTCTGGCCGTGGAGGAGGCCCAGGACCGAGAGGTCGGATGTGGAGTGGGAGGGGGAGTTGAAGTGCTGAGCCACCGGGAGGTCGGGTTGGTTATTGCGGACCGAGCGGAGGTGTTCGGCGAAGCGATCGCCAAGCCTCCGCTTGGTCTCACCGATATAGATCATCTGGCATCTGGAGCAGCGGATGCAGTAGATGAGGTTGGAGGAGGTGCAGGTGAACCTCTGTCGGACCTGGAAGGACTGCTTGGGTCGCTGAAAGGAGTGGAGGGGGGAGGTGAAGGTTGTATTTCGCTAGTTTATTTTGTGAATAAGGCAACATGTTTGACTGTATTACTAATTATTCACCTCTCCCAAGTCATCTGATGCAATGTGAGACGCCAGGATTTTGATCGGCGTGAAATCACACCTCTTTGAGGTGTGACTCAGAGTGTGACTCACGTGACTCAGAGGTGAAGTAGTAAGATTAAACGAGAACTTATCAGTTTGAAGTTTGATCTTTATTTTATGTGGAGTTACGATGAGCGATTAAGAGCCCAACGCTCCCAACCCTGATATCGCAAAGCTCATCTGGTAGTTCTAAGTTTATAATCTACTATGTCGCTTCAATTACTGTTATTCTGTGATTCCACACCGCTGCTTTGAAGAATGACACGCGTGTGTATTGGCGGGGATCTTCACTTAATCGTTCATCGTAACTCCTCATAAAATAAAGATGAAACTTCAAACTGGTAAGTTCTCGTTTAATCTTACTATTACACATGGCACAACAATAGGTGGTGCTTTTGACGCCGAGGATCGATGGTCTTTGGCTACAGGTTGATATTGGTATATTGGTAAAATGTACAGTGCGACACCTGGTAGGGTTTATTGCTGACAAGTGTAATATGGTTGCAGGAAGTCTGCTGGAGGGGGCCTTCCTTTACCAGTGGTGGGTGCATGGACAATCTGAAGCAGAGTTTAATCCTGAAAAATCAGCATAATTTTATTGGATCGTTCAATAAGGGTCGAGAACCAATGTGCTGAGATGAATATCAGCTGGTTACAGAGTACGATAGAGATCCTTATAGGTTATGTATTGGGTTCTGTTGGATTGTCGAACAAGTCTGATGCGGATTTTTTGATGTGCTATTCTTACATGTACTGATACGGAATTAAAAACGTTATTTTTTGTGATATCACGGCAAACTATATCATTCATGAATAGATGATTGTGTTGTGCATAAAGAAAATAAACAGTGCATGATATTGTCTTACTGCTTGGGAGAAAGTGAGGATAGAAAAATACAATTGTAAGGATTGTCATGAAGTAGATTGGGAGATTGGGAATATACCCTTCACTTGAAAAATGTTATTTTAAGAGTTTGATAACAGCGAAGGATGCATTCGAGCGTTTGTAGGTTTTGCCCGAAGGAACAGGGCAGAAGAGGGAATAACTGAGGTGTGGTCATTTATTATGTTGTCCAATTTTTCGAAGCAGTTGGTGCAGCGGGAATAGGTGGAAGAGAGGCAGGTGCGCGTGATGAACCAATCTGCAAGCACATCTCTGAAAATGCTTGCTGGACGGTTTCCAGACCTATGTGTGATGCATCCCATTAGATGCTTTCTGCACTGAATCTGATACAAATACAGGCACTCTTACACACTCTGCCGCACATGCAGAACCACAAGCGAACTTACACATTTTGGGATTCAGAAGGATCCTGAGATGTTCGCGGCAAGCGGCGCATCGCGGCCGGGAGTGCTCCCCGTGAGCGGAGCCAAGACCTTCAGTCGGCCCGGTAGGTCCGTCTCGCCCACCGCGAGCGGCGATCGGAGTTGCGCCTCTGGAGCGAGGAGGGAGCCGCGAGCAACCGCAGGGAGCGAAGTGGATCGTCAGAGATCAAGCAAGGCCGCCGAAAACGAAGGGGGAACCCGCGGGGCTTGGGCAGGCAGGAGATAGAACACGTACACTCCAACTCATTTGCACAATGGAAAACATTCACGCACACATTAAGGTGCTAACGCATTCACGCATGCACTCACACATTAACACCAACACACTCACTCACAAAAATAACCAATACCAGTCAGGCTGCATTCCAGGAGAAGTTTATTTAGTTGATCAAATTAGTATAGTTTATTGTCACGTGTACCGAGGTACAGTGAAAACCGTTTGTTGCGTGCTATCCAGTTTGCGGAAAGACAATACATGATTACAATCGAGCCATTTCGTGTATAGATACACGATAAGGAAATAAAGTATAATATAATGTAAGTCCAACAAATTCCGATCAAGGAGAGCCTGTACGTCACCAAAGACATAAATAGTAATTCAGCACTGCTCTCTGGTTATGATAGGATGATTCAGTTGCCTGATAACAGCTGGGAAGAATTGTCTCTGAATCTGGAGGTGTACGTTTTCACACTTCTATACATCTGGCATGATGGGAGAGGAGAGAAGGAGTAGCCATGGTGCAACTCGTCGTTTTATTATGCAGCTGGTCTTGCCGAGGCAGCGTGGGGTATAAATTGAGTCAATAGAAGGGAGTGTTTAAAGAAAGAACTGTAGATGCTGGAAACATCCGGAACAGACAAGAAATGCTGGATAAATTAAGCGGGCGAGGCAGCATCTAGGGAGATAGGAATATGCGACGTTTCGGGTCGAGACCCTTCTTCAGACTCTAATCACTTTCATCTGCTCGTCATTCCACTCGCTTTGTCCTGCCTCCCTCTGATCCAGCCTTCTCTCCCTTCCCACCACAATCAATCTGAAGAAGGGTCTCGACCCGAAACGTCGCCTATTCCTGAGCTCCCTAGATGCTGGCTCACCGCTGAGTTTCTCCAGCATTTCTTGTCTACTCTCCATAGGTGGTTTGTACGATGGTGTGAGGTGCGTCCACAATTCGCTGCAATTTCCTGCGGCCCTGGATGGAGCTGTTCCCAAAACAAGCCGTGATGCAACCTGAAAATGTTTGCCATGGTGCATCTGTAGAAGTTGGAGAAAGTTGTAGGGGGCATGCCGAACTTTCTAAGGCTTCCAAGGACATGGAGAGGTAACTTTTCCTTTCAGGGCCCTTCTTCAGAAAGATTGTGGTGGGAAGGGGGAGAGGGCTGAAACAGAGGGAAACAGAGCAAAGCGAGATGAATGTTGACCAGGTGCAGGTGAATATGGATTTTCTTAGTCAGGTGGTTGAGACCAGTGATTAAAAGATAAAAGTAGTGAGATAAGGATTGAAGAGGATGGAATTATTAAGAAAAAAGAATGAATATTAGTGGATGGGTAGGTGGAGGGGATGCATAGTTTATAGAAACATAGAAACATATAAATTAGGTGCAGGAGTAGGCCATTCGGCCCTTCGAGCCTGCACCGCCATTCAATATGATCATGGCTGATCATCCAACTCAGTATCCCGTGCCTACCTTCTCTCCATACCCTCTGATCCTCTTAGCCACAAGGGCCACATCTAACTCCCTCTTAAATGTAGCCAATGAATTGGCATCAACTACCCTCTGTGGCAGAGAGTTCCAGAGACTCACCACTCTCTGTGAGAAAAAAAAGTCTTTCTCATCTCGGTCTTAAAGGATTTCCCCCTTATCCTTAAGCTGTGACCCCTTGTCCTGCACTTCCCCAACATCGGGAACAATCTTCCTGCATCTAGCCTGTCCAACCCCTTAAGAATGTTGTAAGTTTCTATAAGATCCCCTCTCAATCTCCTAAATACTAGAGAGTATAAACCGAGTCTATCCAGTCTTTCTTCATAAGACAGTCCTGACATCCCAGGAATCATTCTGGTGAACCTTCTCTGCACTCCCTCTATGGCAATAATGTCATTCCTCAGATTTGGAGACCAAAACTGTACGCAATACTCCAGGTGTGGTCTCACCAAGACCCTGTACAACTGAAGTAGAACCTCCCTGCTCCTCTACTCAAATCCTTTTGCTATGAAAGCTGACATACCATTCACTTTTTTCACTGCCTGCCGCACCTGCATGCCTACGTTCAATGACTGGTGTACCATGACACCCAGGTCTCGCTGCATCTCCCCTTTTCCTAATCGGCCACCATTTAGATAATAGTCTGCTTTCCTGTTTTTGCCACCAAAGTGGATAACCTCACATTTATCCACATTATACTGCATCTGCCAAACATTTGCCCACTCACCCAGCCTATCCAAGTCACCTTGCAGTCCTCTAGCATCCTCCTCCCAGCTAACACTGCCCCCAGCTTAGTGTCATCCGCAAACTTGGAGATATTGCCTTCAATTCCCTCATCCAGATCATTAATATATATTGTAAATAGCTGGGGTCCCAGCACTGAGCCCTGCGGTACCCCACTAGTCACCGCCTGCCATTGTGAAAAGGACCGTTTACACCTACTCTTTGCTTCCTGTTTGCCAGCCAGTTCTCTATCCACATCAATACTGAATCCCTAATGCCGTATGCTTTAAGTTTGTATACTAATCTCTTATGTGGGACCTTGTCGAAAGCCTTCTGGAAGTCCAGATATACCACAGCCACTGGTTCTCCCTTATCCACGCTACTAGTTACAATCTCGAAAAATTCCACAAGATTCGTCAGACATGATTTACCTTTCGTGAATCCATGCTGACCTTGTCCAATGATTTCACCACTTTCCAAATGTGCTGCTATCCCATCTTTAATAACTGACAATAACTTCAATAACTAGCAGTTTCCCCACTACCGATGTTAGACTAACTGGTCTGTAATTCCCCGTTTTCTCTCTCCCTCCCTTCTTAGAAATTATCCGGGCGAGGCACGAGGAAGAGCGAGGGGAAAGCTGGAATCTACACGTTAGTTAACTTCAATGCTCATGGCATTTGTTTGTTAAGTACCAAAGCGGAAAATCAAGTGGCGTTCTTTCACTTTGTAGTTAGCCTCACTGCGGCAATGGAGGAGGCCTAGGACAGAAAGATCAGTGTCGGAAGGGGAGTTACAATGGTCAGCCACGGGGAGATGCGGCAGGCCTTGGCGGAACGAGGGTAAGTGTTCGGCATAACGCTCGCCTGTCCACGCCAATGTGAAGGAGGCCATATCTGGAACAGCGCATGCAACACATGAGATTAGAGGATGTGCCGGTGAACATCTGTCTCCCCTGAAAGGGCTGCTGGAGTGTGAGGGAACGGGTACATGGACAGCTGTTACATGACATGGCGGCTAACCGTTTTAACCGCACTTCCCAAGTAAGCCTTAGAGGGAGAAGTGAGGGCGAGCAAGAGAGAGTTGGGGAAAAGAGGGAGTCAGATAGGGAGTACAAAACTGAAAGTGAGAGATAGAGGACAACACGAAAGGAGAAGAAGTGGAGAGAGAGTGAACAATCGGAGCGAGAGTGGGAAGATGAAGGGAGAAGGGACGTTCCGAGCGAGTGTGGATGGCAAAATGTATAGAGGGAGGGTGTCAAAGTGACACAGAGAAAGGGAGGGAGAGATGCAGTGAGAGTGAGAGTGGAGGGAGTGATAAGTGAGGAGAGGTTGATAGGGAGAGGGCGGCGCAGAGATGGAGAATAGAGATGGTAGGAGAGGGAGAAGCAGTTCAGAGAGAGGACAGCAGTAAGGATGGTGGGAGAGAGAAAGGCAGGAGGGAGATTGCGTCATCATTCGCCATTTAATTTAGGTTTAGGACAATTCTGATGCGACAATGTTTCTGTTCTCTGAGTGTTGTGAGTCTTTGGGATGTTCCTCCTCAGAGGTGATGAAAGCAGGGAATGTTGAGGTCCCAGGGCAAAGTCAGATCCATTTCAGGCATGCAATCAGTGAATGATTACCGGGGTCGCCGGGAGTGTGGGGTTGAGATTGCAGTCAGAGGACACGCGATCACATTGTGTGGTGAAGGAGAGTGAATGGGTATTTTAGTCAGATTGCGACCTGTTGAACATTCCTCAACCTGAGGACAAAGGACGCCAAGCCCACCTTCAAGCTGGGCGCCAGAAGCCCTGAGACGGTCATTTGAATTTGGGATTGCCTTGCTGAGTGAAGTACATTGAAGGGAATCAGACAAACAACATGAGGTGGAGAGTTGGATCTGATGAAGTTTAAACAATATCCCCATTTGCTGGAACAATGCCGCTCCCAATTTCCATCCCTCAATATCGCCACAATTCCCAGTCGTTGGTGTTTCTCACTCAATTCCCTGATTAACTCACAATGTGTCTCAGCGGGGATTTCACTTGGCTGATGTCATCAGTTTGCCAATAATTTCCACATCTCTATTTGTAAAATTCTGTTGAACCTTCACTGGCCCGGTAGAGACGGTGAATGGTATTAAGTGTCAGGGAATGCACTGCCCCAGCATTTCATTCCGAGATTAACGTTCGCTCACGGGGACCGTCTCTGGGAAGAGAAAATGGTGCTTTGGGAATATTACGGAGTGGAGAAAATCTTGTACGTGATCATTGCTGCAGTTGGAGTCCCCGGTAAATGAGCAGAACAATACCAGATTTATAACAGTGTGTTAACCGGTGTTGACTTAATTCTGACCGTGTTACACCTTCCCAACTGTGCAAGAATACGTGAAGTATATCAAACCATTCAGTGAAATCGTGTTGAAATAGCGCAGCAATTCACTGGGTGGCGCCGTACGTGGGACCACGCCAACAGCCTGTCTTGACTCTATCTTATTTTGATGTTTTTCGTCTGTTGTTACTTGTATTGTTTAGTGTATATTTAGTTTTTGTATTATTTGTGAGTGAAGGGTGGGGTGTGTGGAGGTTGGGGGATTTTTTAAAATCTCTTTCCTCGACGGAGATGCAACTTTTTCCATATCGTATCTGCGGCCTTGCCATTGTGGTGTTGGCGGTCCGTTTGTTAGAGATCGACATCGCAAGCTCTAACCGCGGGAACTGCGACCGCCCCCATTGCGGGGAGCTTCGATCGACCCGATGCTTTCGATCGCCGACTGCAGGAGCCTGGATCGCCGGAATGCGGATGTTTCACTTGCCCCAACCGCGGAAGAAAATGAGGAAAAGGGATATTCGTTATTTGCTTTCCATCACAGTGGGGAGTGTGAGGTCGCGGACAATCAAGATGGACGTGCTGACTGCGCTGCTGAGGACTCGAAGGCAGAGCCGTGATAGCAGTGATCTCGGTGTTTGCGGGTAAATCGCGCCAGGAGGACATCTTGCAGTCTGGTGCGAGTGTGTACGACTTTCTGACTGTTCGGATAGACAGGGACTGCAGAGAGAGTGGCAGCGGTCGGGACAACTCCGGTCACATCACGGTGAAGGAGCGGTGTGTGTGGCCGGACATTAAACTGATGGCTCCGAATCTCCGCTTATGCTGTATGCACTGGGGATAATCACACGCCGTCGTGGTGGCTGTTCAAGTTTAAGTTTAATATTTATGTGTTTATGTGTGTTGATGCTTTTTTTTCAATGACTGTCTGGTAAATCATATTTCTATGTACCTCGGTACACCTGACAATACAGTACCATTGAACCAATGATTTTTATCTTTTCAGACAGCCGAAACTAACCCTCTTTTCTCTCTCTGCCGGGACCCACTGGAATGTTGTTCCTGCCTTCAGTGGGACCTTGCCCAGAATTGTCCCAGTGCTCGGTACAGGTAGCTCTCCGGGGCGGTTTGACTGGGAGGGGGTTACATTGTAAAGTTCACTGTCTGAGTTATTGATCAGAGTGAAAACCTGCTCTTGTGGACACGTCTCACTGTGGAGTCTGTCACAATCGGATTCCACCGCCTGTTGCTCAATATTAGATCGATCTCCTGAGCAGCGGCCGCGGATCTACCGCCATGTGTTGGTACCGAAACTGAACTCACTGTGGAATGAATCCATTAACGGAGCCACTCTGCTGCCGGATTCTATGTTGTCCCCGCCTTCCTCTGGAACCCTCCTCGTCCCATCAGATGCCGAGTCGCCAGAGCCCTGATTAAACGCGGCCCGTCATGGTGAAGTCTTTGAATGCGGCCCTATCAGAGACTGTGAGCAGGGTTAACTATGGACTGGCCCATTCCGCCTATTATAGCGGGTGGCTGTTCGTTCCCTCCCCGCCTTTACCGGCCCATCACCTTTATCTCCTACTCCCCTGAAGCAGCAGGTCGGGCACAGTCGGAGTCGGGTTCTGACCATTGTTAAACTTGCAGCCGCGCACCGACTCCAAACACTGTGATCTTTATCTGAATGTCGAGCCGGTGTTCAGCCCTGGAGAATGTGTTTAGTAATGCCCAGCGACCGTTCCCTTCACTTTCCGCTGTGAATTTTGTAGTGATTGTGATCCTGTCCCGGGGAAAGTGCGGCCTCTCCACTTGCACCACTCGCTACCTGGTGGCCATGGCAGCGGCCGATCTACTGGTCCATATCATCGAGGTCATATTGAATTAGATCAAATATCATTACTTTTATTGGAGTTTCCTGTCCATCACCCCTGTGTGCAGTATGATTGTTGTACTGCAGGCTGCAGCGACAGACTGTTCTGTCTGGTTCACCGACACTTTCACCTTTGATCGGTTTGTCGCCATTTGTTGCCGAAAGATGAAAGGAAAATATTGCAGCGGAATAAATGCGGCTACGGTTATCGGAAACAGCCGGCGTTCTGCTCTGTGAGAAAAAGGCCCGCGCTACTTCACAACTTGAAACGGGACAATCATCGACAATGTCCCGTGGCTCTGTGACACGGTGGACAGTTATTTCACTGATCCCGGGTGGGTGGCATTTGACTGGTTCGACCTGGTTTTTCGCAGTAATCCTCCCTCCTCAACGCTCTGACAGTCCGGCACATTTTAGTGCCCAGAACGGGTCCGTAAATGGCTGAGCGGTGTGAGCAAGGGGGAGAACGGCAGTGACCCGGAGATGGAGACAGGAGGATGTCTGTGGTTTTACTCGTCACCATCTCCGGCGGACACGATGACAACGTTAGGAGCGCTTACACTGCGGCGGAAAACAGTGATCAGCGGCGATGTACGGTTAGGGGGGGGGGAGGGGGTTAGAGGAGACGGGGTTGTTGCCGCCAAACTCTCTACCGCTGCGTCACCGTGAATCCCCGGGGAGAGTCTTGGCGCCGTTTGTCCAACCGCCCCCCCCCCCCGCCGCTCACCAGTGAAGGAAGGGGTTCCTACGGACGCAGCCGCACGGTGACGCCCCGAGTTTATGCATCACCGGGCAGAGAGAGGTCTGCCATGAGGAGCAGCAGAATGACGCAGTCAGCCCATCTAGTCTACTCCAGTATATTCAATCATGGGTTTCACACAAAATGCTGGGAGTAACTCAGCGGGACAGGCAGCATCTCTGGAGAGAAGGAATGGGGTGGACGTTCCGGATCGAGACCCTTCTTCAGTCGGGTTACGGATAAGGGAAACGATGAGATATACACGATCATTTTTTGTCTTAGACTCAATCATAGAAAACATAGAAACATAGAAAATAGGCGCAGCAGTAGACCATTCGACCCTTCGAGCCTGCACCGCCATCCAATATGATCATGGCTGATGACATCCAACGCAGTATCCCCTACCTGCCTTCTCTCCGTACCCCCTGATCCCTTTAGCCACAAGGGCCACACATATATAACTACCTCTTAAATATAGCCAATGAACTGGCCTCAACTACCTTCTTGTGGAAGAGAATTCCAGAGAGTCACCCACTCTCTGTGCGAAAAATGTTTTGCTATCTCGGTCCTAAAACATTTCCCCTTATCCTTCAACTGTGAACCCTTGTCTGGACTGCCCCAACGTCGGGAACAATCTTCCTGCATCTAGGCCTGTCCAAACCCTTAATATTTTTGTAAAGTTTTCTATAAGATCCCCATCAATCTTCTAAATTCTAGCGAAGTACAGCCAATCAACCCCATTCTCCTGCCTTCTCCCATAGCCCTGACACCCGTACGAATGAAGAATCTGTCAATCTCCTCCTTAAAAATACCTAATGACAGCCATCTGCGGCAATGAATCCCACAGATTCACCACCCTCCAGCTCAAGAAATTGAGGGAGTGCAGCGTAGGGTTACAAGGTTAATTCTCGGGATGGCGGGACTGTCATATACTGAGAGAATGGAGTGGCTGGGCTTGTAAAATCTGGAAATTTAGAAGGGTGAGAGGGGATCGCATTGACAAATATAAGATTTTTAAGGGCTAGGACACGCTAGAGGCAGGAAACATGCTCCCGATGTTGGGGGAGTCCAGAACCAGGGGGCACACACAGTTTAAGAATAAGGTGTCAGCCATTTAGAACGGAGACGAGAAAACACGTTTTTCTCACAGAGAGTTGTAAGTTTGTGGAAGTCCCTGCCCTCAGAGGACGGTGGAGGCAGGTTCTTTAGATGCTCTCAAGAGCGAGCTAGATAAGGCTCTTAAAGATAGCGGAGTCAGGGGATATGGGGTGAAGGCAGGAAGGGGGTACTGATTGGGGATGATCAGCCATGATCACAATGAATGGCGGTGCTGGCTCGACGGGCGAAATGGCCTTACACTGCACCTATTGTCTATAAGAAATTGGAGTTATATTACAGGCCTCCAAACATAAGCCACGATCTGGGATTACCAGTTACAAAAGGAGATACAATTGGCTTCTAAGAAAGGTGGGTCACGGGATGATTTCAACATGCAGGTTAGATGGGAAAATTCAGATTGATACCGGACCCCAAGAAAGCGAATTTGAAGAGTGCCTCAAATGGATTCACAGAGTAGCTAGTAATGGAAAGTCGACCAGGAAAAAGGCAATTCTGGATTTAGTGTTGTGTGATGAACCGGATTTGATAAGGGAAGTCAAGATAAAGGAACACTGGAGATAGCAGACCAAATATGATCAGTTGTAAATCTGTAATTTGAGAGGGGGAGAAGGTGAAATCGATGCGTCGGTAATTGGAGCTGAGCAAAGGAGACCGCATGAGGCATGAGTGAGGAGCTGGGACCCTGGGAGGGATGAGGGTGGATGTCAGGAATGTCCTGGTGGGAATTAATTTGGAAGAATCGGATGATTTCATTCCAAAGAGGAAGAAAGATTCTAGGGGGAGAACAGAAGTCAGTGTGACCGAGAAGAAAGTCAACGACAGTTTTAAATTGAAATAGACGGCATCAATACAAAGATTAGTGGGAATCAGAGGACTGGGAAGATTTTAAAGAACAATAGAAGGTAGCTCAAAATGCAAGTACGGAAGAGAATCAATGAAATACGAAGGCAAGGAAGCTAATAATATAAAAGTGGATAGCAAGGGTTTCTTCAGCTATATCAGGAGTAAGAACGTCAGTCAAGCAGTCAGTCCATTTTTTATTTATGTAGCACATTTAAAAAAAAAACTCACGTTGACCAAAGTGCTTTGCATCAGTGCAGATACCAATGTGCTACCTACAATTGTACACATGATCTAACGATACATACATAAACTGTTTACAGCGCACCCTCAGAGGACCTCAAGAAACGCTTGGGAGTAGAAATAGGTTTATGTCCATACTTTTGGAGTCGATGGAGGGGCAGTTCTGAGTGGAGAGGGATGCTGTTCCACAGTCCAGGTGTTACTACCGTAAAAGCGCGGTCGTCCCCTGAGCATAAACATGATCCACGGATAGTCAGTAGCCCAATTAGTCCGCAGTTCTGAGGGACCTGGAAGTAGAATGGTGAGTTAGAACATGTTTGATATGGGGGAGGGGGGGGGTGGAGCTCGTTAAGGGCTTTGTATTCGAATAAGAGGAGCTTGAAGTTGATTTTGTTTACCGTACTGGGAGCCAGTAGAGAGAGGCCTAGGATCGGGGTGATGATGGTCCTTTTACGGGTACGCGCCAGGAGTCTCGCTGCGGCGTTTTGGACAGTTGCAGAGGCGGGACAGGGATGATTGGCTGATGCAAGTGTATAGGGAGTAAGTTGCAGTAGTCAACGCGGGAGGAGATAAATGCGTGGATGTTTTTTTCATGGTCGTCAAATTGGAGGATTGTTTGATTTTAGCTACGGTGCGGAGCTGGAAAAAGCAAGAATGCACGTTGGACCGCTGGAAAATAATGCAGGAGACGTGATAATGGGGAACAATATAAAATGGCGCAGAAGAGTGGAATAACATTGTTTGCATGAATATTCACAGTGGAAGGACACCAGCATGTGCTCGAACTTCAAGAGAGTCGGGTGTGGACGGTAGTTGAGTGGCTGTTACTAAGGAGAAGGTGGGAGAAGTGACCTGGTCAGGATGGGACTGTACACTAGGGTTCTGATTAGAAGTGGCATTGGAGATTGAGGCGGGCATTGATGGTGAGATTTCAAGATTTCAATGGTCATGAGTGGTTCCAGATGATTGGAAAATTGCCCAATATGCCCCGCTGCACAAGAAGAGAGCAGGGGTAGTATAGTGGGAACTATAGGCGATTAGTCTGACTTTGTTGGTTGGTCAGATTGTAGAGTCCACTATAAAGGATGAGGTTACGGAGTACTTGGAAGTTCACAATGTACTGTAATAGACAATAGACTGCAGGAGTAGGCCATTCGGCCCTTCGTGCCAAGCACCGCCATTCAATGGGATCATGGCTGATCAACCAAAATCAGTACCCCGTTCCTGCCTTCTCTTAATAGTCCCTTAACTTAATATCCCATATCCCTAGGCCAAATTCGGTACGAGTTTGTGGAAGGGGAGGTCTTGCCTGCAAGTTTGTGGAATTTTTTGATGTAAGTAACGAGCAGGGCAGATAAAGGAGTGTCAGTAGATGTTGTATACAGAGATTTTCAGAAGCCTTGTGATAAGGTGCCACACGTGAGGCTGGGGGGGACTGCTAAGGAAGTTGAGAACCTATGTTATAAAATGGCAAATACTAACATGGATATCAAGGTTGGCTGGATGCAGAAGGCAAGAATGGCAATATAAAGGGCGGTTTTTCCTGTTTGGCTGCCAGTGTATGGTAGAGTTTTGCAGGGTTAGGTGTGGGGCCGCTACTTTTCATTTTATATAGGAATGATTTGGATAAGGGGACTGAAGGCTTTGTGGCCAAGTTTGCGATGATTCAAAAATATGCAGCGAGGCAGGTAGGGTACAGAAAGCAGAGACTCTGCAGAAGGACACCTCTGCGCCAACCTTGTTCCTGGAGGGCGGTGAGACTTACATAGAGATTCTGAGAGTCTCTCTGGAGGTTTTTTATCTGTGAATAATCCTGTTTGGTGAAACAATGTTATCACCAGGCTGAGGGCTGGGATATAACATGTGTCTACAGATGGACGCCATTTCTTGTGATGCAGAGTGGTGTGGGGAAAGACTGGAGGATAAATAAGCACTCTAATCTAACAGGCAAGTTGAGAGAAATCGGGTATCTTGTTTCATCAATCCGAACCTGCACGGACCACTGCATGATTCGGACAACAATCCGGTGTCTTGGAAACAGGGTGTGGAGGGCATAATATAATCAAACTGTGAACTCAGTTAAACATTATCAGACAAACATGAGCTTTGCCCAGCGTTTATTAATTTACTCGTCAGAGCCATAAAGCTGAGTCGATGCGATCGGAATCAGGAGGACGATGGACTTTCTCAAGGCTTTCGACAAGGTCACACATAAAGATTAGTATACAAACTTTAAGCACACGGTATTGGGGTTCAGTATTGATGTTGATAGAGAATCTGGCTGGCAGTGACTAGTAGAGTACTACAAGTCTCAGTGCTGGGACCTAGCTATTTACATATTTATTAATGATTTGACGAGGGAATTGAATGCAACATCTGCAAGTATGCGGATGACTCGAATCTGGGGGGCAGTGTTATCTGTAAGGAGGATGCTAGGAGGCTGCAAGGTGTGACTTGGATAGGTTGGGGTGAGGTGGGCAAGTGCATGGCAGATGCAGTATAATGTGGATAAATGTGAGGATATCCACTTTGGTGGCTAGAACAGGAAAGTAGACTATTGTCTGCACGGTGACCGATTAGGAAAAGGGGAGATGCAAACGAGACCTGGGTGACATGGTACATCAGCTATTGAAAGGCATGCAGGTGCAGCAGGTAATGAAGAAAGCGAATGGTATGTTAGCATTCATAGCAAAATGATTTGAGTATATGAGCAGGGAGGTTCTACTGCAGTTGTACGGGGTCTTGATGAGAGCACACCTGGAGGTATTGCGTTACAGTTTTGGTTCTCCTAATCTGAGGAAAGACATTCTTGCATAGAGCAGGTTCACCAGATGATTCCTGGGATGGCTGGACTTTTCATATGATGAAAGACTGGATAGATTCGGCATGTACTCGCTAGAATTTTGAAAATTCAGGGGGGATCTTATAGAAACTTACAAAATTCTTCAGGGGTTGGAGAGGCTAGATGCAGGAAAAATTGTTCCCGATGTTGGGGAAGTCCAGAAGAAGGGTCACAGTTTAAGGATAAGAAAAATTTTAAAATGAAAAGTAAGTCTTTTAGGACCGAGATGATAAAAAACAAAAATTTCACACCGAGGGTGGTGAATTGTGGAATTCTCTGCCACAGAAAGTAGTTGTGGCCAGTTATTTGGCTATATTTAAGAGGGAGTTAGATTTGTGGCCCTTGTGGATAAAGATATCAGGGTGTATGGAGGAAGGCAGGTTACAGGACACTGAGTTGGATGATCAGCCATGATCATATTGAATGGCGGGCGGTGCAGAATCAAAAGGCCGAATGGCCTACTTCTGCCGCTATTTTCTATGTATTCTATGGTAAGGCAGTAGGCCAAAAACTGTGTTTTTTGTATAAAACGGCCACTTCACAGTTTTTATGGGAACTGTTCATTTGGGTGTCATATTTAAACAATTTATTGTCACATTTTGCTATGTTGGAATTATTTGTGGACAATTGTTTTTTGCACGGCCAAAGACTAGTGATTTACAACCAGAATAAACCAAATATAAAATTATGAGACGCATAGTCCTGATAGATTATGGGGTCGTGCTGAGTGCAATTGGAGTGGGGGTGTTTTGGGGTGTGTGGGGTGTGGGGGTGGGGGTGATGAAGCAAAAACATTATGATGCAGGATCTTTGTGGGGTAATGACTCCGTAACTTCCGACGCCAGGTGCCAGAGTAAAATAAGACTGGTGAGGAATTGGGTGGAGGGGGTCTATAGTATTTACCATAAATATTCTATGAGCTGAAAAAAAATATTTTTGAGCAAAACAAGGTGTTGGAACTACTCGCTTCACAGAGCCTTTGTATAGTTAATACTGGCATCACGGATCTGGGTGTCGGACCTGTTTGTGATGAGGGTGAAGTCAGCTTTATGTCTGGTTCTATATTGACCTTTAATTCGGGATGTGTGTCACTGCAGCTGGCGCAACACAACTCACTCACGTGGATTCGCTTGAAGCAGAATCGTGAGCAGAGGTCAGGTAGGAATACAACCATAAGGGGCAACTTCGTTGGCGTTTCACAGGAATTCCTTGCCACGGCAGTAATTCTATGAAGTGAAAACTGTCTCTGTGTTAGTGTCCTTATTAATGGTCTCTGCAAGGAAATAGTTTTTGTCTTTAAACATAGGCTTTTATCAATATTCAAAGCTGAACTTTCCTCAAGTTTATCTCAGAGTTAGATCCATTGTTGGCAGGTTGAGATTGTCGGGGTTATGCTGTTGGCATGCAGGGGTGTGGTTGGAGCTGAAGCCCGTGGTTCGTTCCAGCAAGCCGTGGACAAGGAGGGGAAACAACCCCCAAGTTAAATAAAAACCATGGTGCGGTTTGGATTCAATATATGAGAGAGCGCGTGACGATAAACAACAGCTATAAACTAATTAGAGTCAAGAGTGTTTTATTTTCTTATGTTCCGGCGAGGACATTAAATTTTTACTTGCTGCAGCTCAACATGAAGAGTGAATATGTAAACATTGCTTATAAGGGGAAAAGAAAAAAAGAAAAAGTTAGATAAATAAACCAATATAGTGCAAATAACAAATAAATGATATTAGACTTTTGGCAGTATATATCTCATAGCTTATTCGTTGTGTTTAATAGCCTGATGGCTGTGGGGAAGCAGCTGTTCCTGAACCTGGACATTGCAGATTTCAGGCTACTGTACCTTCTTCTGATGGCAGCGGTGATATAAGTGTGGGTTTGGATGGTGTGGGTCCTTGAATCGGATGAATTTCAAAATACCTTTAACGCTGGGATTGGTGCGCTACAAATCCTACGTGTACCGCCAGGACTGTTGCAAGTAAACTGACAAGTGTGCAAGAGGAACGAGTGTTTCCAGATAGTCAGCGTTCACAGAGAGTGGGGCGCGCGGGCACCTCTGCGCCAACATTGTTCCCGGAGGTCGGTGGACCGCATAGAGATCTGAGAGTTCTCTCTGGAAGGTTTTTTTATTCCTGTGAATAACAGGTTGTTTGGTGAACAATGTATCACCAGGCTGAAGCGGAGATATCACATGTGTCACAGCTATGGCATTTGAAGTGAGGAGAGAGGAAAGACTGGAGGCTCAATAAGACTGTAACCAGGCACAGTTGAGGGGAGGAAAACGGGGGCAATTGTTTCATCAATCCGAACGCAACGAGACCACTGCGTGATTGGGAACAATCCTCGTGTCTTTGGAAACAGGGTGTGGAGATAAATCTGATCAAACCGAGGGACCTCAGTTAAAACGTTATCAGGACAGAGATGAGCTTTGCCAGAGTTTATTAATTTACGTAGTGCCCATAAAGCTGAGTGGATGCGATCGAATCAGGAGACCTTTCCCGTTAGGGCAGTAGTTAGACAAACTTTTAACCTGTGGGTTTTTCGGATAAACGGCCCACTTGACAGTTTTATGGAACTGTTCTTTGTGGCTCATATTTAAAACAATTTATTGTCTTATTTGCTATGTGGGAATTATGTGGTCAATTGTGTTTAAAAGCAGAATAAAAGCCATAAAAATGTTTTTTTACCACAATATTTTATATTTATTTCAATTCAATACCAAGTATACCCACTTTATTTTTTTTTTTAAACTCGATACTGATATCACAAGTTTCATGTGCGATATAAGTCCATAGAATTCGAGGAAGACAATTGTGTAAACCCATTGAATGCGGTGGGAACTAACACTCCCCAATTTTTGCAATATTACTGGGCAGTGAATATCATTAATTGGTGTTGAATTGTTGGACAATTGTGCCCAGCGGTTAGATTGGATAGTATTGGCGAGAGTGGGATGTGCGCTTTTAATATAGGTGCGATCCTTCTTCTACGATAAAACTGAAAGAATACCAATATACAGAATAATCTCCAATTATTCATAGTACCAATACGAATTTGGGAAACAAAAAAAACATATTAACTCTCAAATAAGTAATCTATCGCTTCTCACTCCTTTGTTAATAATCAGTCATTTAAACCATTATGATGTCAAAAACGTGTAACCATTGGGAAAGAATAGGAATTAAAATGTTTGAGACATGTAGGGCAATGGGAAACCTTTTATCATTTCAACAGCTACAAACTCAAATACAACATGACAAGTAATCAATATTTTAAATGCCTTCTAATCCTTGACTATTGAAATAAAACGTGCACAAGAATTTTTAAATTGTACTTCTGATCGATTAGACGAAGCCATAATCAGAAAGGCGGGTTTTCCAATTAAATTAATATATATTTGTTATAATATCATTCTAAATTTGAGTATACCATCATCTGACTCCCAAATTTGAAGAGATTGGAAACAAGAACTATCATATAATATCTCAAAAGGACAGGTGGGATAAATATTTGCTATTGTAACACAAAGGCTAGATCAAGGTGAGACATATCTTAATTCATTTAATAATTTACATTAGATTTTATTACTCGAAAACTAATCTGAAATTAAATGTTTCCAATGTTTCTCCAATCTGTAGATAAATGTTATCTCAAGATGCAACCATAGCACACACCTTTGTCTCCGGAATAATACGCCATACATTTTGGAATTAATTGTTTGAAATTTTCACAAAAGTATTAAATATTAATAATTGTATCCCAATGCAGAACTGATTTATATTTGGATCCATGGTAGTCGGCTGTGAGCTGTCGTCGTTCCAAAATAGTTTCCTTAACACTTGGCTTATCAAATAAACTTATGCAATCACTTCACTGTTTTATGGAAACTGTTCATGGGGGTTCGTATTTAACATTCAATTGTCACATTTGCTATGTGGGAATTATTGTGGTCATTGTGTTTTTAAAAAGTATTAAACATACTATTGAATTCCAATGCAGAACTGATTATTTTGGAACAATGAAGTCGGCCTAGTGAGCTGACTTCGTTCCAAAAGAGTTTCCTTAACCATGGCTTAACAACGGCAAAAAAACCTTATGCAACTGCTCCCACACCACACTTAAATGTTTGGATTTCAAACATGTATGAAATGGTTTCACCGCGTAGACATGTGATTCGCCCACAGCAGACATTACCTAGACGAATTCATTAATGATCGGTCTCTCTTATCGACTTATGACAAGCATAGGGATTTGCAAAATTAACTCTGGAAATAACGGTATTCGGAAACCGGGTGAGGGGTGTGTAAGATACGAAGGCAAGTTATATCCCTTGTATTTTCTGTATATATTCTTTTGTTTTGATTTGTATTTTATTTTTATTTTTTTCTGTTTCTAGTGCTTTACATCTTTTATGGGTATTTCTCTCTACTTTTTACAAACTATCAATATCAAATACCTTACAACTTTCGCTTTCTCTCTTTTTCTTGGGTTATGCTATTTTTCTATGATAAATTTAAATCAAGAAGTTGTACATGAATGTATGTTGTTATTCTTGGTTTATACTACTGTACATGACTTCTAATATACATTTTATAAAATATATATTATAAGCATCTGAACCAGGCAAGTTGAGGAAAACGGGCAACTTGTTTAATCAATCCGATCCGCAGACCACTGGTGATTCGGAACAGTCCGTGTTGGGAAACAGGTGTGGTGGCTGTTGAACATCAGTTAAAACATTATCAGACAGCGATGAGCTTTGGCCAGCGTTTATTAATTTACGTTAGGAGCCGCCATAACGTGATTGGATGTGATCGGATCAGGAGACCCTACAAGGTAGGGCAGTCGAAAATTTTAACAGGGGATATACGTCTTACAAACGACCACTTACATTTTTAAGAACCATACCAATTTTCACAACAAACACAACAAATACCAAATCACATATTCCAACAATATTACCCAATATAAAATTCTTACCCCCTACCAATCAAATCTCACATCACTCCACCCCCC
>CM069170.1:8926108-8993906 GCA_035221665.1 Okamejei kenojei | reverse complement strand
CCTAGAGAGATAGTATTCCCTGTGAGGT
This sequence comes from Okamejei kenojei, assembly GCA_035221665.1. NCBI lineage: Eukaryota > Metazoa > Chordata > Chondrichthyes > Rajiformes > Rajidae > Okamejei > Okamejei kenojei. Next base: position 8,993,878 of record CM069170.1, on the reverse strand, counting down.
GCGCGGACCAGGGTTGTTATATTTGGTCATTGGAAATATGGTATGTCTAGTGGTAACTTCCCCCAGGTCATCGTCGTACAGGTCCTGGTATCTTGCAACCGGGTCAAACGACAGTTGCACTTTGTGCGAGCGTGCGGTCGAAGGACACCAGGCCAAGATCCTTGGCACGCACGGTTGACCAACAGGGTTCACAGTCAGAGTATCATAACATAGAAAACAGGTTTATTGTGGCCTTTTGCAGCACGCAAAGTTAAAAAGTGGCCCTCCAAGCAGGGCCTTAGAATCTCTCCACATAGGCGTGAGGGTAGCATATCAGCAACCAGAGGCTCATTATTCCTTATCTTGGTTCAAAGATTATGGACAAAACATTGACCTTCGCACCTGTATCTAACTTTGGCAAGGAGGTTACATCGATTGACAGTCACAGATAGGGCGGGGATCAGTGCGGCGGGCGGTGTCTGTAGGGAGGGTAAACACATGCGAAGTCCTCGGGTGGATTAATTGGATCTGCATCATAGATTCAGCTAAGTTGGGTTCGTGAGTCGTAACGGATTCGGATTGCACTCGCATGTTTAGACTAGGTCTGGAGGGCTTGTGCCTGTCTCCACGGAAAAACGGAATAAGCGACAGGAGGCAGAGAAATGTTTAGACTTCTTACTGAAGGTTGCAGGCCTTACAAAGGCGGGACACGTCGACAGTCTTGGTGCATGTAGGTACAGTTTGGGCACTTTTTCTGGGGCACTTCACCAGACCAGGGTTGGCAACGCCGGCAGAAAAACATTGTTTCTCATCCGAGGGCTTGTGGGCTCCTAAACCCAGCCAGGTTGACAGATTTATGCCCGTGTCCCCGGTGGTCATCTGGCAAAAACAACGACCTCAGACAAATCTGCAGGCATGCATGGCTTTTTCCAACGTTAGTTCCGGATTCCTCAAAAGCTCACATGCAGGGCCTCTGGTCACGCATGCCAGTAGTTTTTAAAATGTCTCTAGTGAGCTGGTCTGTCATGTAACCAAAAACGGCAACGTGGGCAGGATGAGCAAATCAGCAATAAAACATTCAACAGGGTTTCATGCCGGCAACCTGTCTCCTTGTAATGAAACGTGCCCTCTCAAGATGCGGTTTGAGGGCAGTCACAAATCTCCCTGAACTTACGTAGTAGCAAAGCGGGGTCGTCGGCAGATCTGCAGGGATTAATCACCTCGTCGTTGTCGCCCAGGACCGCTGGAGCGTAGGTGAAAGTTCTGCTCCCTTCATGGCATCAGGTCCGACAGGTTGGTCGGAGGGGAAGCTTTACAGGGAGTCAGGAATCAGCGCGGTGTTGTGCGATCGTTGACAAAGTGTGTGTGAAATCAAACTCAAACGTGGAAAGCGCTCAGAGATGTCAGCATCAAAGACAAGCTGCTCGGGCTTTCTGCAGAGGACGCCATGGCCAGAGAGATTAAGCACAAGAAACACAAATCAAAAAAAAAAGCCGATTAGACAGGAGACGCAAGTGTCTTCCAGCTTGGACACCATGTAAATAAACACTTTACAAGCTCTTAAAGTGTGCAACATCTTTTAATGATAGCACAGGGTATTACATACATCTTCAAGCACTAGCTACATTCTTCTACTGCTGCGCCCAGGAAGGGGAAGGCGTTATGATTGATGTTAATTAGGCGGGGTTAATGGGAGTGAGGTAACTATATTATTGGTTGCATATAAACCATCTACACTGACTGCCAACCAATTTTCTATCAATGTCAACACCCTACCCCCAATACCATGTGCCCTAATTTTGGTTACCAGTCTCCTGTGCGGGACCTTATCAAAGGCTTTCTGAAAGTCTAGACAAACTAGATATCTCTGTAGAGAACGAATGGGTGAAGCCTTTACCATAGGACGGGCAGGGGAAAGGACGCTCACTGCTGTGGGTACGCCAGTGCTGCCACAGGCTGGACATGTGGGTGAAACCCTTGCCACACCCAGCGCACACAAAGGATCTCTCTCCAGTGTGTAACCGCTGGTGTTCCCGCAGCCCCCGTGTGCTCTTGAAACGCTTGCATCAGTGGTAGTAGCTGCTCACCGGCGTGGCCGGCCCATGCCACTGCAACCCCCCGCGAGCTGTCAGACGTCTTGCTGCAGTTTGGGCAGTCATAAGGCTGGCCACTGGTGTGCACGTGCTGGTGAGACAGGGCGTGGGAGGCCATGGCAAAGCGCTTTCCACAAACTGGGCTGGGGAAGGGACGGTCACCGGTGTGCACCCGCTGGTGGGACAGCAGCGTGGTGGAGCGGGAGAAGCCCTTGCACACTGGGTGTAGGTGAAGGGGCGCTCGCTGGTGTGCATGCGCCGGTGCTCCATCAGGCTGTTTGAGTGGGTGAAGCCCTTGGCGTAGTCGCTGCAGGAGTAGGGCTGCTCCCCGGTGTTCCCTGTGCACCTTCAGTTCCGGTGACAACTTGAAGCCTTTGCCACAGTTCCGGAGCAGGTGAAGGGCCGCACAATACTGTGCAGCCGCCGGTGCTGCTGTAGCCCCAACAACTGGGCAAAGCTCTTGCCACAGGTCAGGCAGACATACGGCTTCTCGCCCGTGTGCACCCGCCTGTGGATCATCAGGTCCTGTGCCGTCTTGAAGCCCTTGCCGCTGTTGGAGCAGCCGAAGGGCCTCTCGCCGGAGTGCACCTGTTTGCGCTGCAGCAGGGCCTCGCAGCGGCTGAAGTTCTTGCCGCACTCGGAGCAATCAAGGGGCGTTTCCCTTGTGCACCCGCCGGTGGGTCTCCTGCTGGCTTGGGTCCTGCCAGGCCTTGCCACATACGTCACACTCATAACGCTGCTCCTTGTTGTGCCCCGTCATGTCCTCCATCGAAGCTCAGCCCCTCAAGGGGGAGATTTGCGGTCGAGGTATGTGGAGGCTGAGTGGGGGAGGGGGGGGGGGGGTGGGTTGGGCGATAGGGCGTCGAGCATCCGGACACCACGCCGACCCTCCCGCCCTCCCTGCGCCCTGGCGTCACCCCTAATACGAAACCTGAAATATTGCCCTTATTTTTACCCCAGCACTTTGTGCTTGTCTTTGGCAGACACAGGGAACTGCAGATGCTTGTTCAAACACAAAAAGACAGAGTGCTGGAATAATGTAGCAGGTCAGGCAGCATCTTTGGTCAACGTGGAGATACGACATTTCAGGTCTGCAGAAGGGTCGAGAGCCAAAAAACGTCCCCTTTCAGTGTTCTCCACAGACGCTGCCTGACCCGCTGAGTGACTCCAGCACTATTTGACCTTCTTACCATGATGCAAACCCACCCCCCCCCCCCCCCCCCCCCCCCCCCCCCGAGCTGTGGCAAGGACGGTGGCGTCAGGGTGCCGTGCATTCAGGATGATGTCATGAAGCGTAGGACGGATCACGTGGGGGCGGTAATCTTGGCACCCTCTGGTCAGGGTGGTCCCCAGTCCTCTTCACACCCCGACATCTTCCCCACGCCCCCCCCACGTCCCTCATCCCCACCACGTATGGTCCACCCACGTCCCCCCCAACACGTCCACGCCCCACGCCCCCCAACGCCCCCCACGCGTTCCACGCCCCCCCACGCGTCCACGCCGCCCCCCCACGCGTCCACGCCCCCCCACGCGTCCCACGCCCCCCCACGCGTCCACGCCCCCCCCCCGCGTCCACGCCCCCCACCGCGTCCACGCCCCCCCACGCGATTCCCACGCCCCCCACCCCGCGTCCACGTTCACGTCCGCCCCCCCCCCGTCCGCCCCCCCCGTCCACGCGTCCCGCCCCCCCGCGCGTCCACGCGTCCGCCCCACCCCCGCGCGTTCCACGCTCCCCCCACCGCGCGTCCCGCCCCCCCACGCGTCCACGCCCCCCGCGCGTCTACGCCCCCCACGCGTCCACGCCCCCAGAGTCCCCCCCATGCGTCCCGCCCCCCCGCGTCGCCCACCCACGCCCCCCCGCCCCTCGCCCTCGCGTCCGCGCCCCCCCCCCCGTCCACGCGCGTCCGCCCCCCCCGCGTCCACGCCCCCCCCCCTCGAGTCCACGCCCTCGCGTCCACCCCCCCCCTCGCGTCCCGCCCCCCCTCCGCGTCCCGCCCCCCCTTCGCGTCCACGCCCCCCCCCGCGTCCACGCCCCCCCTCGCCCCTCGTCCCCCCCTCGCGCCACGCCCCCCCCTCGCGCCCACCTCACCCCCACGCGTCCACTCACACCCACGCGTCCACCTCACCCCCACGCGTCCACCTCACCCCCAGGCGTCCAGCTCACCCCCACGCCTTCCATGCCCCTTCGCCCCCACACCCCACACCGCCTCACCACTCACCCCCGCACTACCTCAACCCCTCACCCATACCCCTTCACCCCTCACCCACTGCCCCCCCCTCCGCACATCCCTCCCTTCCCCTTTTTCAAGCACGAGTAATGTTCACGTGTTAGTAATGTGTTGTTTGCCAGCTTGTTGTCCCTCTGTGTTCCCCTCCTGCAGGATTTAGATGCGGTTGCTGTGGATGGAGCGACGGGGACCATTGAGACCCCCCCCCCCCCTCATCTGCTCAATATGCGGGCTGTCCTTCGAGGGGCTGAGCTTTGATGGCTGACAACATGACGGGGCGCACCAAGGAGAAGTGTTATGATTGCGACGTGTGTGGCAAGGCCTGCCGGAGCCCTAGCGGACTGGAGACCCACCAGCGGGTGCACATGGGAGAACGTCCCTTTGATTGAACTTCACCCACTACGAGGCCATGCTGCGGCACAATCACGTGCACTCCGGCGAGAGGCCCTTCACCTGCTCCGACTGCAGCAAGAGCTTTAAGACGATGAATGATCTGAAGTCCCACTGGCGGGTGCAAACAGGCGAGAAGCCGTTCTGCTGCTCCACCTGCGACAAGAGCTTTGCCCGGTTGTCGGGGTTGAAGGCCCACCGGCGGATGCACAGTAGTGAGCGGCCCTTCGCCTGCACCGACTGCAGCAAAGGCTTCAAATCGTCGCAGGAACTGAAGGCGCACAGGCTCCTGTACACTGAGGAGCGGCCCTACACCTGCTGCGACTGTGGCAAGAGCTTCATCCACTCCAACAGCCTGCTGCAGCACCAACGCACCCACACCGGCGAGCGCCCCTTCACCTGCGACCAGTGCGGCAAGGGCTTCACCCGCTCCGCATATCTGCTGTACCACCAGCAGGTGCACACCAGTGACCGTCACTTTCCCAGGCCCTTCGGCTGCTCTGACTGCGGCAAGAGCTTCAAGACGGCGCAACAGCTGAATACCCACCGGCGGGTGCACACGGGCGAGAGGCCCTTCAGCTGCACCACTTGTGGCAAGAACTTTACCCAATCGTCAGCCTGCTGCACCACCGGTGGGTCCATACAGGCGAAAGACCCTTCACCTGCTCCAGCTGTGGCAAGAGCTTTAACCAGCTGTCGCGGCTGCAGGTGCACCAACGAGTGCACAGCAGTGAGCGGCCCTCACCGGGGTGCGCCCCTTCACCTGCGCCCAGTGTGGCAATGGCTACACCTACTCCTCCAAGCTGCTGTCCCACCAGCGGGTGCACGCCGGCGAGCGTCCCTTGCCCAGCCCGGCGTGTGTAGACCGCTTTGCCATGGCCTCCCATGCCCTGTCCCACCAGCGCGTGCACACCAGTAGCCAGCCCTACGACTGCCCGTACTGCGGTGAGGCGTTTGACAGCTCACGGGGGTTGCGGCAACACCAGCAGGCCCACGCCGGCGAGCGGCTGCACCCACTGCGGCAAGCGTTTCAAGAACGCACGGGGGCAGCGGGAGCACCAGCGGATACACAGACAATGATGGAGAAGGTGAGGACAGACTCTACGATGGCAGTGTAAAACTGGACCATCATTGCCTGTGGCAGATTGTGTTTTCTCAACTGCCATAAGAAGTACATCCTCTGTTGGGCCTTTTTGACTGTGCAGTTGATGGTGGCCTCTCATTGATCTATCCAACAATGATCTATTATACATTTTCCTTGATCTCCCTTTGTCCTGGAGCATTGCGTACTGGAGTTTGGAAGGATGAGGGGGGAATCTTATAGAAACATAAAATTATACAAAGGACTGGGCAAGCTGGTTGCAGGAAAAATGTTCCCAATGTTGCGCGAGTCCAGAACCAGGGGCCACAGTCTTAGAATAAAGGGGAGGCCATTTAACATTGAGGTGAGAAAAAATATTTCCACCCAGAGAGTTTTGAATTTGTGGAATTCCCTGCCGCAGAGGGCAGTGGAGGACAAATCACTGGATGGATTTAACAGAGAGTTAGATAGAGCTCGTGGGGCAACTGGAATCAAGGGATATAGGGAGAAGGCAGGCACGGGTTATTGATTGGGGATGATCATCCATGATCACAATGAATGGCGGTGCTGGCTCGCAGGGCCGAATGGCCTCCTGCACTTATTTTCTATGTTTCTATGTTTTCGGTCCTTATACTTCCTTGCCGCACCCGCCACGAAGACTATTCAGCGTGATAAACTGATTTAAAATTTATTAAGATCCTAAAATGTAGACATATTTATTATTAACTCTATGTAGTATAAAATACATTAATCTATTAACATTCTGTGGGATCAGAGAGGATATGAGGGTGAAGTGAGGCATCTAGACAGGCATCTATACAGGAGGAAGTTAGAAGTTGGAGTTTGAAATCCAACTAACAACTTCCACACAGAACACAGTGAACTCGCTGCTGGAAGTAAACAAGCTTCCTTATCTGATCGGAATGTTGGGTTTGTGCCCATATTCCTTTGCACGCACAAGGAGGTATCTCTTTGCTTGCTCCAACCAAAATTATAATCGGACCTGTATGGCTCCATTTTTGCAACTGATTAATGAGACAAAATATTAATATAATTCCTTACTCTAAGTGTTGATCAACAAGGACGGAACTGTGGAAGACAAATTAATATCCTTCCTTATTTAATTTTGTTTGGCAGATGCATTATAATGTGGATAAATGTGAGGTTTGGCAGATGCAGTATAATGTGGATAAATTGAGGTTATCCACTTTGGTGGCAAAAACAGGAAAGCAGACTATTATTTAAATGGTGGCCGATTAGGAAAAGGGGAGATGCAGCGAGACCTGGGTGTCATGGTACACCAGTCATTGAAAGTAGGCATGCAGGTGCAGCAGGCAGTGAAAAAAGCGAATGGTATGGCTTTCATAGCAAAAGGATTTGAGTACAGGGAGGTTCTACTTCAGTTGTACAGGGTCTTGGTGAGACCACACCTGGAGTATTGCGTGCAGTTTTGGTCTCCAAATCTGAGGAAGGACATTATTGCCATAGAGGGAGTGCAGAGAAGGTTCACCAGACTGAATGTCAGGACTGTCTTATGAAGAAGAAGACTGGATAGACTCGGTTTATACTCTCTGGAATTTAGGAGATTGAGAGGGGATTATAGAAACTTACAAAATTCTTAAGGGGTTGGACAGGCTAGATGCAGGAAGAGATGTTGGGGAAGTCCAGGACAAGGGGTCACAGCTTAAGGATAAGGGGGAAATCCTTTTGAGAAAGACTTTCTTCACACAGGAGAGTGGTGAGTCTCTGGAACTCTCTGCCACAGAAAGTTCATTGGCTATATTTAAGAGTGAGTTGGATGTGGCCCTTGTGGCTAAGGGGATCAGAGGTATGGAGAGAAGTCAGGTACGGATACTGAGTTGGATGATCAGCCATGATCATATTGAATGGCGGTGCAGGCTCGAAGGGCTGAATGGCCTACTCCTGCACCTAATTTCTATGTTTCTATGTTTCTATGTTTGGAATCGAACAAGGTGACGAAAAGGTGTATTGGATGTGACAATTGGCAGCTCTCGCTTGACCAGGTGCAGAAGAGGTTGTGGCAATCAGCAAAGTAAGATTAGACATATAACCTCTTGTCTGGGAATGTGTGAAGGGTGGATGGTAAATGTAAACATGAAATAGCAGAGCAGATAACAAAGCTTGTTTACTCTTCTGTGAGGAGTTACAGATGATCTCCCATGCCTCCTACCGCTAGTACCGTAGATATGTTGCAGTAAATGGAGGCTTATGATTGGTTTGGAATGGGGATGGTGTTGTGGGCCACCTGAAAGAAAAGATAGAATAATGTCAAGATTCCCTTGTATTGTGTTTGACTTGCATTAACCATCTGTTGTTGCATACGATTAACATAAGTGAAAAATATGTTATGACTAATGAAATAATTGGTATCCATGTAGTAGATATATTTTCGTAAAGCTGTACCTAACAAAACAAAGTTGGTTAATGCACAGTATAACTGTTGGCTAATTCTGCTGTGAAGTCAGAGAACTGGTGAACAGTTTTGTGCCGCCATCTCTCCATGATATCTATGTAATTAAAATTCTCATCTTGACCACTTCCTGTCTGCGCTGTATATTGATTTTAGACAAAACGCTACCATATATGGCTGTGATTTTTGGCCATCTTACAGTCCTCCTCCGCTGCGCAGGCGCCAAAGTTTTTTCCCATCGATATAAAATAAAAGAGTTATGTTTAAAAAACCTTGAGATCCTCTCGCATGTCAATCACCGCGATGAAGGTAACGCCCCTTCCGGCGAGGGGCAGGACTATAGAATCCCGGATGCCTGGACGTGAGTCAGTCTGTCTGCAAGATCGCGAGGGAGAGGCCACGACTCTCATTTTGTGGTGAGTCTACAGAACACTGAGTGTCCACTGAACTGTGAGTGCCCTTTATGTGGTTTATGTGGTTATGTGCTTTATTTGGAACTGTGGAAGGAATAAATTATTAGGTCCGACTGTGTTTACTCCAAAAGGTCCCACTCATTTCGTGACTTCTGCTTAGTGAAAAGGTCGTGCTGATGGCGTAATTTTCGGTGATTGCAGAGGTCGCGCAGATTGCGTAATTTCTGGTGAGTGCAGAGTACTGACTGCGGAAGTACTGCTGACTGCCGAGGGCCCCAAAGTGGAGAGCCGCACTGAGCTGTGTGAGTAAATTCAAGAACGTTTACTGTCATTTATATGGTGTGTGTTTATGTATGTGTGTGTGCGTATGTGTGTATGTATGTGTGTGTTAGTATCTGTGTGTGTGTCTGTGTCTGTGTGTGTGTTTTTGTGTGTTTGTGTGTATGTGTTTGTAAGTGTGTGTGTGAGTATCTGTGTGTGTGTGTTTGTGTGTAAGTGTTTTGTGTGTATCTGTAAGTGTATGTGTAAGTGTGTGTGTGTTTTTGTGTAAGTGTATGTGTGTGTGTGTGTGTAGTGTGTATGTGTGTGTGAGGAGCTGTGTGTGTGTGTATTCTTGTGTGTGTGTGTGTCTTTGCGTGTGTGTGTGTGTCTGTGTCTGTTTTTTGTATGTGTGTGGGTGTGAGTGCGTGTGAGTATATCGGGCTGTGTGTGTGTGTCTGTGTGTCTGTTGTGTGTCTGTGTGTGTGTTTGTGTTTATAAGTCTGTGAGTGTGTGTGTGTGTGTGTGTGAGTGTATATGTGTGGATGAGTGTGTGTGTGTGTATATGTGTGTGTATCTGTGTGTGTGAGTCAGAGTTTGAGTATATGTGTATGTGCACTGTGTGTGTGAGTGTGTCTGTGTGAGTGTATGTGTGTGAGTGGCTGTATGTGTGTGTGAGTGTATATGTGCGCGTGTGATTGTGTATGAGTGTGTGTATGTTTGTGTATGTTAGTCTGTGAGTGTGTGTGTGTGTGTGTCTGAGTGTCTCTGTGTGAGTGTGTGTATCCATCCCACGCCAGTATCCATCCCACGCCAGTATCCGTCCCGCGCCGATATCCTTCCCAGCATCCACCCCGCGCCAGCATCCACCCCGCGCCAGCATCCACCCCGCGCCAGCATCCACCCCGCGCCAGCATCCACCCCGCGCCAGCATCCACCCCGCGCCAGCATCCACCCCGCGCCAGCATCCATCCCGCGCCAGCATCCACCCCGCGCCAGCATCCACCCCGCGCCAGCATCCATCCCGCGCCGGCATCCACCCCGCGCCAGCATACACCCCGCGCCAGCATCCACGGGATGTGTGTGTATCTGTGTTTGTGTGTGTATGTGTCTGTGTGTGTGAGTGTGTCTGTGTCTGTGTTTGTGTATGAATGCGTGTGTGAGTGTATATGTGTGTGTGTGTGTGTGAGTGTGTATGAGTGTGTGTGTGTGTGTGTGTATGTGAGCTTGTGACTGTATGTGTGTGTCTGTGTGTCTGTATGTGTGAGTGTATGTGTGTGTATCTGTGTGTGAGTCTGTGAGTGTGTGTGTGTGAGTGTCTGTGTGTGAGTATGTGTATTCATCCCGCGCCAGTATCCATCCCGCACCAGTATCCCGCGCCAGTATTCATCCGATGTTTGTGTATCTGTGTTTGTGTGTGTACATGTCTGTGTGTGTGAGTGTGTGAGTGTGTCTGTATGTGTGAGTGTTTGTGCGTGAATGCGTGTGTGAGTGTATCTGTGTGTGTGTGATTGTGTATGAGTGTATGTGTGTATCGGTGTGTGTATGTGAGTGTGCCTGTGTGTCTATGTGTGTGACTGTATGTGTGTGTGATTGTGTATGAGTGTGTGTATCTGTGTGTGAGTCTGAGTGTATGTGTGTCTCTGTGTGTGTGTGAGTCTGTGTGTGAGTGTGTGTCCGTCCCGCGCCGGTGTCCGTCCCGCGCCGGTCTGCCCCGCGCCGGTCTCCGCCCCGCGCCGGTCTCCGCCCCGCGCCGGTCTACGCCCCGCGCCGGTCTCCGCCCCGCGCCGGTCTCCGCCCCGCGCCGGTCTCCGCCCCGCGCCGGTCTCCGCCCCGCGCCGGTCTCCGCCCCGCGCCGGTCTCCACAACACACCAGTCTCCATCCCGTGCCAGTCTCCATCCCGTGCCAGTCTCCATCCCGTGCCAGTCTCCACAACACACCAGTATCCGTCCCGCGCCGGTATCCGCCCCGCGCCGGTCTCCGCCCCGCGCCTGTCTCCGCAACACACCAGTATGCATCCCGTGCCAGTCTCCATCCCGTGCCAGTCTCCACAACACACCAGTATCCGTCCCGCGCCGGTCTCCGTCCCGTGCCAGTATCCACCCCGCGCCAGTATTCAACCCTCGCCAGTATCCATTTCCCACCAGTAAACATCCCAGCAAGTGGCAATTCCACACCAGTATCCAGCCCATACAACTCTGAATCGACCAGTCGCAGTTATTGTTTCCTCTCCACAGTCAGCACCGCTTCCAGATGCACGATACTGTCAATTCAACAAGTAACATTCTCCTCCAGCAGGCGATTGTTATGCTCAGCCTCAACAACTTATCTTGTCACCTCTCATTTTGAAAGTTGTAATCAAGAGCATCCGCATGGGCAACAGATGTCATGCCTTTTTGTTTCGCTTATGTCGAAAGTCCTTGTTCCAAACATACACTGGCACCATTTCCCAACTCTTCTATCATTGCGACGACATTGTATCGCGGTTGCCTGCTGTAGTTCTCATGGATTTCATCAAAGTTACCCTCGGGTGGCGCCACCGCGATGGCTGCCTCGCCAGCAGCTGTTAGTCCTTTCACCATTTTTGTTATTTTTAGTGAGTCTAAATGTATGTTTAAAATATTTCTTAGTATGTCTGATGTGGGTGGTGGCCCCCCCATGTGGGTAGTGGCGGGGGGGGGGGGGCGGGTTTGCGAGGAATAGGGGGAAACCATTTTTCAGTCACTTACCTGGACGGAGATGCGTCTTTTCTCCATGTCGCACCCTCCTCCCCCTCGCGGCATACCAACTGGATTGGTGCGGCCCATCCTACCAGCGCTTCTGAACCAGCCAGTGCTTCAGCAGCGGTGCAGCACTGAATTATCTTCGCGATGCAGGGCGATCCCTTGCCGGAGAACGCCTGCGTTGGCGCTCCGGAGTGTTGGGCCTGCTGACTTTACACCGTGGACCTGTGGTTTGCGGAGCTTCTAGTCGCGGGCGGCGCTGACTTTAACATTGCGGCGGGAGGCCATCATTTGCCGGGGATCGCCAGTGTTGTAGCTCAGTCCAGCTCAGCCTGTGGACTTTGGCAGCCGCGGTCCAAGGTAGGAAATGGCCGATTCGGAATCTCCAAGCCACGAGTGTGTTCCAATCCGTTCCGACACCGGAGTTTCGATCATCCCAACGTGAGGGACTGTATGTAGCAGCGACTGTGGAGGGTTCAAAGTCCCCGACCACAGGTGAAAAAAGAGGAAGATGGATTAACTTTATTGCTCATTCCATCACACCTTGGTTCGCTCATTGCACCACAGTGGGAAACGTTGGTTCCGCTGTGATGGATGTTTATGTTAAACTCTATCGTGTACTGTGTTCTTTTTATTTGTATAACTATGGTATTACTGTACCAATTCTCACTGTACCAATTGGTGCATGTGACAAGAAATGTTAACTTGAATTTGAACTTGATTTACTCCTCATTTCCTCCCTGCCCTCAAGTACAGTTGGACTATCTCTGACACCTCTCTCGCTTTTCCCACTCCCTCTGTCTGCATCATTGGGGGCAGACCATCAAATCGCGCTCACAACAAATTTACGGACAAATTATCTTGACTGCACAGCATCCCACCCTTTCTCTTGCAAAGATGCAATCTCCGGCTCTCAATGCATCTACTCCACTGCAGCTGTTCCCCAGATCAGGCGTTCAACTCTACGACATCCGAGGTGCACTCTTTCCTTTGTAAACGTGGCTCCCACAGGTTGCTGAGGATGGATTACTGATCCATGTCTCATCTGTGTCCTGCACTTCTGCTCATGTCCACCCTCTCCCTAGACTGACAAAGGAAAAACTTACGCCGGTCCTCACATTCCCCCCCCCCCCCATAGCCTCCGCATCAAACACATCTTTGTCCAATATTGCCACCTACCACAAATTGATCCAACCACTGGTCAGTTTTCTCCCAACCGCATTCCTTTCTGCATCGACCCTACACCTCGGCAACTTCTTGGTTTGCTCATTCTTCAAATCAAAACTGCCACTTCCCCAGGTACTTTCGTCTGCAACCTCTACACCTGTTCCCTGGCCTCCATCCATGCACACCGTCCTTCCAGATGAGGCAGAGGTTCATATGCACCTCTGCCTCATCTGGAGAATTAATTGATTGCCGCGGTTGGGGCACGGGTCACGGGCTATTTTCCACTTCAATGGGAATGTAAATTGTCTGATTGGAACAATTGGGATTGTGCTCGTTTACAGCCGATATAGTTTTGTGGTGCTAAAGGGTGGAATCTCCTGGCATTAAGCAATGGATTCTGCGGGTGCTGGGTGCGACTTTGTTCTCCAGCTCTGAACCATTAATCTTGTACTGTGCTGACTAAACTATCTCTCGCTGTCCACTGCTGTGATCCACAGTTGGAGCAGCTCCCCTGCAAATGTGTCCTGGCCATGGATCAACGGACCAGGAAACGCAAGATGAGGGAAGGGAGTTGAGTGGGAAGATCACACAACACAGCACAAGATGATGGATGGAAACATGTTGGTGAGGTGTGTGAGGCGACGGCGGACTGTGCGGCAGTGTGCTGGTGATGGGTGTGTGAGTTGGTGCTAGGAATCTAAACATATCAATTATATATCTGCATTTGTTTCAATCCAATTGTTCACTAATTTCTGCATGTTGCTGATGAACCATTGTACTTTATCATTGTGAGTTACACTTTTAATTATTTCACAATGACGCGATTCAATGCAATAATGGGTTTAATCCAAGCAATGAGTACTCACTCGCGTTCCTGTAATGTGGCTCCGTCATTGATTCTGTATTTCTGATGTACCTGCTGGTTCAAAGTTTAATAAATTAGGAATATGTGTCTGTTTATGGCGTTGTGATGTAACATTCATTTACCTATATTATTCACGACAAAATATAGGGACACTTGTCCTCAAATAACACGTCGGTAAAATAGATTAAAATAAATAGATTTTACTTCGGAGTCACGTGAGTGATACTGTGAAGAACCCCGCCAATCCACACGTGTGACATTATGTCTAATCGCATGGTGAAGCACCGGACTGGCAGGCAAGTCGCTCCTGCCAGCGGTAAGTTTAAACTACAGGTAAGTGTTGTTTGTTTTAACGAAGTCTGACGAGGGAACCGGCTATGAACTGTGGGACACCCCGGTTCCGACCGCGGAAGCGGGTGGCTGGTGAATGGCGGCTTCGCGATCGCAGTCACTGATAACTGTCAGTGGCTTCCAGCGCTGTGGTTCCCGGGAGGGGAAACCCAGCAGCAATGCGGCGCCCAGACCGCAGTGATCCCAGGATGTGGGAAAAACTGACCACAACGGCCAGCCCTGGTGCCGGAGGGTTCCCACCGGTAATGTATGAAATTTGGAGGTTGGCCAGAATAGAGCCCCCATGGAGGGGGGGGCTCCGTCTAGATACATTAGCAGGAGTTGTGACAGCACGGGGCTATGCGAGCCCGCGCCAGCAGCGTCTTGCACAGGGCTGCTTCATGTGCATGCTGAATCTGTGTCAGCGTGGGGCTATGGTAGAGCCCGCGCCAGTAGCACCTTGCACAGGGCTGCTTCATGTGCATGCTTCATGTGCATGCTGAATCTCTGTCAGCGCAGGGCTGCTTCATGTGCATGCTGAGTCTGTCATCGCGGGGCTATGGGAGAGCCCGCGTCAGCAGCGCCCTGCACAGGGCTGCTTCATGTGCATGCTGAATCTGTGTCAGCGTGGGGCTATGGTAGAGCACGTGCCAGTAGCACCTTGCACAGGGCTGCTTCATGTGCATGCTGAGTCCGTGTCAGTGCGGGGCTCCTTCATGTGCATGCCGAGTCTGTCAGCACGGGGACTATGGGAGAGCCCGCGCCAGCAGCGCCTTGCACAGGGCTGCTCCATGTGCATGCTGAGTCTGTCAGCGTGGGACTATGGGAGAGCCCACGTCAGCAGCGCCTTGCACAGGGCTGCTTAATATGGAAGCCGAGTCTGGTAGCGCCGGCCTACGAGAGAGCCCGCGCCAGCAAAGCCTTGGACAGGGCTGGTTAATGTTGATGCCGAGTGTCTGGCAGCGCTGGCCCATGGGAGAGCCCGCGCCAACAGCGCCTGGTAACAGGGCTGCTTAATGTCTCCCTCTTGGAGGAGGATAGCATAGCAAGTCAGTATTAGTCTGACGCCGAGTCTATGGCAGCGCCGGCCTATGGGAGAGGCCGTGCCAGCAGCCCCTTGTAACGGGGCTGCTTAATGTCTCCCTCTTGGAAGAGGAGAGCATGCCTGGTCAGTGTAAATCTGACGCCGAGTCTGAGGGTATAGCCGTGGAGCATGCCCCAAGGGATGAAGGGCACATGTCAGAGGTCCCATTCCTGACAGCAAAGTTTGCCATCCCAACACGATGGGGTGAACACCGCTATCAGGTGGACATTAGAGATCTTCCATTCAGGTAAGATGTATTCAACAGACCAAAAACCTGGTGGACGAAGCAAAAGCTGACAGACCAATAAATGCCGACGACGAGCAAAGCTTCATCGTTTCGGCAACACCCTACGCCTTAATCGGCAGTAAGAGGTTCACTGAACCTAGTGACAGCATGAAGCTGGGCAGAGGTTCCATGCATCCTAATCTTGAGTTAACCAGGCAGGTAGGTTGGTCTGGCACTTCCGAACCATGGATAAGGGTACC
This sequence comes from Okamejei kenojei, assembly GCA_035221665.1. Taxonomy (NCBI): domain Eukaryota; kingdom Metazoa; phylum Chordata; class Chondrichthyes; order Rajiformes; family Rajidae; genus Okamejei; species Okamejei kenojei. The sequence goes on along the minus strand of CM069170.1, from coordinate 8,978,349 downwards.
GCGTACACTTGGTTGCACAATACACAAATGGTAAGACATAGGCAGCTGTTACATTCATGGTTGAGAGGTTGGTCCCTTCCATCCAGCTAAATCAAAATTGGTACTGGTTAAAGTAATTGACTATTTGGGACCCACTGTTTATTCACCTCACATGTCTGTGACTCTGCCCAAGGGCAAGAGATTAGATTTAATAGTAAGATTAAACGAGAACTTACTAGTTTGAAGTTTGATCATTATTTTATGAGGAGTTACGATGAGGGATTTCGTGAAGACCCCGCCAGCACGCATACGCGTCATTCTTCAAAGCAGCGGTGTGAAAGACCAGGTAGTAGCACTGACTGGAGATAGTAAGATTAAGAGAAGTAATATATCAGTTGCCCTTATGATAGAGGGTTGGGAGTGGAGGGCACGAAATACCTCATCGTAACTCCTCATAATATAAGGAACAAACTTCAAACTGGTAAGTTCTCGTTTAATCTTACTACTTTACTTCCGAGTCACGTGAATGACTTCGTGAAGATTTCAAAACTCTGTGATTTCATGCCCTGGACCACGTCCATGCTCACACACTGCCGTAATAACTGATGGGGGAAGTATGCTAAGGTATTTCAGACTTGAAACAAAGCTGAAAACCAATAATGTAGTTATTAATACAAAACAAACTTCGGGGAACGTTTAGGGAACAGAGCTTAAAACAATATCCGCAATCGTCGCGGGAGCGGCCACAGGTGTATTATAAAACAGTTGAAATGTGCCTTCATTGGCCCAACTCGCTGTTGCGAGGACATGATCCATGTGTACCTCCATGGTCCTCGCCGCTGATGCAGACGCAGCCCTGGTAGAATGTGATTTGAAGAGATCCGTGTCAACCCCTGCCGCATCAACACCACCCTGAGCCACCTGTCTGCACAGTTACCCTGTGATGTGGGATTTAAAAAATGATGAATTAATATTATCACGGGTGCTAATTAAAACGGGTGACACTAATATAATGTCGGGGATGGGTGGCTATACAGAGGCGTAACGGGATATGCATGGAATTCCAGTTTAAGTGTGGTTGTCCCAGGTCTATGGTGTTTAAGTAATTCATCAATGAAAAAAGTTACCTTGGTAGGGGTCGAGACCATCCAGTCCAGTTTTAGTTTGTGGAGGGCCTGGACTTGCTGTGCTGTTATAAGTGACATCAGCATCACCACTTTGTAGGTGAGTTTAGCCATGGGAGTTTCGAAACTGGTAACCAACTCCTGAGTAGGGACAACACTACCCCAATATCCCAGGTCATATTGTATCGTGGTCTAGAAGGGTTAGAATTGAAAATACCCCTCATGAGTTTCGACACCAACTGATGGGATCCTACTCCGATAGTGAGGTAGGGCGATAATGCACTTCTAGCACTATTGATGGCACTATCGCTGAGGCCCTTATCATAGTGAAGGCCCGCGAGGAATTCCAGCACATCTGTGATGGTGACAGAGTCGTAGGTGATATTAATCCTGGAACAGAAGGCCTCCCATTTCCTTACATGGGTAAGGTATTGCTTCCTCGTGGACTCTCTGCACGATGCAGTGATGATATCAATGGTCCTGTGCGACAGCCCGAATTCCAGCAAAAGTCTCTTCTGAACCAGCAAGCCAACACGTTCAGATGACCATGGCACGGATGACTCTCCCCTGATATGGTATATGTCAGTAGGTTCGGGCATTTAGGAACCTGCACCCATGGTTCCTTCACCATGTCGAGGACCACCGGGAACCATGGCTGTGTGGGCCAGTCTGGTATTATCAGAATCCCTGATGCAGAATCTAGCTGGATTTTCTGCAATACCCGACTGATGAGGCAGAAAGGGGGAAATGCATAGAAGAACAATTTCCCCCAATGTAGCGAGAACACATCCATCGGTACTGCCCCAGAATCTGGTTCCCAAGAGACACCGCACGCCTGGGGCTTCGACATCGGGAGAGAGATGGTGCGGGGGAGAGAGAAGAACTTTGGCTTCCATCACAGTGAGGAGGGATCCACTGTGATGGATGTTTGTATGAATTTAATTGTTTGCATGTTTTTCAATGAATTGTTCTGTTTGTTTGTTTGTATGGCTTGTAGAAACGGAGTTTCGTTCGAGCCTCTCTGAGGTTCGAATGACAAGCAATAAAATCAAATCAAATCAAATCAAATATGTTGGTATCGGATGGTTCAACCTGGACGCAAATAGGTCGATATCTGGTGTTCCATACTTAGCTATAATATTAGCAAATATTTGGGGGTTCAACATCCACTCGGTGTTTTCTGTGACCTGGTGTCCGCCACTGTATTAAGCTTATCCGGAAGGTATGTAGCTGAGATCCACATATTTATTTCAATGCACCAGTGCCAAATTATGTTTGCCAATTCATCGCAAGATATCGACTTTATACCACCCATATGGTTTAAATATGCCACCACTGTGGTATTGTCTATCTGTAGACGGACATGCGTATGATGCATATTTGTGCAGTAAACCCGCAGTCCGTGAAATGCTCCCAGTATTTCCAAATAGTTTATACCTCGTGCATGGAGTAGTGTAGATTCGTACAAATCCCTTTTGCCACCACAACTAGTAGTGGTGTCGTTAGCTCCCCAGCCGTTGGCGCTTGCAGCGGTTTGCAACACGACTGAAGGGTTTGTAACTATGATGAGATTACAACAATCTAGAATGCTGCTAATCCACCATCGTAGCTCATCTTTTACTTTGTTTGTTAGCTGCACAGGTCTGTCAAAATGCCCAGCATTGGTTTTTAGTGCTGAGATTGTTGCTCTTTACAAATGTTGATAATGCAATGGTCTAAATCGTGCAGCTGGAAATATAGCTACAAGTTTCCCAATCACCTTGGCAGCATGTCGAATAGTCGGTTTCCTGGCGCAAGCAAGGCTATTACATACCTCTATTATATCTGTTGCTTTGTTTCTCTGGGAATGTGACAATCATATGATTAGTGTGAACTGTGAATCCCAGATAGTCCATAATAACAGTTTGTTTGTTTGTTTGTTTATTTATTTGCACCATGTTTTAAAAGAAGACAAACGATCAATTTCTAATACCATACGGTGCTGGGGGAAGGGAAGCCCAGAGGGCTTATACAAAGTCCGCTCCCATCTGAAAATGAGCGTTAATGGCAAATCAGGGGGTAGGAGAAATAAAATAGACAATAACAAACAATAATAGTTTTAAAAATGAAAATTAAAGATATGAAATTAAAAATATGAAAATAAATAAAATAATAAGGTATAGTATGAGATAAGAGTCAGCAGAAGTCGTTTGAGCTCATAAATAGCATTACAAAAAGCTGGAGGTCACAACTCAGGACATGATGAGAAACTTTTTAAGCTCAATCTTAAAGGTGGCTAAGGAGGTGTGAGAGGCAGGGTATTCCAAAATTCAGGACCTTTAAAAGTAATGCAATGTTGGTGTTTAGATGTTCGACAAAATGGAAGATTAAGATCATTTCTTCTTCTGGTTGGGTCATGGTGAATATTAGAAGAAAGGGTGGAAAAATCATGAAGAGAAACAGGCAAATCATGTTTACATTTAAGATATTTGAAAATAAAAATACATATTTGGAATGCATTCAGTTTATCTACAGACAAAATTGAGTACTTCTTGAAGAGAGCGGCAGAAGGTTCTTGTGAATTTGAATGAAAAATTAATCTCATAAATTTCTTCTGTATGATGTGTAGCTTAGAAAAATAGGAAGCATAGGTAGAACCCCAAACAATATTACAATCATTGAAATAACGAAAAATCAAACTGTAATATATTAATAGATGGGAAGACGGGTGAATAAATGCACAAACCTTTCTCAGAATACGAAGCATTTTCGTTGATCTTCTACAGACAATATTGATATGTTCTTTCCAAGTTAAATTTTGATCAATGGTTACTCCTAAAATTTTCGTATATGTTACTTCAGGAATTTCATGTGCATTGATAAAAAATTTAAATTTGTCTTTGGGAAAAATTTTGTTTTTATTGCAGAAGATCATGTAATTGCATTTTTTGATTGATATTGAGAGAGAGCCTGTTCACTTCAAACCACTTAGAGACATGAGACATTTCTTCATTAACTAATTCAACCAATGATTTTAGATCACTATGTGAAGCTATAAGATTGGTGTCATCGGCAAACAGATAGGAAGAAGTACTCTACATGTATAGGATGTCATTTATATAGATCAAGAATAGTGAAGGACCAAGGATGGAGCCTTGTGGTACCCCACAGTTTTTCGGATCAATTTTTCGGATGAGCTTCCATTTAGATAGACAAATTGCACTCTAATTGCTAAATAGTTGGTTAACCATAGAAGCGTTACATTCTTTACCCCATATCTATTGAGTTTAGAGATTAAGGTTGAATGGTTGACTGTATCAAATGTCTTTGATAGATCTAGAAAGACACCAAGAGCAAATTTGTTTTCATCTAAAGCAGTAGAGATGTTATTAATAAGTTGTAATAATGCATGCTCCGTAGAGTACTTCTTCCTAAAAGCCATGGTGATACAAAACATTATTCACAGTTAGATGGTTTAGGATTCTTGTGTACACTAGTCTTTCTATGATTTTTGAGAGACAAGGGAGAATAGAGATTGGGCAGTAATTACCAAATTCTTCAGGGTCACCTGATTTATAGATAGGTATGACTTTGTCAATCTTTAAAATCTTGAGGAATGACACCAGATTGGAGAGATAAAGGAAAAAATATGTGCTAGTGGCTCAGTAATATGATCAATAACTTTTTTAAAGAGAGTGGTTCTAACTCAATCATGGCCTTCTGCAGAGTTCTTTAGACTCACAATTAATGTTGTAGACTTATTTTGGACAAGGGGGATGGAAGGTAGACAAAGTAGAGAATTGACCGTTCATCAATTTACAAGGGTCTTCATTAGAGTCCTTAATGGTTGAAGCCAAGGAGGACCCAGCGTTGACAAAAAAATAATTAAAACCATCAACTATCTCCTTTGGGTTATGAACAGTACCATCTCTTCCTAACGTCGTTGTGAGCACAGCAGGTGGGGCGTTTTTGCGATTTAGCACTTGGTTGATGTTCCAAGTTGATTTGATGTCATTTGACGCTTGCATGAATTTATCAATAAAGTATTTCTTTTTTACTTGCCTTAAATAATGAGTAAGATTATTTTTGTAAGCTTTATTTGATTCCACATTGAATGGTGTGGGATGCAAAATAGATTTCTTATATAGTTTATTTTTAATCAAAATGCGTTTCTTCAATTCTTTGGTGAACCAGGGTTTGTCAAATGAGGCAGCTTTCTTAATCTTGGTAGAAATTAAGGGAAAGCATTTCTCCAAAGATGTAGTAATAAGGGAAAGGATGCCTGTTAAGTTTCATTGGCATCTTGCAGCCTAAGAACCACAGCCCATGATAATCCACCAATTACACATTTAAAGGCTTCCATATTTCTATTGGTATATTTGCGATATTCTGTTCCCTTATGATCACAGCTGTAGCGTTTACTTATTCTGTTTGAGTTGATATGTACAATTTGGAATATAGGGAGATGATCAGAGATATCAGCTAACAATATACCAGAAGACATTTTGTAATCCAGGCAGTTTGCCAAGACGTTATCAATGAGTGAAGCTGAGGGTGCTGGTTTATTCTCGTCGGTTTATGTATCAATGGATAAAAGTGAGTTGAAGAAAGAACATTAAGGAAATCTGCCGAGAGAGGTGAATCGCTTTTAAGGAGGTTGATGTTTAATTCTCCAAGTAGAAAACACATTTTACGTTATTTGGTTATCATTTCTAGCGTCAGACAGAGGGCATCAATAAATGTGACATAATCAGAAACTGGAGGTCTATAGATACAACCAATGATGATTTTTTTTTCCACCAAAGTTTGGGCAATAAGTAATTTAAACAAAAGCAGATTCAACACTAGTTTTGTCTAAGTGTGCACTGATATCGTTTTTATGAATATAGTTATAATTGTCTAGCAGATAAATCGAAACCATCTCCTGCTTTGTTCTTTCTGCAAGAATGGAATGCATTGTATTGTGAGAAAGGATAAAGACCTCTGATATCATCCTTGAGCCACGTTTCAGAAAAAGCCATTTGAGAAAAATTATGATTTAACATGGATAAATAAGAGGTCAAGTGGTCATAATTTCTGGGCAGACTGCGAACATTTAAATGCAAGGAGGAAACGGAGCCCGGCCTGAGAAGTCATTATATGGCTGCTTCTGTAACAAATTGATGAACTGATCGTCAGAGTAATATTGACATGATACATTAGCATTCTTCAAGCCATCACAGTTCATATCAGGATTATAGAGTTCATCATGCCTGTCATCATTATCAGTATTACATCTGATGAAAGGACTAGAGGCTATAACTTTGATTTGGCTGCATGGATGACGAACCCCAACTTTTGGAATAGTGACTTGGTGGCTGCCACAGCTAATTTAGCCAATTCCAAAGTTCTCCCCACAATCAGAATGCCATCAATATAGGCCATGACAATCTGGTATTGTCTTTGTAGAGACGCCAACACTGGTTTTAATATTTTAGTAAATAACCTGGGGGCTGTTGCAAGTCCATTAGGCAATGCGTTATACTGCCAAAGCTGCCCCATCCAAACAAATTTTAAATATTTGAAGTGTTCTTTACGTATAGGTACTGAATAGTATGCATCTTTTAGATCGATTCAGGCCATGAAGTACCCCTGGAAATCAGTTGCTTGTCAGTTTCAAATGTTTTCATCTTGATGGGACCAGGGGAAAATAAATGTTCGGCACGGACTCGAAGGGCCGAGAGGGCCTATTTCCGTGCTGTAATTGTTATATGGTTAAATGGGTATATTGAACAAAAGTATTAAATTGAGTTCGATCAATTATGATACGACATCCACCAAATGTTTTGGTTTTGTTAAAGATGTTAGATACAAATTCAAGAGGTTTGTGTACCGTTTTCTCTATAACCCCCTTGGTATATGACCTTAATAGCTCTGCATGTCCTTCCACTTTCTCTTTGTGAGAAAGTACAAATTTTCCGGCTGGGTACATGTTGAGCTGGGGTAAGTTGTCTGTTTATAAATTCAGTTTCGTAACCTCGAATAGTGTGCAATATAAAAAGTGTCAGAAGTTATAGAACACCATGCATCCCCAAACAGACGCAATCTACCTCCCACTTGTGAGGTTATGCATGCAGCATTCCTAATGGAACCAGACCCCCTTACCTCCATGGTTACCGGTGGGGCTTGATCTTCTGTCCTTAGGTTGCTGTGGTGCTGTGGTGTGGGGTTGACGCATTTTCCAGGCTAGTCGCTGTGGGCCTTGGCCTAAAAAAGTCCTCTGATGATAAGGTTTGCTCCCGTCACTCTAATCGGGTTGGACCCGGGTCCTGGTAGATGTTGGATATGGATGCTGCCGACGAATATGCTGGAGGTCTTCCAGAGGAAGGCGGTTTTATCAAACCTACCGATTTAGCTACATCGTGTAGATCTTTCACCTGTTTGGGCAGGTCATCGCCAAACAAATGTCTTGGAGGTGGCGTAGCGGTGGCATTACACAAACACTCAAATTTGGGGTTGAGTGTAGGACGGATAGAGCTTTTCTGAAAGCAATTGATCTCATATTGGGTATTGCATAGCAGGGCTAATTTGCGGGTGGCCTCCGAAATTACCTGCTCCTATAATTGTTGTGTTGTCAGGTAGTTAATACTGGACGCGAGCCTCGGCTGAAGAGGTTGCCCTTTCTGGGCTGGTTGAGAGAACTTAGACACCATCCCCAGAAGTTCCTCTTCTTCCATCCCTTGCAACTGTGGGTCTTCAGCCAACCCCCCTTTGAAGTCAGCTAATCCCTGACTTCTTACACTCCCTACTGAGGGGGGAGAGATGTTGGACGGCCCTGGTAATGGACCTGCGTGATCCTTGGGACGCATGCTCGTGTTGTACGCAGCTGCTCCATAATCCGCTCCATACAAGCAATGCGACTGCCGTCGCTATCTGCGAATGGCAAGTCGTCTTCCCCAGATTCTGATGAATCTGTGGGACTCTTACGGCCAGTCCGCACCTCATTGAGGTGATGTGTAAGGGGCTGATACGGTAGAGATTGGGTGCCAGCCGCTGTCGGGCTACACGACTCCCACGTGGATCTGCCGCTTGTCCGTGGTCTTCCGGACTGAAGCAGTGGAGAGTTTGGTGCCTGCAGCTCCTGCGGGGCTACACAACTTCCTGGTAGATGTTCCGCCTCTCTGTCTCGACTGTTGTGGTGTGGGGTCAGTGCCAGCCTCTCCAGCAGGGCTACAAGACATCCGCACAGGCTTGCCGCCAGTCCAAGGTCTTCTGGACTGATGTGGAACAAAGTCGGTGCCTGCCGCTCCTACGGGGCTACTCGACTTATGTTTAGTTATGCCTCCGGTCCGCAATCTAGTGAACTGAAGCGGTGGAGAGTCGGTGCCTGCCGCTCCAACGGGGTTACATGACTGTTGTGTGGTTTTGCCACCTGTCCGCAGTCTAGCGAACTGAAGCGATGAAGAGTCGGTGCCTGCCGCTCCAACGGAGCTACACGACTCTTGTGTGGTTTTGCCACCGGTCCGCAGTCTAGTGGACCGAAGCGGTCGAGAGTCAGTGTCAGCCGCTCCAACCGGGCTACACGACGTTTGTGCGGTCTTGCCACCAGTATGCCTTCTTGCGAACTGATGTGGTGGGCAGTCTGGGTGTGCCGTTAACCCGGGCCCTGTCTTCGGCACTTCTTTGCCGCTGGTCTGTATTCGTACAGACTGAAGCGGTGGGGAGTCGGGGTCTTGGATAACCTCGTCCCGCACGGACCTACCGCCAGAATGCAGCTCCTTGGATTGCTGTGATGGAGAGTCGGGTCCTGCCAGGTGAGCGGGGCTCCACGATTTCCAAGCTGTTTCCCCGGCCCATGGTACGGGTGCTGCCGTTTCTGCGGTCAGCTCCGGGGATGTTGGCCGCCGACCTCGCTCTGAAGTCCCGCTGTCCTGAAAGGCATGCTTAGACGCAACGCAGCCTTCTTTTTACTTCTTCTCTCCATAAATTTCCTGTAGGGATTTAATCAATACAGAAAACTAACCAGCTCAAGGTTAGTAAAATTACATGAGTGTCCTTTTAAACTGCCGGCAGAGGAGCGCGCTCCCCCCCCCCCCCCCCCAGTTTGTCGACTGCAATAATGCGCGCATGCGTGCTGGCGGGGTCACCGGGAAGTCACTCTCGTGAGTCCGAAGTAAAATTGAATGCTGTATCAAGCTCTTGGGGGAGCAATCACCTTCCATTAGTCATGTGGGCAACTTGATTGTTAAATTGATCCAGCTCTGTAGTATAGACTTTTGCATACCGAAATTTACAGAGGACAAAGGTACAGGCACACAGGATACATGCAGGCCATTTCATCCGGCCCATGCAATTTCCATTTGAAGCCATCGCTGAAGTACAGTGCTGGATGAGAAAACTGTTTTAGCAAAATTCTGACGGAAACACCTCAGTTTGCAAACTGTCGTTAGTGCCCTGGGTTGGGGTGGCATGAGGCATTTATTTCTCCAGTCATATGGAATTAATATTTAGAGTTTAGGAGCATTTACGGGCTCAAGGCTCATTGTACCTCCACGCAGCACTTAAATGTTCAGCTTCAGATTGACCACACCACGGCATTGGCGTATGTTAATGCCTACGGCCATACTAGCAGGAACACGCCCGATCCAGTCTGTTCTCGAAAGCGAAGCAGGCTCAGGCCTGGTTAGTACTTCAATGGGAGACACATGGGTGGAATCAAGTCGAAACCTTGTGACAGATTGGCTAACCTTATTTGGCACGGGTGCATTAAAAAGAACATTTCGATTTCAGCTGCTATTTGCCTGGTATACTCAATATGGCGGCAGCCACCAGGTCATGCAAATTCAATGACAGCACAGAGTGGATGTTCCATCATGAAGTATTTAATGAACTTGTTTTTCGATATGGGATGTCAGATTTCGATTTGTTTGCATGCAGACTCCATCACTAGGTACCGAAGTATGTTTCATGCGAACCAGATCGAGAGGCAGTAGCGGTCGATGTGTTCTCGCTACACTGGGCCGGAATGTTCATATGCATCACCAGTCGGTGCTTGACCAAGATCAAGCAGGAGTCCGCTTCAGGAGTTGGGGGTATCCGACTGGCCAACACACGAGCATTATTACACAGCTTATTATGGTGGCTCCAAAACGTCATGATCTGTTGGTGCACCCTGTGACTGGAAACCCGTGCTCGTTGTATGATCGTGCTAATTTATTATTTTGCAGATTTAAAGAAGACCATACCTGGGTCTGGGACTATCCAATTTTACTGTGGATGTCATCACAGCATCCTGGAAGGGTAGTACGAAAAGCAATACATCTCTTATGTCAGGAAATGAGAGTTGTTTACATGGGAACATTACATACCACACAACTTCCATCCCAGATGTGCTTGAATGTCTGTCCAAATTACATTTCGATGACCGGTGAGCTATATGACCATCAATAGCGCCAGGAGTGCCCTGTCCTCGTACCTATGCTGGGGGTCGGAACTTCAGTCTGTAGGTTCCCATCCGTAATATAAAGATTTATCGCCGTGTGTCGTGGTGCACTTGAGGAGGTATATCAAGGTCACCAAGAGCCTCCGAGGCTCCAAAGTAGCATTGTTTATTAGCCACCAAAAAGCCACATCTGCAAGTGTCCGTTCAGACCATCTTAAGATGGCTGAAACAAGTGCTGGTTTGCGCAGCAGTTCATACTGACAATTTTAAGTCTCACTCCACCAGGGCGGCATCAACGTCAGCAGCGCGGCTACACCATATCCTTGCGGCCGCAGGATGGTCAAATTAATTCACTTTCAAAGGTTTTATAAGAAACCACTTATTGAACCTGGGGGTGTTCGCCCATTCTATTTTAGTTCTGTTCATAGCTTCTTCCTAGGAGGGATGAGACGCTATTGTATTTCGCTAGTTTATTTTGTGAATAAGGCAACATGTTTGACTGTATTACTAATTATTCACCTCTCCCAAGTCATCTGATGCAGTGTGAGACGCCAGGATTTTGATCGGCGTGAAATCACACCTCTTTGAAATCTTCACGGAATCACTCACGTAACTCAGAGGTGAAGTAGTAAGATTAATCGAGAACTTATCAGTTTGAAGTTTGATCTTTATTTTATGTGGAGTTACGATGAGCGATTAAGAGACCAACGCTCCCAACCCTGATATCGCAAAGCTCATCTGGTAGTTCTAAGTTTATAATCTACTATGTCGCTTCAATTACTGTTATTCTGTGATTTCACACCGCTGCTTTGAAGAATGACACGCGTGTGTATTGGCGGGGATCTTCACTTAATCGTTCATCGTAACTCCTCATAAAATAAAGATGAAACTTCAAACTGGTAAGTTCTCGTTTAATCTTACTATTACACATGGCACAACAATAGGTGGTGCATTTGACGCCGAGGATCGATGGTCTTTGGCTACAGGTTGATATTGGTATATTGGTAAAATGTGCAGTGCGACAGCTGGTAGGGTTTATTGCTGACAAGTGTAATATGGTCGCAGGAAGTCTGCTGGAGGGGACCTTCCTTTACCAGAGGTGGGTGCATGGACAATCTGAAGCAGAGTTTAATCCTGAAACATCAGCATAATTTTATTGGATCGTTCAATAAGGGTCGAGAACCAATGTGCTGAGATGAATATCAGCTGGTTACAGATTACGATAGAGATCCTTATAGGTTATGTATTGGGTTCTGTTGGATTGTCGAACAAGTCTGATGCGGATTTTTTGATGTGCTATTCTTACATGTACTGATACGGAATTAAAAACGTTATTTTTTGTGATATCAAGGCAAACTATATCATACATGAATAGATGATTGTGTTGTGCATAAAGAAAATAAACAGTGCATGATATTGTCTTACTGCTTGGGAGAAAGTGAGGATAGAAAAATACAATTGTAAGGATTGTCATGAAGTAGATTGGGAGATTGTGAATATACCCTTCACTTGAAAAATGTTATTTTAAGAGTTTGATAACAGCGAAGGATGCATTCGAGCGTTTGTAGGTTTTGCCCGAAGGAACAGGGCAGAAGAGGGAATAACTGAGGTGTGGTCATTTATTATGTTGTCCAATTTTTCGAAGCAGTTGGTGCAGCGGGAATAGGTGGGGTGGAAGAGAGGCAGGTGCGCGTGATGAACCAATCTGCAAGCACATCTCTGAAAATGCTTGCTGGACGGTTTCCAGAACAATGTGTGATGCATCCCATTAGATGCTTTCTGCACTGAATCTGATACAAATACAGGCACTCTTACACACTCTGCCGCACATGCAGAACCACAAGCGAACTTACACATTTTGGGATTCAGAAGGATCCTGAGATGTTCGCGGCAAGCGGCGCATCGCGGCCGGGAGTGCTCCCCGTGAGCGGAGCCAAGACCTTCAGTCGGCCCGGTAGGTCCGTCTCGCCCACCGCGAGCGGCGATCGGAGCTGCGCCTGTGGAGCGAGGAGGGAGCCGCGAGAAACCGCAGGGAGCGAAGTGGATCGTCAGAGATCAAGCAAGGCCGCCGAAAACGAAGGGGAACCCGCGGGGCTTGGGCAGGCAGGAGATAGAACACGTACACTCCAACTCATTTGCACAATGGAAAACATTCACGCACACATTAAGGTGCTAACGCATTCACGCATGCACTCACACATTAACACCAACACACTCACTCACAAAAATAACCAATACCAGTCAGGCTGCATTCCAGGAGAAGTTTATTTAGTTGATCAAATTAGTATAGTTTATTGTCACGTGTACCGAGGTACAGTGAAAACCGTTTGTTGCGTGCTATCCAGTTTGCGGAAAGACAATACATGATTACAATCGAGCCATTTCGTGTATAGATACACGATAAGGAAATAAAGTATAATATAATGTAAGTCCAACAAATTCCGATCAAGGAGAGCCTGTACGTCACCAAAGACATAAACAGTAATTCAGCACTGCTCTCTGGTTATGATAGGATGATTCAGTTGCCTGATAACAGCTGGGAAGAATTGTCTCTGAATCTGGAGGTGTACGTTTTCACACTTCTATACATCTGGCATGATGGGAGAGGAGAGAAGGAGTAGCCAGGGTGCAACTCGTCGTTTATTATGCAGCTGGTCTTGCCGAGGCAGCGTGGGGTATAAATTGAGTCAATAGAAGGGAGTGTTAAAGAAAGGACTGTAGATGCTGGAAACATCCGGAACAGACAAGAAATGCTGGATAAATTAAGCGGGTGAGGCAGCATCTAGGGAGATAGGAATATGCGACGTTTCGGGTCGAGACCCTTCTTCAGACTCTAATCACTTTCATCTGCTCGTCATTCCACTCGCTTTGCCCTGCCTCCCTCTGATCCAGCCTTCTCTCCCTTCCCACCACAATCAATCTGAAGAAGGGTCTCGACCCGAAACGTCGCCTATTCCTGAGCTCCCTAGATGCTGCCTCACCCGCTGAGTTTCTCCAGCATTTCTTGTCTACTCTCCATAGATGGTTTGTACGATGGTGTGAGATGCGTCCACAATTCGCTGCAATTTCCTGCGGCCCTGGATGGAGCTGTTCCCAAAACAAGCCGTGATGCAACCTGAAAATGTTTGCCATGGTGCATCTGTAGAAGTTGGAGAAAGTTGTATGGGGCATGCCGAACTTTCTAAGGCTTCCAAGGACATGGAGAGGTAACTTTTCCTTTCAGGGCCCTTCTTCAGAAAGATTGTGGTGGGAAGGGGGAGAGGGCTGAAACAGAGGGAAACAGAGCAAAGCGAGATGAATGTTGACCAGGTGCAGGTGAATATGGATTTTCTTAGTCAGGTGGTTGAGACCAGTGATTAAAAGATAAAAGTAGTGAGATAAGGATTGAAGAGGATGGAATTATTAAGAAAAAAGAATGAATATTAGTGGATGGGTAGATGGAGGGGATGCATAGTTTATAGAAACATAGAAACATATAAATTAGGTGCAGGAGTAGGCCATTCGGCCCTTCGAGCCTGCACCGCCATTCAATATGATCATGGCTGATCATCCAACTCAGTATCCCGTGCCTACCTTCTCTCCATACCCTCTGATACCTCTTAGCCACAAGGGCCACATCTAACTCCCTCTTAAATGTAGCCAATGAATTGGCATCAACTACCCTCTGTGGCAGAGAGTTCCAGAGACTCACCACTCTCTGTGAGAAAAAAAAGTCTTTCTCATCTCGGTCTTAAAGGATTTCCCCCTTATCCTTAAGCTGTGACCCCTTGTCCTGGACTTCCCCAACATCGGGAACAATCTTCCTGCATCTAGCCTGTCCAACCCCTTAAGAATGTTGTAAGTTTCTATAAGATCCCCTCTCAATTCTAGAGAGTATAAACCGAGTCTATCCAGTCTTTCTTCATAAGACAGTCCTGACATCCCAGGAATCATTCTGGTGAACCTTCTCTGCACTCCCTCTATGGCAATAATGTCATTCCTCAGATTTGGAGACCAAAACTGTACGCAATACTCCAGGTGTGGTCTCACCAAGACCCTGTACAACTGAAGTAGAACCTCCCTGCTCCTATACTCAAATCCTTTTGCTATGAAAGCTGACATACCATTCCCTTTTTTCACTGCCTGCTGCACCTGCATGCCTACTTTCAATGACTGGTGTACCATGACACCCAGGTCTCGCTGCATCTCCCCTTTTCCTAATCGGCCACCATTTAAATAATAGTCTGCTTTCCTGTTTTTGCCACCAAAGTGGATAACCTCACATTTATCCACATTATACTGCATCTGCCAAACATTTGCCCACTCACCCAGCCTATCCAAGTCACCTTGCAGTCCTCTAGCATCCTCCTCCCAGCTAACACTGCCCCCCAGCTTAGTGTCATCCGCAAACTTGGAGATATTGCCTTCAATTCCCTCATCCAGATCATTAATATATATTGTAAATAGCTGGGGTCCCAGCACTGAGCCCTGCGGTACCCCACTAGTCACCGCCTGCCATTGTGAAAAGGACCCGTTTACTCCTACTCTTTGCTTCCTGTTTGCCAGCCAGTTCTCTATCCACATCAATACTGAATCCCTAATGCCGTATGCTTTAAGTTTGTATACTAATCTCTTATGTGGGACCTTGTCGAAAGCCTTCTGGAAGTCCAGATATACCACATCCACTGGTTCTCCCTTATCCACGCTACTAGTTACAATCTCGAAAAATTCCACAAGATTCGTCAGACATGATTTACCTTTCGTGAATCCATGCTGACCTTGTCCAATGATTTCACCACTTTCCAAATGTGCTGCTATCCCATCTTTAATAACTGACAATAACTTCAATAACTAGCAGTTTCCCCACTACCGATGTTAGACTAACTGGTCTGTAATTCCCCGTTTTCTCTCTCCCTCCCCTCTTAGAAATTATCCGGGCGAGGCACGAGGAAGAGCGAGGGGAAAGCTGGAATCTACACGTTAGTTAACTTCAATGCTCATGGCATTTGTTTCTTAAGTACCAAAGCGGAAAATCAAGTGGCGTTCTTTCACTTTGTAGTTAGCCTCACTCCGGCAATGGAAGAGGCCTAGGACAGAAAGATCAGTGTCGGAAGGGGAGTTACAATGGTCAGCCACGGGGAGATGCGGCAGGCCATGGCGGAACGAGGGTAAGTGTTCGGCATAACGCTCGCCTGTCCACGCCAATGTGAAGGAGGCCATATCTGGAACAGCGCATGCAACACATGAGATTAGAGGATGTGCCGGTGAACACCTGTCTCCCCTGAAAGGGCTGCTGGAGTGTGAGGGAACGGGTACATGGACAGCTGTTACATGACATGGTGGCTAACCGTTTTAACCGCACTTCCCAAGCCTTAGAGAGAGAAGTGAGGGCGAGCAAGAGTGAGTTGGGGAAAAGAGGGAGTCAGATAGGGAGTACAAAACTGAAAGTGAGAGATAGAGGATTAAACGAAAGGAGAAGAAGTGGAGAGAGAGTGAACAATCGGAGCGAGAGTGGGAAGATGAAGGGAGAAGGGAGTTACGAGCGAGTGGGTGGCAAAATGTATAGAGGGAAGTGTCAAAGAGACACAGAGAAAGGGAGGGAGAGATGCAGTGAGAGTGAGAGTGGAGGGAGTGATAAGTGAGGAGAGGTTGATAGGGAGAGGGCGGCGCAGAGATGGAGAATAGAGATGGTAGGAGAGGGAGAAGCAGTTCAGAGAGAGGACAGCAGTAAGGATGGTGGGAGAGAGAAAGGCAGGAGGGAGATTGCGTCATCATTCGCCATTTAATTTAGGTTTAGGACAATTCTGATGCGACAATGTTTCTGTTCTCTGATTGTGAGATGTTCCTGATGAGCAGGGAATGTTGAGGTCAAAGTCAGATCCATTTCAAGGCATGCAATCAGTGAATGTTTCGCCGGGAGTGTGGGGTTGAGATTGCAGTCAAAGGACACGCGATCACTGAAGGAGAGTGTATTTTTGATTGAGTTGGGCGCCAGAAGCCCTGGGAATGATTGCCTTGCCTCAGAAAAACAACATGATGGTGGAGAGGTGATGAAGGCATTTGGGAATGCTCAATTTCCATCCCTCAATTGAGTATTTCTCAATCAATTCCCTGTCAATGTGTCTCAGCGGGGATTTCACTTGGCATGTCAAGAATAATTTCAGACTGGCTCCGGTGAATGGTATAAGTTCAGGCACTGCGAGATTAACGTTCTGTCTCTGGAAGAGAAAATGGTGCTTTGGGAATATTACGGAGTGAGAAAATCTTGTACGTGATCATTGCTGCAGGGAGTCCCCGGTAAATGAACAATACCAGAGTGTGGGTGTTGACTTAATTCTGACCGTGTTACACCTTTCCCAACTGTGCAAGAATAGAAGTATATCAAACCATTCAGTGAAATCGTGTTGAAATAGCGCAGCAATTCACAGGGTGGCGCCGTACGTGGGACCACGCCAACAGCCTGTCTTGACTCTTATTTTGATGTTTTTCGTCTGTTGTTACTTGTATCGTTTAGTGTATATTTAGTTTTTGTATTATTTGTGAGTGAAGGGTGGGGGTGTGTGGAGGTTGGGGGATTTTTTTTAATCTCTTTCCTCGACGGAGATGCAACTTTTCCCATATCGTATCTGCGGCCTTGCCATCGTGGTGTTGGCGGTCCGTTTGTTAGAGATCGACATCGCAAGCTCTAACCGCGGGAACTGCGACCGCCACCATTGCGGGGAGCTTCGATCGACCTGATGCTTTCGATCGCCAACTACAGGAGCCTGGATCGCCCGGAATGCGAATGTTTCGCTTGCCCCAACCGCGGGAGAAAATGAGGAAAAGGGATATTCGTTATTTGCTTTCCATCACAGTGGGGAGTGTGAGGTCGCGGACAATCAAGATGGACGTGCTGACTGCGCTGCTGAGGACTCGGAGGCAGAGCCGTGATAGCAGTGATCTCGGTGTGTGCGGGTACATCGCGCCATGAGGACATCCTGCAGTCTGGTGCGACTTTTCGGATAGACAGGGACTGCAGAGAGAATGGCAGCGGTCGGGACAACTCCGGTCACCTCACGGTGAAGGAGCGTGTGTGTGGCCCGGACATTAAACTGATGGCTCCGAATCTCCGCTTATGCTGTATGCACTGGGGATAATCACACGCCGTCGTGGTGGCTGTTCAAGTTTAAGTTTAATATTTATGTGTTTATGTGTATTGATGCTTTTTTTTCAATGACTGTCTGGTAAATCATATTTCTATGTACCTCGGTACACCTGACAATACAGTACCATTGAACCAATGATTTTTATCTTTTCAGACAGCCGAAACTAACCCTCTTTTCTCTCTCTGCCGGGACCCACTGGAATGTTGTTCCTGCCTTCAGTGGGACCTTGCCCAGAATTGTCCCAGTGCTCGGTACAGGTAGCTCTCCGGGGCGGTTTGACTGGGAGGGGGTTACATTGTAAAGTTCACTGTCGGAGTTATTGATCGGAGTGAAAACCCGCTCTTGTGGACACGTCTCACTGTGGAGTCTGTCACAATCTGATTCCACCGCCTGTTGCTCAATATTAGATCGATCTCATGAGCAGCGGCCGCGGATCTACCGCCATGTGTTGGTACCGAACTGAACTCACTGTGGAATGAATCCATTAACGGAGCCACTCTGCTGCCGGATTCTATGTTGTCCCCGCCTTCCCTCTGGAACCCTCCTCGTCCCCATCAGATGCCGAGTCGCCAGAGCCCTGATTAAACGCGGCCCGTCATGGTGAAGTCTTTGAATGCGGCCCTATCAGAGACTGTGAGCAGGGTTAACTATGGACTGGCCCATTCCGCCTATTATAGCGGGTGGCTGTTCGTTCCCTCCCCGCCCTTTACCGGCCCATCACCTTATCTCTACTCCCCTGAAGCAGGCAGGTCGGGCACAGTCGGAGTCGGGTCTGACATTGTTAAACTTGCAGCCGCGCACCGACTCCAACACTCCTGATCTTTATCTGAATGTCGAGCCGGTGTTCAGCCCTGGAGAATGTGTTTAGTAATGCCCAGCGACCGTTCCCTTCACTTTCCGCAGTGAATTTTGTAGTGATTGTGATCCTGTCCCGGGGAAAGTGCGGCCTCTCCACTTGCACCACTCGCTACCTGGTGGCCATGGCAGCGGTCCATATCATCGAGGTTATATTGAATTAGATCAAATATCATTACTTTTATTGGAGTTTCCTGTCCATCACCCCTGTGTGCAGTATGATTGTTGTACTGCAGGCTGCAGCGACAGACTGTTCTGTCTGGTTCACCGACACTTTCACCTTTGATCGGTTTGTCGCCATTTGTTGCCGAAAGATGAAAGGAAAATATTGCAGCGGAATAAATGCGGCTACGGTTATCGGAACAGCCGGCGTTCTGCTCTGTGTGAAAAACGTCCCGCGCTACTTCACACTTGAACACGGGACAATCATCGACAATGTCCCGTGGCTCTGTGACACGGTGGACAGTTATTTCACTGATCCCGGGTGGGTGGCATTTGACTGGTTCGACCTGGTTTTTCGCAGTAATCCTCCTCCTCAACGCTCTGACAGTCCGGCACATTTTAGTGCCCAGACGGGTCCGTAAATGGCTGAGCGGTGTGAGCAAGGGGGAGAACGGCAGTGACCCGGAGATGGAGAACAGGAGGATGTCTGTGGTTTTACTCGTCACCATCTCCGGCGGACACGATGACAACGTTAGGAGCGCTTACACAGCGGCGGAAACAGTGATCAGCGGCGATGTACGGTTAGGGGGGGAGGGGGAGAGGAGACGGAGTTGTTGCCGCCAACTCTACCGCTGCGTCACCGTGAATCCCCGGGGAGAGTCTTGGCGCCGTTTGTCAACCGCCCCCCCCCCCCCCCGCCGCTCACCAGTGAAGGAAGGGGTTCCTACGGACGCAGCCGCACGGTGACGCCCCGAGTTTATGCATCACCGGGCAGAGAGAGGTCTGCCATGAGGAGCAGCAGAATGACGCCAGTCAGCCCATCTAGTCTACTCAGTATATTCAATCATGGTTTCACACAAAATGCTGGAGTAACTCAGCGGGACAGGCAGCATCTCTGGAGAGAAGGAATGGGTGACGTTCCGGATCGAGACCCTTCTTCAGTCGGGTTACGGATAAGGGAAACGAGAGATATACACGATCATTTTTTGTCTTAGACTCAATCATAGAAAACATAGAAACATAGAAAATAGGCGCAGCAGTAGACCATTCGGCCCTTCGAGCCTGCACCGCCATCCAATATGATCATGGCTGATCATCCAACGCAGTATCCCCTACCTGCCTTCTCTCCATACCCCCTGATCCCTTTAGCCACAAGGGCCACATATAACTACCTCTTAAATATAGCCAATGAACTGGCCTCAACTACCTTCTGTGGAAGAGAATTCCAGAGAGTCACCACTCTCTGTGCGAAAAATGTTTTGCTCATCTCGGTCCTAAAACATTTCCCCCTTATCCTTCAACTGTGAACCCTTGTCCTGGACTGCCCCAACGTCGGGAACAATCTTCCTGCATCTAGCCTGTCCAACCCCTTAATATTTTTGTAAGTTTCTATAAGATCCCCCCTCAATCTTCTAAATTCTAGCGAGTACAGCCAATCAACCCCATTCTCCTGCCTTCTCCCCATAGCCCTGACACCCGTACGAATGAAGAATCTGTCAATCTCCTCCTTAAAAATACCTAATGACAGCCGTCTGCGGCAATGAATCCCACAGATTCACCACCCTCCAGCTCAAGAAATTGAGGGAGTGCAGCGTAGGGTTACAAGGTTAATTCTCGGGATGGCGGGACTGTCATATACTGAGAGAATGGAGTGGCTGGGCTTGTAAAATCTGGAATTTAGAAGGGTGAGAGGGGATCGCATTGACAAATATAAGATTTTTAAGGGCTAGGACACGCTAGAGGCAGGAAACATGCTCCCGATGTTGGGGGAGTCCAGAACCAGGGGGCACACACAGTTTAAGAATAAGGAGTCAGCCATTTAGAACGGAGACGAGAAAACACGTTTTCTCACAGAGAGTTGTAAGTTTGTGGAAGTCCCTGCCTCAGAGGACGGTGGAGGCAGGTTCTTTAGATGCTCTCAAGAGCGAGCTAGATAAGGCTCTTAAAGATAGCGGAGTCAGGGGATATGGGGTGAAGGCAGGAACGGGGTACTGATTGGGGATGATCAGCCATGATCACAATGAATGGCGGTGCTGGCTCGACGGGCCGAATGGCCTACACCTGCACCTATTGTCTATAAGAAATTGGAGTTATTTACAGGCCTCCAAACATAAGCCACGATCTGGGATACCAGTTACAAAAGGAGATACAATTGGCTTCTAAGAAAGGTGGGTCACGGGAGATTTCAACATGCAGGTAGACTGGGAAATTCAGATTGATACCGGACCCCAAGAAAGCGAATTTGAAGAGTGCCTCCAAATGGATTCACAGAGTAGCTAGTAATGGAGTCGACCAGGAAAAAGGCAATTCTGGATTTAGTGTTGTGTGATGAACCGGATTTGATAAGGGAAGTCAAGATAAAGGAACCACTGGGAGATAGCGACCACAATATGAACAGTTGTAAATCTGTAATTTGAGAGGGAGAAGGTGAAATCCGATGCGTCGGTATTGGAGCTGAGCAAAGGAGACCGCAGAGGCATGAGTGAGGAGCTGGGACCCTGGGAGGGATGAGGGTGGATGTCAGGAATGTCTGGTGGGAATAATTTGGAAGAATCCGGATGATTTCATTCCAAAGAGGAAGAAAGATTCTAGGGGGAGAAAGAAGTCAGTGTGACCGAGAAGAAAAGTCAACGACAGTTTTAAATTGAAATAGACGGCATCAATACAAAGATTAGTGGGAATCAGAGGACTGGGAAGATTTTAAAGAACAATAGAAGGTAGCTCAAAATGCAGTACGGGGAGAATCAATGAAATACGAAGGCAAGGAAGCTAATAATATAAAAGTGGATAGCAAGGGTTTCTTCAGCTATATCAGGAGTAAGAACGTCAGTCAAGCAGTCAGTCCATTTTATTTATGTAGCACATTTAAAAAAAAACTCACGTTGACCAAAGTGCTTTGCATCAGTGCAGATACCAATGTGCTACCTACAATTGTACACAGATCTAACGATACATACATAAACTGTTTACAGCGCACCCTCAGAGGACCTCAAGAAACGCTTGGGAGTAGAAATAGGTTTCATGTCCATACTTTCTGGAGTCGATGGAGGGGGCAGTTCTGAAGTGGAGAGGGATGCTGTTCCACAGTCCAGGTGTTACAACCGTAAAAGCGCGGTCGTCCCTGAGCATAAACCTGATCCACGGATAGTCAGTAGCCCCAAGTCCGCAGTTCTGAGGGACCTGGAAGTAGAATGGTGAGTTAGAACATGTTTGATATGGGGGAGGGGGGGGGGGGGTGGAGCTCGTTAAGGGCTTTGTATTCGAATAAGAGGAGCTTGAAGTTGATTTTTTACCGTACTGGGAGCCAGTAGAGAGAGGCCAGGATCGGGGTGATGTGGTCCCTTTTACGGGTACGCGCCAGGAGTCTCGCTGCGGCGTTTTGGACAGTTGCAGGCGGGACAGGGATGATTGGCTGATGCCAGTGTATAGGGAGTTGCAGTAGTCAACGCGGGAGGAGATAAATGCGTGGATGTTTTTTTCATGGTCGTCAAATTGGAGGATGGTTTGATTTTAGCTACGGTGCGGAGCTGGAAAAAGCAAGAATGCACGTTGGACCGCTGGAAAATAATGCAGGAGAAGTGATAATGGGGAACAATATAAATGGCAGAAGAGTGGAATAACATTGTTTGCATGAATATTCACAGTGGAAGACACCAGCAATGTGCTCGAACTTCAAGAGAGTCGGGGTGGACGGTAGTTGAGTGGCTGTTACTAAGGAGAAGGTGGAGAAGTGACCTGGTCAGGATGGACTGTACACTAGGGTTCTGATAGAAGTGGCATTGGAGATTGAGGCGGCATTGATGGTGAGATTTCAAGATTCAATGGTCATGAGTGGTTCCAGATGATTGGAAAATTGCCAATATGCCCCGCTGCACAAGAAGAGAGCAGGGTAGTATAGTGGGAACTATAGGCCGATTAGTCTGACTTTGTTGGTTGGTCAGATTGTAGAGTCCACTATAAAGGATGAGGTTACGGAGTACTTGGAAGTTCACAATGTACTGTAATAGACAATAGACTGCAGGAGTAGGCCATTCGGCCCTTCGTGCCAGCACCGCCATTCAATGGGATCATGGCTGATCAACCAAAATCAGTACCCCGTTCCTGCCTTCTCTTAATATCTCTTAACTTAATATCCCATATCCCTCAGGCCAAATTCGGTACGCGTTTGTGAAGGGGAGGTCTTGCCTGCCAAGTTTGCTGGAATTTTTTTGATGAAGTAACGAGCAGGGCAGATAAAGGAGTGTCAGTAGATGTTGTATACAGAGATGTTCGGAAGCCTTTGATAAGGTGCCACACGTGAGGCTGCTAAGGAAGTTGAGAACCCATGTTATAAAATGGCAAATACTAACATGGATATCAGGTTGGCTGGATGGCAGAAGGCAAGAATGGCAATAAAGGGCGGTTTTTCCTGTTTGGCTGCCAGTGTCTGGTAGAGTTTTGCAGGGCTAGGTGCTGGGGCCGCTACTTTTCATTTTATATAGGAATGATTTGGATAAGGGGACTGAAGGCTTTGTGGCCAAGTTTGCGCATGATTCGAAAATATGCAGCGAGGCAGGTAGGGTACAGAAAGCAGAGACTCTGCAGAAGGACACCTCTGCGCCAACCTTGTTCCTGGAGGGCGGTGACTTCATAGAGATCTGAGAGTCTCTCTGGAGGTTTTTATCCTGTGAATAATCCTGTTTGGTGAACAATGTATCACCAGGCTGAGGCGGGATATAACATGTGTCTACAGATGGCATTTCTTGTGATGCAGAGTGGGAAAGACTGGAGGATAAATAAGCACTCTAACCAGGCAAGTTGAGAAAACGGGTAACTTGTTTCATCAATCCGAACCGCACGGACCACTGCATGATTCGGAACAATCCGGTGTCTTGGAAACAGGGTGTGGAGGCATAATATAATCAAACTGTGAACTCAGTTAAACATTATCAGACAAACATGAGCTTTGCCCAGCGTTTATTAATTTACCGTCAGAGCCCATAAAGCTGAGTCGATGCGATCGGAATCAGGAGACCTGGACTTTCTCAAGGCTTTCGACAAGGTCACACATAACAGATTAGTATACAAACTTAAAGCACACGGTATTGGGGGTTCAGTATTGATGTTGATAGAGAACTGGCTGGCAGTGACTAGTAGAGTACTACAAGTCTCAGTGCTGGGACCCTAGCTATTTACAATATATATTAATGATTTGACGAGGGAATTGAATGCAACATCTGCAAGTATGCGGATGACTCGAATCTGGGGGGCAGTGTTATCTGTAAGGAGGATGCTAGGAGGCTGCAAGGTGACTTGGATAGGTTGGGTGAGTGGGCAAGTGCATGGCAGATGCAGTATAATGTGGATAAATGTGAGGATATCCACTTTGGTGGCAAGAACAGGAAAGTAGACTATTGTCTGCACGGTGACCGATTAGGAAAAGGGGAGATGCAACGAGACCTGGGTGACATGGTACATCAGCTATTGAAAGGCATGCAGGTGCAGCAGGCAATGAAGAAAGCGAATGGTATGTTAGCATTCATAGCAAAATGATTTGAGTATATGAGCAGGGAGGTTCTACTGCAGTTGTACGGGGTCTTGATGAGAGCACACCTGGAGTATTGCGTACAGTTTTGGTCTCCTAATCTGAGGAAAGACATTCTTGCCATAGAGCAGGTTCACCAGACTGATTCCTGGGATGGCAGGACTTTCATATGATGAAAGACTGGATAGATTCGGCATGTACTCGCTAGAATTTTGAAAATTCAGGGGGGATCTTATAGAAACTTACAAAATTCTTCAGGGGTTGGAGAGGCTAGATGCAGGAAAATTGTTCCCGATGTTGGGGAAGTCCAGAAGAAGGGTCACAGTTTAAGGATAAGGGGTAAGTCTTTTAGGACCGAGATGATAAAAACAAAATTTCACACCGAGGGTGGTGAATCTGTGGAATTCTCTGCCACAGAAAGTAGTTGTGGCCAGTTATTTGGCTATATTTAAGAGGGAGTTAGATGTGGCCCTTGTGGATAAAGATATCAGGGTGTATGGAGAGAAGGCAGGTACAGGACACTGAGTTGGATGATCAGCCATGATCATATTGAATGGCGGTGCAGACTCAAAAGGGCCGAATGGCCTACTTCTGCCGCTATTTTCTATGTATCTATGGTAAGGCAGTAGAAAACTGTGGTTTTTGTATAAAACGGCCACTTCACAGTTTTATGGAACTGTTCATTTGGGGTCATATTTAACAATTTATTGTCACATTTGCTATGTTGGAATTATTGTGGACAATTGTTTTTTGCACGGCCAAACTAGTGATTTACAACCAGAATAAACAAATATAAAATTATGAGACGCATAGTCCTGATAGATTATGGGGTCGTGCTGAGTGCAATTGGAGTGGGGGTGTTTTGGGGTGTGTGGGGTGTGGGGTGGGGGTGAAGCAAAACATTATGATGCAGGACTTTGTGGGTAATGACTCCAGTAACTTCCGACGCCAGGTGCAGAGTAAAATAAGACTGGTGAGGAATTGGGTGGCAGGGGGTCTATAGTATTACCATAAATTATTCTATGAGCTGAAAAAAAATATTTTTGAGCAAAACAAGGTGTTGGAACTACTCGCTTCACAGAGCCTTTGTATAGTTCAATACTGGCATCACGGATCTGGGTGTGGACCTGTTTGATGATGAGGGTGAAGTCCAGCTTTATGACTGTGTTATATATTGACCTTTACTCGGGATGTGTTCACCTGCTGCTGGAGCAACACAACTCACTCACGTGGATTCGCTTGAAGCAGAATCGTGAGCAGAGCGTCAGGTAGGAATACAAACCATAAGGGGCAACTTCGTGGCGTTTCACAGGAATTCCTGCCACGGCAGTATTTCTATGCAGCTGCAAAACTGTCTCTGTGTTAGTGTCCTTATTAATGGTTCTGCAAGGAAATAGTTTTTGTTTTAAACATAGGCTTTTCTCAATATTCAAAGCTGAACTTCCTCAAGTTATCTCAGCTGTTAGCATCCATTGTTGGCAGGTTTGAGATGTCGGGGCTTTTGCTGTTGGCATGCAGGGTGTGGTTGGAGCTGAAGCCCGTGTTCCCAGCAAGCGTGGACAAGGCGGGGAAACAACAGTCACCGTGGTGGCGGTGGATCAATATAGAGAGAGCGCGTGAACGATAACAACAGCTATAAACTAATAGAGTCAAGAGTGTTTTATTTTCTTATGTTCCGGGCGAGACAATTAAATTTTTACTTGCTGCAGCTCAACAGAACGAGTGAATATGTAAACATTGCATATAACGGGGAAAAAAAAGAAAAAGTTAGATAAATAACCAATATAGTGCAAATAACAAATAATGATATAGACTTTTGCAGTTTATATCTCATAGCTTATTCGTTGTGTTTAATAGCCTGATGGCTGTGGGGAAGCAGCTGTTCCTGAACCTGGACATTGCAGATTTCAGGCTCCTGTACCTTCTTCCTGATGGCAGCGGTGATATAAGTGTGGGTTCTGGATGGTGTGGGTCCTTGAATCGGATTTAATTTCAAAATACCTTAACGCTAGGATTGGTGCAGCTACAATCCTAACGTGTACCGCCAGGACCTGCTGAAAGTAACTGACAGTGTGCAAGAGGAACGAGTGTTTCCAGATAGTCAGCGTTCACCGGAGAGTGGGCGCGCGGGCACCTCTGCGCCAACATTGTTCCCGGAGGTCGGTGACCTCATAGAGATCTGAGAGTCTCTCTGGAGGTTTTTATCCTGTGAATAACAGGTTGTTTGGTGAACAATGTATCACCAGGCTGAAGCGGGATATCACATGTGTCCACAGCTCATGGCATTTGAAGTGAGGCAGAGAGGGAAAGACTGGAGGATCAATAAGCACTGTAACCAGGCAAGTTGAGAAAACGGGCAACTTGTTTCATCAATCCGAACCGCACGAACCACTGCGTGATTGGGAACAATCCCGTGTCTTGGAAACAGGGTGTGGAGGCATAATCTGATCAAACCGAGGACTCAGTTAAACGTTATCAGACAGAGATGAGCTTTGCCCAGAGTTTATTAATTTACCGTCAGAGCCCATAAAGCTGAGTGGATGCGATCGGAATCAGGAGACCTTTCCCGTTAGGGCAGTAGACAAACTTTAACCTGTGGTTTTCGGATAAAACGGCCACTTGACAGTTTTATGGAACTGTTCATTGAGGCTCATATTTAACAATTTATTGTCATATTTGCTATGTGGGAATTATGTGGTCAATTGTGTTTAAAAGGCAGAATAAAAGCCATAAAAATGTTTTTTTACCACAAATTTTATATTTATTTCAATCAATACCAATATACCCACTTTATTTTTTTTTTTAAACTCGATACTGATATCACAAGTTTCATGTGGCGACTATACGTCCCATAGAATTCGAGGAAGACACTTGTGTAAACCCAATGAATTCGGTGGACTAACACTCCCCAATTTTTGCAATATTACTGGGCAGTGAATATCATAAATGTTGTTTACTTGTTGGACAATTGTGCCCAACGGGTAGATTGGATAGTAATGGAGAGAGAGGATTGTTCGCCTTTTAATATAGGAGCGATCCTTCTCTCACCGATAAAACTGAATAATACAATATACAAGAAAAATCCAATTATTCATAGTACAATACGAATTTGGAAACAAAAAACAATTAACTCTCAAATTAAGTAATCTATCGCTTCTCACTCCTATAGTTAATAATCCGTCGTTTAAACCATTTATGATTGACAAAAACGTTTAACCATTGGGAAAGAATAGGAATTAAAATGTTTGGAGACATGTAGGCAATGGGAAACCTTTTATCATTCCAACAGCTACAACTCAAATACAACCTGACAAGTAATCAATATTTTAAATGCCTTCAAATCCGTGACTATTTGAAAAAACGTGCACAAGAATATTAAACTTTGACTTCAGATCTATTAGACGAAGCCATAAACAAAAAGGCGGTTTCAATTAAATTAATATCATATTTGTATAATATCATTCTAAATATTGAAATACCATCATCTGACACAATTAGAAGAGATTGGAAACAAGAACTATCTATAAATATCTCAAAAGACAGGTGGGATAAATATTTGCTATATGTACACAAAGGCTCGATCAAGGAGAGACATATCTTAATTCAATTTAAAATTTTACATAGATTAGATTACTCGAAAACTAAACTGAATAAAATGTTTCCAAATGTTTCTCCAATCTGTGATAAATGATTATCTCAAGATGCAACCATAGCACACACCTTTGTCTCCTGCATAATACTCCATACATTTTGGAATTAAATGTTTGAAATTTTCACAAAAGTATTAAAAATAATATTGAATCCCAATGCAGAACTGATTATCTTTGGAACAATGGAAGTCGGCTGTGAGCTGACTTCGTTCCAAAATAGTTTCCTTAACCATGGCTTAACAAAAAAACTTATGCAATCACTTCACAGTTTTATGGAACTGTTCATTGGGGTTCATATTTAACATTAATTGTCACATTTGCTATGTGGGAATTATTGTGGTCAATTGTGTTTTTAAAAAAGTATTAAAAATAATATTGAATTCCAATGCAGAACTGATTATCTTTGGAACAATGGAAGTCGGCTGTGAGCTGACTTCGTTCCAAAAGAGTTTCCTTAACCATGGCTTAACAACGGCAAAAAAACCTTATGCAAAACTGCTCCCACACCAACACTTAAAATGTTGATTTCAAACATGTCTGAAATGTTACACCTCGAAGACATGAGATTCGCCCAAGCAGGCATACCAGACGAATTCTTAAAGATCTGGTCTCTCTTTATCGACTTATTACAAGCATAGGGTGCAACATAACTCTGGAAATAAACGGTTTCGGAACCGGGTGAGGGGTGTGTAAAGATACGAAGCAAGTATATCCCTTTTATATTCTTTATATCTTCTTTTTATTTTATTAGTATTTTATTTTTATTTTTCTGTTTCTCGTGCTTTACATCTTTATGGGCTATTTCTCTCTACTTTTTACAAACTATCAATATCACTACCTTACCTAACTTTCTCTTTCTCTCTTTTTCTTGCTTCTGCTATTTTTCTATGATTAAATTTAAAAACAAGAAGTTGTACATGAAATGTATTTTGTTATTCTTGGTTTATACTACTGTACATGACTTCTAATAAACATATTTAAAAATATATATATAAGCATTGTAACCAGGCAAGTTGAGAAAACGGGCAACTTGTTTCATCAATCCGATCCGCACGGACCACTGCGTGATTCGGAACAGTCCCGTGTCTGGGAAACAGGGTGTGGAGGCAGTTGAACATCAGTTAAACATTATCAGACAGCGATGAGCTTTGGCCAGCGTTTATTAATTTACCGTTAGAGCCCATAAAGCTGAGTGGATGTGATCGGAATCAGGAGACCCTACAAGGTAGGGCAGTAGAAAATTTTAACCTGGGATTTTCGGATAAAACGAACACTTCACAGTTTTATGGAACTGTTCATTGGGGCTCATATTTAACATTAATTGTCACATTTGCTATGTGGGAATTATTGTGGTCAATTGTGTTTTGCACGGTCAAACGTAATGATCTAGAGATATGCAACCAGAATAAACAAATATAAAGTTTTGAGAGGCATTGTTTGGATAGACTATGGGGTCTGTAGAGTGGAATTGGTGGTGGGAGTGGGTGGGGGGGGGGGGGGGGGGTGGTATGTGAAAGAGTGTGACGCAGGACTTTGAGGGTTGTAATCTCAGAGTAACTTCCAATGTCAGGTGATTAATAAAATAAGACAGCTGAGGAATTGGGATGCAGGGTGAAGACCTGAAACTGTTACAATGACACCCACTCTGAAGTTATTTGGAAATGTTATGTACTTGTTGGACAATAGTGCCCAACGGGTAGATTGGATAGTAATGGAGAGAGAGGATTGTTCTCCTTTTAATATAGGAGCGATCCTTCTCTCACCGATAAAACTGAATAATACAATATACAAGAAAAATCCAATTATTCATAGTACAATACGAATTTGGAAACAAAAACAATTAACTCTCAAATTAAGTAATCTATCGCTTCTCACTCCTATAGTTAATAATCCGTCGTTTAAACCATTTATGATTGATAAAAACGTTTAACCATTGGGAAAGAATAGGAATTAAAATGTTTGGAGACATGTATGCAATGGGAAACCTTTTATCATTCCAACAGCTACAACTCAAATACAACCTGACAAGTAATCAATACTTTAAATGCCTTCAAATCCGTGGCTGTTTGAAAAAACGTGCACAAGAATATCAAACTTTGACTTCAGATCTATTAGACGAAGCCATAAACAGAAAGGCGGTTTCAATTAAATTAATATCATATTTGTATAATATCATTCTAAATATTGAAATACCATCATTTGACACAATTAGAAGAGATTGGAAACAAGAACTATCTATAAAAATCTTAAAAGACAGGTGGGATAAATATTTGCTATATGTACACAAATGCTCGATCAATGTAAGACATTTCTTAATTCAATTTAAAATTTTACATAGATTAGATTACTCGAAAACTAAACTGAATAAAATGTTTCCAAATGTTTCTCCCATCTGTGATAAATGATTATCTCAAGATGCAACCATTGCACACTCCTTTGTCTCCTGCATAATACTCCATACATTTTGGAATGAAATGTTTGAAATTTTCACAAAAGTATTAAAAATAATATTGAATCCCAATGCAGAACTGATTATCTTTGGAGCAATGGAAGTCGGCTGTGAGCTGACCTCGTTCCAAAAGAGTTTCCTTAACCATGGCTTAACAACGGCAATAAAACCTTATGCAAAACTGCTCCCACACCAACACTTAAAATGTTGATTTCAAACATATCTGAAATGTTACACCTCGAAGACATGAGATTCGTCCAAGCAGGCATATCAGACCAATTCTTAAAGATCTGGTCTCCCTTTATCGACATTTCAAGCATAGGGTGCAACATAACTCTGGAAATAAACGGTTTCGGAACCGGGTGAGGGGTGTGTAAAGATACGAAGCAAGTATATCCCTTTTATTTTCTTTATATCTTCTTTTTATTTTATTTTTATTTTTCTCTTTCTCGTGCTTTACATCTTTATGGGCTATTTCTCTCTACTTTTCACAAACTATCAATATCACTACCATACCTAACTTTCTCTTTCTCTCTTTTTCTTGCTTCTGCTATTTGTCTATGATTAAATTTAAAAACAAGAAATTGTACATGAAATGTATTTTGTTATTCTTGGTTTATACTACTGTACATGACTTCTAATAAAAATATTAAAAAACAAGAATATAAGCATTGTAACCAGGCAAGTTGAGAAATCGGGCAACTTGTTTCATCAATGCGATCCGCACGGACCACTCCGTGATTCGGAACAATCCCGTGTCTGGGGTCTATGGGGTCTGTAAAGTGGAATTGGTAGTGGGGGGTGGGGGGGGGGGGGGGGGGGGGGGGGGGGAGGGGGGGTATGTGAAAGAGTGTGACGCAGGACTTTGAGGATTGTGATCTCAGAGTAACTTCCAATGTCAGGTGTTTAATAAAATAAGACAGCTGAGGAATTGGGATGCAGGGTGAAGACCTGAAACTGTTACAATGACACCCACTCTGAAGCAGTTGCATTGTTGTGGAAACGCGGTTATTGTCACCTTGCGCTGATGATGTAAGTTTTGATCAAACAATGTGTCTGAAGAAGGGTCTCGACTCGAAACGTTGCCCATTTCCTTCGCTCCATAGATGCTGCCTCACCCGCTGAGTTTCTCCATCATTTTTGTCTGCCTTTGATTTTCCAGCATCTGCAGTTCCTTCTTAAACAATGTGTTGGAACTCTAGATTTGAATGGGTCTTTGTGTAATTATGTACCAACATCAGGGATGAGGGTATGGACGAGTTTGTTGATGAGGCTGAAGTCCAGCTTTATCACTGTGTTTGAGCTGAACTTTAATCGGGGAGTGTTCACTGATTGTTAGGACGTATAAAACTCAATCACTCGGTTTCCCTTGAAGCTGAAACGGGAGGTCAGCGCCAGGTAGGAACAAAAACTCTATGGGGCAACAGCATTGCGAGTTGATCGGAAAAACCTTCCATCGTAGTATTTTCTGCGGGTGATCAATCATGTCTCTAGATTAACGTTTCATTAATGGGTCTGCAAAGAAATATATCTTTGTTCAACAACGCATATTTCTCTAAATTCAACACCAAACATCCTTGCGTAATCTCAGCAGCTGCTGATAATAATTCTCTATCCCTTGTTCCCTGTTATGAGCAAGTTTTAAAACTTGGCACCTTTCCTGCTGACATGCAGGACCCGACTGTGGCAACGGGTGTTCATGGACAATGCCTGTGAACAATAACGGTCATCGTGGGTTAATGTGGGCACAGCCCGTGAATGATAACAACACCTAGAAACAATTAGTGTTAGAATCCATTCCATTAATCAATATAATTCCAGTCGATCTGCCTTTTATCACAACTGTTAGTGATGAACAAATTGGTCAACAATCTAAGTGTTGCTGTCTCAAAAAGTCTGCCAGCATTATCAAGGACCCTGGCCAAACACTCATCTCTCCGCTGCCTTCAGGTAGAAGGTACAGGAGCCTGAAATCTGGTACATCCAGGTTCAGGAACAGTTTCTTCCCCATAGCCATCAGACTATTAAACACAACTTCAAACAAACTATAACAACCTATTGCACTTTATTTGTTTATTTATTTGTATGTATATATATATATATATATATATATATATATATATATATATATATATATATATATATATATATATATATATATACATTCTATGGTATATGGACACACAAATCTGATCTGTATTTATGCCTAAAATATTCTGTTGTGCTGCAGCAAGCAAGAATTTCATTGTCCTACCTGGGACACATCTGTGGAGCGAAGGAATAGGTGACGTTTCGGGTCGAGACCTTTCTTCAGACGGATGTGGAGGTGGGGGGGGGGGGGGGGGGCAGGAAGAAGAAAGTAATAGGCAGGTACAGTACGCTGTGGGAGAGCTGGAAAGGGCAGGGGAAGGAGGGAGAAAGCAGTGACTACCTGAAATTGGAGAAGTCAATGTTCATACCGCTGGGGTATAAACTGCACAAGCGAAGTGTGAGGTGCTGCTCCTCCAATTTGCGGTGGGACTCACTCTGGCCTTGGCGGAGGCCCAGGACAGAAATGGTCGGATTGGCAATGGGAGGGGGAATTGAAGTGCTGAGCCAACGGGAGATCAGATTGGTTAGTGCGAGGTTTATTTTCCTTAACCCAGACCACATTTGTTTTCATTCGCACTAACCAACCTGATCTCCCAGTGGCCCAGCACTTCAACTCCTCCAGTATTGTGAACATTGACTTCTCCAATTTCAGGTTGTCCCTGTTTCCCCCTCCTTCCCTCCTCTTCCCAGCTATTCCACAGCCAACTGTCTCTGCCTCTTTCTTTCTTCTTACCACCCCCCCCCACCTCCACATAAGTCCGGAATGTCACCTATTCCTTCGCTCCATAGATGCTGCCTCACCCGCTGAGTTTCTCTGCATTTTTGTCTGCCTTTGATTTTCCCAGTTCTTCCTTAAACCTTGTTTGTATGGGGTGTTTTCCACATCTCTGCTGCACTGTAATGTTGTTTGTTGGTTCACAAGGCAATGTCTTCCTTCACATTCAATTGTCACCTGATGGTTCTGTTAATGTTTATTCTAGAGCTACAGAGTTTGTGAACGCCTGTCGACATCATGGCTGAAGGTGGTAACTGGGGAGGTGATTCAGTGGCCTCTACATCAAAGAAACAAAAAGGTTTGTGAGCCTTCTGTAACATATATATGATGCCCTATCAGTTGGTGTACACCTGATGCAAGAAATGATGTTCACACGGAAGTGGGAATAGGGAAGGGGCTGAGCACAGAGAGTTGACATCGACAGAGTAATCTTATAGAATGCTTTGAGGATGGATAAGGGAGAACCAGTGGATGTGTTATATCTAGACTTTCAGAAGGCTTTCGAAAAGGGCCCACATCAGAGATTAGTATATAAACTTAAAGCACACGTTATTGGGGGTTCAGTATTGATGTGGATAGAGAACTGGCTGGCAGACAGTAAGCAAAGGGTAGGAGTAAACGGGTCCTTTTCAGAATGGCAGGCAGTGACTAGTGGGCTACCGCAAGGCTCAGTGCTGGGACCCCCAGCTATTTACAATAATATATTAATGATTTGGACTAGGGAATTGAATGCAACATCTGCACGTTTACGGATGACACCTAAGCTGGGGGATAGTTAGGTGTGAAGAGGATGCTAGGAGGCTGCAAGGTGACTTGGATAGGCTGGGTGAGTGGGCAAATGCATAGCAGATGCAGTATAATGTGGATAAATGTGAGGTTATCCACTTTGGTGGCAAAAACAGGAGGGTAGACTATTATCTTAATGGTGGCAAATTAGGAAAAAGGGAGATGCAACGAGACCTGGGTGTCATGGTACACCAATCATTGAAAGTATGCATGCAGGTGCAGCAGGCAGTGAAGAAAGCAAATGGTATGTTAGAGTTCATAGCGAAAGGATTTAAGTATAGGAGCAGGGAGGTTCTACTGCAGTTGTACAGGGTTTTGGTGAGACCACACCTGGAATATTGCGTACAGTTTTTTTCCCCAAATCTGAGAAAATACATTCTTGCCATAGAAGGGGTACAGAGAAGGATCACCAGACTGATTCCTGGGATGTCAGGACTTTCATATGAGGAAAGACTGGATAGATTTGGCTTGTACTCGCTAGAATTTAGAAGACTGAAGGGGGATCTTATAGAAACTTACAAAATTCTTAAGGGGTTGAAGCAGGAAGATTGTTCCCGATGTTGGGGAGGTCCAGAACAAGGGGGTCACAGTGTAAGGATAAGAATTCGTTTAGGACAGAGATGAGGAAAACATTTTTCACACAGAGAGTGGTGAGTCTCTGGAATTATCTGCCACAAAAGGTAGTTGAGGCCAGTTCATTGGCTATATTTAAGAGGGAGTTAGATGTGGCCATTGTGGCTAAAGGGGTCAGGGGGTATGGAGAGAAGGCAGGTACAGGATACTGAGTTGGATGATCAGCCATGAACATATTGAATGGCGGTGCCGGCTCGACTCTTGCACTTATAGTCTATGTTTCTATGTTTCTATGACAAGGACATCGCAGTCACAGGTGGGCGGATGCAGGAATTGTCTGATAAATCAGCACTCTTTTTCAAGGAAGACGATTGAAATCACGCCAGTCTATGTTGGTAATAGAAATATTCATTTCCCAACAATATCCTGATGAATCTCCTCTGCATCGTCATCAGTGCAAAAGGCATCATTTCACATGCATTCTATGCTGCAGCTAGTGACACGAATGCTAAATGTTGTATTTGTGTGTGCCGCTGACTTTCGGGAACTATGTAGTATGTATGTAGACAAAAATGTTGGAGAAACTCAGCGGGAAAGACAGCATCTATGGAGCGAAGGAAATAGGTGACGTATCTGTTCGAGACCCTTCTTCAGGCTGATGTGAGGGTGGGAGGTGCGGGAAGAAGAAAGGAAGAGGCGGAGACAGTGGGCTGAAGAGAGAGAGAGCTGGGAAGGGGAGGAGAAAGCAGGGACTACGTGAAATTGAAGAAGTCAATGTTCATACCGCTGGGGTATAAACTGCCCAAGGAAAATATGAGGTGCTGCTCCTCCAATTGATTGTGGGCCTCACTCTGGCCATTGAGGTGGCCCAGGACCGAAAGGTCGGATTGGGAATGGGAGGGGGAGTTGAAGTGTTGTGCCGCCAGGTGATCAGGTTGGTTATTGCGAACCGAGCGGAGGTGTTGGGCCAAGCGATCGCCAAATCTGCGCTTGGATTTGTATGGGTGCTTCTCAGTGGTCTCCAGGCCCTTGTCAATCATGGTGAATATCCTGGTTTTATTTATCCCTCCAACATATGTCAACTGGCCTTCATCAGGATAAACTTGAAATGTCACTTCTCCGTCTAACATGTTGACTAATCATCCACAAATACTTGTTCAAATCCAGTTGCGGCGGTAGAAATACCTAGTCAAGTGGTTAGAATTCTGGCAGATTACTGCAATGCCAAAATCAGGAAAACTTGGATCAAAATTATCAGATTATCTCAAAGTAACAAGCATCCAAATTGTATATTAGTCTAGAGTAAGTGGGACCCGTTGGGTTCCAGCGCCGAACGGGAGGGCTGGTCCCCAAACACAATATTTAACCTCTCCACCAATTCCAATATTGGTGGCGGGTGGGGGCTTTCTGGAGCGCTAGTATGGGTGTTGTGTGCTGAAGGGACTGGTTTCCAAAGGGCTAGTATGACAATTGTGGGCTAAATGGATTCTTCGGCTGGCGGCTCAGTCACTCAAGTCTGGTGAACTGGCAGATCACTCACGGCTGGTGGGCTGGCAGTTGACTCAAGGCTATTCCTTGAAATTCCACTTCAGGCAAGGTGCAGGGCCACCAAACTCAAGTGCATTTTTCAATAAGGCAACGCAGCTTTTGCATTTTCAAACCAAAGGCAACTTTGGCATTTTCAAACCAAAGGCATTTTCAAACCAAAGGCAACTTAGACATTTTCAAACCTAAGGCATTTTAAAACGAAAGGCAACTTTAGCATCTTCAAACCAAAGGCATCTTTAGCATTTTCAAACCAAAGGTAACTTTAGCATTTTTAAACCAAAACAGGCTTTAGACAGGTGAAATGCGAGTGGAGTGGATGCTGCAGAATGGTGGAGACTGTAGGGACTGGGAAGAGAAAAAAAAAAAAGGGGTTAGAGCGAGGGGAAACAGGAGAGAGGAATATTGGCGGAGGAGTGTTATTCTGACGAGGTTCGTGACCAATACTATTCTGCAAGGATCAGTTCTGGAATTTCTGCAATTTCTGACCATGTCCATGATTTGGACAAAAATGTAGGTGATGAGTTAGTAAGTTTAAAAACAATAGAACTATTTGCAGAATTGTGGATGAAGGGGAAAGCTGTCAAATGATCCGCTACAATACATATCAGTTGGAAATATGGTCTGAGTTAAGGCAGACGAAGATTGGATTGTTTTATCTGTGTAATGAAGGCTGAGTGGAGGCCTAATAGAAATATGGAATATAAGGGGCATATATGTCAGTCTTGTTCCCAGGGTGGAGATGTCTTTGACTGGAGAGAGGAATGTTTAAAGAGGACAGGCTGGACTTGATCATTACACAGACAGTTCCTGGATGATCCTGCATGAGGAGGTGGTGGAAACGCTGTTAAGACTGACACATATCTGACCCAGTCAGGGAACAGAGGGATCCAGTCCACGAGCAGGTAGATGGGATTAGATCAAATTGACATGATATTGTTGGTTCAGATATGGGGCATCTCATGGGCCAGTTCCCGTGTTGCACTACGCTATCCTCTATGCATCATCTCCAGGTTTGGCTTCATTAATCCAAATCATAACGTCATAGACTAGTGCAGCAAGGAAAAAGGCTCCTTGGCCCAAGATGCCCCATCTGCACTGGTCCCATCTGCCTGCATTTGGTCCATACCCTTCTAAACCATCCTGATCTGTGAATCGGCAGGCAGTACTTTAAAGGACAGAGGGAGTGATAGTAGAGGCGATGAATCATCCTCATTGAAGAATCAGATGTGCATTAATGCAGTGACTGGGGAGAGGCTTTCTGAGAAAGTGAAGAGTATAAGATGGTTCATAAAACGTGGCGACTATTCTGTTTGGTCTCTGTGTAGTCTGCACTGTTGGAGTTATTATGGTCGAAGTTGTGCCTCAGAGTCATAGAGGAACACGGCATGGAACAAGGCTCTTCGGCCCACCTTGGACATGTCAAACAACATGGCCGATCTACTATAGTCCCACAAGCCTGCGTAAGGCCCAGGTCCCTCTAAACCTATCCTATCCATGTACCGATTTTACCATAAAATCCCCGACCCCACTTGAAACCTATATCATTGTTTCTTTATTCTCCTCCACTGGGTAAAAAACTGTGCATTAATATATGATATATAACATATATTGTATCTACTCCTCTCCTGAGCTTCATGTATAGGAGGATCATCGCTGAACCTGGGTACACAAGGCAATTGGGCAAAAACACTTAGCAAGCCAACAAAACACATTTGTTTGCTGAAAACCACATCCCGGGGACGCTCCGCGGAGTAGGCGTGTGTTCAGTGTTATTCGCAGCTCAGAGAGCCGTGACCCTCTCGCTTCCTCCCGGCAGATACTGAGTGAGGCACGACACTTCCGTGTTTTATAGTCCCTCCCCCCTGCCGCCAGCGGGGGCAGCAGAGAGAATGGCGATTTAAAAAAAAACATTAATGTCTCTCAGATTTCTCATCTGTCTGAACACCGGTAGAGATAATTACACTTCCCCTGTGCCCACCCTCCCCGGGGCACACACTGTTCCATCCCCCTGGGGCCCATGCTCTCTGGGTCACACCGCCTCATCCTCCCGGTGTCACACACTGCCAACCCACCCCTGCTCCCACGCTGCCTCAGCCTCCCCGATCCTTCAGAATGATTGTAGAGCGCAGCCGTAAGCTGCAGAGAGGAGCAGCATCACAAAGCCTGGCAAGTGAGATGGATATTATTCAGGAGTTTTTTTTTGATAGGTAAGTGATTGAACAAAGGCTAGAGATGAAAAATCCAGGTGTTCAGCAGAAGGATTGAGTGTTGGAGATTGTGAAAATAAAGAAAGGAATATAGGAGGCAGTATGGAAGTTAAAACAAAATATTTCAACTTACAAAATGGATTCAGCTGAAACTAAGCCAAGCTTTAACCTTCTCCTATTAAATTGCAATGCCAGCGAAACACACTAATCTTAACAAAGCTAACAAACTGATGATGTTCCCTTTCCAATAACATAAGTGAGATAACAAGCACAGTTTCATGAATGTCTCCTCGATAATATAAACATTAGACACTCTTGGCACTAACCTTTGTTCTGTAAGATTATAATGTATGTCATAAGTAGAAAAAAACAAAATGCTTGTTCTGCAGAAATATAGCCCTCTCATACAACTATATATGGCTAACCCTTCCTCTGTCAGAAGAACCTGTCAATCTTAAGAAGCTGTCAATCATAAGAAGCTGCCAATCTTAAGAAGCAAGAGACTGTACTATGATCTGTAGATAAGGTATTGCTGAATCGTTGGTTATTGGAATATATATATATATATATATAATTAGATCACTGTCCCTTTGTGTGGGGATGCGAGCTCTGTGTAGTCTGTGATGTGCATACTGTAAAGAAGTTTACCACTCCCGCCTGGTGAAACAAAGATTGTACTGTATGATAACTGATTTTATTTGCGTTCTTGTCTGTTTAACAACATTGAACATTAACAGCAGGAAATGGGGAGAGGGGAAATCGTGCAAAACAGCGGAGATAGTTCGGGGGGGGGGGGGGGGGGGGGGGGATAATGCGGTGTGTGCGGCGGTTTGGATTGTTATTTAAATTGGAAAATTCACTGATCATACCAAAGGCTAGCCAATTGGAATTTGAGGTGTCACTAACACTTGCCTTCCACTCCCCTCTCCAGTGCATGTGTCGTACGTGAAGGACACAACA
Source organism: Okamejei kenojei (assembly GCA_035221665.1). Classification (NCBI taxonomy): domain Eukaryota; kingdom Metazoa; phylum Chordata; class Chondrichthyes; order Rajiformes; family Rajidae; genus Okamejei; species Okamejei kenojei. The sequence goes on along the minus strand of CM069170.1, from coordinate 8,939,142 downwards.
GAGAGGTTGCTATGTGAATGGGAAGGCTGTAAGAGTTACAATGGTTCGGGAATTGGCGAGACAAAGCACAGACCCAGCGCCTGTTGTTTGACAACTAGGGCTCGATGTATTGCTGAAAACTTACGCTTTTTCCGGTCGCTATCTATTTTTACTCGTCGTGCAGATTTCCCCCCTCTCCCTTTCAACTTTAAATCGTCTCGCTTCATAATTTTCAACTCTTCACTCCTTTTATTTCACACCTTTCTTTTCATCGCTGGTCTTTCTCAAATAATTCCTATCAACAACTCCCCTCACCTGTATCCACCTTACTTACCAGTCTTTGACCTGTCCCTCCTCTTGCCCACACTTCTCCCCACTCACCGCCGCCACAATCAGCCTGAAGAAAGATCCAAACTTGAAACGTCACCTATCCATATTCTCCAGAGATGATGGTTGACCCACTGAGTTACTCCAGCATATTGTCTTATTCCTATATTCTGTTTTTGATCATTCTAATTAGGGGACAGGAACAGTCTGGATGAGGTTTGCTGTTGTAGCGGGAGCCAAGGGGACTGATTGAGATGGTGTTTAGTTTCACTCTTTGTATACACAGCTCTAATGCCTACATTCTCTGAGCTCCTGACACAGTGGGACGACTACCAATTGTTCCAGCTGACAAAATTCTATCGGGAGAGACTGAAACAGGCGATTGAAGAAGGGGTTGAAAGTCTCGGCTTCATGATGAGATGGCAGGGATATTTCAGTGACCAAGAACACGGGGTAAGTGGAAGGAACATGGAGACTTCTGTTTCCTGTCACAGAACTGACGGCTTTGGGGGGAAGAGCTAATAGTACATTCTAACAGTTAAATCTAAAATGGAGTCGTTCTTCTACAAAAGCACGGTCTGGTAGAACAAAAGAATAGCTCGGTGACAAGTCTGAATGACTTTGTAAATTATAAAGAACGTAATATAGAGGACAGGTTGTCTTTTCAATAAAGAAATTAATATGGGATCCTGCAGTAATAACATGTGCTACTTTCAAGGCCATAAAGAAGCCAAGATTGAACAAATAGCTGATGCTCCATGGATAAGTAATAACCTGTTATTGGATGAGCTTGATTTGGACCCAGCATTTCCTATATTCTGAAAGGTTGCAGAATGTTTCAGTCATGCCCTATTCAGACCTGGTAGGAGTGTTTTACTGATAAGAACAATGTATAATTGTGCTAACTTTCATTTCTACTGTGAGTGGATCCCGAGAAGAACTGAGCAACGTTTGTCCTCATTGTAGAGCTTGCCACTCCCGTCTGACGACTCAATTAAAGATTGCCATGGTTTACCTTTAACAATTTTAGTTGCTATCTGCTTTTGAAGAAACGAACTTTGACACAGTCCGCTCACCTCACACTGAATAATGCAATGGAATAATCTCTGATCAGATTGGGTCCTGTAGATCTGGTATCAGGAATAAAACATATGACCTGGGATTTCTGAGAATGTTCCATTCTGATCCAGCTGTTCTTCCTACACATGCATCTTAGCACAACGGTCAGGGAGCAGTAAACTTATAAAACAGATTCAAAAATGATAATATTTCTGTATTATCAGTGTGTCATGAGTTTCATTGGTCACATATAGCTCAGTTCATTAAACCACAAAGGGCATTATACACAAGCACAAGCAACTGAAGATGCTGGTTAGCAAAAAAACACACAATGTGCTGCACAAAATAACTCAGTATTTTGAAATGCTGTCTGACCTGCTGGATTAATCTAATACATTAAACTGTTCGCTTATCATTCAATTGACAAATAAAATAAACAAAAGTACATTTACTAAAATCTATGGTATTAAAAAAATATTCAGCAGGTCGGTTATTTACGCATCTGTGGGAAGAGAAGCCGAGTTAATATGCAGTGAAAGGAGGGAATGAGCTGCAGGAAATGTACAAGAGAGGAATGTCTTTGATCGGGTAAAACTGCGGTAGGTATAGAAATAAAAAAGCAGGAGGAAACGCAGGTTGGACTGGACGCGTCCATACCTAGTGGGATACAGTCAATGTGAGGAGGCCAAAAGGAATTGGATTGATTTCACATCAATGTGAACACAGCCATCATTGGCCTGAATGGCCTGTTCCCGTGATGTACCCTGCTGTGTTCTCGAACACTGCCAGGTGTGAAGCGAGTTTCCCACTGTCAGGACTCTGGGAGTACACAGTTTGTCAGCACAGTATCATGGGTGTATGAAGAGGCAGACCAACGCCTGCCACTATGCTCATAACTACCACAATATCCCATCACTGAACAGCTGATACCCTCACCATTAGCATTGTCTCATTCACTTCTTAATATATTCATTGTTGTTCTTCACAGAGTGTCGCTGAGCTTGCGGTAAAGGGAAACCGCAGAGACAGTTCCACACTCTTCCTCGGTCTGGTTATGGAGAAGGGTAACCGTGCCCGGCGGGTGATGTGGGAATCATTTGTGAAAATGCAGAATCAATTACCAAAACTGGACAAAATACTGAAAGAAACCCAGGAGCTCGGTACGGTAAAACAACACGCTGAACCGAATATCACATTGAAACACTGTAGTTAACAATGTTATTCAAGTCTGGTTTAATGAATGCTCGTTGATTTGAACAGGTCCTGATCCACAAGAATATATGAACATCACCAGAGGTTTATCTGAATTACCCTCTCATATGGAAGGTGAGTGTTGAAATGTACAGTTCACACCAGTGACTTCTCAGAATTGATGTCATACTGAAACTGTTCAGAGCTTTGCACAATGGGCCATCAGAAGATCAAAGGCTAACCAATTGTTAGACTGACTGAGACGGGGATTCACTATGGATTGCTTATTTTTCTGTAGATTCAGGTTTAGCTTAGTTGAGTGTATTGTCACATATACTGAGGTAAGGTGAAAAGCTTTTGTTGTGTGTTATCCAGTCAACAGAGAGACAACACGTGATTATAATCGAGCCATTTACACTATAGATAAACTATGAGGGAATAACGTTTGGTGCAAGGTAAAACGAGGAAAGTCCGATCAAGGAAAGTCCGAGCGTATCCACAGAGTAGACAGTAGTTCCTAGATCACTCGATCTCTGACATACACTGCAACCATTACACTGCATTATTTCAACTCCTCCATGCGTTAATTGTACAAGGTTGTACAATGTATCAGGTTGTGGAAGAGATCTGGGAACAGATCTGTGAAATCCAGTACACTCCCAGGGAGAATGTGTGTGCAGAAATCCGTCCGTCACCCTCTTTCTCCCTCTCTCCCCCTCTCTCCCCCTCTCCCTCCCCCCCCCTCCCTCTCCCTCTCCCTCTCCCCTTCTCCCTCTCCCCTTCTCCCCCTTTTCTCTCTTTCTCTCTCTTTCTCTCTTTCTCTCCCTTTCTCTTTCTCTCTCTTTCTCTTTCGCTCACTGTTTTTCTCTCTCTTTCTCTCTCTCCTCTACTCTCTCCTCCTCTCTCTCCTCTCTCTCTCTCTATCTTCTCTCTCTCTCCTCCCTCCCTCTCTCTCTCTCTCGTTCTCCTCTCTTTCCCGTTTTCTCTCTTTCGCCTCCTCTCTCTCCTCTATGTCTTTCTCTCCTCTCTCTCCCTCTCTTTCTCCTCTTCCTCTCTCTATTTCTCCTCTCTCCCCTCTCTTTCTGTTCTCTCTATCTTTCTCTCTTTCTCCTCGCTCTCTCGTTCTCCTGTCCCTCTCTCTCGCTCTCTGGTGCTCCTGTCTCTCTCGTTCTCTCTCTCTCTCTATCACTCCTCTCTCTCCCCCCTCTCTCTCTTTATCTCCCCCCTCTCTCTCGCTCCTCTTCTCTTTCTCTCCTCTCTCTCCTTCTCCTCTTGCTCTCTCTTTCTCCTCTCTCCCCCCTCTCTTTCTCCTCTCTCTCTTTTTCTTCTCCCTCTCCTTCTCTCTCTTCTCCCTCTCTCTTCTCTCTCCTTCTCTCTCTCCTTCTCCCTCCCTCACTCTCCCTCTCTCTCACGTTATCCTCCCGTTCTCCCCCCCCCCCCCCCCCCCTCTCTCTCTCTCTCTCTCACTCTCTCTCTCTCTCGTTTCTCCTATCTCTTTGGTTCTCCTCTCTCTCTTTCTCTCTTTCTCTCCTCTCTCCCTCTTTCTCTTTCTCCTCTCACTCTCTTTCTCCTCTCTCTCTCTCTTTCTCTCTCTCTTACTTTCGCTCTTTCTGCTCTCTCACTCTTTCTCTCTTTATCCCCTCTCTTTCTCTCTCTCTCTCTCTCACTCTCACCTCTCTCTCTTTCTCTCTCTCTTTCTCTCACTCTCTCTTTCTATCTCCCTACTGCGAATCCCTCTCTCTCTCAGAAGACTATCTTATATCTCTCTCTCTCAGAAAACTGAAGGGGATTTATAGAAACTTACAAAATTCTTAAGGGGTTGAATAGGCTAGATGTAGGAAGATTGTTCCCGATGTTGGGGAGGTCCAGAACAAGGGCCACAGTCTAAGGATAAGGAGGAATTCCTTTAGGACCGAAATGAGGAAAACATTTTTCACACAGAGAGTGGTGAGTCTCTGGAATTGTCTGCCACAGAAGGTAGTTGAGGCCAGTTCATTGGCTATATTTAAGAGGTAGTTAAATGTGGCCCTTGTGGCTAAAGGGATCAGGGGGTATGAAGAGTAGGCAGGTACAGGATACTTAGTTGGATGATCAGCCATGATCATATTGAATGGCGGTGCAGGCTCGAAGGGCCGAATGGCCTCCTCCTGCACCTATTTTCTATGTTTCTATGTTTCTATCTCCTCTCCCCCTCTCCCCCCCCCTCTCTCTCTCTCTCTCTCTCTCTCTCTCTCTCTCTCTCTCTCTCTCTCTCTCTCTCTCTCCTCCCTCCTCTCTCTCTATTTCTCCCCTCTCTTTCTCCTCTCTCTCTTTCTCTCTTTCTTTCTCCTCTCTCTCCCTCCCTCTCTTTCTCCTCTTCCTCTCTCTATGTCTCCTCTCTCCCCCTCTCTCTTTCTCGTCGCCTCCCTCTCCCTCTCTCTCTCTCTCTCTCTCTCTCTCTCTCTCTCTCTCTCGTTCTCCTCTCTCTCGTTCTCTCTCTCGCTATCTCTCTCTCCTCTCTCTATCTCCTTCGGACTCTCTCCTCTCTCTATCTCCTTTGACTCAGCGCCCCCGTGGATTTGGAAGCAACAGCAACAAAGATAAGCAGGAGGAAACACTAATGGGCTCTAGCCCGAGTGGGAGGAGAGTTAGAAGTGAGTCAGAGGGTGAAAACAGTTCAACTCAGGATTTGACTGTAAATTAGTAAATTAGATAATGTATCAGTCAATATAAGCAAGACAGCTCTGAGGGAGCGGCAGTGAGGGAAGTGCCCTGTGAGAAAAGTGCTAGTCTTTGGCTCGGGAGTCTTCAGCGAGGAGGCTGAGGAGAGGAGGCTACGCAAATCGCTGGAGAGGGAGAGACGAAAGAAGGAGATGTAAAGCAAGCTGATTCAGTGCGATGCTTGCAGTATGTGGGAGGTCAAGGACACTGCTGGTGCCTCTGGCTGCTACAAATGTGAGAAGTGCATCCAGGTACAGCTCCTGAAGGACCGTGTTCGGGAACTGGAGAAGCAAGTGGATGACCTCAGGTTCGTCCCAGAAACGGAGTCGTTCCTCGACAAGTCCTACAGTGAGATTGTTACACCGAAGGTACTGGAAGGGTAAAAGTGGGTGACGGTGAGAAAGGGAGGGAAACTTAGAATGCAAAGGTCCCCGGGCGTTGTACCTATTGTGAACAGGTTCACCCACTTAGAAGCTGTAGGGACAGAATACGTTAAAACACTGAGCGGCGGACTGGCTTGCGAAGCAAAAAGGGCTGTGGAGCCAAAACCAAAGAGGCCAACGTCAGGCAACGCCATTGTAGTTGGAGACTCCATTGTGGGAGGTACGGACATGCGGTTTCCGCGGCAACGGACGGGATTTGAGGATGATGTGCTGCCTTCCTTGTGCCAGAATCCAGGATGTCACGGACAGAGTGCAGAAAATCCTCAAGGGCGAAGGTGAACAGCCGGAAGTGGTAGTGCATGTGGGCACAAACGATGTCGGAAAGAAGGGGATGAATATTCTGCAGATGAATATTCATTAGAGAGCTCGGAAACTGATGCTGATGCTGAAAAGCAGGACTTCCAGGGTTGTTATCTCCGGTTTGCTTCCAGTTCCTCGTGCTGGCGAGGGCAGGAACAGGGAGATACGGGACCTGAATATGTGGCTCAGGAACTAGTGGATGGGGCAGGGATTTAGATTCTTAGATCACTGGGATCTGTTTTGGAGTAAGAGGGAACTGTACAAAAGGGACGGATTGCATCTTAACTGGTGGGGGACCAGCATTCTGTCAGGCAGGTTTGCTACTGCTACACGGGTGGTTTTAAACTGAATAAGGGGGGTGGGGTGTCAAATGGGATAGTCGACGATGGAGTTAAAGGGAAAGAGAGTAAAGGGATGGTTAATTACCCCAGAATTAATGGGAAAGGAAGCTCACAAAGGGATAGGAGAGTATGGCCAAGTGTAATAGGGATCGATGTGAAAGGTAAGATGCGCAAGGAATTAAAAGTATTGTATATGAATGCGTGAAGTATAAGAAGTAAAGTAGATGAGCTTGAGGCTCAGTTAGCGGGTGGTGGATAAGACATTGTGGGGATTACTGAGACGTGGCAGCAGGAGGATCGGGCCTGGGAACTTAATATTCAGGGTTATACATCCTATAAAAAGGATAGGCAGGTGGGCAGAGGAGGAGGGGTGGCTCTGCTGGTGAGGGATGAAATTCAGTCCCTTGCGAGGGAAGACATGTGGACTAACGAGGTAGAGTCACTGTGGATTGAGTTAAGGAATTGCAAAGGCAAGAAGACACTAATTGGTGTTATTTACAGACCCCCAAATAGTAGCCCGGATGTAGGGTGCAAATTGCAACAGGATTTAAAACTGGAATGTAACAAAGGTAATGCCACTGTGGTGATGGGGGATTTCAATATGCAGGTAGACTGGGAAAATCAGGTTGGTTCAGGACCCCAAGAAAGAGAGTTTGTAGAATGTTCCGAGATGGATTCTAAGAGCAGCTTGTAATGGAGCCGACCAGAGAAAAGGCAATTCTGGATTTAGTGTTGTCCAATGAACCAGATATGATAAGAGAACTCGTGGTAAAGGAACCGCTTGGAGGTAGTGATCATAATATGATTACTTTGAATCTGCAATTTCAAAAGGAGAACGTTAAATCGGAAGTGGCAGTGATGCAGTGGAACAAAGGGGACTATGAAGGCATGAGAGGGGAGCTGGCCAAAGTAGACTGGGAAGGGATCCTAGCAGGAATGACGGTGGAACAGCAATGGCAGGAATTTCTGGGCATAATCCGGAAGACACAGGATTATTTCATTCCAAAAAGGAAAAAAGATTCTAAGGGGAGTAGGAGGCAACCGTGGCTGACAAAAGAAGTTAGGGATAGAATAAAACTAACGGAAAAGATGTATAACACAGCAAAGAGTAGTCGGAAGCCAGAGGATTGGGAAACTTTCATAGGACAACAGAAGGAAACAAAACGGGCAATACGGGCTAAATGATGAAATATGAGGGTAAACTGGCCAGGAATATAAAGAAGGACAGTAAAAGTTTCTTTAGATATCTTAAGGGAAAAAAGTAGCAAAGTCAAATGTGGGTCCCTTGAAGGCAGACACAGGTGAAATATTTATGGGTAACATGGAAATGGCAGAAGACTTGAATAGGTACTTCGGATCTGTCTTCACTAAGGAGAACATAATCTCCCAGATGCACTGGTGGACAGAAGATCTAAGGGGGTAGAGGAATTGAAATACATTTTCATTAGGCGAGAAATAGTATTGGGTAGGCTAATGGGACTGAAGGATGATAAATCCCCTGGGTCTGATGGCCTGCATCCCAGGGTCCTCAGGGAGGTGGCTCTAGAAATAGTGGACGCATTGGTGATCATTTTCCAATGTTCAATAGATTCAGGATCAGTTCCTGTGGTTTAAGGAAAGCTAATGTTATCCCACTTTTCAAGAAAGGAGCGAGAGAGCAAACGGGGATTTACAGACCAGTTAGCCTGACTTCGGTGGTGGGAAAACATAGAAACTGCTCCAGAGCGACCCAGATGACAATTAAAGTGAATTTTACATGTATTTGAACAGCTTTATTTTGCTTTTCAGGAGATGGTTTAAATATCAAGCAGAAAAGTTACACAAGTTCTCACAAATATAATGTTTCTGTTCATTTAATGTTGATACCCCCTTATTAAATAAGTAAATAGCCACTTCAGCTATTTAGAAACATAGAAACATAGAAATTAGGTGCAGAGTAGGCCATTCAGCCCTTGGAGCCTGCACCGCCATTCAATATGATCATGGCTGATCATCCAACTCAGTATCCCGTACCTGCCTTCTCTCCATACCCTCTGATCCCCTTAGCCACAAGGGCCACATCCAACTCACTCTTAAATATAGCCAATGAACTGGCCTCAACTACCCTCTGTGGCAGAGAGTTCCAGAGACTCACCACTCTCTGTGTGAAAAAAGTCTTTCTCATCTCGGTCTTAAAGGATTTCCCCCTTATCCTCTCCTCTCTCTTTGTCTATATTTCTCTCCCCCGCTCTTTCTGTCTCTCTTTCGCTCTTTTTATTTCTCTCTCTCTTCCTCTTTTCCTCTGCTCGCTCTCTCTCTTTCTCTCCGTCTCTCCTCTCTCCCTCTCCTCCCTCTCGCTCTCTTTTCTCCTTCTCTCTCTCTCCTCTCTCGCTCCTCCCTCTCGCTCTCTCTCTCTCATTATCGCTCTCTCGTTCTCCTCTTTCTCTCATTCTCCTCTCTCTCTTGTTCTCCTCGCTCTTACGTTCTCTCTTTCCTTCTGTCTCTCTGCTCCATCTCTCTCTCCTCTCTCTCTCTCTCTCATCTCCTACTCGCTCGTGGAGCAACACGCTGGCTGAAAACAACCAAATTCCTCACTTAGCACATCCCGGTAGAAGACAGGCAAACCCCTTCGGGCAGGTCGACTGATACCCGCCACCGGGAGCGGTGAGGCCCCCCTTAGGCAACGACCCCGATGGAAAAAAAATACGTGGCCAGAGCGTGCCATCTGGGGGGGGGGGGGGGGGGGGTACTCTACGTACATGTGCCTCCGCAGAGTCCTGAGGCGGCGAGCTGCCACCTGGGTACGCATGCATACCAAGGACTGGCCGCCCTCCTCTAACGGTAGGCTCAGGACCGCCGCGGAAACCCAGTGCTTCCTATTTCCCCAAAGGAAATCTACCAGCTTCTTCTGTAAAGCAGTTGCAAAGATAGAGAGCGGGACAAGAGTAGACAGCCGGTACCATAACATGGAGGCCACCAGCTTGTTTATGACCAGCACCGTCCCACGAAAGGAAAGAACTCCAAGCAGGTGTGACCAGCGCCCCAGCCGGGCGACCACTTTCATCTCCAACTCCTGCCAGTTTGCCGGCCAAGCATCCTCAGTGCGACTCAGGTACACCACCAGATAGAGGAGGTGCGTGGTACTCCACGCAAACATTACCATCTCCTCTGGCAGGGAGTCTACCTGCCACTCACCCACTAAAAGTCCAGAGCACTTGCTCCAGTTAATCCTAGCATAAGATGCAGCCGAGAAAATCTCCTGGCAGTCACGCATCCTCCGCAGGTCACCAGGATCAGTGAACATAAGAAGTACATCATCGGCATACACCGAAAGAACCACCTCCACCCCCGGGCCAGGTAGGGCCAGGCCTGTCAACCTCCTCCGAAGAAGACACAGGAAAGGCTCCACACTGACCGAGTACAACTGACCCGATATGGGGGCGCCCCTGACCGACCCCCACCCAAAATGATAATGACAACAACGCACCATTAACCTTCACAAGGCACTCCACTGCATTGTACAAAAGCCGGACCCGGGCCACGAAATGCGGTCCAAACCCAAACGCTTGCAACGTCCCGAAAATGTATTCATGCTCTACCCTATCAAAAGCCTTCTCCTGATCAAGAGACAGAAAAGCAGCTGACTGACCATTGCCCTGGGCTAGATGAATCAGGTCCCTTACCAGGTGGATGTTATCCTGAATGGACCGGCCAGGGACTGTATAGGACTGGTCAGGATGAATCAGTTGAGACAGCACGGAGCCCAGGCGATTTTCCATTGCCCGTGCAAAAACTTTATATTCTGTGCATAGGAGAGAGACCGGGCGCCTGTTCTTCATCAAGCGGAGTTCGCCCTTCTTGGGCAGCAGGACAACAACTGCCCTACGCCACGAGAGGGGCATCTCCCCGGTCGCCAGGCTCTCCCCCAGAACCAACACGTAATCGCCCCCGATGACATCCCAGAAAGCTCTAACAAACTCTACCGTCAGCCCATCCATCCCAAGGGACTTACCCCTCCTGAGCTGATGCAGGGCACCAGTCAACTCCTCCAAAGATAAGGGGCCATCAAGAAGATCTACCACCCCCCTATCTACAGTCGGTAGACCCTCCCACAGATCTTGCTGAGCCTCCCCACTGAATCCATCCGCAGTGAACAGGGACCCATAAAAGGATCTGACCAAGGCACTGATCCTCCCTGGATCAGTGACAGAGGAGCCGTCGTCTGCGAGCAGCTCCAGGAGCAGTTTGCGAGCTCCCCGCCCCTTCTCCAGAGAGAAAAAGAAAGGCGAAGCTCAGTCCAGATCGTGCAGCATCTGGACCCGCGACCTCACGTAAGCGCCTCGGGACCGCTCAAGCAGCAGGCTCCTCAAAGCTTCCTTCTTCATCTGAAACTCTCCCCATTCGCAGGAGTCTTCACCAAACCGACCCAGACGAGACTCTGCGTCCAGTATCTCCCTCTCAAGCCTCTCGACCGCTGAGTCCCGCCTTCCTGTCGACCCCCACGTATAATCCTTACACGTTAATGAAATGCAACGGCATGCCATCCAGGCTCACGGCCAGATGGAGCAAATGTGAGCTTTCCCCACATCCCACCACTACCTGAGGGAAGAGAAGCACCTCTGCCTCTCTCTCCACTTCCCCCAAAACCGACTGAATGACTCCCGGAAACACCGATCCTCCAGCAGCCTGTTTAGCACTTTAATGCCAATATGCGGACCCAGCCCGAGCGCGCACTGGATTGAAATCCACACGCACCAGACAGTGGTCCGAGCACGGCACCAGCCGCATTGAGGCCGCTGAGACACGGGAAACAAACGCTCGGGAAATATATATTCGATCAATGCGGGAACCACCACCCTCAGACCTCCGCGAAAAAGCAGTGGAATCCGGGTGGAGGTTCCGCCAGGCATCAACCAACTCAAAGGATTCAATCAACCCTCTCAGCTTCTTCGCTACAGCAGGGGCACACTGAGTACCAGAACGGTCTCGCGCCTCAAGTGTGCAATTAAAATCCCCACCAAGGAAGACACACTCTCCCCTATCAATTGTGCTCAACAGAGCAGTCGCCTCCTGAAGTAGGCCGGCCTGCAACGTGCCGGAGCTAGGGGCATACACGTTAATGAAATGCAACGGCATGCCATCCAGGCTCACGGCCAGATGGAGCAAACGTCCTGACACAACTTCCTGCACTTTTAAAACAATTGACAGAAAATTTGGGGCCAACAGAAAGGCCACCCCACTCGAATTTGAGCTGAAATGGCTCATGTAGACCCCCCCCCCTTCCCACTCCAGTCGCCAGGTGGGTTCGTCACTGACAACGGTATGCGTCTCCTGCAGAAAACACACCGCAAATTTCCCCTTTCTAAGAACTGATAAAAGCTGAAATCTGCGAAAACTATCTCTACTCCCGTTTAAATTTAATGTAGCTACTGTGAATGTGCAGGCACACTAAATTGAGATCCTCACACTCCGCCTAGACTCAAAACCTCTCTCTCTGTGGAACTCCAAAAAGTCTCCACACTGGCTCTTCTCAGAATCAGAAAGATCGCTGTCCTTGTTGCCAAGGATAGCCGCGAGATTCTTAATCAAAGCTGGCCAATCCTCCCACCGTTTTTTTGCAGCATCCTTTTTTGGTCTGATGGTACGACTTGTTTTTAGGAACTCTCGCACCTCACAGATAACTGTTGCATGATACACGGCCTTGGAGTCTGGGCACTCGGCCAACCCACTCGCAACTGGAACAACAAGCTTACCGGCGCAGCGCCCAGGGTCGTTATCAAAAATCGAAAGACCAGAACTCTCAGAAAGTTCACTAATCCCGCTACACAAACAAAGGGGACCTCCTCCGACCCAGAGGACACACACCCAGGGGAGCTAACCTCAACACCCGATGAGATAACTCCCTCTGAGAGCTCCTGAAACGAAGGGGCATCCTCCCGCTCCGAGGACACACCACCAGAGGAGTCAACCGCAGCACATGGTCTTATAATACCCGCGGAACATCCCTGAGATAGAGGCCCAACCTCCGACCCAGAAGACACCAGTTCAAGACTACCAACCACATCATGGTGGAAGGTCCGGAGAAAGACATCCCCCTAACTTTGGACCCACGCCCTTGCTCTTCCTCCTCAGGCACTAACCTCCTTTTTGTCCCGCTAGCATGTGGCAGTACGGTGACCTCCATAACAGAAGTGTCTTCCGCCTCCACACTACCTCCAACCACTTTACCACCCGCGCGTTTTAACTTCCCTGCCCCCGTCTGAACCACCGCAGTTCCTTGCTGGGCCACGGCAGGTGCAATCTGCACCTCACTGGAGCTGACAGGCGCCCCTTGGGTGGTCTCAGAACTCGGCAGGTGCACACCCGATCCCGTTTGACTCGCTCGGGCGGACATTTTCTTCTCCTTCTTCGACTCCTGCCTCTGCTTCTCCCAATTGCCCCCTTCCTCACCCCCCTCCCCGTGTGCCCCGCCTTCAGCCGCCACCAGAGGTTCAGGACATGGGGGGCGGGGGCTATCGCTGCCCTGGGTCCCCAAGGCAGAACCTGTGGACCCAGATGGGCTATCACTGCCGCCCTGGATCACCAAGGCAGAGCTGGCAGCCCTAGCCGGGTCAGCAGTACCACCCCTCGCCACTGAGGTTTGATGAGCCACGCCGGATGGGCCAGCAATGCCTCCTTGTGCCACTGCGCTAGAACTTCTCGCAGCAACCCCGCG
>CM069170.1:8911108-8921108 GCA_035221665.1 Okamejei kenojei | reverse complement strand
ACATCGTGTTCACAGATGGAGATTTGATCAAATACAATCTGCAGCCTTCCAAGTTCCTGTCCGGGTTCCTGATGGAACTTTTGGAGAGAGAGGATTCAGCCCAGAGCGTGGTGTACACCTTCCCGCACCTCACCATCCAAGAGTTTGTAGCCGCACTCGCACAATTCATGACTGTAGATCCCGGGGATATCAAGACTCTCCTCATTGGAGTCCACAGCACGACAGGCGGGCAATTTGAAGTATTTCTCCGTTTTGTCGCCGGTCTCTCCTCCCCACGGACAGCTTGGATCCTGGAGGAGTTTCTGGGTCAATTCCATCATCAAACAATCTGCCGAGTGATTGAGTGGGTGGAGGAGGAGATTAAACGCCGGGCTGAAAACACAGAGAGTGAAGCTGGTAAACGGAGACTGTTGAACACGCTGCACTACCTGTTTGAGTCTCAGAATCCTGTACTGGCTCGGCAGACACTGGGATCTGTGGAACTTTCATTCAGTGGACTGGGGCTGACCCCGATTGACTGTGCGGTCCTGTCTCATGTCATGAGGCTCTGTGATACAATCAAACACCTTGATCTGTGGAACTGCCGCATTCAGTGTGAAGGTCTCCAGCGGCTGGGGCCGGCTCTGCACAAGTGTCAGGAATTGGGGTAAGTGTCCGTTTGACGCTAACACTGAACTGTAAAATTGTTTCACTATTTTGTTATTCCGTCCAGCACTCCTTCTATGGGGCCGAGCGGCCGTCACTGTGCACGGGGGGCACCGCTCCTATTTTACCCTCCCTCCCACCCCCGGGTCACGCGTGTTGCCTGCTGCCCTGCCCTGCCGCCGTTCTCTGCACGGGGAACATTTCCCGGTCATCAGTCGGTTGGGGAATGAGAATAAACGATGAAAGGCACCAAACACCTCAACCACAGACATTTGAATCAATCAATCAATCGGTTTTCTTCGTCACCTGCACGCACATAAAGTGCAAGTTAAATGAATTTGCCAGCTGCGAGCGGTACAATGAAAATAACACACAAAAACACAATAAAAATGTAACACAATCATACACCACAGCATTCATCACTGTGGTGGAAGGAAGGAGTGCACAACATTTGGCACAACAATCCTCCTCCATTTTCCCCCGTGGTCGGGACAACAACCCTCCGCAGTCGCCGCCGCGGGCGTCCAGATATTCGGACAAGGTAAAGTCCAGCTAAGTCCTGGATCTGTGCTTTCCCACCGGAGACCGCGGTTTCAGGTTGGTGTAGGCCGCAGGCCGGCGGTCGAAGATTTCAAGTTCCCACCACGCCGCAGCCAGAAGCACCGCAGACCGCAGGGCGGGCGGTCGAAACTCCCCTCCAGACACACAGAGACATTAAAAACATACATTAAAACAAACTAATAAAACAAAAAAGTGGAAAAAAACTGACACACACACACTGCTGGTGTTCAATATTTGTTCAATAATGTGCTGAGGTGTTTCCATAAATATCCGTTTGGGAAACGTTATCTATCTCAGCCTCGCCAGGGTTTGTATCAGTTTGTTTTTTTAGTCTGTCTGTTTGTGTTTAGGCTGGGATTCAACGACCTGGGAGATTCCGGAGTGAAACTGGTGTCTGCGGCTCTGAGAAACCCGGACTGTAAAATACAGAGACTGGGGTAAGTCCAAGACTGTGAGAGATTGTGTTTACACTCACTGGGTGTCTGGCACTGAACGTTAATATGATCAGAAATTGTGTCATTGATAAACACTGGGAATTTGCTCCGTCTCCTGTCTCTCTGTGTCCCTCACCCTCACTCTCTCTCATCTCCAGGTTGCAACGTGTGCGTCTCACAGATTCTGGAGCCGAGGATCTCTCCTCCGCTCTCACTACAAACCACACGGTGACGTGGCTAGACCTGGGTGATAATAAACTGAGAGATTCCGGAGTGAAACTGGTGTCTGCGGCTCTGAGGAACCCGGACTGTAAAATACAGGCACTGTGGTAAGTCCTAGACTGTGAGAGATTGTGTTTACAGTCACTGGGTGTCTGACACTGAACATTAATATGATCATAATTGTATCATTGATAAACACTGGGGATTTGCACCGTCTCCTGTCTCTCTGTGTCCCTCACACTCACTCTCGCTCATCTCCAGGCTGAACAGTGTCGGTCTCACAGATTCTGGAGCCGAGGATCTCGTCTCCGCTCTCAGTACAAACACCTCACTGACGGAGCTGTGGCTGGGATCCAACTCCCTCACAGACCGATCTGTCCCCCCTCTACGCCCGCTCATACTGACCCTGCCGAGACTAAAGCGGATCTGGTGAGTGTGTGTTAATGTTTAATGTGATAAAATATCAGGGAATCCATCCATCCGCGGGCTTCTTTCTCCTGTGATTTTGTTCTGTTAGCGTTGTTGAAATATTAACCCCAGTCCCTGTTATTGACACTGTTGTTTCATCTGTTTATTTCCTCTTTATTCCTCGACTTGTATCAGGCTGGGGGCGAATAAGTTCAGTCCGACCGGGAAGAAGGAACTGAGGTCGCTGCAGGAACCCAGAGGCGGACTGATTGTGGACGTGTGAAAATCTCGTGGTGATCCGCTATAGGATCTTTGGCGTAATAGTGAAGTAAAGACATCAATAAACTCAAACATATAAAAACCTTCCACAATAAAATCTAAGTAATGAGCCTATGAATAAATAGTAAAAAGTAAACAAAGCAGCATGGTTCAAAGACAGCAGCATAGAAAAACATAGAAACATAGATAATAGATGCAGGAGTAGGCCATTCGGCCCTTCGAGCCAGTACCGCCATTCGATATGATCATGGCTGATCATAGAACTCTGTATCCTGTACCTGCCTTCTCTCCATACCCCCGATCCCTTTAGCCACAAGGGCCACATCCAACTCCCTCTTAAATATAGCCAATGAACTGGCCTCAACTACCTTCTGTGGCGGTGAATTCCACAGCTTCAACACTCTCTGTGGAAAACTGTTTTTCTCATCTCGGTCCTGAAAGACTTCCCCCTTATCCTTAAACTGTGACCCCTTGTTCTGGACTTCCCCAACATCGGGAACAACCTTCCTGCATCTAGCCTGTCCAACCCCTTAAGAATTTTGTACGTTTCTATAAAATCCCCCTCAATGTTCAAAATTCCAGCTTCTACAGACCGAGTGTATCCAGTCTTTATTCATATGAATGTCCCGCCATCCCAGGAATCAGTCTGGTGAACGTTCTCTGTACTCCCTCTATGGCAAGAATGTCTTTCCTCAGATTAGGAGACCAAAACTGTACCCAATACTCCAGGTGTGGTCTGTCCAAGACCCTGTACAAATGCAGCAGAACCTCCCTGCTCCTATACTCAAATAATGTTGCTATGAATCTAACATACGTGCTAACAATGCTGGCATAATAATGTCCACAGCAGCAGCAGCAATAGTTCACTGAGGTAGTGGGGGTTCAGTCAGTGAGGCTGGGAGGTTGACATTCTCTCTGCATAGGTGAAGAAGCTGGCTTTAAGCCTTGCTGTCTGTCCTGGCTTTATGCTGCGACTAAAGTCGCATAACCACTGTCCTCTCTCTCCGTCTCCCTCTCTCTCTCCCTCCTTCTCTCTGTTTCTTTCTCTCTTTCTCATTCTCTCCCTCCAATCTGTCTCTTTCACCCCCTCCGTCTCTCTCTCTTTCACTCTCCCTCGCTCTCCCTCTTTTTTTTTTGTTTTACTTCCTCTCTCTCTCATACTCTTTCACTGTTTCACTCCCTCTCTCCCACCCCCTCTCTCACTGTCTTTCACCCTCTCTCTCTCTCCCTTTCTCTTTTACTCCTTCTCCCGTTTACTGTTTCACTCCCTCTCTCTGTGTCTCCCTCTCTCTTTCCTACTCTCTCTCCCTCCCTCCCTCTCTCTCTCTGTGTCTCTTTCACCTTCTCTCACTCTCTCTCCCTCCCTCTCTCTCACTCTTTCACTCTCTCTGGCTCTTCCTCCCTCTCTCTCTTTCACCCTCTCTCTCTCCCTCCCTCCCTCTCTCTCTTTCACCCTCTCCGTCTCTCTCCCTCTCTCTCTCTCTCTCTGTTTCGCTACCTCTCATGGTTCAATGAGAGCAACATAACAATGCCCAGAGCAGCAGCAGCAACGGTTCACTGAGGTAAACAAAGAACATTGGACCACGGTTATACGCCGTTCCGGAAGGGCTACAACGCCATTTCACTCCCTCCGCTACGAAAATCTGACCACGCTGCCATTTTCCTGCTGCCAGAGTATAAACAGAGGATAGTTCGGGAAGCGGCAGTGACGAGGGACGTAAAGCCGTGGTCCGACCAGTCAGAGGCCATGCTGCAAGATGCACTGAGCGATGTTGACTGGAATATGTTCCAAGCATGTTCCAGTGATGTCAATGATTTCGCGGAAGCAGTCACGGACTTCATCACAACAATAACCGACAACATCGTCCCCACGGTAAGGGTTAGCTCCTTTCCGAATTAAAACCTTGGGTAGACAGGTCCGTTTGTGTTGCCATGAATGCTCGCACCGCTGCCTACAACTCTAGCATCAGGAAACATGGACGTCTACAAAGTAGAGTCCTACCGACTGCGAAGGGCGGTGAAGGGCGCAAAAAGGAGGTACAGGGACAAGATGGAGTAGCAGGGGCTACGGACTTTAACTAACTAACGGAGCACACCCACCCCCCCCCCCCCCCCTCATCCGCAAGTGCCGGCACCTCCCTAGCTGATGACCTGAACTCCTTTTGCACTCGTTTTAAGATGGGCAACATTACCCCAGGTCTGCCGACTATCGACAATACCGCCAGGGGGGCTGGCTATCGAAGCTGAAGGGAGGAATGAGCACACATTCTCGCTGTCCGAGCACGATGTGAGGAGGGCTCTGACGCGGGTGAACATGAGGAATGCTGCAGGCCCAGATGGCATCTCGGGGCGAGTACTTAAGTCCTGTGCTGCGCAGCTAGGTCCGGTGCTCACTACAACATTCAACCTATCCATGAACAAGTCCGTGGTCCCTGCCTGCTTCAAAAAATCCATCATTGTACCTGTACCAAAGAATACCCCCCCCCCCCCCCCCAGCCTGTCTGAATGACTACCGTCCGGTGGCCCTCACCTCGGTAATCATGAAATGCTTTGAGAGGCTGGTGAAGAGACACATCTGCGCATTCCTCCCTCGCAAAATGGATCGGTTACAGCTCGCATACCGTCCGAACAGATCCATGGACGATGCAGTCTCCCAGGTTCTGCACACCGCTCTCTCTCATCTTGACAGCCAGAAGGGGGGCTACGTGAGGATATCGTTCATAGACTTCAGTTCAGCCCTCAATACGATCGTCCCCACCAGACAGGCCGAGAAGCTGCTGGAATTAGGGCTCAACAGCCCCCTGTGT
Source organism: Okamejei kenojei (assembly GCA_035221665.1). NCBI lineage: Eukaryota > Metazoa > Chordata > Chondrichthyes > Rajiformes > Rajidae > Okamejei > Okamejei kenojei. Next base: position 8,915,752 of record CM069170.1, on the reverse strand, counting down.
GCCTGGGTCCTGGACTTTCTCAACGCCAGGCCCCAGGTAGTCAAGATGGGAGGGAATACATCAAAGTCCCTCACCCTGAGCACGGGATCCCCCCCAGGGCTGAGTCCTCAGCAACATATTGTACTCCCTCTACACACATGACTGTGTGGCTAGGTTCAGCTCCAACTCGATAATCAAGTTTGCTGATAACACTGTGTGGTGAGCCTGATCTCAGACAACGATGAGAAGGCCTACCGGGAGGAGGTAGCTGATCTGGCTCTCTGGTGTCAGGACAACAGACTCCTCTTGAACATCAAATAAACTAAGGAGCTGATCGTGGACTTTAGGAGGGCACATCATTCGAGGACGTACACACCATTGAGGATAAATGGGGCTACTGTGGATAGGGTGAGCTGTTTTAATACCTGGGAGCCCACATCTCTGAGGATCTGACATGGACATCATGCGCTGCAGCACTGGTGAGTAAGGCCTTTACCACCTCAGGCAATTGAGGAAATTCAGAGTGTCTGAGGGTCCTCTATTGCTTCTACTCAGCGGCTGTGGAAAGCATCTTGCCCGGAAATATTACAATCTGGTTTCGGAATTGCTCTGCCCAGGCCAAGAAGGCTCTGCTGAGAGTAGTGCGTTCGGCCGAACGCACTATAGGAACTACACTCGACCCCTGCAGGAACTATACATCAAACGTTGCAACTTCAGAGCCAACAAGATCATGGGTGACCCCTTCCACCCCAGCAACGGACTGTTCCAGCTACTACGGTCAGGCAAACGCCTCCGTTGCCATGCTGTGAGAACTGAGAGATTGAGAATGACTTTCTTCCCAGAGGCCATTAGGGCTGTAATCTCCTATCTCACCAGGGGCTCACTTTACTGGACCAACTACTGTTTTTTTTTAATAGCAGGGGTTTTTCCCCTTTTTCCTTCCGCCCACACTATGTAAGAATATGTGATTCTGTTCCATTCTGTTTGTAATTTGTGTGTTTATTTGTTTGTGTATTTTTTGCACAAAGTAGTGAGCATCGGCCACTTTCCATTTCGCTGTACATCTCGTATGAGTCTGTGACCAATACACTTGTCTTGACTTGACTTGACTGGACTATAATTAAACTCCAGAAAGAGCTATTAGAATAATACATAAAGCTTCTTACAGTGAAAGTACAAATCCATTATTCATAAAGTCCGGAACCTTAAGATTTTTGGATATTGTTCATGAAAATACATTACAAATAATTTTCCGAGTTAGGAATAAAAGCCTTCCTGTTAGTATTCAAAAAAAAATATATGAAGAGAAGGACATTGTAAATTAAGAGGGTTGTGGATTGTTGAAACATGTAAAGTGAGAACCAATGTAAAATATAGATGTGTCTCAGTTTTGGGAGTCAAATTATTGAACGGGCTTAGTGATGAGTTGCAATTTTGTAGCTCTCTGTTGAGTTTCAAAAAAGCCTTAAAATGTAAAATAATTAAGGATTATAATGTAAAATGATTTAAACGTAAAATAAGTAAGGATTGCAATTTAGAGTACATTTTATTTTTTTTCTTTCCTTTGTAATGCTGATATTCTGGATGATCATGGATTGTATAGGATAGGCAAAAATAAGCTTTGTGGATTCAGCCCATTCCTTTTTCGGTCATTTATTATGTGAATGTTGTGTGAATTGGATTTTGTGTTGGTTCATACTCACATAGATTGTAAAGTATTGTTCTTTTAAATGTATGACCGAAATAAACTATTCATTCACTCATTCATTCACCTTGTGGCCTCGAACCTTCGAATGTCGAGCTGGAACTCTCGCGTCAACGCCAATCCGGTTGTTCAGCTGACCGGGTGCGGCAGTCGACAGAGATAGACTTCCCTCGGCAGCCATCGCTATGGTACTAATACTAACTGAGTATACATACCACACGTCAACTTTCTCAGAGGAAGAGAGAGAGAGGGAGAGAGTGAGAGGGAGTGAAAGAGAGAGAGAGAGGGAGAGAGTGAGAAAGGGAGGGAGAGGAAAAGAGAGGGGGGGGGGGGGGGAGAGAGAGAGACAGGGAGCGAAAGAGAGGAGAGAGAGAGAGAGAGAGAGAGAGAGAGAGAGAGAGAGAGCGATCTCCCACTCTCCCTCCCTCTCTCTCCCGGTCTCTTCCTCTCCCTCCTCTCTCCCTCCATCGCTCCCTCTTTTCCACTCTCTAACTCCCCATCTCCCCCTCTCACTCTCCCCTCTCCCCAACATCTCTCTCCCTTTCCTCTCTCTCATCCACTTCCCCCTCTCTCTCCCCTCCCTCTTTCTCTCTCTCCCTCTCCCTCTCGCTCTCTCTCTCTCCCTCCCCGTCTCTCTCCCTCTCCTCTCTCTCTGTCTCCACTCCCTCTATCTCTCTCCCCTCCCTCTTTCTCTCTCTCCCTCTTGCTCTATCTCTCTCTCTCCCTCTCCCCTCTCTCTCCCTCTCTCTATCTCTCCCTCGCTGTCTCACTCTCTCTCCCTCTCTCCCACCCCTCCGTTCGTCAAAATCATAGAAACATAGAAAATAGTTGCAGGAGGAGGTAATCTGGCCCTTCGAGCCAGCACCGCCATTCATTGTGATCGTGGCTTATCGTCCGCAGTCAATAACCCGTGCCTGCCTTCTCGCCATATCCCCTGACTCCACTAGCTCCTAGAGCTCTATCTAACTCTCTTTAAAATCCATCCAGCGACTTGGCCTCCACTGCCCTCTGTGGCAGGGAATTCCACAAATTCACAACTCTCTGGGTGGAAAAGTTTATTCTCACCTCAGTCTTAAATGACCTCCCCTTTATTTTAAGACTGTGGACCCTGGTTGTGGACTCGCCCAACATTGGGGACATTTTCCAGCATCTAGCCTAGCCAGAGGGTAGTGAATCTGTGGGATTCGTTGCCAGGGACGGCGGTGGAGACCACAAGTCAGTGGATATGCTATCCGGGACATTCACTATTTTGTATGTTTCAATGACCCTCGCCCCATCGTTCTTCTACAATGCGGCGAGTACAGGCCCAGGGCGGGCGAACAAGGAAGGGTCTTGGTTCGAAATGCCACCTATTCCTTCTCTCCAGAGATGCTGCCCGACCCGCTGAGTTACTCCAGCATTTTGTGCTAATTTGATGAAGGACATCCTTGTGATTGAGGCAGTGCAGCGTACTTTGACCAGATTGATCCCTGGGATAGCGGGACTGTCATATGAGGAAAGATTGGAAAGACTAGACTTGTATTCACTGGAGTTTAGAAGGATGAGGGGGAGGAATTTTATAGAAACATATATAATTATAAAAGGACTGGACAAGCTAGATGCAGGAAAAATGTTCCCAATGTTGGGTGAGTCCAGATCCAGGGGCCACAGTCTTAGAATAGAGGGGAGGTCATTTAAGGTGAGAAAAAACGTTTCACCCAGAGAGTTGTGAATTTATGGAATTTCCTGCCACAGAGGGCAGTGGAGACCAAATCACTGGATGGATTTAAGGGAGAGTTAGATAGAGTTCTCGGGGTTACTGGAATCACGGGATATTGGGACAAGGCAGGAACGGGTTATTGATTGGGGACGATCAGCCATGATCACAATGAATGGCGGTGCTGGCTCGAAGTGCTTAATGGCCTCCTCCTGCAGCTATTTTCTATGTTTCTAGGTGTCTATGTGTCTTTCTATGTTTCTATGTGTCTATTTTCTATGTTTCTATTTGCTATGTTTCTATTTTCTATGTTTCGATGTTTCTATTTTGTATGTTTCTATGCTTTATTTTCTATGTTTCTATTTGCTATGTTTGTATCTTTCTATTTTCTATGTTCCTGTGTGTCTATGTTTCTGTTTGCTATGTTTCTATGTTTCTATTTTCTATGTTTCTATTTTCTATATGTCGATGTGTCTGTATGTCTATGTGTCGACTGGAGCTCCCTTCTGTCTACTCCATCTACATTTGGTTTGGGAACAGCGAGAAATTACAGCCAATTGCGGATGAAGGTCCCACCTGGCCTCCTCTCCTCACCTGTCCTCCCCCGCCGCCTGTCCTTCCCCCTATCTGTCCTCCCTTCCCCACCTGTCCTCCCCTACCTGTCCTCCCTTCCCCACATTTCCTCCCCCCACCTGTCCTCCCCATACCTGTCCTCCACCCCTACATGCCCTCCCTCACCTGCCCTAACCCCCACCTGTCCTCCCACTTACCTGTCCTTTCCCCCTACATGTCCTCCCCCACCTGTCTTCCCCTTCCCCACCAGTCCTCCCTTCCCTACCTGTCCTCTCCCCACCTGTCGTCCGCTACCTACCAGTCCTCCCCCCACCTGTCCACCCCCTACCTGTCCTCCCGCCTACCTGTCCTCCCCCCACCTGTCGTCCCCACCTGTTCTCTCACCCGCTACCTGCCCCCCCACCTGTCCTCCATTCCCATGCAAACCAACCTCCCTTCAATTGAGTCCATCTACACCTCATCAAAGAGGGAGATAGGGAGGGGGAGGGGGAGGGGTTTAACAGGGGGGTCAGGAGGGCGCAAATGACACAGCCAACAGAGATGTAATTCAGCAATTGGACAGTGTGGGGCCACGCGGGTCTCTCCCCACCCCCGCTCGTCTCCCCGCCCCCCCCCCATAACCTGACCTACTCCACAAACATTCCCTGTAGTGGAGAGAGGGTCAACCACGGCCCCTCCCCCACCCACACAC
>CM069170.1:8873608-8906108 GCA_035221665.1 Okamejei kenojei | reverse complement strand
GTTTCAATGCCCTCTCAACCTTCTAAACTCCAGAGTATACAATCCCAGCCGCTCCATTCTCTCAGTATATGACAGTCCCGCCATCCCGGTAATTAACCTGGTGAACCTTCGCTGGGCTCTGTCAAAAGCAATAATGTCCTTCCTCAAATTTGGAGACCAAAACTGCACACAATACTCCAGATGTGGTCTCACCAGGGCCCTGTACAACAGCAGAAGGACTTCTTTGCTCCTGTACTCAACTCCTCTTGTTATGAAGGCCAACCTGCCGCAGTTTTAAGAGGCGCCGGGCGCTGAAAGACCCCGCGAACGGCCCATTCAGCCCTTAGAAAGTTCCCGGGCGGCCCAGCTATATTACACTCGCTGCTGGGCGGCCCAACTCTATTACACTCGCTCCCGGACCCCACCAACTGTATTACACTCGCTCCCGGGCCCGACAACTGTGTAACCCTCGCTCCTGGCGGGCCAACGGTATTACACTCGCTCCCGGGCGGGCCAACTGTATTACACTCGCTCCCGGGCCCGACCAACTGTATTACACTCGCTCCCGGGCCCGACCAACTGTATTACACTCGCTCCTGGGCGACCCAACTCTATTACACTCGCCCCCGGGCCCGACCAACTGTATTACACTCGCTCCCGGGCGGGCCAACTGTATTACACTCGCTCCCGGGCCCGACCAACTGTATTACACTCGCTCCCGGGCCCGACCAACTGTATTACACTCGCTCCTGGGCGACCCAACTGTATCACACTCGCTCCCGGGCGGCCCAACTGCATTACTCTCGATCCCGGGGGTTCCAACTGTATTACACTCGCTTCCGGGCTCGACCAACTCCATTAACCTCGCTCCCGGGCGGCACAACTGTGTTAAACTCGCTCCCGGGAATCGAACAACTGTATTACACTCACTCCCGGGTCCGGCCAACTGATTCACGCTCGCCCCCGGGCCCGACCAACTGTATTACGCTCGCCGCCGGGCTGCCCAACTGTATTACACTTCGCTCCCGGGCCCGACCAACTGTATTACACTCTCTCCCGGGCGGTACAACTGTATTACACTTCGCTCCCGGGCGCGACCAACTGTATTACACTCTCTCCCGGGCGGTACAACTGTATTACACTCGCTCCCGGGCGCGACCAACTGTATTACACTCTCTCCCGGGCGGTACAACTGTATTATACTCGCTCGCGGGCGGCCCTACTGTATTACACTCGCTCACGGGCGGCACAACTGTATAAACGCTCGCTCCCTCACACACCTGTCAACATCCGTTAACCGCACGGTCCTGCAGTCGACGATTGCTCCTGGGTGCCCTGAACAACTATCGGCAGTTTAAGAATAAGGGGTCGGCCAACATGCGCTCCCAGCCCGACCATCTGTCGACGCGCTCTCCCGCCCAATCCACCTCCCATCATAGAAACATGGAAATTAGGTGGAGTAGTAGGCCATTCGGCCCTTCGAGCCGGCACCGCCATTCAATATGATCATGGCTGATCATACAACTCAGTATCCTGTACCCGCCTTCTCCCCATACCCTCTGCTCCCCCTAGCCACAAGGGCCACATCTAACTCCCTCTTAAATATAGCCAATATAGCCATCAGCCGTTGACGCCCGTTATTTCCCGCTCTCTCGCTCGCGTTGTCCGATAAGAAGACATTTCTCGACGGTCGCATTCCGACTTTTACAGTTCGATAAAAACACAGGTTTTTTGCCGTTTTCTGTTGTTGTTTCATTTCAAAATCTTTTTATATTTTGATTGCATTCATTATTTCGGTTTACACCATATTTTAAAAAGGTAAACGCTTTCTTTTTTTCAAACCTAGACGATCTTTTCAATATTTATTTATATTTGAATAATCCTTTTTGAAAATATGATTGCATAACTGTTACAAAACGTCGCTCTTATTTGGTCCGCTGATTTAGACTGAAATTGCCTTTCTTTAATTTACATTAAACAATATTTTTTTTAACAAATTGCTTATTTTTTAATTTTAAAATCCCTACTGCTCTTTCCTTCATATTTTCTTTTTCAAGCTTTGCCGTTATTTACTTTTCCGTTGATATCCCCGCTGTGATCAATCCTCAAAGTGACAAAAACGTGTGGCGGCCGCTCGGCGGCGAGTAAGCGGATAGGCGGCGACGCAGCTAGGCAGCTCTCAGAGACATGGCTCGCCTCCCCTCCCCTACGAACGCTCGCTCCTGGGCGGCCGAACCAACTGTCGACGCGCGCTCCCGGCCCGACCTACTGTCAACGCGCGCTCCCGGCCCGACCTACTGTCGACGCGCGCTCCCGGCCCGACCTACTGTCAACGCGCGCTCCCGGCCTGACCTACTGTCAACGCGCGCTCCCGGCCCGACCAAATGTCAACGTGCGCTCCCCGCCCGACAAACTGTCGACGCGCGCTCCCAGCCCGACCAACTGTCGACGCGCGCTCCCGGCCCGACCTACTGTCAACGCGCGCTCCCAGCCCGACCTACTGTCAACGCGCGCTCCCAGCCCGACCTACTGTCAACGCGCGCTCCCGGCCCGACCTACTGTCAACGCGCGCTCCCAGCCCGACCAACTGTGGACGCGCGCTCCCAGCCCGACCTGCTGTCAACGTGCGCTCCCGGCCCGACCAAATGTCAACGCGCGCTCCCGGCCCGACCAAATGTCACCGCGCGCTCCCAGCCCGACCAACTGTGGACGCGCACTCTCGCCCAATCCTGCGCAATAGTGGCCGTCTCCCCGCCCGCGCTGAATACGGCCGCTTCTTTTCAAATTCTAAGCGACGAGTCGTTTCGCCCGGCTTGGCACCGCGGATACTGGTTTATATCGAAGATAGATACAAAACAACTGGAGTAACTCAGCGAGTCAGGCAGCATGAGTGGAGAAAGGAAGGTGAGGTTCCGTGTCTCTCGCCCTCAACCCTCCTCTCTCCCGCTCCTCGATCTTCCCGCTCTCCTCTCTCCCTCCTCTCCTCTCCTCTCTCTCCTCTCCTCTCTTTCACCTCTCTCTCTCCCCTCTCTCTCTCCCCCCCTCTCTCCCACCCTTCTCTCTCTCTCCCACCTATTTTTCTACCCGCTATTTCCCCCTCTCTCCGCCCCCCTTTCTCTCCCCCTCTCTCTAACCCCCCTCCACCCTTCTACCCTCCTCTCTCTCCCCTTTCTTTAATGGGGAAATGGGGAAATGAGAGAACCAAGGAATTAGGAAGGTCAACGAGGTCAGACGACAGTGTGTTGCAGCATTACGTCAGATATAAATGTCCCAACAATGTGACCAGATCAGATTGCCTGACCTGCAGCACACACGGGGAGAGGGAATTGGGGATCAACAGAAACATAGAAACATAGAAAACAGTTGCAGGAGTAGGCCATTCGGCCTTTCGAACCTGCACCGCCATTCAATATGATCATGGCTGATCATCCAACTCAGTATCCCGTACCTGCCTTCTCTCCATACCCCCTGATTCCTTTAGCCACAAGGGCCACATCTAACTCCCTCTTAAATATAGCCAATAAACTGGCCTCAACTACCTTCTGTGGCCGATAATTCCAGAGACTCACCACTCTCTGTGTGAAAAATATTTTTACTCATCTTGGTCCTAAAGGAATACCCCCTTATCCTTGGACTGTGACCCCTTGTTCTGGACCTCCCTAACATCGGGAACAATCTTCCTGCATCTAGTCTATCCAACCTCCTAAGAATGTTGTAAGTTTCTATAAGATCCGGCGAGAAGGGCGAGAAACCTGAGCCAGTGGGAGTCCAGGAATGATAAGGCAGGTATGTATGCATTAGGTTAATTTGATGGGTATAAAGACTGCCTGGTGCAGCTACTAGAGTGGAACGAACATGTGACGATTGAAGGTGTTTAAAAGTGAGATAACTGTTCTGACTCAGCGTGGCTGTTAGTGGAAGAAGCAAAGAAGTTACGTTTCGTGGTGAACAAAGTTTGTTGAAGGTCTGATGAGGGAAAATAAGTGAGCGTTTGCTAGGGAATGGTTGGAGAAATTTGCGGATGGGGAATAGGTATGTATTGGATAAGGAGAGACGGAAAGGGACTAAGAAGTATTGACATGTGTTTTTCCTCTAAGGCATTTGGCATGAACATCAATTGCCCTCTGTAAATTTGCTTATAATACACAGAACGCAAGATAACATGAAACAAGTGTGAGCGGGTGATCGATTAATGATTGGCGTGGATTCGCTGGGTCGAAGGGCCTGTTTGCATACTGCGCCACTGAACTCTGAATGCTAACCCTAAAGTTAAAGTGCGAGAATTAACTAAAGTGAGAGTTTAATGTCGAAACGGTGTATTCTGTCAAAAGGTGTCGACATTGTCTCCATCCAAAATCAAGAAGAGAATCTACCCGGGGGATTGAATAGCGGGAGAGGGACAATTGTTGGTAGGTGCCGCATTGTTTCGATGCGGCAGGGAATAAGTTACAGCAACAGCCTGGGGACCATTGTCAGGGCAAGTTGAGGATCGCAGCCGGATCTCCCTCCATGCAGTGTGTGGGTAGACAGCGGCGCGTGGCCTGTCAACAACCCGCTGATCGGAGCGTCTCATCTCCGTCATGTAGTCTGCCTTTTAGCAGAGAGGGGTGGTGACACTCCAAGTGGAGCTATCGGTGAAGGAAAACCCTTGACAAATCCATTATTTTTATTCATCACAGCTCCTCCAATGTCTTCGATGGCGGAGCTCCTGGAAAGGTGTGATGATTCGCAGCTGCTCGAAATAACATAGAAAATAGGTGCAGGGGGTATGGAGCATTCTCTCCATACCCCTTGATCCCTTTAGCCACATCTAACTCCCTATTAAATATAGCCAATGAACTGGCCTCAACTACCTTCTGTGGCAGAGAATTCCAGATTCACCACTCTCTGTGTGAAAAATGATTTTCTCATCTCAGTCCTAAAAGATTGCTCCCTTATCCTTAAACTGTGACCCCTTGTTCTGGACTTCCGCAACATCGAGAACAATCTTCCTGCATCTAGCCTGTCCATCCCCTTAAGAATTTTGCAAGTCTCTATAAGATCCCCCCTCAATCTTCTAAATTGCAGCGAGTACAAGCCGAGTCTATCCAGTCTTTCTTCACATGGAAGTCTTGCCATCCCATGAATCAGTCCAGTGAACCTTCTCTATACTCCCTCTATGGCAAGAATGTATTTCCTTAGATTAGGGGACCAAAACTGTACGCAATACTGCAGGTGTGGCCTCGCCAAGACCCTGGACAACTGCAGTTGAACCTCCCTGCTCTTGTATTCAAATCCTTTTGCTATGAATGCCAACATACCATTTGCTTTCTTCACTGCAAATCATTACCGCCAGAGGCTGGAAGAGGCGATTCAAGAGGCGATGGAGAATGTCGTCTACGTTTTGGCACACAAGAGATATTTCAGTGAGCAAGAGTACAAGGTGGGGAGAGGAATGGATGAGTGGGTTACTTCAGCCGATACTCAAATGTTTTCATACACAAATATTGTGGGCCAAAGGTTCCATTCTTGAGCTGCTCGGCTTGTAATGAGTCTAGTCGTACACACTTCAAGGTACAACACGTGTTTATTAAAGTCCACTCACAGCATTCATCGGCATGGTGATACAGTAAGTTAGCAGCTACTCAAACTAATTACCAATAAACATAATATGACATAGTGTCTAAGCAAAGATACTTCTTCTTCTTATTGCGTATGGCGTGCACAGCCTAAAGTTGTCGGAAATTTGTTCTATTTGACCTTATTTGATTGTGCACGCCGGGCTGATTGCATTTGTCGAAACAGGGCGGTCCACGTGAAGGTTGCAATCTCCCACCCCCAAAGATACTATAAACATAGTAAACACAACTGTTCCCCCGCAACACTGATTACACTGTGAGAGGCGTAACTGAAGTCAGGTCGGGCTGAGTTACGCTCGGTTGTGTACTACACGTCAGTCCATTGGATTTTGCAGGAGTGGTCTATCCTGCTCCGCTCTAGTATCTTTGCTAATTACTGAAGCAGACCTCTGATAATATAAACCGCATAGTAGGCGGAGCTTCTACTAACACAAAAACTTATGGTTAGTTAGTAAGAAATAACCAATCTAGACTTCTCTCTATAATTTCGGCGCAGTCACAAAGAATATCCCGTACAGCGGTGGTGAGTCAAACACGCCATTATATTCAGGGTGTGGTGCAATACACTGACACAACCCAAACCGTTTCAATGATTCACAGTGCTAGCAAATTTTCAAAGCACTCGTGACACAATAATTATATGCGCATTTTACATTTTTGGCATAATTAATGGGTGATCAACTTCTCCTTGCGGTCTTATGTCCTTGCTTTCAACTAGGTAGACACAAATGCTGGAGAAACTCAGTGGGTGAGGCAGCACCGATGGAGCGAAGGAAAGAGGCGACGTTTCGGGTCGAGATCCTTCTTCAGACTGATGTGAGTGTGGGGCGGGAAGAAGAAAGGAAGAGGTGGAGACAGCGTGCTGAGGGAGTCCAGGGAATGGGAGGAGAAAGCAAGGACTGCCTGAAATTGGAGAAGCCAATGTTCATATCACTGGGGTGGAAGTTGCTCAACCAATTTGCGGTGGGCCTCTCTGGCCATGGCGGAGGCCCAGGACAGAAAGCTCGATTTGGGAATGGGAGGGGGAGTTGAAGTGCTGAGCCACCGGGAGATCAGGTTGGTGATTGTGAACCGAGTGGAGGTGTTGGGAGAAGCGCTTGCCAAGCCTACGCTTGGTCTCACCGATGCAGAGCAGCTGACACCTAGAGCAGCGGATGCAGTAGATGAGGTTGTAGAAGGTGCAGGTGAACCTCTGCCTCACCTGGAACGACTGCTTGGGTCCTTGGATGGAGTCGAGTGGGGAGATAAAGCGACAAGTGTAGCATTTCCTGCGGTTGCAAGGGAAAGTACCAGGGGAGGGGGTGGTTTGGGTGGGAAGTGATGAATTGACCATGGAGTTACGGAGGGAGCGCTCTCCGCGGAAAGCCGAAAGGGGAGGAGATGGAAAGATGTGAACGGTGGTGGGATCCCGTTGGAGGGCGAAAATTTTGGACGATTATCTGTTGTATGTGACGGCTGGTAGGGTGGAAGGTGAGGACAAGGGGGGCTCTTCCCTTATTACGAGTGGGGGGGATGGGGAGTGAGAGCAGAGTCACGGGGTATTGAAGAGACCCTGGTGCGAGCCTCATCTTCTCCGCCAAATGGATTCAGTTGTCACCATCAACACGCAGCAAGAGCGGGGTCTGGTAATGATAAAGTCCCACTGCAATTCCCCTGTCCCCCACTGGAGGGCCGCACTGGATATCTGGCATCAGCAGCAGCGCCGCGTACCCGGGTCGGGTGACAGCAGGCAGGGTCGCCTCTGACGTCACAGCCCAGCCGGCCAGGAAAGTGTTGGGGTTTTAAGGGGAGGGGGCCGATTAAAGGGGAGGGCGGCCGTTTAAAGGGGAGGGCGGGGAATCGGCCAATATTCCCGTCCCCAGGCGGTGACGTTTACACCCCGAGATGTTCACACGACCACTCTCAGTTCGCGCTTGGATTCCTGCAGCAACCTCAGTTCATTCTTCCCGGTCGGACTGAACTTATTCGCACCCAGCCTGCAACAAGTCGAGGAATAAAGAGGAAATAAACAGGAGAAACAGTGTCAGTAACAGAGACTGGGGTTAATATTTCAACAACGCTTACAGTTGGGGCAGTCCAGAACCAGGGGCCACAGTTTAAGAATAAGGAGTAAGCCATTTAGAAGAGACGAGGAAACACATTTTCTCACAGAGAGTTGTGAGTCCATGGAATTATCTGCCTCAGAGGGTGGTGGAGGCAGGTTCTCTGGATGCTTTCAAGAGCGAGCTAGATAGGGCTCCTAAAAACAGCAGTCAGGAGATATGGGGAGAAGGCAGGAACGGGGTACTGATTGGGATGATCAGCTATGATCACATTGAATGGCGGTGCTGGCTCGAAGGGGCAAATGGCCTACTCCGGCACTTATTGTCTATAGCATACAATCACAGGAGAAAGAAGCCCATGGATCCCCTGATGTTTTATCACATTCAACATTAACAGAGTCACCTGATCCACTTTAGTCTCGGGAGGGCCAGTATGAGGCGGCGGAGAGCGGGGACAGATTGGTCTGTGAGGGAGTTCTGTGCCAGGTACAACTCCGTCAGCGAAGTATTTGTACTGAGAGCGGAGACGAGATCTTCGGTACCAGAATCTGTGAGACCCACACCATCCAGCCTGGAGATGAGAGAGAGTGAGGGTGAGGGACACAGAGAGGCAGAAGACGGTGCAAATCGCCAGTGTTCATCAGAGACACAATTACTGATCATATTAATGTTCAGTGTCAGACACCCAGTGAGTGTAAACACAATCTCTCACAGTCTAGGACTTACCCCAGTCTATGTATTTTACAGTCCGGGTTCCTCAGAGCCGCAGACACCAGTTTCACTCCGGAATCTCCAAGTTTATTATCACCCAGCCACAGCTTCGTCAGTGAGTGGTTTGTACCGAGAGCGGAGGTGAGATCCACGGCTCCAGAATCCGTGAGACCTACACTGTTCAGCCTGGAGATGAGAGAGAGTGAGGGTGAGGGACAGGGACACAGAGAGTGACAGGTCTATTAAGTTGTTTTTAAGCTGAAATAAATCTCCTGACCTGATACAGACATGACGGACTGGTCTGTAGCCTTTTTTGGGGCCTTGTGCCAGAGAAAAAGCATTTTCTGCTCGGCTGCAAAATGTAATGTTTGGCCTTTTGCAAGGTCTAGCTAGCTCCTTTTAAACTGAAATTCATCTCCTGACTTTATACAGACATGAGGGAATGCTTTCTGCACTTTTACAGGCCCTTGCGGGGCCTAAAATGCATTCTCAGCCAGGAAGCAAAATCCATCTGATGGCCTTTTCCCTGGCTTGGCAAGGTGCTTTTAAGCTACAATGCATCTCCTGGGTTCATACAGGCATGAGGGAATGTGGTTCCTTTATCTTGACAGGAACGTGGTACTGATTGAGGATGATCAGCCATAATCCCATTGAATGGCTGTGCTGGCTCCAAGGGCTGAATGGCTTACTCCTACGCCTATTGTCTATTAACCTTTTGGGTATCCTGCACCAATACTCTCGTCCCATTGTATCTCCGATTTGTGAATTGTCCAGCCTGGAGATGAGAGAGAGTGAGGTTGAGTGACAGAGAGAGACAGGAGACAGTGCAACTCGCCAGTGTTTATCTGTAACACAATTACTGATCATATTAATGTTCAGTGTCAGACACCTAGTGACTGTAAACACAATCTCTCACAGTCTGGGACTTACCCCAGTATCTGTATTTTACAGTCCTGGTTCCTCAGAGCCGCAGACACCGGTTTCACTCCGGAGTCTCCAAGTTTATTATCACCCAGGTACAGCTGCGTCAGTGAGTGGTTTGTACTGAGAGCGGAGACGAGTTCCTCGGCTCCAGAATTTGTAAGACCGACACGGTTCAGCCTGCAGTTGAGAGAGAGTGAGGGTGAGGGACATAGAGAGACAGGAAACGGTGCAAATCCCCAGTGTTTATCAGTGACACAATTACGGATCATATTAATGTTCAGTGTCAGACACACAGTGACTGTAAACACAATCTCTCAGTCTGGGACTTACAATAGAGTCTGTATTTTACAGTCCGGGTTCCTCAGAGCCGCAGACACCTGTTTCACTCCGGAATCTCCCAGTTTATTCTCACTCAGGTTCAGCTTTGTCACAGTGTGGTTTGTACTGAGGGCGGAGGCGAGATCCTCGGCTCCAGAATCTGTGAGACTGACACGTTGTAGCCTGGAGATGAGAGTGAGGGTGAGGGACACAGAGAGACAGAGTAGACAGTGCAAATCCCCAGTGTTTATCAGTGACACAATTACTGATCATATTAATGTTCAGTGTCAGACCCCAGTGAGTGTAAACACAATCTCTCACAGTCTGGGACTTACCACAGCATCTGTATTTTACAGTACGGGTTCCTCAGAGCCGCAGACACCAGTTTCAGTACGGAGTCTCCCAGGTCATTGCGTCCCAGTCTAAACACAAACAGAGAGAGTAAGAAACAAACGGATACAAACCCCGGCGAGGCCGAGATAGATAATTTCTGCCAAACGGATATTTATGGAAACACCTCAGCGCATTATTGAACACATCTCTGCGGTTGTGGTGTTTGGTGTCTTTCGCCATTTATTCTCATTCCCCGGCGACCGGGAAATGTTTACCATGCAGAGAACGGCTGCAGAGCAGGCAACACGCGCGACCCAGGGGATCACCGGTGACCAGGGAGGGAGGGTAAAATAGGTGGGGTGCCCCCCGTGCACAGTCACGGCCGCTCGGCCCCATAGAAAGGGTGCTGGACGGAATAACAAAATAGTGAAACAATTTTACAGTTCAGTGTTAGTGTCAAACGGATATTTACCTCAATTCCTGACACTTGTGCAGAACTGGTCCCAGCCGCTGGAGACCTTCACACTGAATACGGCAGTTCTCCAGATCGAGGTGTTTGATTGTATCACAGGGCCTGATGACATGAGACAGGACCGCACAATCAATCGTGGTCAGTCCCAGTCCACTGAATGAAAGTGTTTTCACAGATCCCAGTGTCTGCTGAGCCAGTACAGGATTCTGAGATTCAAACAGGTAGTGCAGCGTGTTCAGGAGGCTCCTTTTACCAGCTTCACTCCTAGTGTTTCCAGCCCGGCGTTTAACCTCCGCCTTCACCCAGTCAATCACTCGGCAGATTGTTTGATGAGGGAATTGACCCAGAAACTCCTCCAGGATCCAAGCTGCCCATGGGGAGGAGAGACCAGCGACAAAACGGAGAAATACTTCAAATCGCCCGTCTGTCATGCCATGGGCTTCAAAGAGGAGTGTCTTGATATCCCCGCGATCTGGAGTCATGAATTGTGAGAGTGCGGCTACAAACTCTTGGATGGTGAGGTGCGGGAAGGTGTACACCACGCTCCGGGTTGAATCCTCTCTCTCCAAAAGTTCCATCAGGAACCCGGACAGGAACTGGGAAGGCTGCAGATTGTATTTTACCAAATCTTCGTCTGTGAACACGATGTTCTTCTCAGCCACTCCAGTGAAGGCCATCTGACCAACCCTCAGTAACACCTCACGGGGGCTCTCAATCTCACGGCCGTGGTTTTTCAGGATGTTGTATATAAAGTAGCAATATAGTTGGGTGATGGTCTTGGGAACTCGCTGCAGGTCCTGGTGTGTTTGTGTGAAGAAGGGGCCCAGTGTCAGGCCGAGGATCCAGCAGTAGGAGGGGTTGTAGCTCATGGTGTACAGGATCTCGTTCTCCTTCACGTGTTTGAAAACAGCAGTTGCCACCGTCTGATCTTCAAAATACCTGGTGAAATATTCCTTCCGTTCCTCACCAACAAATCCCAGGATTTCAGCCCAGACACTGATCTTTGCCTTTTTCAGTAAATGTAACACAGTGGGCCGGGTGGTCACTAGCACTGAACACCCTGGGAGCAGTTTGTGCTGGATTAAACTGTACACAATGTCAGACACTTCACACCACCACTCGGGATCTGGGCATTGGTGCTTAGGTTCGGTGTCTCTCCGACTGTCAGCAAAATCGATTCTACCCTTGAATTCGTCCAGACCATCGAATATAAACAGCAATCCCTCTGGGTTCTTCCAGACCTCTCCTAACATATTCCCAAAGTAAGGATATTGCTCCAGAATCAGTTCCTTCAGGGTTATTCGGTCTTTAATCTTGTTTAATTCCCGGAATTTGAAACTGAAGACAAACTGGAAGTGTTGGTATATTTTCCCTGTGGCCCAGTCATGAACAATCTTTTGCACCATTGTTGTTTTTCCGATCCCCGGGACTCCGGCCACGGCAGACGAACTCCCAGATCTGGATTTGCTCGCCGAAATGTTCTGGAATAACTGATCAGTTCGGATTTTATCAAACTCTCCCCCGAGTTGTTCCTCTCTCCACTCTTCATGGTCCCGGCCTCTTGCCAGCAGCTCATGTTCCACCAGTCTCCGATCTCGGACAGTGGAAATGACCGTGAGCTTGACGTATCGATCAAGCAGCTGGAAAACCTTAACCTTCTCCTTTATCAGGATGGTACTCACACTCAGTGTTTCAGTCTGTGTCCTCACTGTCTCCATGTGCTTCTGCTGAATACCTTTTATCAGGTGAGATATACAAGAGGTCCTGAAATTAGATTCATCACGCAAAGAAAAACACATTCACAAATTCTAATCTTACGATTATTAGTTGACTGTGTTATTGAATATACGATATCTGGTAGTTATTGTTGTTTATTGGTCAACTAAGTAGAACAGAATCGGAAAAATAATATTTGGACAGACATGGATTGGAAAAGTTTAGAGGAATATTGGGCAATAAGTTGGTCGGGAGAGAGCTTAAATGGGGCATTTAGGTCGGTATGGACAAATTAGATAGAAAATCCTGTTTCCGTGCTGTGTGATAGTATAAATCTATCGCTACAATTAAAAATTTAAGAGTAATCAACGCGGGAACGAAAGAGTTTCACGGAAAGCGGGTGGTGCGGGTTATTCCGCCGTGCCATCATTAATTAGATAGTGTACTTCCAATGTTTGAGACTATCAATGATCTGTCTCTCCATAATCGCAGAGGACTGGAGAGTACCCAGGGTTGCTCCTTTGTTTAAGGAAAGAAGTAGAGATGAACCAGGAAATGAACCTCGTCAGTGGTTGGGAAGCCATTGGAGAGTGATCTTTGGAATATTATTTGCTCGCACATGGAATAGAATATAACTACTAAGGAAAGTCAGCGTGACTTTGAAACATAGAAAATAGGTGCAGGAGGAGGCCATTCGGCCCTTCAAGCCAGCACCACCGTTCATTATGTTCATGGCTGATCGTCCCCAATTAATAACCTGTGCCTGCCTTCTCCCCATATCCCTTGATTCCTCTATCCCCTACAGCTCTATCTAACGCTCTCTTAAATCCAGTGATTTGGCCTCCACTGCCCTCTGTGGCAGGGAATTCCACAAACTCACAACTCTCTGGGTGCATTTTTTTTCTCACCTCAGTCTTAAATGGCTCCCCCTTTATTCTAAGACTGTGACCCCTGGTTCTGGACTCGCACAACATTGGGAACATTTTCCTGCATCTAGCTTGTCCAGTCCTTTTATTATTGTATATGTGTCTATAAAATCCCCCCCTCATCCTTCTAAACTCAATCTTTCCTCATATGACAGTCCCGCCATCCCAGGGATCAATCTCGTGAACCTACGCCTCACTGCCGTAATCACAAGGATGCCCTTCCTTAAATTAGGAGACCCAAACTGTACACAATACTCCAGTTCCGGTCATTAATATAGATGGTAAACAGTTGCGACCGAACACCGAGCCTTGGGACACTCCACTCGCCACTGCCTGCCTTTCTGAAAAGGACCCGTTCACTCCTACTCTTTGCTTCCTGTCTGCAAATCAATTTTCTATCCATGTCAACACCTTACACCCAATTAGTTGTTTCTCACCTCAGTCTTAAATGACCTCCCCTTTATTCTAAAACTGTAGCCCCTGGTTCTGGACTCACCGAACATTGGGAACATTTTTCCTGCATCTAGCTTGTCCAGTCCTTTTATAATTTTATATATTTCTATAAGACCCCCTCCCCCTCATCCTTCTAAACTCCAGTGAATACAAGCCAAGTCTTTTCAATCTTTCCTCATATGACAGTCCCGCCATCCCAGGGATCAATCTCATGAACCTACACTGCACTACCTCAATCACAAGGATGTCCTTCCTCACATTAGGAGACCAAAACTGTACACAATACTCCAGATGTGATCTCACCAAAGCCCTACACAACTGCAGAAGAACCTCTTTACTCCTGTACTGAAATCCTTGTGTTATGAACGCCAACATTCCATTAGCTTTCTTCACTGCCTGCTGTACCTGCACGCCAACATCCAGTGACCAATGTACAAGGACACCCAGGTCTCGCTGTACCTCCCCCTTACGTCAACTAACCCCATTGAGAAAATAATCTGCCCCCTTGTTTTTGAAGTAAAAGTGGATAACCTCACATTTATCTATATTATACTGCATCTGCCACGCATCTGCCCACTCATTCAACCTGTCCAGGTCCCCCTGCAACCTTCTAACATCTTTTCACAGTTCACACTGCCACCCAGCTTTGTTTTATCCGCAAACTTGCTAGTGATGCTCCTAATTCCCTCTTCCAAATCATTAATATATATGGTAAACAGTTGCGGCCCCAACACCGAGCCTTACGGCACTGCACTGGCCAAAGCCTGCCATTCTGAAAAGGACTAGTTCACTCCTACTCTTTGCTTCCGGTCTGCCAACCAATTTTCTATCCGTCTTAACACCCTACCCCCAATACCATGCACTCTAATTTTAGTCACCAGTCTCCCGTGCGGGATCTTATCAAATGCTCTCTGAAAGTCTAGATACACAAGATCCACTGGCACCCCTTCATCCATTTTACTTGTCACATCCTCAAAAAGTTCCAGAAGATTAGTCAAGCATGATTTCCCTTTCATAAATCTATGTTGACTTGGACTAATCAATTTACTGCTATCCAAATGCTCCATTATTATTTCTTTAATAATTGACTCCAGCATCTTTCCCACCGCTGAAGTCAGGCTAACTGGTCTGTAAATCCCCGTTTTCTCTCTCGCTCCCTTCTTGAAAAGTGGGATAACATTAGCTATCCTCCAATTCACAGGGACTGATCCTAAATCTATTGAACATTGGAAAATGATCACCAATGCGTCCACTATTTCTAGAGCCACATCCCCGAGGACCCTGGGATGCAGACCATCAGGCCCAGGGGATTTATCATCCTTCAGTGCCATTAGCCGACCCAATACTATTTCTCGCCCAGTGAACATTTATTTCAGTTCCTCTACCCCCTTAGATCCTCTGTCCTCCAGTACATCTGGGAAATGGTTTGTGTCCTCCTTAATGAAGACAGATCCAAAGTACCTATTCAATTCATCTGCCATTTCCTTGTTGCCCATAATAATTTCACCCGTGTCTGCCTTCAAGGGACCCACATTAGACTTTGCTACTCTATTTCCCTTAAACATATCTAAAGAAGCTTTTACTGTCCTTCTTTTATATTCTGTCCAGCTTCCCCTCGTACTTTCATCTTTTCAGCCCGTATTGCCCATTTTGTTTCCTTCTGTTGTCCTATGAA
This sequence comes from Okamejei kenojei, assembly GCA_035221665.1. Taxonomy (NCBI): domain Eukaryota; kingdom Metazoa; phylum Chordata; class Chondrichthyes; order Rajiformes; family Rajidae; genus Okamejei; species Okamejei kenojei. The sequence continues at coordinate 8,890,941 of CM069170.1, read as the reverse complement.
AGTTTCCCAATCTCTGGCTTCCAGCTACTCTTTGCTGTGTTATACATCTTTTCTTTTAGTTTTATTCTTGTCATATTACTTGTCACATCTTCAAAAAATTCCAGAAGATTAGTCGAGCATGATTTCCTTTCCTAAATCCATGTTGACTTGGACTAATCCATTTAGTGCTATCCAAATGCCCCATTATTACCTCGTTACTAATTGACTCCAGCATTTTTCCCACCACTGAAGTCAGGCTAGCTGGTCTGTAATTCCCCGTTTTCTCTCTCGCTCCTTTCTTGAAAAGTGGGATGATATTAGCTATCCTCCAATCCACAGGAACTGATCCTAAATCTATTGAACATTGGAAAATGATCACCAATGCGTCCACTATTTCTAGAGCCACATCCCCGAGGACCCTGGGATGCAGACCATCAGGCCCAGGGGATTTATCATCCTTCAGTGCCATTAGCCGACCCAATACTATTTCTCGCCCAGTGAACATTTATTTCAGTTCCTCTACCCCCTTAGATCCTCTGTCCTCCAGTACATCTGGGAAATGGTTTGTGTCCTCCTTAATGAAGACAGATCCAAAGTACCTATTCAATTCATCTGCCATTTCCTTGTTGCCCATAATAATTTCACCCGTGTCTGCCTTCAAGGGACCCACATTAGACTTTGCTACTCTATTTCCCTTAACATATCTAAAGAAGCTTTTACTGTCCTTCTTTATATTCCTGTCCAGCTTCCCCTCGTACTTCATCTTTTCAGCCCGTATTGCCCATTTTGTTTCCTTCTGTTGTCCTATGAAAGTTTCCCAATCTCTGGCTTCCAGCTACTCTTTGCTGTGTTATACATCTTTTCTTTTAGTTTTATTCTTGTCATATTACTTGTCACATCTTCAAAAAATTCCAGAAGATTAGTCGAGCATGATTTCCTTTCCTAAATCCATGTTGACTTGGACTAATCCATTTAGTGCTATCCAAATGCCCCATTATTACCTCGTTACTAATTGACTCCAGCATTTTTCCCACCACTGAAGTCAGGCTAGCTGGTCTGTAATTCCCCGTTTTCTCTCTCGCTCCTTTCTTGAAAAGTGGGATGATATTAGCTATCCTCCAATCCACAGGAACTGATCCTGAATCTATTGAACATTGGAAAATGATCACCAATGTTTCCACTATTTCTCGAACCACCTCCCCGAGGACCCCGGGATGCAGACCATCAGGCCCTGGGGATTTATCATTTTTCAGTCCAATTAGCTTACCCAATACTATTTCTCACCTACTGAAAATGTCTTTCAGTTCCTCTACCCCCTTAGATCCTCTGTCCTCCAGAACTCTGGGAGATTGTTTGTGTCTTCCTTAGTGAAGACAGATCCGAAGTACCTATTCAACTCTTCTGCTATTTCCTTGTTGCCCTTAATAATTTCACCCGTGTCTGCCTTCAAGGGACCCACATTTGACTTTGCTACTCGTTTTCCCTTAACATATCTAAAGATGCTTTTACTGTCCTTCTTTATATTCCTGGCCAGCTTCCCTTCGTACTTCATCTTTTCAGCCCGTATTGCTCGTTTTGTTTCCCTCTGTTGTCCTATGAAAGTTTCCCAATCCTCTGGCTTCCGGCTACTCTTTGCTGTGTTATACATCTTTTCTTTTGTTTTATTTTATCCCTAACTTCTCTTGTCAGCCACGGTCACCTCCTACTCCCCTTAGAATCTTTCTTCATGACAGGTCATGTCATATCAACAACTGTGTTTTTGAGGAGGTGATGTAGGTGATCGATGAAAGACGGACAGTAGATGTTTTCTGCATGGACTTTTGGCATGCATTTAGTAAACCCCAACATTGGGGCTGACCTAGAAGATTAGGATTCTCTAGATTCACAGTGAATTGTTCGGTTGTTTTCAGAACTGTTTCACTGATGCATGACGGATGGATGTGTTGGAAATTAGTTATGCTGGCTCAATGTATGTGATTGGAGTCCGCAGTGATCTGTTCTCGGAACTGTGCTGTTTATGATGTATGAAAATGACTTGGCAGTAAATATAGATAGGCTGCTTCGTAAATTTTCAGACACAACCAATATTGGTAGAGTTGCGGAACATGTTATAGGAAATATGTTATCAAGCTGGAAAGGGTACGGAGAAGATTTACGAGGATGTTGCCTGGACCGTTGCGTCGGAGCTATAGGGAGAGTTTGAGTAGGCTGAGACTCTATTCATTGAGCACAGGAGGACGAGGAGTGATCTTATAAATGTGTATACAATCAAGAGAGGAATAGATCAGGGTGCTGACATGGATAAAAAAATTGGTTGGCAGACAAGAAACAAATAGTGGGGATTAACGGGTCCCTTTCAGAATGGCAGGCATTGACTCGTGGCTCGGTTGTGGGACCACAGCTATTTACAATATACATCAATGATTTAGATAAAGGAATTACAAGTAACATTAGCAAATTTGCAGATGACACAAAGCTGGGTGGCAGTGTGAACTGTGAGAAGGATGCTAGGAGAATGCAGGGTGACTTGGACAGGTTGGGGGAGTGGGCAGATGCAGTTTAATGTTGGGAAATGTGGTTATCCACTTTGGTAGCAAAAACAGGAAGGCAGATTATTATCTAAATGGTGTCAAGTTGGAAAAAGGGGAAGTACAACGGGATCTTGGGGTCCTTATTCATCAGTCAATGAAAGTAAGCATGCAGGTACAGCAGGCAGTGACGAAAGCGAATGACATGTTGGCATTCATAATAAGAGGAGTTGAGTATAGCAGCAACGAGGGCCTTCTATTGTTGTACAGGGCCTTAGTGAGACCACTCCTGGGTATTGTGTGCAGTTTTGGTCTTCAAATTTGAGGAAGGACATTCTCGCTTTTGTGGGAGTGCAGCGTAGGTTTACAAGGTTAATTCCCGGGATGGCGGGACTGTCATATGCTGAGAGAATGGAGCGGCTGGGCTTGTATACTCTGGAATTTAGACTGATTAGAGGGGATCTTATTGAAACATATAAGATTATTAAGGGTTTGGACATGCAAGAGGCAAGAAACATATTCCCAATGTCGGGGGAGCCCAGAACCAGGGGCCACAGTTTAAGAATCGGGGGTAAGCCATTTAGAACAGAATCGAGGAAACTATTTTTCTCACAGAGAGTTGCGAGTCTGTAGAATTATCTGCCTCAGAGGCCGGTTCTCTGGATACTTTCAAGAGAGAGCTAGATTGGGCTCTTAAAGATAGCAGAATCAGGTGATATAGGGAGAAGGCAGGAATGGGGTACTGATCGTGGATGATCAGCCATTGAATGGCGGTGCTGGCTCGAAGGGCCGAGTGGCCTACTCCTGCACCTATTGTCTTTTGACAATGCTCTGAGCAGTGTTGATGTACTGATCCTTGTGGTGAAAAAATCATAACACCTGACCAAGTGCCGACAAAGTTGATAGAGTGGTGAAGAAATAATATTGTATGCATTCTCCCGTGGGATATTCAGTATGAAAATCACAAATTCACGCTGCAGATTTACAGAAAAATAGGATAGTACTGGAGTGACACATCAGGTCAGGCAGCATCCCTGGAGAACAATGATATGAGATATGTCAAGTCAGGAAACCTCTTCAGGCTATTTAAAGTGAGGGTGGTTGGAGAAAGCTGGGAGACGTGGAAGACCAGCTGCCGCACTATGCCAGAGACCAGGTTTCATCCTGACCTCGGGTGCTGTTTATGTGGAGTTTGCAGCTTCTCCCTGTAACCGTGATGTTTTTTCCCCCAGTCCTTCACTTTCCTCTCACACCGCATAGATGTCGGTTAATTGGACCACTGCAAATTATCCCTAGACTGCAAGTTGATATAAACATGGGATACAATAGGGCTAGCATGAAAATGTAAGTGATGGATGGCATGTCCGCAGTGGGCAGAATGTTATGTTTCCATGCAGCATCCCTGAACTAAACAAAACAAAACATGCAATTGAATACCTTTCAGATGAGCAGATAGTTCCGAGGAAGCCTTCATGTTTTTGAACGATTCAATCAGATCAGAACCTGTTGGAATCAGTTCGTGAAATGAGTCTGAGTTGCATTTTGACATAAAGATCAAATTATCTATAGAAACATGTCCTGTACCTTTTTCCTCCATTGCTTTCAGCAATTCCTCCAGTTTGGGGAGCAGGTGGTCCATTTTTACGAAGCATTTCCATATCAGTTTACGGACCCGCGGCTCTTTCTCAGTCACCAGGTTGAGAAGAAGACTGGAACCGGCCGCACGGCTTCCTCTCTCCGTGCGTTTGATGACTTGCTGTGAAGAGCGCAGAGACAAGCAGTTATTGAGCTGTACTGCACGAAAACAGAACCCTGGGTCAACCTTGGCGATGGATTTTCTGGAGTCACATAAGTGGTAGAATGATAGAGCAGTATACCACACCGAGATAAATCATTCAGCCCACATTGTCCATGCCAACCAAGTGGCAATTTTAAGCTAGGGCCATTTGCCTGCATTTGGCCTACAGTCCCGTAAGCCCCTACTATGCACTCACCTGTCTGAATGCCTTTTGAAATCCCTAATGTTATCCGCTTTTCCAGCTCCCTCTGGCATTGTATTCCAGATATGGACTGCTCACCAAGTAAACCTGTTGTCCGCAGATCCCACCTAAATTTCCCCCATCTTCGCTCAAGCCTGCACCCTCCAGTTTGTGGATCCTTTATCCTGGAAAACAAGACTGTGTTCCGTTTATCCCAGCATCTCTTTGTCTTCCACACCTCAGAAAAGTCCGCCCTCATTCTCTTGAACACCAACGATAAAATTTCTCAGCCTACCTAACCTCCCCATATCTCAGGAAGTTGGCCCGTTGGGTTGAAGGGCCTGTTTCCACGCTGTATCTCCAAAGTAAATTAAAACACTTTGGTTCGGGTAGCAGCTATTAAGGCACAAGGACAGATGGCATTATGGTGTGGAACCCTACTTAAGACTCTGACCTGTGGTGTTGTATGTCAGTGCACACCTGAGACTGAAACATTTTGTGTATGAACTTGGTATTCTACACTGCGTGTACGCCCCCCCCCCCCCCCCCCTTCTTTGCTCTATGTATTGCACTTGCGTTTGTCAATTATATTTGTATACCAGATTAAGTGGGACCCGTTGGGTCCCATGTGCACATGGGAGGGCTGGTACCCCAACGCAATATTTCACCTCTCCACCATACTGGCCACTGAATATTGGTGGCCAGTAGAAGAGAGGCTTTCCGGAGTGCTGTGGATGTTGTGGGCCGAAGGGACTGGTTTCCAGAGGGATAGTCTGGACATTGTGGGCCGAATTGATTCTTGGGCTGGCAGCTCAGTCACTCAGGTCTGGTGGGCTGTCAGTTCAGCCACGCAGGCCAAGTGGGCTGGCAGCTCAGTCACTCAGGCCTGGTGGGCTGGCAGCTCAGTCACTCAGGCCTGGTGGGCTGGCAGCTCAGAAACTGCCAGACATTCTTCCCAAAACAGGTGAGCGACTGTGAGAGAGAAGGGGGAGAGGGTGGAGAATCCATTTTAGACATTTTTCATCTTTTTCAACAGATCACAGCAGTGAAGGAGGAAAATCTATCCTGGCCTGGATCTCACAGGGAGCCAATGAAGGGAAGGAGAAAAATACTGGGGTGACGGTTAATACTTGCAGGGGGAATACTTACTGATGGGCCGAAGGGACTCCTCCTGTGCTTGTACAGACCAGTTGGGCTGAAGGCATACCTGCCAACTTGTGAGAATGAAAAATCGGAATCCTATTAGTCTGACGTCAGTGAGGGCGGGGCACGTGACGTCAGTAAGGGGCGGGGCACGTGACGTCAGTAAGGGGCAGGGTACGTGACGTCAGTAAGGGGCAGGGTGCATGACGTCAGTGAGGGACAGGGTACGTGACGTCAGTGAGGGGCGGGGTACGTGACGTCAGTGAGGGCGGGAAAGTGACGTCAGTGCGGGGGGGGGCAAGTGACGCCGTACGCCACCGTGGCGGGGCAGGGTCATGCGGCTGCGTGCTGACGTACACCCGTGCGTGCCCCCATAAGCGGCGCAGGCGCGGTGCGCTCTCTCGCTGTCTCCTCGCCGCCACCGCCGCCATGGGTCGCATGCACGCTTCCATCCGAATTCCGAATTCCAATTTTTTTCGGAATATTGAGGAAAAAAATCGGAATTCGGAATTGGGATGGAAAAATCGGAAGAATTCCGCCCAAATCGGAATGGTTGGCAGGTATGTGAAGGGACTGTTTAATTAAAAACAATCTGATGAAATCTCAGTGAGAGTCACTTTTTCTGGCCTGGCATGTGCCTTTTGGGCCAAAATGCTCTTCCTGGGCTAATACGGGCATTTTGGGCAAAATGGGACTGGTTTCTCGGATAATATGGGGCCTTGTGGGCCGAAATGAGTGATTTCAGAAAGGCCAAACAACTCATTTCATTTCATTTCCATTTCAGTTTCAAGCACAGGGCAGGAAAAACAACTCATCTCATTTTCATTTCCATGCCATTCCAGTTTCAAGCACAGGCCATGCCAAATAACTCATCTCATCTGTATTTCATTTCATTCCCATTGCCATTTCAGTTTCAAGCATATGGCAGGCCAAACAACGTCTCATTTTAATTTCATTTCCATTGCCATTTCAGTTTCAAGCACAGGGCAGGCCAAACAACTCATCTCATTTCCATTTCAGTTTCAAGCTGCTATCCAGCTATTATCAGTCAACTGCACCGCCCTCTCACCAGTTCGAGTGCGATCCAGACTTTCTAGCAACCTCATTGGAGACCTTGAACTATCTTTAATTGGAATTTATGGGTCTTTATTCTGCAATAATTGTTGTACCCTTGATCCTTGAACCTCTACACTGTGGACGACTGGATTGTATTCGTAAATAATCTTTAGTTGTTCGGACAGCACGTAATAAAACGATTTTCACTCTACCCCGGTACACGTGACAACAACAAACAAACTAAACTAAGATTCAGAAATTCAGAGTACAGCAGAGGAGGACAAAGGGCTTAATTAGGAAAAGGAAAATAGATTATGAAAGAAAACTGGCAGGGAACGTAAAAACTGACTGCAAAAGTTTTTATAGATATGTGAAGAGAAAGAGATTAGTTAAAACAAATGTAGGTCCCTTGCAGTCAGAAACAGATGAATTGATCATGGGGAACAAGGACATGGCAGACCAATTGAATAACTACTTTGGTTCTGTGTTCACTAAGGAAGACATAAATAATCTGCCGAAAATAGCAGGGGACCGGGAGTCAAATAAGGTGGAGGAACTGAGTGAAATCCAGGTTAGCCGAGAAGTGGTGTTGGGTAAATTGAATGGATTAAAGGCTGATAAATCCCCAGGGCCAGATAGTCTGCATCCGTGAGTACTCAAGGAAGTAGTCACAGAAATAGTGGATGCATTAGTGATAATTTTTCAAAACTCCTTAGATTCTGGAGTAGTTCCTGATGATGGGAGGGTAGCTAATGTAACCCCACTTTACACAAGGAGGGAGAGAGAAAACGGAGAATTACAGACCAGTTAGTCTAACATTGGTAGTGGGGAAACTGCTAGAGTCAGTTATTAAAGATGGGATAGCAGTACATTTGGAAAGTGGTGAAATCATTAGAAAGAGTCAGCCTGGATTTACGAAAGGTAAATCATGTCTGACGAATCTTATAGAATTTTTCGAGCAGAGTGGATAAGGGAGAACCAGTGGATGTGTTATAGCTAGACTTTCAGGCGGCCTTCAACAAGGTCCCACATAAGAGATTAGTATACAAACTTAAAGCACACGGTATTGGGGGTTCAGTATTGATGTGGATAGAGAACTGGCTGGCAGACAGGAAGCAAAGGGTAGGTGTAAACAGGTCCTTTTCAGAATGGCAGGCAGTGACTAGTGGGGTACCACAAGGCTCAGTGCTGCGACCCCAGCTCTGGGCCGGGCGTGGCGTGGCTCGAAATGGCGCCAGGCCCGGCAACCCTCCCCCACTGCGCACGCGCGGCCACTGGGGCCCGGCAACCCTCACCCACTGCGCACGCGCGGCCACTAGGGCCCGGCAACCCTCCCCCACTGCGCACGCGCGGCCACTGGGGCCCGGCAACCCTCCCCCACTGCGCACGCGCGGCCACTGGGGCCCGGCAACCCTCACCCACTGCGCACGCGCGGCCACTAGGGCCCGGCAAAGTGCCGCTGATCGCGCGGGCCGGCAAACCGGGGACACATGGTGCCGGCGTTCACCACGGGAGGAACAATTTAGCGGGATAATTAGGTTACAAATCGGAATGGCGGGAAGGGAACCTAAAAAGCGGGAATATCCCGCCAAAAGCGGGATAGTTGGGAGGTCTGGGTACAGGATACTGAGTTGGATGATCAGCCATGATCATATTGAATGGCGGTGCAGGCTCGAAGGGCCGAATGGCCTACTCCTGCACCTATTTTCTATGTTTCTAAGATCCCGACACTTGCATTTTACAGGGCTCATTATCAAATGCCATTCGAAGATCCAGTGAATGCCGCAGCTTCCCCACAATCTATTGTGAGGAAAGGACAAAACCGAAAATGTAGTCTGTCTGTTTCCTTCCACGGAAGTTGCCAGGCCCGTTGAGTTCATCCAGCACTTTGTTGTTTGCTTAAGATTGCTGCATCTGCATTTCCCTCTGTTCCCTCTCTGTATACTAATCTGGGAGTTAAATATTTAACCAACTCAAATACATTTGTCAGACGTGATTTGCCTTCATTAAAGCATGTTAACATGGTCTGATTCCTTACTGCTTTCTCAAAAAAATTACATTTTTTTAAATTATTATTGAGCCTAGCATCTTGCCAACAATAGATGTTAAACAAAATGGCCTAGTGGTTGATGTAACACACTCTAAATTTGATAAGAGTAAGTTAGTAGTATGTTAAACCCAAGAGTTTACATACTAAGGAAGTATGTTGGGAAAAAAGATCAACATATAGAAGGTAAATTACACTGAGTCACACTGGGAAAGGCAATTATAGATTCAGAAAGTGTTTACATTGTAAAGCATAGTGGGCCGGAGTAACGATTTTATAGGAGTTTGTAAACCAGGCTGAGGCTAATAAGACTCATCAGGAAATAGCAAAAGGCCTTTAATTGTATCCATTTGGCAGAGAAGGTTAAAAATGACTGGGGAAAACAAGAATTTAAGACTGCAAAGAGAAGTTGATCACCTATTAATTATCCCAAAAATGTAAAATGCGCATATAACTATAGTGTTGCGAGTGTTTTGCTAGCAATGTGAATCATTGAAACGCTTTGGGTTGTGTCAGTGTATTGCACCACATACTGAATACAATGGTGTGTTTGAGAAACTCACCACCACTGTATGGGATATTATTTGTGACTGCGCCGTACTGAGTTGTAATTACAGAGAGCAGTACAGCACAATAATTGGCCCCTCGGCCCACAATATTTGTGCATGCAAACATTTGAGTATCGGCTGAAGTTACCCACTCATCCATTCCTCTCCCTACCTTGTACTCTTGCTGACTGAAATATCTCTCGTATGCTAGAACGAAGCCGATATTCTCCACCGCCTCTTGAATTGCCTCTTCCAGCCTCCGGCGGTGATGATTTGTCAAATCGAGCAGCTGCGAATCATCACACCTTTCCAGGAGCTCCGTCATCGAAGACATTGGAGGAGCTGTGATGAACAAAAAGAATGGAATTATCAAGGGTTGTCTGTTTTCCACCACAGGTAGCTGTCACCACCCAACTGTGCTAAAGGTCATGATGGAGGTGAGACGCACCGATCAGCGGGTTGCTGTCAGGCCACGAGCCGCTGTCTACCCACACCCTGCACGGAGGGAGACCGTGCTGCGATCCTCGGCTTGCCCTGACAATGGTCCCCAGGCTGTTGCTGTAACTTATTCCCTGCGGCATCTAAACAACACGGAAAATTACAACAATTGTCCCTCTCCCACTGTTCAATCCCACGGGTAGATTATCTTCTTGATTCTGGATAGACACAATGTCAACACCTTTTGACATAATACACCGTTGCTACATTAAACTCAACTTATTCTTGCACTTTAGCTTTCAGAGGCACAGTATGCAAACGGGCCCTTCGACCCAGCGAGTCCACGCCAATCAAAGATACACAATAGAAACAGGGAATTCAGTTTATAGACTCCACGGCTCGATCACCCATTCACACTAGTTCTGCATTGTCCTGCAAACTTCACGTGAGCAGATTATTTTAACCTGGGATCATGTTGGGCACAGACCGAAGGGTCTGTTCTTGTACTGCAGTGAACTAGTTTAGATAGAATTATCCAACCTCTTTCAATACTTTCTGGTCCCTGTCCTTCTCTCCTTATCCCAATGCATAACTTATTCCCGATCCGCAAATGTCCCCAACCATTCCACCCAAATCTCTCCACTGGCTTTACATTTGACGTCATTCAAACATCTTGTCGCATTGCAAGACCTTTGACCCTTTTTCTCTGTATTCTCATTTTAGTCCTGGTTGATCTCAAACCATCTGCCAATCAACACCCCCCTCCCCCCTCACCCATATTCAACTTTCCCGTGCCAGGCTCCCACTACTTTCCGCATTCTCTCCCCAACTACAATCAACCCTTTCGGGTTCAGGCCTCTTTTGACCATCCTAATTCTTTGGTTCGCTCTCATTTCCCCATTAAACCTCAAATGAGTCACTGAGAATAGCTACCCATCCCTGACAAACGTTCACTTATTTTCCCTCATCATACCTTCAACATCCTTTGTTCACCAAGGCTGACAAAATGTAACCTCTTTGCATCTTCCACGAACTCCCACGTTGAGTCTGAACAGTTTTCTCACTTTTAAAAACCTCCAATTAACACGTTTGTTCCCCTCTAGCAGCTGCTCCCAGGCAGTCTTTATACCCATCAAATGACCCTAATGCAGGCAGACCTGCCCTATCATTCCTGTACTCCCTCCGGCTCAGGTCTCTCGCCCTTCCGTTGATCCCCTATTCCCTCTCACCATGTGTGCTGCAGGTCAGGCAATCTGATCCGGTCATATTGTTCGGACATTTATATCTTACGTAATTCTGCAACCCACCGTCGTCTGTCCTCGTTGTAGAGGCCGCTGGATCTCCTCCCGGGTCCGCTCCATCAGCCATGGTGGTGAATGCCGTTCACACGTCCTACTGCTCTGTAATATGCAGATTAAAAACTGGTATTAGACAACGATTCAAAGCAGCAGGACAACACTTTCAGCTGATGACATCACATGCTGTCAATAGAGTGTAGGAAAGAACTGCAGATGTTGGTTTAAATCGCAGATAGACACAAAATGCTGGAGTAACTCAGCGGGACAAGCAGCATCTCTGGAGAGAAGGGTTTTGTTTAATGGGTAATGTTTCGAGTCAAGACACTTCATCAGACTGATTCAGTCCCTCTAATACATGTTTGTCTTATCAATAAATCAAACCTCCAAAATAATGGAACAAATATACATTGGAGATGGCACTAATGTCAAAGTATCTTTCTTGGAAATAAGATTGGGGACAACGTAGTCTGGGTAGCTCTGGAAATTAGGTTTATTTGGAACACTAAATGAACATATTATGAGCAGGAATGTGACACTTGTCCTCTTGAGTTTGATATGCCTTTTTGTAAGATTGCAAGAGGGGCCTGTGGGGGGGGGAATTTAACCGGAGTCACTCCCCAAGATCAGACCCGTCCATTCTAGACTAAGAAACCTACTCATCGATTGGAATCTGCTGTCGTAGTGGGGCACTCTCCCCGGTCTCCCGCCTCAGCCAGCAAGGTCCCACTCCCCAGTCCTCCGCTCCGTCTCCGCCCCGGGTGGCGAAGTCCCCCCCCCCACAGCCCAGTGCGTTCTCTTTCCCCCCTTCCCTGTCCTGGATGATGCGGTCCCTTGACCCAACGCGGACAGCAGGGTCACTATCCCCTCCCAGACAATGGGGTCTCCACCCTGCACCCACGCTCCGGACAGTGGGGTCCTTCACTCTGCTCTACCGCTCCGGACAGTGCGGCCCCTCACCCCACCCCTAAACGGTGGGGTCCCTCTCCCCGCTCCGGACAGCGCGGCCCCTCACCCCACCTCTAAACGGTGGGGTCCCTCCCCGCACCGGACAGCTGTGGAAAAGTGACGCCCTCTATCTTAAGTAGAAACTTAAATAATCTTTTGCACCTTACTTTGCACTGGTGCATTATTGACGCATGAACCGAGAAACAGTGAAAATTATTATTATTTTTTAGCACTCATAACAATCACTCTATGCACAAGCACTGCAAAAAGAAATTAATGGTGCAGCTGAAGACAATATTCATTCATTCATCATCGAGAGTTATGAGTCTGTGGAATTCTCTGCCTCAGAGGGCGGTGGGGGCTGGTTCTCTCCATTGATTTCAAGAGAGTTTGATAGAGCTCTTAAGGGATATGGACAGAAAGCATTAGCGACGCAGTGGTGCTGGTTTCCAATGGGAACGGTGACGGATGGACGGTCTCCAAACTTGAGGAAGGACATTCTTGCTATTGAGAGAGCCCAGCGTAGGTTCACCAGGTTAATTTCCGGGATGGTAGGACGGTCATATGCTGAGAGAATGGAGGGGCTGGGCTTGTATACTCTGGAATTTAGAAGGATGAGAGGGTATCTTATTGAAACATAAGATTATTAAGGATTTGGACACGATAGAGACAGGAAACATGTTCCCGATGTTGGGGAGCCCCAGAACCAGAGGCCACGGTTTAAGAATAAGGGATAAGCCATTTATAACGGAGATGAGGAAACAGAATTATCTACCTCAGAGGGAGGTGGAGGCCGGTTCTCTGGTTACTTTTAAGAGAGAGCTAGATAGGGCTCTTAAAGATAGCGTAGTGAGGGGATATGGGGAGAAGGCAGGAACGGGGTACTGATGAGCACCCATGACCACATTGAATGGGGGTGCTGACACAAAGGGCCGAATGGCCTACTCCTGCACCTATTGACCATTGTCTATTGTCACACATCGCCGTCCTACAGTTCCTACGGACCTCCGCCACTGGAAGTATAGGATTGTGGTGTGTGCGTGATCATCATTCCTTACAACGTTATGTACAACAGTGATCGCAACTTCTACTGGTTTGGACGGCCGTTGGCTCGCTAGCTCATCCGCCCTTTGACAGGTCTTGTTTTTGGTCCTGCTGGGGGTCCACGCCCCCCTTATTGGGCAAACCAGGTGGGGGAGACAGTTTAGTCGCCGACTATCCGACCCTGAAGCAGGGGATTACATGGTACCTGTGGCAGGGGGGAAATCCCCCCGACATGACCTGACAATATACTGATATAACAAGCGCAACGGCCACAAAGAGGTCAATTGGGAGATCGGATAACCTCCTCAGCATACAAAGTGTATATTAAGTAGCCTGATCACATCATCTTAACACAATTTCAGTGAATCTTTGGGTTTTCGATGGGAGACAAAACGACATGGGTATGAGATGTCCTCAATTACATTGGCTGCTTTTCCGAAGCAGCGTGCATCATAGGTGGAGTTGATTGGGAGAGGTTGGGAGATTGGTTTAGGGACAGGGTCATGAACAAATGTAATTGCTTATGTTTCGTAGCAGAGTAGTTGCCACACTCAAGGTGTAATGCATTCCACTAGGACTCTGTCTATAGTACATCAGGAAAAGTTAGGTAACGTCACTAGGGGCATGCCGAACTTCCTTAGTCTTCTGGCGGTGTATGCTTTGACAACCAGATAGACTAACATTATCTGGCTGCTATCACATTATTTTTTGGCATCTTGTGCGATTGCTTGCCATGTTTCACAGTTAAATTAATCACAAAATGCATTCAATAATGAAAATGTAGGAAACTCAGTCCATCCGGCATCATCTAGTCAAAGAGATACAGTGAAAGACCCAAGGTCAGAACTGGGACTGTCCACAGATGCTATCTGAACTGCTGAGTATATTTTCAGAATTTAGTGTTTTTAGTTCAGATTTCAAACATCTACAGCTGTATATGAATTAACAATATTAACTCATTGCAGCAGATGTCCTGCTATAACAAAAAAACTATGTTAATAGTTATGTTCCACCCCACTATCTGTTATACGGAGGTTGCACGGCAGTCGGGTCACGACCCGTGACCATACTATCGCTACGCTACGCAAACTGGAGTACACGCGATGAACTGCAGGTAAGCACTTACCATTGTTTCCAGTGTAGCGGGCCCGTTAAAACCCGCCGAAATGGACATTTTTTGCGCTGTAAATAATTATGGAAATTGGGATGAGCGTGAGACATTTAGCCTACTTCAGAATTCCAAACGTGAGGAGAAATTACGGTACATAGAACCGAGAGCTGTAGGGATAACAACATGTGCTTGGCGAACATTGGCCGTTTGCACACTGCATTTCATTAATAGTAAGGCATTATTTGTGTTTTTTCTTGATTCCTTTGACATCTAAAAAGTTTCAGAAGTGATAAATCTGGCTGTAAAATTTTAAAATCGCCCATGGTTCTCAAGGTTTTACATACAAAAGGAAAACGCCTCTGAAGCAAAATTTACACCCAATTTATCACTTCTGAGACTTTTTAGATACCAAAGGAATCAAGAAGAAATTAGGATTGAGGCCATGGTGTTAAGTCCCATGGCCTCAATGGACATGGGACTTAACACGGCCCGCCTGGGGCTTCGACATCGGGAGAGAGATGGTGCGGGGGAGAGAGAACTTTGCCTTCCATCAAAGTGAGGAGGGATCCACTGTGATGGATGTTTGTGTGAATTTAATTGTTTGCGTGTTTTTTTATGAATTGTTCTGTTTGTTTGTTTGTATGGCTTGTAGAAACGGAGTTTCGTTCGAGCCTCTCTGAGGTTCGAATGACAAGTAATAAAAATAATCAAATCAAATAAAAGAAACACAAATAATGTCTTACCGTGATGAAATGCAGTGAGCAAACGTGATAATTCCCAATATTTTCAATTTCGATATCTGCACGGCCAATGCTCGCCATGCACTTTAGTTGTTGTTGTCCCTTCAGCTCTCGCTTCTCTTTACCTTCATTTCGCTTCACGTTTGGAATTCCGAAGTTGGGTTCATGTCTCTCACACTTTCCCCGCTTTCCACAATTTTTTACAGCGCAGAAATTTACAATTTTCGCAGGTTTTAACAGGTAGGAAAATGCGCGTTTCGTGTATTAACAACATATACCGGAAGCTGCGATATCCTCCAGATGGATTGAACAGCTCCGTGCGTCAAGCCCTATGACCCAATGACCTTACGTGCAGCCCGTTACAATACATTACCTCTATATTCAGCTGCTTACAAAATCTTTTACATACAGCATCTCCCCAAGGTTTCAGAATGCCCCACTCTAACATACTTAAAAAATGACAAACATTGTAAATGAAGAAAGATTTGTGACTATTTTTAAATCATGAATGAAGGATGTGCCCAAAATTACAAGATCTCCATGTAGAATATTTCCTGGAACAGAAGCATCAAACACCAGCAATATAGAGGAGATGGAAAAAACACCCCATTGAAAACAAAAAGGTATGGTATACCTCTGTAACTCAAGAACCAAATGATAAGTGCAGGAGTAGACCACCTGGCACCTCGTGTCTGCCCTGCATTCCAAATGTCTTTTAGCTGGTCTACCCAAAGACCCAATTCATCATCTGTGCCAGATCCTCGAAGCTTTCAAATCCCCTGATCACCGTATTCCAGACCAAACAAGGTCAATCCACAACATCCATGCCTCATCTGATTGGAGGCGTTAACTCACAGAGAAAGGGAGGAAACACCCTCGGATAGGGAATTGCCGCCACACTTTGCTGGCCCCCTTCCAAACACAACCCTGCCATCCAGGTCGAAAGCTTCCGCACCGCCATGATACTCACTAGCTGGAAGGGGAATTAACCCATTTCATGGGCCAACTGCAAATATCCCAACCCTACTGGAAACTGTAGTCCCCACTGTCCCCATGGCACATCCCTGGAGTTCCCATTCCACAATAGAAGGATTATCTTCCAGGCCAGGACTCTGCAATGATGTCAGGTGATGTCTGCAGTAACATCACCTGTCCCACTTCACAGGCGAATCATCCGTCTCATCTCTACAGGACGCTGCCCAAACCCGCCCAAAGGTTCATCGAATGGTGTTACCGGGAGAGAGCTGGAGACGTCAGGCGCTAGGAGTGGCCCAGTAGGAGTGTGAACTGGGTTCATGCCTACAGCCCTTCAAAGTAGGTGGAGACGCCCCAGGGGCCACAAAGATGGGTGAGGAGATGGAGGTCAGTTCACAGGAACTGCACCTGGACATCGAGCTTGTGGGCGGACCAAATTTGGACTTTGAAAATGCCGATGCCCACATGTGTTAAAATAATTTCAGTGTAGAGTTACATATTGAACTACTGACCTGTTGACCAAACATCTGTTCCTGTCAGCACTCAGCTCTCCAACTGATTCATGCTCAACAAACAGGGATTATCCTTTACTATCTTGCAGACATTCTCTATTATCATATCGGAACGATACAATTCTGCATTAAACGGTACTACTTCTGGTCCTGAACTATCCCAGCTGTGTACAGGTGATCTCTCCTGACCTTTCATTAACCTCTAGCATCTAAAGCAAACATATTTGATTATCTTACCACTGTGTGGGATCGGGTCAAGCACAAATCACTACCATTTTTCCTACAATGTAATAAAGACAAAGTGAATTTACTTCATTGATTAAAATGTGGAAATCTATCGGCGGGACTCCGAGTTCAGCAGTGCGATGATGTTATTATAGAAGCTACTCCTCATCCTGCTGGTGCGGGACCTGAGGCTCCTGTACCACCTCCCCGATGGTAGGAGGGCAAACAGTCCATGGTTAGGGTGGGAGGGGTCCTTGCTGATCTTCCCAGCCCATCTCAGACATCGTTTTCAGTGGAGGGCATCCATGGCAGGGAGCGGGGCAAAAATTGCAAAAGTCACGTCATCCTGGTCAATAGATTTGTGCAAATGCCATACTTCCCACATCCCCGACAGACAGACCCAACTCGTTAGTTCTCATTTCATTATTCAAATATGTACAAACTGCCTTCCATGCTACAAATCCTCAAAGTATATGGTCCTCTTGCTACCATTCTGCTGCACTGTCTCCTGGGATCACTCTCTCCGCTGTGACCAGAGGGCGATAAAAACGAGCAACACTCCTTTACTCTGGCAAGAGGAAGTTGCTCGCCAAAATTAAATGAAAACGGGAATAACAGGTTCAACATCTGACGCCCCAATTTTATTATCAATAATTACCGTGAACGTTCGGCCATTTTGTAACTGGAACAAACTCCAACATTTACTTTATAAATGTATAGATCTGTGTCATTGTTGCAACATGAATCTCCACCAAGACATCCAAT
>CM069170.1:8821108-8871108 GCA_035221665.1 Okamejei kenojei | reverse complement strand
TCCCTTCTACTGCACTTTCTCTCCCCCCCCCCCCCCACCCCACCCTACCCTCGATCCCCATCGACCACTCCACTCCCTAACTGTTCAACGCCGCTGTTAACCGCTCCGAACCTCACAGCTGGAAGCGATGATAAAATGATTCCTAAATTTAAAGCAGCCAAGCCCATCGGTTCTTCCCCACAAATCCACTGGGGGAGAGGTTGATAGAGAGAGGGCGGAACAGAGAGGGAGAATAGAGAGGGTCCGAGAGGGAGTAACAGACAGAGGACAGCAGTAAGGATGGAGGGAGAGGGAAAGGGAGCAGGAAGTTGTGCGCCATCATTCGCTGTTTTATTTAGGTTTAGGATAATTCTGATGTGGCAATGTTTCTGTTATCGGAGTGTTGTGAGTACTTGGGATGTTCCTCCACAGAGGTGATGAAGGCAGAGCATAGTATTGTCCAAGGATAAAGTCAGATCCATTCCAGGCAAGCAAGGGGTGAATAGTTACCGGGGTCACCGGGAGTGTGGGGTTGAGGTTACAGTCACATGGGCCGCGATCACATTGAGTACTGAAGGAGAGTAGAGGTGGCATTTAAGTCAGATTGCGAACTGTTGAACCAATTCCTCAACATGTGGACAAAGGTCGCCCACCTCACCTTCAACCTGGGCACCAGAAGCCCTGAGAGGGTCCCTGGCATTTGGGATTGCCTTGCTGAGTGAAGTGCATCCGGCATGATGTGGAGAGTTGGATCAGATGCAGTTTGAACCAATATCCCTTTTGCTGGAACAATGCCGCTTCCAATTTCCAACCCTCAATATCGCCACAGTTCCCAGTCTTTGGAGTTTCTCAATCAAGTTTCTGAATAAATCACGACCTGTGTCAGCAAGGATTTCACTTGGCTGATGTTATCTGTTTGCGAATAATTTCAAAATCTCTATATAAACTCTGTTGAAACCGATCTATTTGCCGGTTATCCGCTTCCGCGGTCGGTCTCGGTTTCCCTTCTGTCCATAACCGGCACACTCGTCGGGCTGCGAAACTGGCAGGGACACCTCTGTGAAAAAGGCTCCTGCCTGAAAAAACCTGATCAGTAAAAACGAACTTACCTCTAGGTTTAACTTACCGTTGGCAGAAGCTCTGACCTCTGCCAGCGGTAAGTTAAACCTAGAGGTAAGTTTGTTGACTCACGTGATTCCGAAGTTAAACTCCATAGGTTCACTACCCAATGACTAAAGAAAAATCTCCTTGTCTCCTTCCTAAAAGAGCGTCCTTTACTTCAATAGACTATAGAAAATAGGTACAGGATTAGGCCATTCGGCCCTTCGAGCCAGCACCGCCATTCAATGTGATCATGGCCGATCATCCCCAATCAGTACCCCGTTCCTACCTTCTCCCTTTATCCTCTGACACCGCTATCTTTAAGAGCCCTATCTATCTCTCGAAGTATCCAGAGAACCGACCTCCACCGCCCTCTGAGCAGAGAATTCCACAGACTCACCACTCTCTGTGAGAAAAAGTGTTTCCTCGTCTCTTTTCTAAATGGCTTACTCCTTATTCTTAAACTGTGGCCCCTGGTTCTGGACTTCCCCGACATCAGGATCATGTTTCCTGCCTCTAGCGTGCCCAAACCTTTAAGAATCTTATATGTTTCAATGAGATCCCCTCTCATCCGAAGCACCAGAGTGTAGAAGCCCAGCTGCTCCATTCTCTCAGCATTATACAGTCCCGCCATCCCGGGAATTAACCTTGTAAACCAACGCTGCACTTCCTAAATAGCAAGAATGTCTTTCCTCAAATAAGGGGACCAAAACTGCACACAATACTCCGGGTGTGGTCTCACTAGGGCTCTGTACAACTGCAGAAGGACCTCTTTGCTCCTATATTCGATTCCTTGTGTTATAAAGGCCTGCTGTACCTGCATGCTTACTTTCATAGACCGATGTACAAGGACCCCCCAGATCCCGTTGTACTTCCCCTCTTCCCAACTTGACGCCATTTAGATAGTAATCTTCCTTCCTGTTTTTGCTCCCAAAGTGGATAACCTCACATTTATCCGCATTAAACTTAATCTGGCATGCATCTGCCCACTCCCCCAACCTGTCCAAGTCACCCTGCATTCTCATAGCATCCTGTTCACAGTTCACACTGTCACCCAGCTTTGCGTCATCTGCAAAACTGCTAATGTTACTTTGAAACCCTTCATCCAAATCTTTGATGTATATTGTAAATAGCTGCGGTCCCAGCACCGAGCCTTGCGGTACCGCACTAGTCACTGCCTGCCATTCTGAAAGGGACTCGTTAATCTCTACCCTTTGTTTCCTGTCTACCAACCACTTCTCTATCCATATCAGCACTGTACCCCCAATACCATGTGCCCTAATTTTTCCCACTAATCTCCTATGTGGGACCATATCAAATGCTTTCTAATATCCACGTACACTACATCCACTGGCTCTCCCTTGTCCATTTTCCTGGTTGTATCTTCAAAAAATTCCAGAACATGATTTTCCCTTCGTAAATCCATGCTGACTCGGACCGATCCTGTTACTGCTTTCCACACGCACCAACGAAATCAATCCGGAGAATGTTCCAACCCCAAAACCAATGTTGTTCAGCCCGAACACGGATGCAGAGAAGATTTACGACGATGTTGCCAGGACACGAGGAGCCTGAACTACAAGCACAGGTTGGGGCAGGCTGGGACTCTATTCCTTGGAGCGCAGGAGGATGAGAGGTGATCTTATAGAGGTGTACAAAATCACCCGGGGAATAGATCGGGTAGATATAAAGAACAAGGGAAGAATGGTCTTGAACCACAACGTCACCCATTCCTTCTCCCCATAGTTGCTGCTTGTCCCGCTGAGTTAATCCGGCATTTTTTGTCTATCTTCGATGGAAACCCGCATCTGCAGTTCCTTCCTACTCAATGCTCACAATTGATCAATTTACAGTGTATAGATACATGATAAGAGAATCAAGTTTAGTGCAAGGTAAAGCCAGCAAAGCCCGATCCAGGATAGTCCGAGGGTCACCAATGAGGGAGACAGTAGTTCAGCACCGCTCTCTGGTTGCAGAGGGATGATTCCGTTGCATGACAACAGCTGGGAAGAAACCGTCCCTGAATCTGGAGGTGTGCGTTTTCACACTTCTATACCCCTTGCCCCGATGGGAGTGAGACTGTTCCTTGATTATGCTGCTGGCCTTGCCGTGGCAACGTGAAGTGTAGATGGAGGCGATGGAAGGGAGGTTGGTTTGTGTGATGGTCTGGGCTGCGTCCACAATTCGCTGTGATTATGTCATATTGCAGGCAAACATGCCCTTTGGTCCAACTTGCCCATGGCGACAGACATGCCCCATCTAAGCCAGTTCAATTTACCCGCATTTGGTGCATATCCCTCTCAACATTTCCCATCAAATTACCTATCTGTGTGCATTTTAAATGGTATTGTTGTACCTACCTCAAACTACCTCCAGCTCGTATCACACACCCACCCCTCTCTGAGTGAAAAGGTTGTACCTCAAAGTCCAAATCAATTGTAATGGTCACATGCACATTACATGCAGTGCAATGGCATATAACAGCAAGAATATAACGGCGAGGCTTTCTCGTGATCCACATTGGAATATCGCGAGCAGATAGCTCAACGAGTCAGGCAGTATCTTTGGAGAACGTGGACAGGTACGAAGTGCTGGAGTAGCTGACCGGGTAAGGCAGCATCTCTGGAGAGAAGGAAAGGGTGAAATCTCGGGTCGAGACCCTTCTTCTGACCAGGGTAGAGCGGTCGCAGTCGGATGTCTGCGGCTACTTACATGGGGAGAAAAAATGGGTATCTGTGCCGAATCAGTGACTGTGGTGTTAACCAGGTGGTGACATTAACCAGCGAGATCTGGGCGTGGAAGGAACGAGGAGAGTTTCAGGGTGGAGCAGCTGTGTAGTTGCTGCCTTACAGCGAATGCAGCGCCGGGGACTAGGGTTCGATCCTGACTACGGAGGCCTGTCTGTACTGAGTTTGCACGTTCTCCCCGTGGTTTGCGTAGGTTTTCTCCGAGATCTTCGGTTTCCTCCCACACTCCAAAGACGTACAGGTTTGTAGGTTAATTGGCTTGATAAAATATAAAATAAAATGGTCCTGTACATAACAACTGGCCAACTTACAATAAAGTGTCCAAATTCCTGGAGGACTCTTCGGAAGGTACAAGGTTCACAGTGGTATCAACCAGCGAGCCCTGGTTAATACGTAACCAGGAAATCGAGGCAAATACGGAACATTCGCCTTTCTATTCTTTGTAGCCGGTGAGTTGTATTTCTATTAAGAGGTGTGTGTATGTGTGAGTGTGAGTGTCACTGTGTGTGTGTGTGTGTGTATGTGTGTGTGTGTGTATGTGTGTGTATGTGTGTGTGTGTGTGTGTGTGTGTGGTGTGTGTGTGGTGTGTGTGTGTGGTGCGTGTGTGTGTGTGTGTGTGTGTGTGTGTGTGTGTGTGTGTGTGTGTGTGTGTGTGTGTGTGTGTGTGTGTGTGTGTGTGTGTGAAGGAACTGTTCTTTGTCCTTGTCTCTCTGGTGTGTCTGTGTCTGTTAAGCGCCTTTACAAGACTGAGGCTCCATTTCCGCCCCCCCCCCCTTTCCCCCAGGGTCCTAGCCCAGCACGTCAGGGTGGAGCAGAGCGTGTCTGGGTTTGCGGGCACCCAGGTGGCACTGCACTGCCAGTTTGTGCAGTAACGCAGCGGGTTAGGCAGCATCTCCGGAGAGAATGAATTGGTGAACCTTCGCCGAGACCCTTCCTCTGACCAGGATAGAGCAGTTTATTTTTGCAGCTGGGTTTCCACCACGGTCGGATATCGGCGGCTGCTCAGATTGGGACAGAGAATGGGTATCTGTGCTGAACCAGTGACTGATCTCCCCACTTCCCTCGTTGTTTTTACAATCAGGCGGCGGCCTTCCCAACAAGTGGAAGAAAACTACTTTCTGCTGCAGCAGTTGGGCCAAAAATCCCCATTAGTGCAGTACCAAACTGCAAATGCTGGATTAAATTGAAGATAAATTTAAGAATAATGTCCCTAGTTTGTGTATGATGGTGTTGGTGTGCGAAGATCGTTGGTTGCTACGGACTCGTTGGGCCGAAGGGCTTGTTTCCGCGCTATATCTCGAAAATAAACTAAAAGGACAGAATTGTAGATGTTGTGCATACGGATTTCATTAAGGTAGCGTGGACCTGATGATCCGAATCTAAATATAGAAACATAGAAAATAGATGCAGCAGTAGGCCATTCCTTCCTTCAAGCCGGCACGTCTGAAGAAGGGTCTCGACCCGAAACGTCGCCTATCTCCGTCGCTCCATAGATGCTGCTGCACCCGCTGAGTTTATTCAGCCTTTTGTGTACCACCATTCACTATGATCATGGCTGATCATCTACAATCAGTTTCCTGTTCAAGCTTTCTCCCCATATCTATTGATACCAAAGGGCTAAATCGAACTCTTTTGAATAGGTCCAGTGAATTCGCCTCCGCTGCCTTCTGTGGCAGAAAATTCCACAGCGTCACAACTCTCTGGCAGAATAGTGTGTCCAAACCCTTAATAATCGAAAATGTTCCCATATGATCCCTCCTCATCCGTCTAAACTACAGAGTGGACATTCTCTCAGCATATAACAGTCCCGCCATCCCTGGATTTAACCAGGTGAACCAACGCTGCATTCCCTCAATCGCAAGAATGTCATTCCTCAAATTAGGGGAACAAATCTGCACACAATGCTCCAGGTGTGGTCTCTCCAGGGGCCTTACAACTGCAGAAGGACCTCATTGCTCTTATAGTGAACTCCTCTATTTATGAAGGCCAACATACCTTTGGCTTTCTTCACTGTCTGCTGTACCTGCATGCTTACTTTCAGTGACTGATAAAACAAGGATCCCAGATCCCGTTGTACTTCCACTTTTCCCAACTTGACACCATTCAGATAATAATCTGCCTTCCTGTTTTTGCCACCAAAGTGGATGACCTAACATCTGCCATGCATCTGCCCACTCACCCAACCTGTCCAAGTCACCCTGTAAGTTGTTGATCAAGGAGCATGTTTTTCAGAGCAACAAAATAAGTTTGGGTGGCATTGCTGTCAACATCATGTCCGTCCTCCACTAACGCAATTGCTTTGACAATTCAATATAGCCCCCCGCCCCCCATCCGCTCCCTCGGTTTTGACTGGCCGTGGGTGATGCATCCTAGTTGTTGGCTGCTTGCTCCAAACCTCGGCTAGAGCAGCGTCGCTTGTTCCGAAACTAACTAGAGATTTATATCCGTGAAATTACCCAGTGATTACCAGCTGTGGAGTTAACCAGGTGTTGACATTAACCAGCGCGCTTGGGGAGGGCAGGAGAGGGGGGAAGGGAGAGAGCGGGAGATGGGGAGGGGGGGAGAGCGCAGATGTGAGAGTCGTGGAGGAGGGATGGAGAGAGGGGATGGGGAGAGAGGGGAGAGGAGGGAGTGGAGGAGGGAGAGGGGGTGGAGAGACGTTTGTGGAGGGAGGGGTGAGGAGAGAGGGGTGAGGAGGGGGGGAAGAGGGAGGGAGCGGGAGGGGAGACGGAAGTGGGGGGACGGGGAGGTGGGGGAGAGGGTAGGGAGATGTGGGGTGAGTGGGGAGCGGGAGGAGAGGTGATGGAAGGTGGAGGGGGACGGGAGAGAGAGAGGGTGAGCATGGGGAGGGGAGGGGGAGCGGGGAGGGTTAAGGGGAGTCAGGAGTAGGGGTAAAAGGGGTGGTAGAAAGGTGGTAGAGAGGGCTGGGGGAGGGGAAAGTGTTGGGAGAGGAGAGTTGAGGGGAGGGGAGAGGAGAAGGGTGCGGAGCAGAGGGGAGGAGGGAGAGAGGGTGGTGTAGAAAGAGGGGGAGGAGATGGAGGGGGAGGGAGGGGTAGAGGGGGAGGGGAGCGGAGAGTAGGAGGGAGAGGAGATGGGGAGGGAGTGCGGGAGGGGGAGGGGAGAGGTGGAGAGAGATTGGAGGGCGATAAAAAGGAGATGGAGAGAGTGGAGGAGAGAGAGAAGAGTTGAGAGAGAGAAGGGCGATAGAGAACGGGGAGAGAGTGAAGGTGGAATGGGGGAAATGCAGGGGGTGAAAGGGAGGGAGTGGGAGAGCGAGATTAGAGGGGGGAGATATGTTAGAAACATAGGAACATAGAAAATAGGTAAAGGAGTAGGCCATTCGGACCTTAGAGCCTGCACCGCCATTCAATATGATCATGGCTGATCATCCAACTCAGTATCCCGTACCTACCTTCTCTCCATACCACCAGAGCCACATCCAACTCCCTCTTGAATATAGCGAATGAAATGGCCTCAACGACCTTCTGTGGCAGAGACTTCCAGAGACTCACCACTCTCTGTGTAAAGAATGTTTTCCTCATCTCGGTCCTAAAGGAATTCCCCGCATCCTTAGACTGTGACCCCTAATTCCAATGAAGGGGGAGAAAGAGTATAGGGAAGAGTGGGAGGGAGGGGAGAGAGGAAGGGGTGAGTGAGGCGGGAGCAATGGAGGGGGAGAGTTGGAGGGAAGCGAAGAGCGGTGGAGAGTTGGACGGGGAGAGAAGAGGAGGGGGAGAGGTGGATGGGGAGAGAAGAGTAGGGGGAAGGGTGCAGGAGGATGAGAGGAGGGTGGAGGAGGAGGGGAGGGTGGAGAGGGGTGGAGAGTGGGGGAATAGGAGGTGGAATGGAGGGGGTAGAAGGGATGGGGGTAGAGGGGAGAGGGCAGAGGTGGGGAGGGGAGAGGGAGAGAGGACGGAGGTTAGAGGGTGGTAGCGGTGGGGGGAGAGGGGAGGTGAGAGGGGAGAGGTGGGAGAGAGTTTGGAATGGGAGAGAGACGAGAGGGAGATAGTGGAGGGGGAGAGAGAAAAGGGAGAAATAAGAGGGACAGAGAGAGGAGGGGGGGGGAGAGAGGAGGGGGAGAGAGAGGAGGGGGGAGAGAGAGGAGGGGGAGAGAAGCGGATAGGGAAGGGGGGAGAGGGGGAGAGAAGGGGGAGAGAGAGAGGGGGGAGAGATCAGGGAGGAGGGGGAAAGGCACGGGGTGCAAGGGAGGGAGGGGGAGATAGATAGTAGAGGGGAGAGAGAGAGAGAGAGAGAGAGTAGAGGGGAGAGAGAGTAGGGGGAGGGGGTGAGTGAGGGGGTTGGATGAGATGGGAGGGGGAGAGAAGAGGAGGGGAGAGAAGAGGGGGAATTGGAGTGGGAAGAGTAGAGGAGTGGTAGAGAAGAGGAGGGTAGAAGAGGAGGGGGAGATGTGAGGGGAGAGCTGGAGGGGAGAGGAGTAGGGGAGAGAAGAGGAGAGGGGGGGATAGAAGGGGTAGAGGTGTAGGGAGGAGGGTGAGTGGAGAGGTGCAGAGGGAGGTGGTAGAGAGTGAGGGGTTAGATAGGGAGGTGTGTAGGACAACTTGCTCTATTTGATTTTATTTGATTGTGCACGCTCGGTTGATGGCATTCCTGGTTCCACGTGAAGGTTGCCATCTCCAACCCCTGTCCCATTGTGATGTCATATAATGTGTAAATGAGATCATTTGTGATTGGACATCTGTGACATGGCACTGTGACGCATGCAGCACTTTGAATTTAAAAGTTTTTGATGTTATTTACTAAAACATGCGGGGAAATTAATAACAAAATGTGAAGGAGGAAAAGCTCTACAGGAATATGAGAACAATTCTCCGTTTCGGCAAAGGGTGGAGGAGTAAATCCACAAACGCCTCAAATGAATATTTGCGAAATAGAATTCGTTACAAACCAACAAACCAACGAGAGTTTTAACAGCTATAATATATATATATATGTGTGTGTGTGTGCGTGCGTTGTGTGCGTGTGCGTTTGTGTGTGTGTGTGTGTGCGTTTGTTTGTATATGGGTGTGTGTATGCGTGTGAGTGATAGTGTGTGAGTGAGTGACGTGAGTGTGTGGTGTGTGTACATGTGTGTGTGTGTGTATATGTGTGTGTAAATGTGTGTGTATATGTGTGTGTAATTGTGTGTGTATATGTGTGTGTGTGTGCGTATATATATATATGTGTATATGTGTGTGTGTGCATATATGTGTGTATATGTGTGTGTGTATATGTATATATGTATGTGTGTCTATATATGTGTATGTATATATATAGATATATATATGTGTGTGTATATGTTAATATATGTGTATATATATAAATGTGTGTGCATATATCTATGCGTGTGTATATATTATATATGTGTCTGAATAAATGTATGTGTGTGTGTGTATATGTGCGTTTATATATGTTTGTTTATATATCTGTGTGTGTATTTGTGGGTGTGTATATATTATGTGTGTGTATATATATATATGTGTGTGTGTGTATATATATACATATATATATCTGAGTGTGTGCGTGTGTGTGTTTTTTCTTTGCGTGTGTGTGTGTGTGTGTGTGTGTGTGTGTGTGTGTGTGTGTGTGTGTCTATATTACTAAAAGTAAGATCTTGACCACTGCCCGTTTTTCTGTTTCATGATTTTATTAAAAAAACGCTGCCACTTCCGGCTGTGATTTTTGGCCATCTGACTCAGAGTGCCCCTTCGCTGCGCAGGACAAGAGGATTGTTCCCATTGATGAAAAATAAAACAATTATTAATATATAAAAATGTTGACATTCTCTCAGCTGCTCCTGCTGGTGGGAGGGGGGAAGGACTATACAACCAGGAAGTGTAGTGCCTAACTCAGTCTCTGCAAAATGGAGGAAGAGAGAGGGTCACGTCTCTCTGAGCACTGAACACATGGCTACTCAACTGTGAGTGCCCTTAATTTGGTTGTTGGTGGTGGTAACTGTTTTGAAATGTTGCACTGCAAATGGTTGTTGGTGGTGGTAACTGTTTTGAAATGCTGCACTGCAAATGGTTTTTGGTGGTGGTAACTGCTTTGAAATGCTGCACTGCAAATGGTTGTTGGTGGTGGTAACTGCTTTGAAATGCTGCACTGCAAATGGTTGTTGATAGTGGTAACTGCTTTGAAATGCTGCACTGCAAATGGTTGTTGGTGGTGGTAACTGCTTTGAAATGCTGCACTGCAAATGTTTGATGGTGGTGGTAACTGCTTTGAAATGCTGCACTGCAAATGGTTGTTGGTGGTGGTAACTGCTTTGAAATGCTGCACTGCAAATGTTTGATGGTGGTGGTAACTGATTTGAAATGCTGCACTGCAAATGGTTGCTGGTGGTGGTAAATGCTTTAAAATGCTGCACTGCAAATGGTTGTTGTTGGTAGTAACTGCACAACATCCTGTTTGCACTGTATATTGATTTTAGATAAAATGCTACCATGTGATTTTTGGCCGTCTTATTAAGTTCCCCTCCGCTCATCGGGTGCAGAGGATTCTTCCCATCAATGAAAAATAAAAGTGTTATTAGTGTTAAAAAACATGTTGAGAATCTCTCTCCTGTCAATCACGCCATGACGGCCACGCCCCTTTCAGTGGGAAGGGGAGGGATTATAACATCCCGAAGTGTGTGCGTGTCTCAGTTTCTGCTAGATGGGGAAGGGAGAGGTGACGACTCTCTCTGACCTAAGAATCAACTGAACACAATTAATGTCTCCTGAACTGTGAGTGTGGTGTTTATGTGGTGTTTTGTGTCGTTTTATGGTGGCTTTTTGGTGGTTTCACCCTGCTTGAAATGGTATGAAACTGCATTTGAATGTGGCGGCCTTGCACCCTGCCTGAAGGTATGAAATTGCATTTGAATTTAGTGGCCTTGTACCCTGCATGAAATGGTATGAAACTGCACTTCAATTTGGTTGTCTTGCCGCCTGCTTGAAGTTGTACGAAACTGCACTTCAATTTGGTGGCCATGTACCTTGCTTGAAATGGCATTAAACAGCAGTAGCATTTGGTGGCCTGGCACCCTGCTTGAAGTGGCATGAAACTGCACTTGAGTTTGATGGCGATGCATCCTGTTTGAAGTGGGAGGAAACTGCACTGGAGTTTGTTGGCCCTGCACCCCACATGAAGTGGTAGGAAACCGCACTTTATTTTGGTGTACCTGCACACTTCCTAAAGTGGTATGAAACTGCACTTGAATTCGGTGGCCTTGCACCCTCCTTCAAGTGGTCGGAAACTGCACTTGAACTCGGTGACCTTGCACCCTGCTTGAAATGGTATGAAACAGCAATTGAATTTGGTGGCCTTGCACCCTGCTTGAAGTGGTAAGAAAATGCACTTGAATTTGGTGGCCTTGCACCCTGCTTGAAATGGTAGGAATCTTTATTTAAATTTGGTGGCCTTGCACCCTGCTTGAAATGGAATTTCAAGGAATAGACGTGAGTGAACTGCTTGCCCACCAGCTGTGAGTGAGCTGCCTGACCCACTGAGTTACTCCGGCACGTTGTACTTGTCCACGTTCTCCACAGTGATGCTGCCTGACCCGCTGAGTTACTCCAGCACTTTTTACCAGTCCACGTTCTCCACAGAGATGCTGCTTGACGCACTGAGTTACTCCAGCAAATTGTACCTGCCCACGTTCTCCACAGAGATGCTGCCTGCCCCGCGGATTTACTCCAGCTCTTTGTACCTGTCCACGTTCTCCACAGAGATGCTGCCTGACCCATTGAGTTATTCCAGCACTTTGTACCTGTCCACGTTCTCCACAGAGATGCTGCCTGACCCGCTGAGTTACCTTAGCGTTTTATGTCCATCTTGTAAATGGAAGGAGTGAGCTGTATTGTCCACCTTTACCGAGTCTCCATCTCGCCCACCCCCCTCCCCCAGGGACGTTCTTTTTGGAAGGAGATGGGGAGGAATTTCTTTAGACAGAGGGTGGTGAATCTGTGGGATTCTTTGCCGCAGAAGGCTGTGGAGGCGAAGTCAGTGGATATTTTTAAGGCAGAGATTAGTTATTGATTAGTGCGTGTGACAGGGGTTTTGGGGATAAGGCAGGGGAATGGGGTTAGGAGGCAGAGATAGATCAGCCATGATTGAATGGTGCGGTGGCGCTGATGTGCAGATGGCCTAATTATTCTCCTATCCCTTGTGAACCTTGACCGCCTCCTGCTTTCCCATGTTTTCATGCGCGTTTCTCGTCCTCAGGCGGGTTGCAGGGATTCACTGTCGGGCCGGCAGAGAGCAACTTATATGTCCGCATCCGGGGAGACGCGGAGTTCACGGTGCGGCCGTCAAGTGCTATCTCCAGCGGAACCTGGGATTTCAAATCGAAAACGATCGTCACTTGGATTGGAACAACCTCGTCGATCCTTCCTGAGTACAGGTCACGGGTGAATTTAAACATCACCATTGCAGTGTGACACTCACTGCAGTTGGCGGTGCCGCTCAAGCCTCAGCGACCATCACACTGAAGGCACTTGGTGAGTGATTTCGATCTTGTTCAAACATTAAATCTCAAAATATTATTGGAATGTCATTCTTGCGGTGAATGGAAGATATGCGCGAAATGCTGGAGTAACTCAGCGGGACAGGCATGATCTGTGGTGAGAATGATTGGGTGATGTTTGGGGTCAAGACACTTCTTCAGACTTGGAACCGGAGGTGAGGGATTTACAGTGATCAATAGACATTAGACAATAGGTGCAGGAGTAGGCCATACGGCCCTTTGAGCAAGGATCGCAATTCAATGTGGTCATGGCTGATCATCCACAATCAGTACCCCGTTCCTGCCTTCTCGCCATATCCCCCGACTCTGCTATCTTTAAGAGCCCTATCTAGCTCTCTCTTGAAAGTATCCAGAGAACCGGCCTCCACCCCCCTCAGAGGCACAGAATCCCACAGATTCACAACTCACTGTGTGAAAAGGTGTTTCCTCATCTCCGTTATAAATGTTTAGGAATATTCTTAAGGATATATTCTTAAGGTACGTTTCTGTAAGATCCCCTCTCATATTTCTAAATGCCAGTGAAATTCCAATCCTTGTGGATCCATTATGTCATCATGTCAGTCCCGCATAGCGGCAATTAACCTGATGAACCTACGCTGCACTCCCTCAATAGCAATAATGTCATTCTCACAATAGGAGACCAACATTTAACACAATACCCCAGGTGCGGTCTCAGCGGGGACCTGTACAACTGCAGTAGGACCTCCTTGCTCCTAAACTCAAATCCTCTGGCAATAAAGACCAATATGCCATTAGCTTCCTTAACATTTCGACGTAAATTGATAGGATATGTTTAGGGGGATATGGGCCAAAGGCGGTCAGTGGGCCTAGTGTAAATGGGGCATGTTGGTCTGTATGGGCAAGTCGGACCGAACGGCATGTGGTTGGTGTCTCAATGACGTTGTAAAGGGTCCAAGTGGGACTACACTTAGAGTATTCTGTGCATTTTTGTTCTCCAAATTTGAGGAAAGACATTCTACCTATTGAGGGAGTGGAGCGTAGGTTTACCAGGTTAATTCCTGGGATAACTAATTCTACACGGGCCAGTTCAGTTTACTGTCCAATTAAACTAACAGGTATTTGTAATGTACCTGGACAGAATTCTCCACTTGAACAGATATTAATTATACGTCTCAATCTGTTTCTCTAGACCGGCGAAAAAGTTTCAGGAACCTTGTCAAGCTTGAAAGGGTTCAAAGAAGATTTACGAGGATGTTGCCAGGATTAGACGATGTGAGCTACAGGGAGAGGTTGAGTAGGCTTTGTGTCGAATGGCCAAATGGCCTACTCTTGCACCTAGATTCCTATGTTTCTGTGTGTCTGTGTTTCTATGCTCTGCCATTTTTTAAATCTTTAGTCTGAAGAAAGGTTTCGACCCGAAATTTAACCCATTGCTTCTCCCCAGAGATGCCGCCTGTCCCGCTGAGCTGCTCTGGCACTTTGTGTCTACCTTGGATTTGAACCAGCATCTGCACTTCCTTGCTACATGTTTTTTAAATCTTTATTCCGTCCGCAGAACTGGTGGCGAATGTGAGTTTGCAATACAAAAATTCCGAGACCACAAGTTAGTGGATATATTGAAGGAATAAATGGACAAGTTCCTGATTAAATCAGGTGTCAGTGGTTAACGGGAGAAGGCATAATTTATATAGGAGCGAGACATAGATTAGCTATCATTGAATAGTGGGGTAACACGGATCGGCAGAATGGCCTAATTCTGCTCATTTCACATGTGAACATTCCCCCGGATGTTATGTCTGTTATGTTACCCGTTGGGTCAAATAGTTTCTCGACCCGAAATAGCTATCACCCATTCCTTCTCTCCAGAGAAGCTGCCTGTCTCGCTGAGCTACTGGACATTGTGTGTTTTTTGGGTTTTTTTTTTCAATTCAATCTTTAATTGTCATTCTGCAGTGTAATGTACAGAAAGAACGAAGTGCAGTTGGTATCTCCGAAGGGCGAACTTACGAATAAACAATTAATTGCGCAGTAGTATGAGTACATACATCTATACATATACAGTGGTATCCGTGCAATTTGCTGGTGATTGGATAGTCCGGGGGGGAGGGGTGGAGACAGGCAGTCAATGAGGTGCAGCGTTGAGAAGTGTGACAGCCGCAGGGAAGAAGCTGTTCTTGAGCCTGCTGGTACGGCAGCGGAGGTACCAGTTGCGACCGAGGGAAAACAGTCTATGCTTGGGATGTGAGCTGTCCCTGGCGATGCTGTGCGCCCTGCGCAGGCATCGTTTACTATGGACAGACTCAATGGAGGAGAGTGAGGAGCCCGTGATGCGTTGGGCGATCTTCACCACCCTCTGCAGAGCTTCCCTTTGTTGTTCATCGTTGATGTAAACCAGTATCTGCAGTTCTTCTCACACAAACCCCCTTCCAACCCCCTTCAGCAAGGCCAGCCATTGACATTTAATCAATGTAACTTTTACACCTCACCTCAGCAGGGCCAGCAAGCCACATCTAACTCCCTCTAATATAGTCAAAAATCTAGTACCTACTCTCTGTGTGAAAAAATATTTTCCTCACAACATGGACCTTCCCAAAATCGGGAACAATCTTCCTGCATCTAGCCTAAATCCCTTAAGAATTGTGTAAGAGATCCCCCCTCAGGAATTCTAGCGAGTAACTTTTCCACACAGAGGGTGGTGGGTGCATGGAACACGCTGCCGGGGGAGGTAGTTGAGGCTGGAACTATCCCAACGTTTAAGAAACAGTTAGACAGGTACATGGATATGACAGGTATGGAGGGATATGGGCCAATCGCAGGAAGGTGGGACTAGCGTAGATGGGGTATGTTGGCCAGTGTGGGCAATTTGGGCCGAAGGGCTTGTTTCCACACAGTATCACTCGTACAGCAGTGTGAAAACGCACACCTCTAGATTCAGGGACCGTTTCTTACCGGCTGTTATCAGGCAACTGAACCGTCCTACCACAAGTAGAGAGAGGTCCTGACTTCTCATCTACCTCATTGGAGACCATCGGACATTCTTTAATCGCGCTTTACCTCCATTCAATGTGATCATGGCTGATCATCCGCATCAGTTCCTGCCTCCCCATATGCATGATACACATCAGAGATTTCGGATAGGTTCATGTTACTCGATATGACCGGCCGCAGAGTTGGAATTTCCTTCTCCAAACTAATATCAATTCCATCATCTCCTCAGGTCAGGGTTCAATGCCTTTTGGCCTTGGCTTCGAGTCACTCATGGGGCCATAGTAAGGTTCAGTTTATTGTCATGTACACCGAGGTAGAGTGAAAAGCTTTTGTCTTGTGCTGACCAGTCAGCAGATGGACAAAACATGGTTGCAATCGAGGACCGACACAAAATCTTGGAGTAACTCAGCGGGACAGGCAGCATCTCTGGATAGAAAGAACGAGGGAAAAATGATCTCTACCCAAAACATGACCCATTCTTTCTCTCCAGAGATATTGCATGTCCCGCTGAGTTAGTCCAGCACTTTGTTTCCATCTTCGATGGAAACCAGCATCTGCAGTTTCGTCCTACACAATGGTTACTATCGATCCATTGACAGATACAAGATAAGGCAATAAAGTTTAATTGAAGGTGAAGCCATTAAAGTTCGATCAAGGGTAGTCCGAGGGTCTCGTATGAGGTAGATAGTAGTTCAGAACCGCTATCATGTTGTGGTAGCATGATCCAGTTGCCTGACAACAGCTGGGAAGAAACTGTCCCTGTATCTGGAGGTGTGCGTTTTCACCCTTCTGTACCTCTTGCTCCGATGGGAGAGGGGAGAAGAGGGAGGAACCGGGTCTTTGATTATGCTGCTGGCTTTGCCGAGGCAGCGTGAAGTGTAGATGCAGGCGATGGAAGGGAGGTTGGTTTATGTGATGGTCTGGGTTACGTCCACAATTCGCTGCGATGATGTCATACAGCACACAAACAGACCCCTTGGTCTCAGTTGCCCATGACGACCAATATGTCCCCATCTAAACCTGTACCATTTGCGCGCATTTGGTGCATATCCCTCTCAACATTTCCCATTAAAATTACCTATCTGTGTTTATTTTAAATGGTGCTGTTGTACCAACCTCACCTACCTCCTCTGCCAGCTCGTATCACACACTCAAAGTCAATTACATTCGTCACGCGCACATTACATGCATTGAAATGGTATATAACAGCAAGAATGTAACGGCGAGGCTTTATTGTGGTCCACATTCGGAACCTCGGGATCGCCCACGCAGAGCGTCATTGCGCCCGTGGAGACCTCCGTCCCGACCCACGCTCGGGGTGCCCCAGACCTACATGCAGGAGCCGCCCTCGACCATACTATTCCTTCCTCCGGTTCTGGGGGGGGGGGGGGGGGGGGGGTCCTGTGGCGTCAGCCTAAACACGGACCACTTATGCCCGAACCCTCGTCAGGAGATACGAGGGCGGAACGTGACCTCATGGGCTAGAGGGAGTGTCCTGGTTCTTAAGGTCATCTCACCTCGAGACCTGAATCAGTCAACAGGTAGCTGAGCCCGAGAGTACAACCTCGCTCAGCTACAGCAACTTTGTAATATGGTTAGCGCACCAACTCAACGTGTCACCACTGAATAAACAACACTTTGAACCTGCCTGACGTCTCACCTTTATTCACCACGTTTGGTGGGGCCACATTATCATGGCCCACATTTGGAATATTGTGAGCCGCTGTGGGCGACAAGAGGGCAGATAGGTACAACGTGCTGGAGTAACTCAGCCGGCCTGGCAGCATCTCTGTGGAGAACGTGGACAGGTACAAAGTGCCGGAGTAACTCAGTGGGTCAGGCAGCAACTGTGAATAACATGGCTAGGTACAAAATGTTGGAGTAACTCAGCGGGCCAGGCGGCATCTCTGGAGAACGTGGACACGTCACTTTTCCACATTCTCCAGAGATTCTGCCTGAAGCACCGAGTTACACGAGCACTTTGTACCTATCCATGTTCTCCAGAGATGCTGCCTGACCCGATGGGTTTCTCCAGCACTTTGTACCTATCCATGCTCCCCAGTGATGCTGCCTGATCCGCATACAATCGAGCCATTTACAGTTTATAGATACATGATAAGTGAATAACGTTTAGCGCAAGGTAAAGCCAGCAAACTCCGATCAAGGATAGTTCGAGGGTCTCCACTGAGGGAGATAGTAGTTGAGGACTGTTCTTCCTAATAGTAGGGGAGATATTTTGTGATGTAAAAACAAAAGAAGAGGAAATCAGTAAATGTGTGTGTGTGGTCATCGATGGAAAGAGGAACAACACAGAGCACTACGGGAGAAACAGGAAATTGCGTCCATGAGCGACCAAGTCATACAACTGACAAACAAGCCTCTTAAATCGCCTTTTAAGGTATCCTTTTTTTCTGACATTAAAACCGTGCGCTTTAAGTGGGAAGGAGGAGGGGGAGTTAGCGGTAAGTCAGGGGTCCAATCATCTGCGGCGCTGCCTTTGACTGGACTCCAGCCCGCTGAAGCTGAAAGCAGGAAGTGCGGCTCAGTGTCTGAGAGTCACCGAGACGGACGCTGCTCGCACGGGATGGCGCTTCTGCCACTCACCGCGCTCGCCATTTGCCTCGTCATACCCACGGGTGAGCGTCGCTCTCTCGGACCGACACCGCGGTGGTTTTTTGTCGCCGGGCGGCCCGCGTTGAACGGCATAATTAAATTCAAACCAAGTGTAGACCAGGGATGGGATAAGAGTGGATGTGGATAGGAGGTTTCCACTTCGTGGGGGGGGGGGGGGGGGGGGGGGGGGGGGGGGTGGGGGGGTCTCGGACCAGAGGGCGCAGAGGAGCTGCTAGCCTACAGACCTCCGACGAAGGAGACTGCAGACCGATTGCCTACGCCTCGCGTACCCTGTCCGAGACTGAGCAGCGATACGCCCAATCGAAAAGGAATTACTAGCCGTGGTTTTTGCCTGCACCAAATTCAAAGACTTTATTTTTGGCAAGTCTGTGACTGTTGAAATAGACCACCAACCGTTGGTTACTATTCTGAACAACCCCATTCATGCTGCTCCCACTCGCCTGTAACGGATGATGGTGATGCAGCTACAGTGCTTCGA
This sequence comes from Okamejei kenojei, assembly GCA_035221665.1. Classification (NCBI taxonomy): domain Eukaryota; kingdom Metazoa; phylum Chordata; class Chondrichthyes; order Rajiformes; family Rajidae; genus Okamejei; species Okamejei kenojei. The sequence goes on along the minus strand of CM069170.1, from coordinate 8,852,713 downwards.
TTGTACCCTAGTCTACAAAACGGGCACGAACAACCTGCGAACAACAGCTGTATGAGTTATACCAGTTCACAATCATGCTGGTGTCGGAAGTACCTACTGCAGGACCGCGTCATAATCAAGGGTCACAAAGCAGTCATCCCAGCTGGCCTACGGGACAAATACGTTGATGCCGTCAATTGGCGTGGATGCACCCTTACTCCGAGCAAAGAGCGTGATATACTGGTCCAGGATGACCGAGTATCGGCGGGAAAAAAGTTGAAGCCTGACCTGTCTGCAACAGCCTGACGCCTCACCAACAGAAACAGTCCATGTTCTCACACATTGTTTCTCCTCTGCCTTGGTCCAAGGTCCGACATATTCGAGATATTCGAGCGGCGTGGCAAACATTATCTGGTTCTCGTTGACTCGTATTCAGGTTGGTTTGAAATCGCCCTGCTCCAAAGCGTCACATCCAATTCAGTCATCCAAAAGCCGTCGCGCCATTTCTCCGTGCACGGCGCCCCTGCACGCCTCCTGTCAGATAACGGCAGTCAGTTCACCAGCCAGTGTTTCAAAAACTTTGCTCAATGATGGGATTTTCGCTATGTCACCAGCAGTCCTGAATTTCCACAGTCCAACGGATTCGCAGAACGGGCGGTCGGTAGCGCCAAATAATTAATGGAGCGCTCACACCTTGCTACATTTGATGTATTCTTGGACCTGCCCAAACAACTCCAGCTGAAACGCGATATCCAGAAGCGATTCTTCGACGTCCAGCAAACCACTTACACCTCTCTCCACTGGCCAAGTCGTTCGCCTTCAAACCAACAAGAGCTATGGCCGTTTGGTTCACATCCACAGTCCCGCAAAAGAGCCGCGCTCATACCTGGTGAGTGCAGACCGAGGGATCTACAGACGCAATCGTCAACATCTCCTTCAGAGGTCACGCGTCCGATCTACCCCTCTGCTGTCAGACCGTCTCTTCCCAAACTCCCTGCTGCTGCAGACCTATCCTTGGTTGCGCCCCTACACTCTCACCCCCACGGTCGGTGCCCCACTCGCCAGCCTCGCCGTGTTGTCCCCCGGCTCACCACTGCTCTCGACGCATGGCTCCTCGTTTATTTCGCCAGTGAAGGGAGGAGATGCGAATCTGTACCGTCCGCGCGAGTGACGGGTTTGTTGGCCGCCCCGTAGATACGGTGACATTGTTTGAACCACCTGTAGTGCCCTGTATGTGCTATCAGAGTTTCGGTTGCAGTATTATTCAGTCCTCACATAGTGACGTTTTTTTTTAAATATATGAATCAGAGAATCATAGAAAATAGGTGCAGGAGTGGGCCATTCAGTCCTTCGAGCCTGCACCGCCATTCAATATGATCATGGCTGATCATCCAACTCAATATCCTGTACTTGCCTTCTCTCCACACCCCCTGATCCATTTAGCCAAAAGGGCCACATCTAACTCACTCTTAAATATAGCCAATGAACCTTCTGTGGCAGAAAATTCCACAGACTCACCACTCCCTGTGTGAAAAATGATTTTCTCATCTCGGTCCTAAATGACTTATCCTTATCATTAAACTGTGACCCCTTGTTCTGGAGTTCCCCAACATCGGGTACAATCTTCCAGCATCCAACCGGTCCAACCCCTTAATAATTTTGTAAGTCTCTATAAGATCCCCCCTCAATCTTCTAAATTCCAGCGAATACAATCTGAGTCCATCCCGTCTTTCTTCATATGGAAGTCCTGGCACCCCAGGGATCAGTCTGGTGAACCTTCTCTGTACTCCCTCTATGGCAAGAATGTATTTCCTCAGATTAGGAGATCAAAACTGTACGCAATACTCCAGGTGTGGCCTCACCAAGACCCTGTACAACTGCAGTAGAACCTCCCTGCTCTTGTACTCAAATCATTTTGCTATGAATGCCAACATACCATTCGCTTTCTTCACAGCTTGCTGCACCTGCATGCCTACTTTCAATGACTGGTGTACCATGACACCCAGGTCTCGTTGCATCTCCACTTTTCCTAATCGGCCACCATTCAGATAATAGTCTACCCTACAGTTTCTACCACCAAAGTGGATAACCTCACATGTATCGACATTATACTGCATCTGCCATGAATTTGCCCACTCACCCAACCTATCCAAGTCACCTTGCAGCCTCCCAGCATCCTCCTCGCAGCTAACACTGCCCCCCAGCTTCGTGTCATCCGGAAACTTGGAGATGTTGCATTCAATTCCCTCATCCAGATCATTAATATATATTATAAATAGCTGGGGTTCCAGCACTGATCCTTGCGGTACCCCACTAGTCAATGCCTGCCATTCTGAAAATGACCCGTTTACTCCTACACTTTGCTTCCTGTCTGCCAGCCAGTTCTCTATCCACATCAATACTGAACCCCCAATACCGTGTGATTTAAGTTTGTATTCTTATCTCTTATGTGGGTCCTTGTCGAAAGCCTTCTGAAAGTACAGATATAACACATCCACAGGTTCTCTCTTATCCACTCTACTAGTTACATCCTCGAAACATTCTATAAGATTCGTCAGACATGATTTACCTTTCATAAGTCTCTTAATTTGAAGAAGAGCATCCTTGTGATTGAGGCAGTGCAGCGTACGCTCAGGAGATTGATCCCTGGGATGGCGGGACTGTCATATGAGGGAACATTGAAAAGGCGAGGCTTGTATTCACTGGAGTTCCGAAGGATGTGGGGGGATCTCATAGAAACATATACAATTATAAAAGGACTGCACAAGCTAGATGCAGGGAAAATGTTCCCAATGTTGGGCGAGTCCAGAACCAAGGGCCACAGTCTTAGAATAAAGGGGAGGTCATTTAAGAAAAAGGGGAAGGCCATTAAGAGGTGAGAAAACACGTTTTCACCCGGAGAGTTGTGAATTTGTGGAAATCCCTGCCACAGAGGGCAGTGGAGGCCAGATCACTGGATGGATGTAAGAGAAAATTGTATTGAGCTCTATGGACTAGTGGAATCAAGGGATATGGGGAGAAGGCAGGTACGGGTTATTCATTTGGGGATCAGTCATGATCACAATCAATGGCAGTGCTTTTTCGAAGGGCCGAATGGCCTCCTCCAGCACCTATTTTCTATGTTTCTATGCTTTTATGTCATTGATTTAGTGGTGATTCATTTTCATTCCTGCAATGAAATATGTAGATTGGTTACTTTACTTACTAACCAAAGTAGTGCTTTATTATTAGAAGTCCCGCCTACTACTACACTGTTCATATTACCGCAAGCCGACATGTGCAATCAGTCCATGCTGCTGTACAGTAGAACCACCATGCTGTAAGTGTTATGTGTGCCTTTCAATAAATACTGTTGTACCATGTTTGTGAGTATCATTGATTTGGTCTACAGGGAGAGAGTGGAGAGAGAGATGGTGAGGGAGCGAGAGGGGCGAAGGAAAGAGAGTGAGAGAGAGACAGGGGGAGAGAGAGGCAGGGGAGAGAGAGTGGGGGGTGGGGAAAGAGAGAGAGAGGTAGGGGAAAGGAAAGAGGGGGGAGATGGAGATTGAGGTAGAGAGAAATAGAGGGGTGATAGAGGGTGAGGGGTGAGACAGGGAAGTTTGGGGCCTGTTTCAAGATGGCCGACTTGCCTCCTGTTCCCAGCGGAGGGCGACACAATTACCGTTTTGGCCCCGTAGCCACGAAACATCACCATCCCCCCTTATCTCATGTCCCCGTCATCTACACTGGTGGTGGTTTCAGATCGGAGAGCGGGAAGAGAGACAGGGAAGAGAGATTGATAGAGAGAAGGGAGAGAGAGGGGGGGTGAGAGAGGTGGCAGAGAGCGAGGGGGGAGAGATAGGCGGAGAGTGGGGGAAAGAGAAGAGGAAACAGAGGGGGTGAGAGAGGGGGAAAGAGGGGTGATAGGTACAGGAGAGACAGAAGGGGGATGGAAAGCGAGGGAGAGAGGGAGAGAAAGAGGGAAAAGGACGATAGGGGAGTAGAGAGAATGAGAGGGGAGAGATGGGGTGGAGAGAGAGAGAGCGGGGAAGATAGAGGGTGGAGAGTGAGATGGGGAAGGTGCGACGGATAAGGGGGAGAGAGAGATAGTAAGGGCAGAGAACGAGAGGAGAGTGAGAGTGGCCGGGTAGGGAGAGTGCGAGAGAGACAGGGTTATGAGGGGGAAAGGAGAGAGAGAGAGAGGGAGAGATGGGGAGAGAGGGGGGGAGAGAGAGAAGGGAGAGAAGAGGGCGGTGAGAGAGAGAGAGAGTGGGCGGATAGAATGGGTGGAGAGTGAGTGATGGCGGAGAGAGAGGGGAAATGGGGGAGAGAGAGAAGGGAATAGTGATACATTGGGGAGAGAGATGGATGTGAGAGGGCGAGAGAGAGAGAGGAGGGAGAATGGTGAGAGAGAGAGGGGGTATTGAGAGAGGGGAGTGAGTGTGACAGAGTGTATCGATTATTAATTTAGTTTCCCCGCTGTGTCTCGAGACTGAACCAGTGTGTGAACGGGCGACCGCTGTTCGGCAGGGACTCGGTGGGCCGAAAGGCCTGTTTCCGTGCTGTATATTTGAAGTAAATATAGAAAGAGTGAAGCAGGAAGAGGAGGCGAGTTTGAGGCCTGTGTCAAGATGGCCGATGTTCTAGATTCAAGATTCAAGAGAGTTTATTGTCATGTGTCCCAGATAGGACAATGAAATTCTTGATTTGCTTCAGCACAACAGAATATTGTAGGCATAAATAGATACAGAACAGATCAGTGTGCCCATATACCTCTGAATATATATATATATATATACATATATATATATATATATATATACACACATAAATAACAGATAAAGTGCATCGGGCTATTAATGTTCAGAGCTTTGCTTAAGTTGAATTTGATAGCCCGATGGCTGTGGGGAAGCAAATTTCAGGCACCTGTACCTTCTAACTGAAGGCAGCGGAGAGATGAGTGTGTGGCCAGGATGGTGTGGGTCCTTGATTACGTTGGCAGCCTTTTTGAGGCAACGACTGCGATAGATCCCCACGATGGTGGGGAGGTCAGAGCCTATGACGGATTGGGCAGTGTTTACTACTCTTTGTAGTCTTTTACGCTCCTGGGCGCTCAATTTGCCGAACCAAGCCACGATGCAACCAGTCAGCATGCTGTCTACTGTGCACCTGTAGAAGTTAGAGAGAGTCCTCCTTGACATACCGACTCTCCGTAATCGTCTCAGGAAGTAGAGGCGCTGATGTACTTTCTTTATAATTGCATCAGTGTTCTCGGACCTGGAAAGATCTTCAGAGATACGCCCGCCCAGGAATTTGAAGCTCTTGACCATCTCCACCATTGCCCCGTTGATATAAACGGGACTATGGGTCCCCGTACTACCCTTTCCAAAGTCCACAACCAGTTCATTGGTTTTGCTGGTGTTGAGAGCCAGGTTATTGCGCTGGTACCATATCGACAGTCGCTCGATCTCACTTCTAAACTCTGACTCAACTCCATCAGTGATTCGTCCCACAACAGTGGTGTCGTCCGCGAACTTGATGATGGAGTTCGAACTATCACAGTCATGAGTATAGAGTGAGTACAGCAGGGAGTTGCGGGTGGGGAGAAAGAGGGTGGTGAGTGTTGGGGGAGAGAGAGAGATAGGGAGAGACAGAGGGGAGAAGTGAGAGGGGGAAAGAAAAGAGGGTGAGAGAGAGACGAGAAGCGAGCGAGACGGGGAGGGAGGGAGGGAGGGAGGGAGAGAGTGTGAAAGCAAAGAACGGGGTATAGAGAGAGAGGGGTGAGATAGTGAGAGATAGTTTGGGGCCTGTTTCCAGATGGCCGACTTTTGACTCCTCTTCCCAGCGGAGGGCGACATGGGGGAGAGAGAGGAGGAGAGAAGGGGAGGGAGACAGGGGAGAGAGGGACAGGCAAGCGACAGAGAGAGGGGGAAGGAAAGAATGGGAGAGAGGGAGAGAGTTAGAGAGAGGAAAGAAAGCGGAAGGGGAGAGATAGAGGGGGGTTGAGAGAGATCCACGAAAAATCAACACCCCTCCTTATTCAGAGTTCCCCCGTATGGTCATCATCTACAAAGGATGTGGCGTGTCAGATCCGAGAGAGGGGAGACATGGGAAATAGATAGAGAGAAATGGGAGAGAGGGGGGAAGGGGTGCCAGAGAGAGAAGGAGAGAGAGAGAGAGAGAGAGAGAGAGAGAGAGAGAGAGAGAGAGAGAGAGAGAGAGAGAGAGAGAGAGAGAGAGAGAGAGAGAGAGAGAGGAGGGGGAGAAGGGGAGGGGTAGAAGGAGAGGGAGAACAGGGAGAGGGGATAGAGTGAGTGGGGGAAGAGAGAGAAAAAGGGGTAGAGACGGGGTGAGTGAGAGAGGTGGACAGAGAGAGGCGGGGAGAGCGATAGGGGAGAGAGCGAGAGGGGAGAAGAAAGAGAGGGATGAGAGAGTGGGAAGTGAGAGAGGGGGGGGGGGAGTGGGGGGTGAGACGGAGGGAGGGAGAGGGAGAGAGAGAAAGAGAGGGGAAAGTGCCAGAGAGGAGAGAGAGGGTTTTGAGAGAGGGTCGATAGGGAGAGAGGGAGGGGGGAGAGAGTGAGTGGGAGTAGAGAGAGAGAAGTGAGAGAAACGGGATGAGAGAGGTGGGGAGAGAGAGGTGCGTGTGTGTGTGTGTGTGTGTGTGAGAGAGAGAGAGAGAGAGAGAGAGAGCGAGCGGGAGAGAGAGAGAGAGAGAGAGAGAGAGAGAGAGAGAGAAAGAAGGAGGGGTGAGAGAGGTTTATGGCCTATTTAAAGATGGCCGACGTTTGCATCCTGTTCCCAGCGGAGGGCGACAAAGTGGCCGTTTCCACCCCTTATCCCCATGATGGTTAACATCTACGCTGGTGGTGAGAGAGGGGAAGAGAGAGGAGGGGACAGAGAGAGGAGGGGGGGGGGGGGGAGGAAAGAGAGGAGAGAGAAAGAGAGAGGGGGGAGGGTGGGGAGGATAGAGCGAGAGAGAGAGAGAGAGAGAGAGAGAGAGAGAGAGGGGGGGGGGGGGCGAAGGGAATAGGGCGGGGAGAGAGAGGGAGAGAGAGATGGAGAGAGAGAGAGAGAGAGAGAGAGAGAGAGAGAGAGAGAGAGAGGAGAGAGAGAGAGAGAGAGAGATGAGTGAGATCCATGACAAATCATATTTCCCCCTTACCCAGTGCCCCCATTATCGTCATCATCTACACTGGTGGTTGACCTGCTGACCAGAGAGAGTGGCAGACAGCGGAAAGATATATAGAGAAGGGAGGGAGAGAGAGGAGGGAGAGGGAGTGAGGAGAGAGAGTGAGGAGGGAGGGAGGAGTGCCAGAGAGATGGAGGGGAGAGAGAGCGAGAGAGGACGGAGACAGGGGAGGGAGAGGGGAGATAGAGAGAGCATGAGAGAGAGAGAGAGAGAGGGGGGAGAGGGGAAAGAGAGAAATAGGGGAGAGAAAGTAGGGAGAGAGGGGAGGGAGAGGTGGGGAAGGAGGTGGGAAGATTGGGGGGTGGTGGTGAGAGAGACAGAGAGAGAGAGAGATGGGAAAGAGAGAGAGAGGGGAGAGAGAGGGGGAATTAGACTGGGAGAGGGAGAGAGAGGGACAGAGAGAGCGAGAGAGCGGAGAGACAGAATACGGGAGGAGAGAGAGACGGGGAGAGAGTGAGAGGGGTGAAGGAAAGAGGGCGCGAGAGGGGGATAAACAGGAGAGAGAGATAGGGGAAAAAGATAAGGGGGAGCGAGAGGTGAGAGGTGGGAGAGAGAGTGGGCATAGGCAACAGAGGGGAGGGAGAGAGAGAGATTGAGTGAGAGAGAACGGTGAGAGAGAGAGGGGAGGGAGAGAGTGGTGAGAGAGAGTTTGGGGCACGTTTCAAGATATCCAACTTCTGGCTCAGCGTCGGCCCACAAAGTGGCCTTTCCCCATTCTCCCCGTATCCGTGAAAAATTACCATCCCCACCCCCCCCCCCCCTTGTCCAGTGTCCAAATGATAGTTAACATCTACACAGGAGCCGGAGCCCGGAGCGGAGAGACTACGGCCGCCTTTGGGATGCACTCAGGGCGCAGATTTATTAACGAGCCGAAACACTGAGGTGAGCGGAGATTTCACCGCGCTCATCACCTGCTCTCTGAACCTGGACTGGGTCGCCGCGTAAATAAATGTGTTGGTGCAGCAGCTGAGATTCCTCAGCAAAAACCCGACATCGACAAAGATATATTGAGAATCATTCCGATCCATTCCAGTTCCTGTGATCTGATAATAGACAAAGTTTAGAACCAGCGTCAGCCACAGCAGGATGAAGCTGCCGGAGATGGTGAAGAGTAAAACCACAGACCTCCTCCTGCTCTCCATCTCCGGGTCTCTGCGGTTCTCCCCCTTGCTCTCACCCCTCAGCCCCTTACGGACCCAACTTGCCACTAAAATGTGCTGGACTGTCAGAGCGTTGAGCAGCAGCATTTCAGCGAAAGGGAGGAGCGGAATTAAAACCGTGTCGATCCAGTCAAATGCCACCCACCCGGGGTCAGTGTAATAACTGTACACCGTGCCACAGAACCACGGGACATTGTAGACGATTGTCCGGGTTTCCAGTGTGAAGTAGCGGGGAACGTTTTTCAGACAGAGCAGAACGCCGACCGTTGCGAGAGCCGCAGCCGCAGTTTCTCCGCTGCAATATTTTGTTTTCAGCTTCTGGCAACAAATGGCGACAAACCGATCATAGGTGAACGTGACAGTGAACCAGACAGAACAGTCTGTAGCTGCAAACTTCAGTACATAGTTAACACTACACACAGGGGTGATGGACACGAAGCTCCAATTGAAATAATGGTATTTGATCTGATACAAAATGACCTCGGTGATCAGGACCTGCAGATCGGCCGCTGCCAGAGCGACCAGGTAGCGAGTGGTGCAGGTGGAGAGGCCGCACTTTCCCCGGGACAGGATCACAATCGCCACTAAATTCACTGGGGAAAGATAAGGGAACGGACACTGGGCATTACTGAACACGGTTTGGAGTCGGTGCGCGGCTGGAAGTTTAACAATATCAGACCCAGCTCCGACTGTAGCCGACCTGCCTGCTTCAGGGGAGTAGAGATAAAGCGACGGGCGGGGTAAAGGGCGGGGAGCGAACGAGCAGCCACCCGCCACAATAGGCGGAATGGTCATTTCTATAGTTAACCCCACTCACAGTCTCTGTTGGTGCCGGTTTCACAGACTTAACCGTGACCGGCCGCGTTTAATCAGGGCTCTGGGAACTCGGCATCTGATGGGGACGAGGAGGGAGGGTTCCAGCGGGAAGGCAGGGACAACTTAGAATCCGGCAGTTGCCCCGTTAATGGATTCATTCCACAGTGAGTTCAGTTCGGTAACAACACACGCCGGTAGCTTCGCGGCCACTGGTTCAGGAGGTTGATCCACAGAGAAACGTGTCCGCAGGAGCGGGTGTTCACGCTGATCAATAATTCAGGCACAGTGCACTTCACAATGTAAATCCCTCCCAGTCACACCGTAGCGGAAAGCTGCCTCTCCCGAGTACTGGGACAACTTTGGATAAGGTCCCACTGAAGGCACGAACAACATTCTAGTTGCTATCGGCAGCTAGAGAAAAAGAGGGTTAGTTTCAGCTGTCTGGAAATCAGATAAATCACATCGTTAATTCTATAAAATAATTCACTGAGAGGATTGATACGCTTCACATATTCTTGTACAACGATCACCAGTTGGGGAAGCTTGTAACATGATCAGAATTAGGTCAACACTGGTTAATACACGGAGTTATAAAACTTGAATTTTTCTGCTCATTTATCAGGGATTCCAACGGCAGCAATGATCACGTACAAGATTTTCTCCACGTCGTAATATTCCCTCAGCTTTTCCTCCATTTGCTCTGCCCAGCGACGTGTCCCCGTGAGCTATCGGTAATCTCTCGGAATGAAATGCTGGGGCAGAACATTGCCGGAGATTTTATAACATATTCCGTCTCCACCGGGACAGTGAAGTTTCGTTAGAGTTTAAAAGTGGAGATTTTGAGATTATTCGCAAACAGATGACAACAGCCAAGTGAAATGCCCGCTGAGACTGTTTCTAAATAATTCAGGGAATTGTTTGAGACATTCCAAAGGCGGAATTGTGGCGAGATTGCGGGATGGAAATTGGGAGCGGCATTGTTCCAGAAAATAGGATATTGTTTCAAACTCCATAAGACCAAACTCTCCACCTCATATTGTTTGTCGGATTCCCTGCAATCCACTTCACTCAGCACGGCAATCCCAAATTCCAGCGACCCTCTCATGGCTTCTGGTGCCCAGTTTGAAGGTAGACTGGGCGACCTTTGTCCACAGGTAAAGGAATTTTCAGCAGTTCACCTCTGACTAAAATGCCCCATCCAATCTGCTTCACCACACGATGTGATCGCGACTCCTCTGATTGTAAACTCAACCCCACGCTGCCGGCGACCCCGGTAACCATTGCTTGCCTGGACTGGGTCTGAATTTGCCCTGGGACAAGACCATTCGCTGCCTTCATCACCTCTGCGGAGAAACGACCCAAAAACTCACAACACTCAGATAACAGAAACAGTGCAGCCTCAGAATTGTCCTGAAAAAGCGAATGATGGCGCATATCTCGCTCCTCCTTTTCTCTCTCCCTCCATCCTTACTGCTGTCCTCTCTCTGAACTGTTACTCTCTCTCCTACCCTATCTATTCTCCTTCTCTGTTCCTCTGTCTCTATCAACCTCTCTTCCATTACTGCTCCCTCCCCTCTCACTCCTACTGCATCTCACCTTCAGTTTTTCTGTATCTCTCTGACCCTTCCCTCTCTCCCTTTTGCCAACCCACTCGCTCTGATCACTCTCCCCTCTTCCCACCCTCCATTTGACTGTTCACTCTTCCTGCATCTCTTCCACTTTTCGTCTTCTCCACTATCTTTCCTTTTCATCGTTGTACTCCTTGTCTGTCTCTCTCTTTTCCCCAACTCTCCTCCTGCTCGCTCACATTTCCCTCTCCATCGCCTTTCTTGTTATGTGCGGTTAAACGGTTAGTCACCATGGGATGTAACAGCTCTCCATGTACCCCTTCCATCACACTCCAGCAGCCCTTCCAGAGAAAGGTGCTCACCGGCACCACCTCTAATCTCATCTAGTGCATGAGGTGATCCAGACATGGCCTCCTTTACATCGGCGTGGTCAAGCGTAGACTCGGCGAAAACTTACCCTCGTTCCTCCGAGGCCTGACGTATCTCCCCGTGGCTGACCATTGTAACTCCCCTTCCCACAATGACCTTTCTATCCTGGGCCTCGTCCATTGCCAGAGTGCTGCTACATGCAAACTGAAAGAGCGACACCTCATATTCCACTTTGCTACCTTACAGCCGAATGGTATGAACATTGAATTATCCAATGTTAGGTAGCTAACGCGCATATTCCCGCTTTCCCCTCGCTCGTCACCCTACTCCCAACTATTCATTCCACCTCCCCCTTCCACCGATATTAATTCCACTCTCATTATAATTCTATCTCCTTCAATCCATATTTCACAACTTTTACCTTTCATTCTCTTGTCTTAAACACCCAACTATGGAAACGCGATTCACCTGCATCCGCTCATCATTCAACTTGCTTTTTCTCGCCTACATCTGTTCCAGACATCTCCCCCTTCCCACCACAATCAGTCTGAAGATGGATCCTGAACCGAAACGTCACCTATCCATGCTCTTAGAAGCTTAGAAAGTTCAGCGTGTCCCCTACAAATCTCACCAACTTCTATAGATGCGCCTCAGAATATATTTTTATCAGGATGCAGCACACCTTAGCTTGGGAACAGCTCCATCCCAGACCGCAAGATATTGCGCTGAATTGTGGACGCGGCCCACCCGTCACACAAAGCAACTTCCCTTCCATTAACTGAATTTATCACTCATGCTACATCGGCAAGGCCAGCAGCATAATGATGTTCTAGTCTCAATCTGGCCACTCCTTCTACTCCCCTCTCCCAGCAGGCAAAACCCCACAACTCCAGTTTCAGGGATAATTTCTTCCAAGCTGTTGTTAGGCAACTGAACCATCCTCACACAACTAGACAGCAATGCTGAACAATTAGCTGCCTCATTGGAGACCCTCAGACTATCCCTGATTGGACTTTGCTGGCTTTACCTTGCACTAAATGTTATCCCATTCTCATGTATCTGAACACTGTAAATGGCTCGATTTTAATCATGTATTGTCTTTTTGCTGAGATGATAGCACGCAACAAATGCGTTTCACTACGCGTGAAAATAAACTAAACAAAACTGATAAATAAACTAAACATGTATAGAGATGCAGCCTGACTCGCATTGGTTATTGATTGTGTGTGACAGTGCGAGTTTGTGAGTCCATGCATGTGTGTTAGCACGTGTATGTGAGTGTGAATGTGTGAGATTGTGCAAAGTAATTGATGTGTGCGTGTAAGTGTATGCGTTTACAATGCACCTGCCTTTACATCATTGAAGACAGTGGACATAGTGTGTGGGTCTTATACGTTGACAATGCGGAACATTGCTGAGAACTGAGTGGTGCACTCTGCATCTTCCTCTTTGCTCTATCCATTGGACATGTGGTTGAACATATTGTATCTGTGTGTGATAATTCTGATCTGTTTGGATAGCTGGAGAAACCTCCGTATATGTGACAATAATAAGCCTAAACTGAAACCTAAACAAACCAATTTGTCGATGGAATTTATTTGAATACTATGTGCTTTACAATCTCATGCATCTCAACCGCAGGCTTGTCTCTGTTTTCTACCGCTGTTCCGGTCCTAGCGTCAGGGCCATTGTGCCTTGGAAACAGGGCCTTCCGCCATCGACGCCGATGATTGATCCCTGCACACTGGTGACACGTTCTACCACGTCCGCATTAACTCCCAGCACACTGAATCCAAATAACCTATAAAGCCATAAGTCTTCGGGATGTGGGAAGAAACCGAAACAATTGGGGGAAACTCACAGGGAGACAAGGAGTCAGTGCAAACGCAAAACGGACAGCACCCAAGTGAGGATCGAACCCGGATTTTTGGCGCTGTATGGTAGTAGCTCTACTTCCTACGCTGCTGTGCCGACATAGTGTACCACGTGTCTGTCTCACATCACTACCCTCAATATGTTTCCAATGGGGAAAGTAAAACAGATTCGGTAAACACTCCAACCACACTCAAAGTATTCTTCACCATCTACTGTAAAAAAATCTAAAATATTCCATAAAGTATGGGCGAAACATCTTTTCTAGCATAAAAATGTAAATTATTGGGGATATTTACATAATGTATTCGGATTGAATGTGAAAGTACAAGGAAAGGAATTGGCACATCATGTGGCATAGCATGGGGACTCGATGGCGGAGAAGGCAAGAGAGGAGGGAAGTCAATGTCGTGTGAACAACACTGAGATGTGTACTTGAAGATCTGTCACGCGCAGGCCTATAGGCCAGTGTAAGGAGGTGGATCAGCTGCATTCACATTTGGGACTACTTGTATACGAGGGATCAAGCAGCCTCCTTTGGTGCCGGAAACGTTCCTTGACTCCAATATTCTGCCAATCGACCTCTATTGCCGCAGATCAATGACAAAGTTGTCCCTTGATATATATCCCACCCTCAATTTATTATGGGGAACCCGGAAATGGCAGAGATGTTCACCAGGTTCTTTGGGTCCGTCTTCATTAAGGAGGATACAAACATATCAGAATATACTGTGGCCAGATGATCTAGGATGACGGATGAACTGAAGGAAATCTACACAGGGCACAAATTATGTTGGGTAGACTGGTGGGACTGAAGGCTGATACATCCCCAGGCCAGATGATCCGCATCCCAGGGTACATTAGGAAGTTGCTCTAGAAATAGTCGACGTATTGGTGATAAATTTCCAATGTTCTGTAGACTCAGGTTCTGTTCCTGTGAATTGGAGGGAGCTAATGTTTCCACGTTTTTAAGAAAGGGTAGAGAGAGAGTAAACAGGGGATTATAGACCAGTTAGCCTGACATCGGTGGTGGGGATGATGCTGCAGTCAATCATAAAAGGTGAAATAGTTGATGAAAGTGACACACAGAATATGCTGATGAAGTTGGTGGATTTGTACTCATGGAAGAGCTCTCTGTGGTTGTACTAACAATGGAATGACAGACTGTGGGGGTAGTACTGATGTAGTGACACACTGGGATAGTAATGATGGAATAACACACCGCAGGGTGGTAGGAAAACACTACGGTTGGAACGAAAACGTGTGGGGTAAATTTGATGGAATGACATTCCGTCGGGTGGTATTGATGGAATAATACGCAGCGGGCTGGAACTGATGAAATGACGCACAAATTATTACTGTTAGTACTGATGGAATAATAAACTGTGGGATAATTCACTGATGGGGCGACACACTATGGGGTAGTACGGACAACACTACGGGGAGGCATCCACTCGCTGCACACTCGGGGCAGAATGCAACTACACTGCAATCCCGCACATCCTTGGGGTTTGATGTGAAACTAATCGGAAACCCCCCTCGCTCACAAGGATAACGTGCAATATCCACTCAAAAACAGGTCGAGGTCAGGATAGAACTGGTGATTCTGCTCCTGTGATGCAGTAACTGAACCAGTCGCGCCACTGTTCCGCCCTTGTATACCATGTGTCTGTATCACGTCTCCCTACTCAGTATGCGTCTAAATAGGGAGAAGGATTCAGTGTCGCATCGAAATCTACGATACCCTGGAGCGCCGCGCGCCACCGCATGCGATTCCTTGTGATTCCATGCGCAATGCGTGTGTCAGCTACGCGCACCCCACTTGTCACGAAACGTCGACCTATTGTAAGTATGACGCGCAAATGAGGCGCAAATGGCGGCCAAGTGGAACAGACCCCTTACCTTTTTCGCTATCGACTGCACTGACATGTGAGCAAATCACTAGATTGAGTATGTGGGGAAAGCTGTTTGATGCAACAGAAGTCACCATTTGCAGTGTTTTAGATGAAGCCTTTAATCATTGAAGGGAAAATGAGGATACAATGGGGCCTACTATGATAGGTTGGGCACTCGATGCGGAGGTCGGGAGAGGCAGCAACTACATCGCGTTCACACAATAATGGGATGTGTCCTTGGCTCTGGATCAAGAGAGTAGGTCCATGGGGAGGAGCGAATGCACCTGAACACAAGTCGTGGTCTGATCAACCACGGCTGGGTCGCCTGGGTGAGGGTGTCTGATGTTGAAAGACCCGAAACACCCAATGACCCAGGTTAAATCACTGATGAAGTGTTCAGTGGCATCAATAGATGTATTTTTATCAATCAGTACTTGATGAGATGTCAGCCGCAAGTCCACGGAACCAGGGCTGGAAGTTGGATTCACATATTGAATCATTTGTGAAGCCAGTGGGTTGATTAAGAGCTGAGAAGGGAACGAGAAAATAGGGACCACCTGAAATTAGAGAAGTCGATGCTCAAACTCCATCTGAACAATTTATAATTTCAGTAGATCCGGCCAGGACTGTTTCCTTCAGTCGGTGGTTTGCCGTGGAACAAATAAATTACCATTGGCTTAATGTGTGTAACTCCCAGGTTCCGAACTGCTTTCTCTTGACAATGCCTTACTCTGTTGCAATCCCCGTTACGTCCAGTGATGTCACCGTCTGGTACATGACGCCTGAGATCCTTCCAGTCACACACTGAGTGCTTGGTCCAAGTCGATCATCTGAACATTGACATTGAGTGGGTAGATCCTGACACTCGGTCAGCTATGCGGTGAGCGACGCATGTCTGTAATTAATTGTAGTCAGAGGGAATGGACTGCTGTGAGTCTGTGAAACCTCCAGCGGACCGGCAGCGGAATAACAGGACTATTGCTCTCATTCTGTTCCTCACTAGATTCGTTTTTAGATTTCCAGAAGTTCCCACCAGGGGGAGTGGCTCGATTTCCCCAAGCAGCGCATGTGTTGGAGATCCCAGATTTAAGCGGGATTTCAAGTCGCCATTCGTATGCAGTGCAAAGGGAAGGCGAGTTTGGAATGACATGTAGAGATATAAGGTCTATCTTTTTGTCTGTCTTTGTAGTTTGTGACTACTCAGTTTGCAGCTTGTTCAGGATAGGAGAGAGCCCAAGATTCTCAGGGCTCAAGTATCTTTGTCTCCTTTGACAAGTCTAACTGTGCATAGTATGGCCGTGTGCAGTGTTTCGCTCAATGATAAATTTCCTCCGTGATTTTGCCCACGAGCACCCTGAGAGACGTGGCATATCGGCAAGAGTTATTTTAGTTTGATTTGGTTTCCTTCAGCGAAACAGCCTGAAAACAGGACCTTCGGCCTTGGACACTGCAATGAGTCGACACCAACACACATCAAGATACAAGACATGTTTATTAGATCTACATACAGCAAGGTTCTGCAGTCATCACATCTCCGAGCTGCTACTCATTCGAACCAGCATAAGCAGCCACTTCATAATATGAAGCATATACAAGGCGGAGTCACTACTAACATACAATATCATTGCCTACTTCCGGCCCGTGTGCGGTACGAGTCTGCCTCACCTCCCTTCATTGGAGAAGGTACCGGGGGGGGGGGGGGGGGGGGGGTGGGGAAATGTCCGGCGGCCCGACAGGCAGGGATGGTGACGAGAAAGGCGAGCTAGTCGCCAAACGCTGCGGGGAGACCGCAGTGGGGACTATAGGTGGCAGTGGGGACGCGGGACCGCCTGTGAGAGGGTATACGAAACGCGGGACGGCAGGATATGGAGTCGTAGGACGCGGTTGCTTCACAGGAATGATATGTTATCGGTTGCGTCTGTAGGTGGTTCCGTCCGCAGGTAGGAGCGCGGCTCTTTGGCAGGGCCGGATATGTGTCCCAGACGTAGATAGCCCTTGTTTGTCTGGAGAGGAAGCACTTGTCCACGAGCGAGAGTGGCTTGCTGGGCGTGTCGAAGAAGCGTTTCCGCGAGTCACGTTTGAATTGTAGTTGTTTCTGGACCGCAGACGGGGAACGAACTTGTGGCTGCAAACTTGTGGCTGGGACACAGGGAGGGGAGTACGGGTTTGGCGAAACATCAGTGGCTGGGCTGGGGAACTCAGTGTGGGATCCCGTGCAATATTCCTTAGGTTGAGCAAGTCCAGGTACATGTCCGATTTGGAAAGGTATGACCGTTCCATGTGTTGTTTAGCGCTTCGGACATCGCGTTCGACCAGTCCGTTGGACAGTGGGAAATCGGGGCTGCTCGTAATATGTTGAAAGTCGCAACCTTTTGTAAAGTTTGGCTGGTAAAATGTCTTCCTTTGTCGGACTGGATACGTGCAGGGGAGCCGTGCACAGAGAGGTGACGCTGCACCTTCTCGCTATCCGCTTCAGAAGTAATGGTTGGAAGTAGGTCGATTTCGAACCAGCCAGAGTAAGAGTCTACAAGGACACGATAGTCATAGAATCATAGAAATATAGGTGCAGGAGTAGGCCATTCGGCCCTTCGAGCCTGCACCGCCATTCAATATGACCATGGCTGATCATCCAGCTCAGTATCCCGTACCTGCCTTCTCTCCATACCCCCGATCCTTTTAGCCACAAGGGCCACATCTAACTCCCTCTTAAATATAGCCAATGAACTGGCTTTTGCTGATGTGGCGTCAGGCTTTTACAGACGGCGTTCCCTCCACGCCGGGGTGGCCTCTGTGGATGTCGTCGAAGTACTTGTCCCAGAGGACAGCTGGGACCACTGCCTTGTGATCCTTAACTATAATTCCGTCCTGGTTCAACGCGAACCAGCAAGTATGGGCGTATCTGGAGCGGGCTGCTGTGTTGCTTATCGGGCCAGCCGCGCCGGATGACAGAAGACAGCAATTGTAAGGTCTCATCAGCAGCCGTGGGTTCTGCTACGCAGCTCAAATAGTCTGTTGGCAGAAACGAGACCTTCATTACTGCCAATTGGTCTCGTTCAGCTAGTTGTTGTTCGTTAGTTTTACGCGGGGCTCTGGATAGCGTGTCTGCCATGTGCATGCCTTTTCCTTTCTTGTAGACAATGTTGAAGTCCAATCGCTGCACTTGCATCATCATCCGTTGTAGTCGTGCTGGGGCAGCGTGGATGGGTTTGCTCAAAATGGTGACCAGCGGCTGGTGGTCTGTCTCGATAGTCACAGACTTTCCAAAGATAACGTCCCTGAATTTAGATCAGGTGAACACCAGTGCGAGCAGTTCCTTTTCGATCTGGGCATAACGTTGTTCAGTGTCAGTCAGCGTAGGGGAGGCACACCAAACGGGCTTGAAGTTGCCATCGGTAGTGGTCTGTAGGCACGCTGCGCCTAGCCCGTACTGGGACGCATCACAAGTGAGCGTTACTGGTAATTCCAAAGCAAAGTAGGCGAGAGCAGGTGCACTAGCCAGCTGCAATTTGAGAGTATCAAAAGGTCTTTGGCGGTACAGATACCAGGACCATGCAGCGTCCTTGTGCATCAGTTCTCGCAGGGGTGGGGTGGGGGGGGGGGCTCAGATATGTCGCTGAGGTTGGGAATACATTTACCCAGGTAGTTGACCATTCCGGGGAACCTTTTCAAGCTCACGGTATCAGAAGGAACCGGCATTTCGTTGATTGCTGCAGTTTTGATGGGTCTGGTCTGAGACCATCACTTGTGAACACGTCCGATGTAAGTAACCTGTGGGACTCGAAACCTGCACTTCAGGGGATTAAGTTTGAGCTGAATGACTTTGGCATGGTCAAGTACTTTTTTCAGATTAGCATCATGTTCAGCCATATCGCGTCCGTTGACGAGAATTTCATTAATATCGATGGCGCATGGGTATTCCGCAAACAAATGTTCCATAGTGCGCTGGAAAAATTCGCTAGCAGAGTTGATGCCAAAGGGAATTCTCAGAAATTTGTAACGGCCAAAACGGGGTGCCGAACGTAGTAAGATTGGACGAGACTGGGTCCAGTGCAATTTGCCAAAACGGACTGAGAATACTGCTGCTTTGCCATTCTGGGCAACAACTTCTTCTGTTGTTCGCATTGGATAATGCGGGATTTGCTGGCAGTGTTAAGAACTCTGGGGTTTATGCAGATACGGATCTCCTCCTTGTTTTTCGTTGTTGCGAGCACCATGGTGGAAACCCAGTCAGAGTGGTCAATAACTTCAGCAGTAACACCCTTGGAGATCATGTGTTTGAGTTCATTGTGAACTCATGGCAAGCGGAACACGATGTGGTGCTCGGACCAGAGGAGTAACTTTGGGATCGACATCTGTGGGGCATTTGATAGGCAACTTACCAAGCTCATCTTTAACATTTATTTGTATTGAGAGAGTACTTGCTGAGTGAGCCCATCAGCGATAAAGTGTTGATGAACGGCGCGGCCAAAGTGAACAAGTCCTAGATTGTGGCATGCATTGATACCGAGCAAATTCTCTGAATCGCCCTTAACATTATAAAACGGTAATGTATGGGCTGTTTGTCGATGGTGCACTTTAAATCAGCATGTCCAAGTAGGTGCGGTACTTCTCCCGCGTATGCCCAAAGCTGGCAATCATTCCTCCCACAAGCTTATCCCGGGTGAATTCATCCCGTAAATCCAGAAAGCGACTGCGTGCAGCCATATGTTTCGATTCGCTGATAAAACGTGCAATTGGTTCGTCGATCGGATGTAAACGAGCATAGAACTTGGTCCTTTCAATAATGTAGTTAGAGCGCTACACATCCACACAGCTCTCTGAACTTTCTGATCAAAACCGCATGATCGTCGATTGTTTCAGCAGGCACTCTGACCTGACCGTCATCTTCCAAAACAGCTGGAGCAAAAGTGAAGTTGTCAGCACGATTCATTGCTTCAGATCCCGCCAAATTAAGCATAATAGTAAGATTAAACGAGAACTTACCAGTTAGAAGTTTGATCTTTATTTTATGAGGAGTAACGATGAGGGATTACGTGCCCTCCACGCCACACCCTCATAAAATAAATGATCACCTGGTAGTTCTAAATCTATGATGAGCCTTACTATCTTACTCCGGCTATTGTGTTCTGTGTTTTTAATGCCGCTGCTTTGAAGTATGCCGTTCCAGCGCCAGGCGGGGCTTCTTCACGTAATCCCTCATCGTTACTCCTCATAAAATAAAGATCAAACTTCGAACTGGTAAGTTCTCGTTTAATCTTACTATTTTACTTCGGAGTCACGTGAATGACTACGTGAAGATTTTGAAGCTTCTGTGTTTTTCATGTCGTAGAATTCTTCCATACGACAGTCCGGCTAGGTCAACACATACATGAGAAAAACCAGACTAGTTTTAGTTCTTTCCATAAATCTTTTAATGATAAAATAACATATAATAACCCTCTTTTTACTTCTGAGGGAACCATTACAAAGTGATAAAAGATATGTGATAATTGATAATCAATAGTGAAACAAAGCAGGTGATTATAGTGAACCCAACACCGCGTGTCCAAAGCCTGTCATTGTGTGAACAGGTTGATTGTAGAACTTTGAAAAAGTTTATTCTTTACACCACCCTGCTGTTTCTAAAATATGTTCGAGTGGTACGTCCTGTAACTTCGCCGCGGATGTAGCTGCTGCCCTGGTGGAGTGAGATTTGAAAACATCAGTGTCTACTCCTGCTAAAAGTAACACCTGTTTTAACCACCTTGAGATTGTTTGCACTGAAGCTTTTGTGTGTGGTTTCTTATGCGTGATCATTAATGTTTTTTCATCACCTCGAAGAGTTTTGGTAACTTTTACATAATGATTCAAATGTTTAACTACACACAACGTTGGATCAATGGGATAAGCTTGAAACATTACCTTTGCTCCAGTTCTCCCTGGTCTGCTTTGTTTGATCAGATCGCAAACATAGAACACAATGTTATCTGCAGTCACATGCATACAGTCTAAACGTAACATTTGTAATGTTTGCACCCTTTGAACTGAATCCAATGCCATTAACATTACTAATTTAAATGTTAACTTTTCCAATGACAAAACTTCGATTGGAGTCCATTGCCTAAGTAAAGTAAGTACAATGCTAACATCCCAAATTTCAGTATATCTTGGCTTGGGTGGAGTTTTGTTAAAGATTCCTTTCGTAAATCTGGATATTAATGGATGTGATCCAATTGATTTCTGGTCAGAGATTTGTCCTAAATAAGATGATAAGGCACTACGTGCACTATTAATGGTACTATAACTTAAGTGTTGTTCAAAATGCAACTCGGCAAGGAACTCCAATATGTTTGCAATGTTCACGGTATGATAGGATATATTTGACTGTCTGCAAAATTTTTCCCATTTCTTTATATGTGTCATATATTGTCTCTGAGTGCTATCTCGCCATGATGCGACTATAATATCCATAGTTCTATCCGACAATCCAAGCTCTTGTAGTGGTCTGGTCAAAACCTGCAGATTAACAAATTCATATAAGCATGTAATGGATGAATTTCTTTGGTTACTGGTTTTATCAATAAATCACTGCTGCTAGGAATTGACATATATGGTTCTTTAATCATGTTTAACATCAATGGGAACCATGGTCGTGTCGGCCAATTTGGAATCATCAATAATCCTGTGGCAGAATCTTGTTCTATTTTCTTCAGACATTGCTGAACCAGAGCAAATGGCGGAAAAGCATAAAAGAACATATTCCCCCAGTGTAGTGAAAAAGCATCTACTGCTACTGCATCTGGATCTGGTTCCCAAGACACATATTTAGGCAATTGATGACTTAGTCTTGATTCAAACAGATCAATGCCTGGTAACCCATATTGAGTCATAATTTTACTGAAAATTACTGGGTTCAACATCCATTCTGTGTTGTCTTTAAACATCCTTGATCTATTGTCTGCCACCACATTGTCTTTACCTGGGATGGAATTTGCCGAAATCCAAATTTGGTGCTTAATACACCATTGCCATATCTGATTGGCCAAACAATCACATGATACCGATCTAACTCCATCCATGTGATTAATATATGCAACAGCTGTTTTCTTGTCTAATTATATCAGTACATGCAGATTCTTTTTTGTATAACGATAGGCCTTCAACCCATAAAATGCACCCAATAATTCTAAATAGTTAATACCATATGTTTGGAGAAACATTTCCTCTTGGACAGTCCATCTGCCCCCACAGCTGGAGAATGAATCTGTCGCCCCCCATCCGAGAGCACTAGCATCTGTTTGTAAAATTAATTCAGGCTGCTGTATCAGAATATTTTTAGCAGCTTGTGGGACATTTTCAATCCACCATTGTAATTCTAATAAAGCTTCTTTTGTTAATTGCATAGGCCTATCAAAATGGCCAGCTCTCTTTTTTAGTGCTATTATTTTGTCCCTTTGAAGGTTTTGGTAATGTAATGGACCAAATTCTACTGCAGGAAATGCTGCCACTAATTTACCAATAACCTTTGCTACTTATCGGATGGAGGGATAAGGTTTGTGAATGAGACCCCTACAGGTCACAAAAATATCATCAATCTTATCCGTTGGCAAAGTTACTAACATAGTAACTGAATTAATCACAAACCCCAAATAGTTAATTCACTGTGCTGGCTGCAGCTGGGACTTAATCAAGAAACCTAACTTCTCAAATAAAGTTTTGGTTGCTGACACTGATTTTTCAGCTGATTCCTGATTACTATTGATGATTAAAATGTCATCCAGATAAGCCATAATGATGTGTTTTTGTGCTCTTAATTGTGCTAAAGCTGGTTTCAACAGCTTTGTAAAGAGCCTGGGAGCTGAACTTAACCCATTTGGTAAAGCTTTGAATTGCCACAGCTGTCCCAGCCAATTAAATTTTAAATACCTTCGAAAGAACTGATGTATTGGTACTGAATAGTACGCATCCTTTAAATCAATTGTAGCCATATAACAACCTGCTGATATCAAATGTCTTGCAGTGTTGAATGTTTCCATTTGAAAATGTTTATATTCGACAAATATATTAAAGTTTGTAAGGTCCAGAATAATTCTGCAACAACCATCTTTTTTATTTCTTGGAAATATATTTGACACAAATTGATGCTCATGTTCTACAGTTTTTTCAACAACACTTTTTTTAAACAATTTGTCAATTTCCACATTAATTTCTGCCTCTTCAATTGCAGAAAACATAAAACCATAAGCAGGTTTATTTTGTACCGGAGAATTAACACCGTCTTTGAATGTAATAGTAGCTCCTGAAACTGTTTGTAAAATAAACCGATCAGATGTGATGGCAAGCCATTCATCATAAAACATTTGTAATCTCCCTCCAACTGGAGATTTGTCCACCGTTTCTTTAAGCATAGAATAATTTTTTTGTACCACTCTATATGAACGTGGTGGTCTACTTCTCCCCGTATACGGGTGAACATTAGGCTGTGTCGGATGATAATATTTTCTTATCATATTCCTGCCTCTGTTTCCAAAATCAAATCCCCTTCTTGACGAAAAATACCTTTTTTGTCCAAAGACGAAAAGGTCTCATGTGGCTAATAGATTTAGACTCTTCATCCATTTCTCTTATTTGCTTAGGCAGATTTTCTCCAAATAGATAACCAGGAGCTTGAACACCACTTGATCGACACAGATCTGTAAACCTTGGATGAAATATGGGCCGAATCGCAATTTTCTTCATACCATAACCATATAACCATATAACCATATAACAATTACAGCACGGAAACAGGCCCTCTCGGCTCTTCCAGTCCGTGCCGACCATTTGTTTTCCCCTAGTCCCATCTACCTGCACTCAGACCCTACCCCTCCATTCCCTTCACGTCCATATACCTATCCACTTTACTCTTAAATGTTAAAATCGATCCTGCCTCCACCACTTCTGCTGGAAGCTGATTCCACACAGTCACCACCCTCTGAGTAAAGAAGTTCCCCCTCACGTTACCCCGAAACCTCTGTCCCTTAATTCTCATGTCATGCCCTCTTGTTTGAATCTTCCCTACCCTCAATGGGAAAAACGTATCCACGTCAACTCTGTCTATCCCTTTCATCATGTTAAAGACCTCAATCAAGTCCCCCCTTCAACCTTCTGCGCTCCAAAGAATAAAGACCTAACTTGTTCAACCTTTCTCTGTAACATAGTTGCTGGAACCCTGGCAACATTCTAGTAAATCTCCTCTGTACTCTCTCTATTTTGTTGACATCCTTCCTATAACTAGGCGACCAAAATTGTACACCATACTCCACAATTGGTCTTACAATGCCTTGTACAATTTTAACATTACTTCCCTACTTCCTATATTCAATGCTCTGATTTATAAAGGCCAGCACACCAAAGGCTTTCTTTACCACCCTATTTACATGCGATTCCACCTTCAGGGAACTATGCACATTTATTCCTAGATCCCTCTGTTCCACAGCATTCCTCAATTCCCTACATTTACCATTGTACGTCCTATTTTGATTTGTCCTGCCAAGATGTAGCATTCACACTTATCAGCATTAAAACTACATCTGTCATCTTTCAGCCCTTTCCAAGTGGCCAAATCTCTCTGTAGACTTTGAAAATCTACTTATTATCCACAACACCACCTATCTTAGTATCATCTGCATATTACTTATACAATTTTCCACCCATCATCCAGATCATTGATGTACATGACAAACAACAGTGGACCCAACACAGATCCCTGAGGCACCCCACTGGTCACCGGCTTCCACCTGACAAACAGCCATCCACCATTACTCTCTGACATCTCCCATTCAGCCACTGTTGAATCATCTTGCTACTCCGCCATTAACACCCAAAGATTGAACCTTCTTTAACCAACCTTCCATGGGGGAACCTTGTCAAAGGCCTTACTGAAATCCATATAGACAAACATCCACTGTTTTACCTCATCAATTTCCCTAGTTACCGCTTCAAAAAATTCAAGAAGTTTTGTCAAACATGACCTCCCAGGCACAAATCCATGTTGACTCTTCCTGATCAGACCCTGTTTTATCCAGATGCTTATATATATTATCTCTAAGTATCCTTTCCATTAATTTGCCACCACTGACGTCAAACTAATAGGTCTATAATTGCTAGTTTATTCTTTGAACCCTTTTTAAACAATGGAACAACATGCGCAGTACGCCAATCTCCGGCACTATTCCCGTTTCTAATGACATTTGAAATATTTCTGTCATAGCTCCTGCTATTTCTACACTAACTTCCCTCAATGTCCTAGGGAATATCCTGTCAGGACCTGGAGACTTATCCACCTTTATATTTTTCAAAAGTGTCAGTACTTCCTCCTCTTTGAATCTCATAGTTTCCATAGCTACTCTACTTTTTCCCCTTAACTCACCCAGTTCAATATCCTTCTCCTTTGGTGAATACCGAAGAAAAGAAATTGTTCAATAATTTGTTCATACAATTAATTTCATAGAAGGAATTGCATAATATGGCCAAAGTATCTTTTTGAATTTTATCCATCTCCAACCCCTCCATTTGCCTTCCAAAAACAGTAATGGCAGCTGAAATCAATTTGAGGATTCTTTGAAATCTTATTTCTTGTCCTCTCATGCCTGGAGTCATAGGCGTCCATATAGACGGATTAACCGTAGGTACCTTCAATGAGGTGCAATTTTCCGGTGTTTTATATAATTCTGCTGTTTCAATCATCACAGAATCTTGAAGTTGGTGAGATACCATATAATTAATACTGGCAGCTAGGTTTTCTTCCATAGCCTCACCACTTCCTTCGGGTATAGCAAAATCTTTTGCCATCTCAGGCACATCTGGCCTCCTTTTTTTTATTCGTGGTGTGCACTCATAATCCACATCACCACTTGCAGGGTCTGTCTTTTGCAGCCCTGATACACTTGGAATTATATCCAATGAGATTCTTCCGCCCTTAATCCTGTGTCTGGAGTTTCAAATTCCCAATTTGGCACATAGCCATATTCTGTATATTCAAACCTCTCAGGGTCATTTTGGGAAACTTCTGGGTACTGTGACCCTTGTCTCATTATATTTTGGAGCACTTTCTCCATATTTTCCATTTTTAGCCATATAGCTTTATTATCCAGAGGACTTTCATTATCAGAGTCATTATCAGAAACCACGGGCCTCACGGATTTCTTTTTACTTTTTCTAGGAACATTTTCCTCCGTGGTTTGCATTTCTGGAGAAATTATAGTCTCACTAACGGGTGAATCAGCGGCCACCGGTATCGGAACCGGATCCGCACTAAACTCTTGTCCCGACTATTTAGCTTCACCCCGGGACGATCTTTTTACCCGCGAAATTTTCCTTTGAGACTTCTCCATTTTTCTTTTCCATTATCTGGCTAAATCAGTACGCCAGCGTGACTGATTTTTAATTTTGCTTTCTCTTTTGCTGGTTTTACCAGCGTAACGTCTTTTTTAGAACGTCCCCTCTTTTCCTTGCACTTACCTGCGGGTCCGTTCCGGCCGCTGCGAGGAGCTGCGCTCTGCAACTCTTGCTTCTGCCGTCAGCGTCGACGTAATGCCGTTCCAGCGCCAGGCGGGGCTTCTTCACGTAGTCACTCACGTGACTCCGAAGTAAAATGAGTTTAGTCGCGCCCCCAGAGAGGACAGCGTTCAGCATTTGTTAATCTGAGATCAGAGGACTTGGCCGGCGACACCAGTTCCACATGATTGTGAAACAGAATACACAAAATAAACAGAAGGCAATGAAATCCGATAAACATGAGCGGAGTTGGCAAGATTCATTGTCTGACACCACGTAATGAGTCCACTTGAGCTCACATTTAGATACAACACATATTTATTTAATCTACATACAGCAAGGATCTGCAGTCATCAAATCTCCGATCCGCTATTCATTTCTAACTGGTGTAAGCAGGCTCTTGATAATTTGAAGTACATAGTAGGCGGAGTCACTACTAACAAACACAATATTTGGCTAGTAGGAAATAGCCAATCTACACATTACATTCAATTTCAAGTCACGTCAAGCAGAGTGAATGAAGGACCAACAATTCAGTCCATTCAATTTCAATTCAAGTCACGTCACGCACAGTGAGTGCAGGGCAAAAAATCCAATCCATTTAATTCCATTTCAATTCTAGTCAAGCACAGTGAATGCAGGGCAAACAATCCAATCCATTTCATTTCATGTAAAGTCAAGCAAATTGCGGGATATCAAATCATTTATTGCAAGCTCAATAAGGGCTAAGAACTCATCATTTTTGCAAGCACATTGCGGGGTTATAAATCATTTATTGCAAGCACATTAACGGCTAAGAAACCATAATTTATTGCAAGCACTTTGCGGGGTAACAAATCATTTATTGCAAGCGCATTCAGGGCTAACACATCATTTATTGCAAGCACATAGTATACTCATTGTTCACTTGACTAACAGGGTAGAATCACAAAAGTACACTCTCACGCACGAGCTTCCAAAGGGACTGACTCACGTCCGTCCTCTAGGCCTTTATACTCCTGGCCTCCGCAGGAGTGGCGATTGACACGTGTGAGGACCAATCAGCTGATCTCACAATTAGTTAAACATTCACAATGTTTTTATTATTTCAGCGATCGGAAAAAACTTGGGGTTGCAAGAGCGGATGAGGATGAGTAAGGTAGCGTAAAAATCATAGCGATATAGGGTAGCTTTTTATTCTAAAATCAATTTACAACGTAGACAGGAAGTGGTCAAGATGAGAGTTTTAGTTACTGTCAAGCTTGAAAGGGATCAGAAAATATTTATTAGGATGTTGCCAAGACGAGAGGGTGTGAGCTATAGGGAGAGGTCGAGTCGGCTGGGTCTCTATTCCATGGCATGTAAGAGGAAGAGGGATGATTTTATAGAGATATACAAAATCATGTGATGAATAGATCGGGTAGATGCATAGAGTTTACCGGAGTTGGGGAATCGAGGACCGGAGAATATAAGTTTAAATTGAAGGGGTAACGATTTAATAGGAATCCGGTGTGTACATTTTTCTCACAGAGGGTGGTGGGTGTATGGAGAAAGCTGCCAGAAGATGTAGTTGAGGCTGGGACTATGCCATCGTTTATGAAACAGTTAGACAGGTACATGGACTGGACAGGCTTGGAGAAATATGGACCAAGCGCAGGCAGGTGGGGCAAGAGTAGCTGGGGCATTATTGGCCGGTATAGGTGAGTTGGGCCGAAGGGCTTGTTTCCACACTGTTTCGCTCCATGACTATCTATTGGCATATTCTAATAGAGTGAGAAAGGGGGACGGAGGGGGTGGGGGAGGGAGGGGAGAAAGGAAGGGGAGGGTGGAGGAAGGTGGAGAGGAGGGGGTAGGGTGAGAGGAGGGGGAGGGAGGGGAGAGGGGAGTGGAAAGGGGATGGAGGGAGAGAGGGAAGGTTAGAGGGAGCGGTAGAGGAGGAGAGAAGAAAGGGCTAGGGGAAGGGGGAGGGGTAAGGGGAGGGGGTGGTAGCGGGACGTAGGTGGAGGGGACGGGACGGGGATGGAGGGAGAGAGAAGGAGATAGGAAGACGGATTACGGGGAGGCCGATGGAGAGGGAAGCGGGAGGGGATACGGCAGGAAGAAGGGATGGAGAAGGAGGGGAGGAGGAAGGGGTAATGAGGGCGGGGGGAGGGGAGAGTAAAGGGGTGCGGAGATGGTGAGATGAAGAGAAGGGGGAAGAGGGGGAGGGAGGGGAGTGATTGGGGAGGGAGGGGGGGGGAAGAGGGAGAGGGTTTGGGGAGAGGAAGGGGGAGGGATGGGTAGTGGAAGGGGAGGGAGTGGGAGAGAGGAAGCGGGGGAGCGACGGGGAGGGGAATGGGAAGAGGGAGATGGAGGAGGTGTGGAAGTTGTTGACGAAGGGGGAGAGGGTGGGGGAAGAGGGAATGAGGGGGAGATAAAGGGGAAAAACGGGACGGAGTGAAGGAAGGGGAGGTAGTCGCGGTAGGGGGAGTGGAATGGGGGAAAGGAAAGGGGGAATGAACGCCAGAGGGAGGGACGGTGGAGGAGGGCGGAGGCGAGCGGGGGAGAGCAAGGTGGAGGACTGACTGAAAGGGGGGTGGTAGTGGGAGGTGGAGGTGGTGGTGATGGAAGAACGTGGAGGGAGGGGGGAGTGAAGAGGAAGGGGAGAGGACGATGGAGGGAGGGGAGATGAAGGGGGGAGGGGTAGGAGGAGGGGGGAGAGCAAAGGGTGAGAAGGGAGGGAGGCAGATGAGGAGGAAGGAGGGTAGGGAGAACAAAAGAGAGGAAGGCGAGGGAAGTAAAAAACAAGGGACGTTGAGTGGAAGGTGGAGGGGGATAAGGATGTAGGGAGGAAGGCGAGGAATGGGGAGGAAGGGGGCAAGGAATAGGGTGGGAGGGAGAGGAAGGTGGAGGGAGGAGGGGGGAATGGATGAGGTTAGAAGGTGAGTGGAGGTGAGAGTAAGGTGAGAGGAAGGGGAAGGGATGGAAAGGAGAGGGAGAGGAAGGTTGAGGGAGGGGAGAGGAAGGTTGACGGGAAGATGGAGAGAGTGAGGCAGATGGAGGGATTGAGGGATGGATGGGAAGTGAGGAGAGCGGGAGGAAAGGGAGGAAGGAGAGGTGGAGGGGAAGAAAGAGGGCGAAAGGGCGAGGAAGTGGTTGGAGGGGAGGGGAATGGGGAGATAGGGGAGGGAGGCGATGGGGAGAATGGGTCGAAGGAGGAAGGTGAGAGTGAGGAAAGTGGGCAGGAGAAAGTGGGAGGGAGGGGGAGAGCGAAAGGAGGCGGGGGTGAAAGGGAGGGGAGGTAGGAGGGGAATGGGGAAGGAGGGGAGGTGGGTGTAGATTGGTTACTCCACACTAACCAGTTGTAATGCTTTATTATTAGAAGTCCGCCTACTACACTGTTTATATTATCGTAGCCCAGCTTGTGATGTAAGTCTATTTTCTCAACAGTCTACACAGCTGAAGCAACATGCTGTTGTGTACTGTAAGTGATTTTAATAAATTATGTTGTACCATGTATGTTAGAATGACTGGGTCTTTTACATGGTGTCAAGAAGTGGTTGGTAACGTACTCCATGTTTAAGTATATCGGTTTTGTTTTTGTATGCTGAGTTTTGTTCTTCTCAATTGACTATTGCTGCCATGGCCATCTCGCTCCGCTGGACAGACCATCTGATCTGCCACTCGAACATCGCTGAACGTTGGCGCATCCTTGAGCGCGACGACAACCATTACATTAGTGCTGCGCATCGCAACGCTGCACCAGACGTGTGTGCTACTATACTACTCAACGTCACTGGCCCTGAAGCAATGAATCGCGCTCAGCGTTTCGACTACGCGCCTGCAGTTCTGGATCACAACAACCAGATCGTGGTTTCTGTTGAACCTATCGATGACCCTGCAGTCCTACTCGCTAAGTTCTGACAGCTGTGTGACCTTCGTGACAACTCCATACTTGAATCTACTAAAGGGCATGTCCCACTTGGGCGTAATTTGCGCGTCACGCAAATGGCGTGCGAAGATTTAGTTCATCCGAAAATTCTGGGGCGCTGTGCGTGACAGTGCATCACTGCCTACGTACCACGCACCATGCGCGCGTAATCCGCAACATGCGTGCATCACGTGCGCGGCACGACATGTACGTCGTGCGTCGTGACGCGTTAATGATGTTGCGTAAATTACGTGCAAATGACGCCCATGTGGGACAGGCCCTTAGATTTTTTGCTCGCTCTCAACGGCAAGGAGAAACTGTTGGAAATGTCATTAGTGACTGAAACACAGAGAGTTAATGTTTGAACAAGATCGACGTCAAACTCACCGAGTGCCGGCAGTGTGATGGTCGCTGAGGCTCGAGCGGCGCCGCCTACTGCAGTGAGAGTCACTCTGTAGTCCCCGTTGTCCGACTCGTTCACCGAGAAAGTTCACAAGTGATAGGAGAGGAATTAGGCCATTCGGCCATTCGGCCCATTCGGCCCATTCGACCCCGGCATTCAATCATGACTGATCTATCCTAACCCAATTCTCCCTCCTAACCCAAATTCTCCTGCATTCTCTCCATAGCCCCTGACACCCGTACTAATCAACAATCTATCTGTCGCTGCGTTAAATGTATCCACTTTGTGGCCTCCACAGTCGTCTGTGGCAATGAATCCCACATATTCACGTCCCTCTGATAGAAATAAATTCCTCCTCATCTTCCAAAAAGAACGTCCTTCTTAATTCCGAGGCTATACCTTCTGGTTCTAGACTCTGACCACGAAGTGAATACATCCTCTGCACATCCACTGTTGTCCCGGCCCATGTGCACACTTGGTTTGGATTTAATTCTGCCGTTCCCCGCGATCCACTTGGCGGCAAAAACACACCGCTGTGTCGGTCTAAAAGAGTGCCACTCACCTGTGCATATGAGGAGACAAAAGGCGAGCGCGGTCCGCGTCAGCAGCGCCATCCCTTGCGTGCAGCGTCTGTCTCGGTGAAACTCAGACACTGAGCCGCGCTTCCTGCTTTCAGCTTCTGCGGGATGGAGTCCAGTCAAAGGCGGCGACGCAGATGATTGGACCCCTTACTGACCACTAACTACACCCCCCCCCCCTCGCTCCACCCCACTTAAAACGCACGGCTTAAAAGGAGATTTAAGAGGCTTGTTTATATGTTGTATGACTTGGCCGCTCATGGACGGCGCAATTTCCTGTTTCGGCCTTACTGTTCTGTGCTGTTCCTCTTTCCATTGAAGCCCACACACAAACACAAACACACACACACACACACACACACACACACACACACACACACACACACACACA
>CM069170.1:8673608-8816108 GCA_035221665.1 Okamejei kenojei | reverse complement strand
CCCTCTCTCCCCCGTCCCCCTCCCCTTCCATCCCATCTCCTCCCCTCCCCCACTCTCGCCCCATCTCCCAACTCTCTCCCCATCTCCCCCACCCCACACTCCCCTCTCCCCTCCAGCTCCCTTCCGTCTCCCCACTCATCACCCCTCTCTTCCTCACCCCTCTCTCCTCACCCCTCTCTCCCTCACACCTCTCTCTTTCCCTCTCCATCCTCCCATCTCTCCCCATCCCCTCTCTCCATACCTCCCCCACGACTCTCACATCCCTTACCCCCACATCTACACCCCCACCCCCCCTACTCCCCACCTCTCTTCCCCTTCCCCCCCCCCCCCGCTCTCCTCCCCCTCCCCAATCCCGCTCTCTCCCTTCCCCCCCTCTCCTCACCCTCCCAAATCTCTCCCACATCTCCACCGTTCCTCCTCCCCCTCACCCCCACTCTCCTCCCCCTCTATCCTCCGCCCTCTCTCCTCCCCTCTCTCGCCTACTTCTCTCCTCATTCCTCTCTCCTCACCGCCCTCTTCCACACTCCTCCCCCTCTCTCCCCTCACCCTCTCTCCCATCCCCCCCCTCACTCCCCTCCCCCCTCTGTCCCTCCCCCTCTACCATCCCCCTTCCCCTACCCTGTCTCCCCCTTCACCCTTCCCACTCTCCTTCCCTCCACCCATCCTCATCTCGTCTCCCCTCACCCTCACCTCACCCTCTCTCTCCATTTCTCTCCTCACCTCTCCCTTCTCTCCTCCATTCTCTATTCTCCTCACCCCTCTCCTCACCCCCTCTCTCCTCAGCCGTTTCTCCTCAGCCCTCTCTCATCACCCCTCCCTCCTCCCCCTCTCCATCTCCCACTCTCCATCTCCCCCTCCTCCCTCCCCCCTCTCTGCCCCTCCTCCCTCCCCCCCCTACTTTCTCCCTCACCATTTTCTCCGCCCCTCCCTCTCACCCCTCTCCCTCCCCCTTAGCCCCTCCCCCTCGCTCCCCTTCCCCTCCCCACCCCCTCTCCCCATCTCCACTTCCCCCTTCCCCTCCCCACTCTCTCCTCTTCTCCATCTCCCCCTCTCCTCCTCCCTCCCGCCTTCCCCCTCTCTCCGCCCCCCCTCCCCATCCCCACTCTCTCCCTTTCCCCTTCGTCCCCTCCACTCCCCGTCCCATCCCCACTCTCTCCTCCTTACCCCTCTCACCCCATCCTCCTCTCCATCTCCCCCTCTCCATCTCCCCTCTCTCCCCCTCTGCCTCTCACCCACCCCTCCCCATCTCCATCCCATCTAGGGTGGGGATGGGATAAATTAGCCAATGAATAATATTATATTATATCAAGGGTGATGGTTAGTGTGTGTGTTGGGGGGCGGTTAGCGTGTGTGCGGGGACAACCACCCCCCGCAACCTCTCCCCCCACACACTGGGGGGGGGGGCACACACTCTCACACTCTCACACTTACACATACACACACACACCACACATACTCACCCACACACATTCACTCACACTCTCACGCACACGCACACACGCAACTCCTTAATACAAATGAAATTCACCGGCTACAAAGAACAGAAAGGCGAATATTTCCATGTTCCTCATTTGTCTCGATCTGCTGGTTAAGGTCACGCTCAGAGCTCGCTGATTAATACCACCTTGAACCTTGTCCATTCCGAAGAGTCCTCCAGGAAGTTGGACAATTTATAGGAACCTGGCCAGTTTTTATATACTGGACATTTTTTTTTACATTTACCAAGACAATTCACCTACAAACCTGTACGTCTTTGGAGTGTGGGAGGGAACCGAAGATCTAGGAGAAAACCCACGCAGGTCACGTTGAGAACGTGCAAACTCCGTACAGACAGCACCCGTGGTCGGGATGGAAGCCGGGTCTCCGGCGCTGCATCTGCTATAAGGCAGCAACTCTACCGATGCTCCACCATGAGACACCTCCTTCTCGCTGGTTAATATCACCACCTGGTTAACTCCACAGCTAGTATTTTCTGGTTAAGTTCACGGATATAAATCACTAGTTAGTTTCGTCGCTGCTCTAACCGTGGTTTGGAGCAAGCAGCCAAGAACTAGGATGCATCACCCGTGGTCAGTCAAGGGAGGGGGGGGGGGGGGGGGGCTGCATTGAATTGTCAAAGCAATTGAGTTAGTGGTGGAGGGACATGATGTTGACAGCAATGCCACCCAACCTCATTTTATTGCCTTAAATAGTATGCTCCTTGATCAACGTGGACCGACGTGGACAGGTTGGGTGAGTGTCCAGATGCATGGCAGATGTAGTTTAATGTGGATAAACGTGAGGTTATCCACTTTTTGACAAAAACAGGAAGGCAGATTATTATCAGAATGGTATCAAGTTTGGAAAGGTGGCAGTACAACGGGATCTGGGGGTCCTTGTTCATCAGTCACTGAAAGTAAGCATGCAGGTACAGCAGACAATGAAGAAAGCCAAAGGCATGTTGGCCTTCATAACAAGAGGAGTTGAGTATAAGAGCAATTAGTTCCTTCTGCAGGTGTACAGGCCCCTGGTGAGACCACACCTGGAGTATTGTGTGCAGTTTTGTTCCCATAATTTGAGGAAGGACATTCTTGCTATTGAGGGAGTGCAGCGTAAGGTCACCAAATTAAATCCTGGGCTGGCGGGACTGTCATATGCTGAGAGAATGGAGCGGCCGGGCTTGTACACTCTGTAGTTCAGACGAATGAGAGGGGATGGTATGGGAACATATAAGATTATTAAGGGTTTGGACACACTGGAGGCAGGAAACATGCTCCCCATGTTGGGGGAGTCCAGAACCAGGGGTCTCACACAGTTTAGGAATTAGGGGTCGGATTGGGATTGAGGACTGAGATGGGGATAATGATATTCACCCAGAGAATTGAGAACCTGTGGAGTTATCTGCCACGGAAGGCAGTGGAGGCCAATTCACTGGACGTATTCAAATGAGTGTTAGATTTAGCTCTTCGGAATCAATGGATATGGGGAGAAATCATGAACAGAAAACTAATTTTGTATGATCAGCCATGATCATATTGATTGGCGGTGCCGGCTCGAAGGGACATAGAAACATACAAAACATAGAAAATAGGAGCAGGAGTAGGCCATTCGGCCCTTCGAGCACCGCCATTCAATATGATCATGGCAGATCATCCAACTCAGTATCCCGTATCTGCCTTCTCTCCATAACCCCTGATCCCTCTAGCCTCAAGGGCCACATCTAACTCCCTCTTATATAGAACCAATGAACTGGCCTCAACTACCTGCTGTGGAAGATAATTCTAGAGACTCACCGCTCTCTGTGTGAAAAATGTTTTTCTCATCTCGGTCCTAAAAGATTTCCTCCTTATCCTTAAACTGTGACCCCTTGCTCTGGACTTCCCTAACATCGGGAACAATCTCCCTGCATCTAGCCTGACGAATGGCCTATTCCTGCATCTATTTTCTATGTTTCTATATTTAGATCCGGATCAACAGGTCCACACTGCCTTGATGAAATCCATATGCACAACATCTACAATTCTGCCCTATATTTTAGTTTCCAGATGCGACGCGGAAACAGGCCCTTCAGCCCACCGAGTCCGTAGCGACCAACGATCTCCGCACACCAACACTATCATACACACACTAGGGGCATTTTCTTAAGTTAATCTTCAGTTTAAACCAGCATCTGCAGTTCATTCCTGCACAAATGGGAAGTGTTGGCCCAACTGCTGCATCAGAAAGTAGTTTTTCTTCCTCTTTTTAGCAAGGCCGCAACCCGATTTTAAACAGAACGAGTGATACGTGGAGAGATCCGTCACTGTTTGGCCCACTCTCTGTCCCAATCTGAGCAGTCGCCGACATCCGACCGAGGTGGAAACCCAACTGCAAACGGAAGCCGCTCTAACCTGGTCAGAAGAAGGGTCCTGATCCGAAACTCCACCCATTCCTTCTCTCCAGAGATGCCGCCTGTCCTGCTCAGTGAATCGAGCACTTTATAGACAATAGACAATACTGTAGGTGCAGGAGTAGGCCATTCGGCCCTTCGATCCAGCACCGCCATTCAATTACTGATCGTCCCTAATCAGTACCCCGTTCCTGCCTTCTCCCCAAATCCACTGATATTTTTAAGAGCCCTATCTAGCTCTCTCTTGAAAGCATCCAGAGAACCTTACTCACCTCTCTGTGTGGGAAAAAGCGTTCCCTCATCTACGTTCTAAATACCTTACTACTTATTCTTAAACTGTGGACACTGGTGCTGGTCTCCCCCGTCATCGGGAACATGTTTCGTGCCTCTATGGTGTCCAAACCCTTAACAATCTTATGTTTCAATGAGATATCCTCTCATCCTTCTAAACTCCAGAGTGTACAAGCCCAGCTGCTCCATACTCTAAGCATATGCCAGCCCCGCCATCCCCGGAATTAACCTTGTAAACCTGTGCTGCACTCCCTCAATAGCAAGAATGTCCTTCCTCAAATTAAGTGACCAAAACTGCACACAATACTCCAGGTGTGGTCTCACTAGGCTTCTCTACAGCTGCAGAAGGATCTCTGTGCTGCTATATTCCACTCCTCTTGTTATAAAGGCAAACATGCCATTCGCTTTCACAATTGCCTGCTGTACCTGCATGCTTACTTTCATAGACTGGTGTACAAGGACTCCCATATCCCGCTGTACTTCCCCTTTTCCAACATGACGCCGTTTATATAGTAATCCGCCTTCCTGTTTTAGGTAACAAAATGGCTAACTTCACATTTATCCGCATTAAACTTCATCTGCCATGCACCTACCCACTGCCCCAACCTGTCAAAGTCAGCGTAAGAATAAAATGGCAAAAATAATTCGATGTTTGAACAAGATCAAATCAAACTCACCGAGCGCCTGCAGTATGATGGTCGCTGAGGCTTGAGCACCGTCGCCTACTGCATTGACTGTCAGTCTGTAATCCCCGTTGTCACACTCGTTGACCGACCTCAGCACCAGCTGGTGAAGTTTAAGTTCAACCGTGACCTGTACTCAGCAAGGATCGACGGGGATGTTCCGATCCACGAGGCGATCGTTCTCCTTGTGAAACCACAGTTCGATTTGAAACCCAGCCGCCACCTTCGATAGCACTTGACGGCCGCACCATGAACTCCACGTCACCCCCGATGCGGACATATAGGTCGCTCTGTGCCGGCTCGACGGTAAACCCCTGCGACCCGCTTGAGAATGAGAGACGGGCATGAGAACGGGGAAAGTTCACAAAGGATAGGAGCAGAATTAGGTCATTAGGCCCATCATGGCAACCCCGCCATTCAAACTGATATATCTCTCCTTCCTAACACTATTATCCTGCCTTCTCGCCATAGCCCCTGACACCCGTAATAATCAACAATCTATCTATCTCTGCCTGAAATATACCCACTGACTTGGAAGCTGTGCCCTCTGGTCCAAGACTCTTGCACTGGTGGAAAAATCTTCTGCACATCCACTCTATCCAGGCCTTTCACTATGCTGTAAGTTTCACTGATGCTCCCCCCCTCATTCTTCTAAACTCCAGCGAGTATAGGCCAAGTGCCGACAAACGCTCATCATCAGTTAATTCCGTTAACTCATCATAAATTGACTCTGCATAAGTTAATTCCGAGGCTGCGCCCTCTGGTCCTAGACTCCTCCACGAAGTGGAAACATCCTCTCTACACCAACTCTTCTCCCAGCCCGTGTGTACACTTGTTTGAATTTAATTCTGCCGTTCCCTGTAACCCGCTCGGCGACAAAAAACACCGTTGTGTCGGCTGAGAGAGTGACACTCACGCCTGGATATGACGAGGCAAAAGGCGAGTGCGGTCAGCGGAAGCAGCGCCATCCTGTGCGAGCAGCGTCCGTCTCGATGACACTCGGTCGGCTCAGGTGTTTGGTTATTTCCTGTTTCTCCCGTACCGTTCTGTGTTGTTCCTCATTCCATGGAAACCCACACCCACAAACACACACACACTCATATTTACTGACTTCCTCTTCCTTTGTTTAACCATATAACAAACAATAACCATATAACAATTACAGCACGGAAACAGGCCCTCTCGGCCCTTCCAGTCCGTGCCGACCATTTGTTTTCCCCTAGTCCCATCTACCAGCTCCATTCCCTCCATACCCCTCCATTTCCTTCACGTCCATATACCTATCCACTTTTCTTTTAAATGTTAAAATCGATCCTGCCTCCACCACTTCTGCTGGCAGCTCATTCCACACAGCCACCACCCTCTGAGTAAAGAAGTTCACCCTCACGTTACCCCGAAACCTCTGTCCCTTAATTCTCATGTCATGCCCTCTTGTTTGAATCTTCCCTACCCTCAATGGGAAAAACGTATCCACGTCAACTCTGTCTACCCCTTTCATCATTTTAAAGACCTCAATCAAGTCCCCCCTTAACCTTCTGCGCTCCAAAGAATAAAGACCTAACTTGTTCAACCTTTCTCTGTAACAGAGTTGCTGGAACCCTGGCAACATTCTAGTAAATCTCCTCTGTACTCTCTCTATTTTGTTGACATCCTTCCTATAACTGGGCGACCAAAATTGTACACCATACTCCACAATTGGTCTTACCAATGCCTTGTACAATTTTACCATTACTTTCCTACTCCTATATTCAATGCTCTGATTTATAAAGGCCAGCACACCATAGGCTTTCTTTACCACCCTATCTACATGCGATTCCACCTTCAGGGAACTATGCACAGTTATTCCTAGATCCCTCTGTTCCACAGCATTCCTCAATTCCCTACCATTTACCATGTATGTCCTATTTTGATTTGTCCTGCCAAGATGTAGCACTTCACACTTAACAGCATTAAACTCCATCTGCCATCTTTCAGCCCACTTTTCCAAATGGCCCAAATCTCTCTGTAGACTTTGAAAATCTACTTCATTATCCACAACACCACCTATCTTAGTATCATCTGAATACTTACTTATCCAATTTTCCACCCCATCATCCAGATCATTGATGTACATGACAAACAACAGTGGACCCAACACAGATCCCTGAGGCACCCCACTGGTCACCGGCTTCCAACCTGAAAAACAGCCATCCACCATTACTCTCTGACATCTCCCATTCAGCCACTGTTGAATCCATTTTGCTACTCCGCCATTAACATCCAAAGATTGAACCTTCTTAACCAACCTTCCATGGGGAACCTTGTCAAAGGCCTTACTGAAATCCATATAGACAACATCCACTGCTTTACCCTCATCAATTTCCCTAGTTACCGCTTCAAACAATTCAAGAAGGTTTGTCAAACATGACCTTCCCGGCACAAATCCATGTTGACTGTTCCTAATCAGACCCTGTTTATCCAGATGCTTATATATATTATCTCTAAGTATCCTTTCCATTAATTTGCCCACAACTGACGTCAAACTAATAGCTCTATAATTGCTAGGTTTATTCTTTGAACCCTTTTTAAACAATGGAACAACATGCGCAGTACGCCAATCCTCCGGCACTATTCCCATTTCTAATGACATTTGAAATATTTCTGTCATAGCTCCTGCTATTTCTACACTAACTTCCCTCAATGTCCTAGGGAATATCCTGTCAGGACCTGGAGACTTATCTACTTTTATATTTTTCAAAAGTGTCAGTACTTCCTCCTCTTTGAATCTTATAGTTTCCATAGCTAGTCTACTTTTTCCCCTTAACTCACAGAGTTCAATATCCTTCTCCTTGGTTAATACCGAAGAAAAGAAATTGTTCAATATCTCCCCCATCTCTTTTGGCTCTGCAGATAACTGTCCATTCTGGTTCTCTAATGGTCCAATTTTATCCCTCGTTATCCTTTTGCTATTAATATAGCTGCAGAAACCCTTTGGGTGTACTTTCACCTTTCTTGCCAAAGCAACCTCATATCTTCTTTTAGCCTTCCTAATTTCTTTCTTAAGATTCTTTTTACAACATCACTGATGTTGTTTATACATCACAAATTCTCTCCCCGATTATTAGGAAGAGCAATCCTGAACTACTATCTACCTCATTGGTGACCCTCGGACGACCCTTGATCGGACTTTGCTGGCTTCACCTTGCACTAAAGGTTATTCCCTTATCATGTACCTGTACACTGTAAACGGCTCGATTCTAATCATGTGTAGTATTTCTGCTGACTGGTTAGCACGCAACAAATGTTTTTCACTGTATCTCGGTACACATGACAACCAACTAAACTAATTAAAAATGCTCATCCATGGGAACCAATATGTCCCATCTAAGCTAGTCCTATTTGCTCGTGATTGGCCCATATCCTTCTACTTTACAATCCATGTACACGCCCAAATATATTTTAAATGTTGTGGTTGGGCGTGCCCAAACCGCGTCCTGTAGCATATGCAAGGGACTGCAGATAATGGTTTACAAACGAAAAGAGAGACAATTGCTGTAGTAGCCCTTCGGTTCAGGCAGCCTCTTCGGAGAACAGTCGCGACCATTCTACAGACAGACGGCGGTGGAGGCCAAGTTATTGGATATGCCTAAGGCAGAGATATATAGATTCTTGATTTGTAATTGTGTCAGGGGTTATGCGGAGAAGGCAGGAAAATTTAGTTAGGAGGGAGTGAGAGACATAGAACCATAGAAACATATAAAGTAGGTTCAGGGATAGGCCATTCGGCCCTTCGAACCAGTGCCATTCAATATGTTCATGGCTGATCATCTAAAATCAGTAACCTTTTCCTGATTTCCCCCCATATCTTTTGATACCGTTAGCCCTAAGAATCCCATCTAACACTCTCTTGAAAACATCCAATGAATTGGTCTCCACTGCCCCCTGTGGGAGAGAATTCCACAGATTCACAACTTTCTGGGTGAAAAAGTGTTTCCCTATCTCAGTCCTAAATTGTCTAGCCCTCATTCTAAAACCGAGCGCTGTTAGATCTGCCATGAATGAATGGCGGAGTAGGCTGTTGGGCCGAATGGCCTACTTCAGCAACAATTCCTACGGTCTGAGTTGGGCCTTAGTAGTTGGGCTTGTTTACCAGTAGTATGAATAGGTCGCTAATGGTTTGGCAATATCCTGTTTTTGCCGTTATGATTTACATCTGTGTTTTTCCTCTTTACAAGGACGTCCACACACTCACACACACGCACACACACACACACACACACACACACACACACACACACACACACACACACACACACACACACACACACACACACACACACACACACACACACACACACACACACACACACACACACACACACACAGACAAACACACAAACACACAATTATTGCATTCCTCTCCTTTTGTTTATACATCACAAAATATCTCCCTTACTATTAGGAAGAGCAGTCCTGAACTACTATCTACCTCATTGGTGACCCCGGACTATTCTTGCTCGGACTTTGCTGGCTTTACCTTGAACAAACGTTATTCCCTTATCATGTTTCCATGCACTGTAAATGGCTCGATTGTCTGCGGTCGAGGCTGCATCTGTGGAGAACATGTAGATGTACAATGTGCCGGAGTAACACAGCGGGTCAGGCGGCATCTCTGAAGAACATGGAAAAGTCACTTTTCCAAGTTCTACAGAAATGCCGCCTGTCCCAATGAGCTGCTCCAGTACTTTGTACCTATCCATGTTCTCCAAAGATGTTCCCTGTATCGCTGAGTAACTCCAGCACCTTGTACCTATCCATGTTGTCCAGTGATGCTGCCTGACCCGATGAGCTACTCCTGCACTTTGTACCTATCCATGTCTCCAGACATGCTGCCTGATCCGATGAGCTACTCCAGCACTTTGTGCCCATCCGTGCGCTCTCTCTCGCCCTCAGCTGCTCACAATATTCCAAATGTGTTCCATGATAAAGCCTTGCCTTTACATACTGGCTGTTATATGTCATTGTATTGCATGTAATGTGCATGTGACGGATACAATTGACTTTGACTTTGAGCTACAAACTTTTCACTCAAAGAGGAGTGGGTGTGTAATATGAGCTTGCAGAGGAGATAGTTGAGGTAAGGACAACAACACCATTTATAATACACACAGATAGGTAATTGGATTGGGAAATGCTGAGAGGGATATGCACCATATGCGGATAAATAGTACTGGTTTAGATTGGGCATGTTTGGTCGCTAGGGGCAAGTTGGACCACAGGGCATGTTTGTCGGCTGTATGACATTATCGCAACGAATTGTGGACGCTGCCCAAACCATCACACAAGCCAACATCCCTTCCATCGCCTCCATCTAAACTTAACGCTGCCTCGACAAAGCCAGCAGCAGAATCAAGTACCAGTCTCACCCCGCTTCCTCCATATTCTCCCCTCTCCAATCGGAGCAAGAGGTACAGAAGTCTGAAAACGCACACCACCAGATTCAGGAGCAGTTTATTCCCAGCTGTTGCAAAGCAGCTGAATCATCCTACCACAACCAGTCCGACTCTCGGACGATCCTAGATCGGACTTTACTGGCTTTACCTTGCACTAAGCTTTATTCCCTTAACATGTACATATACACTGTAAATGGATCGATTGTAACCATTGTGTAGGAAGGAACTACAGATGCAGTTTTGCATCGAAGATAGCCACAAATTGTTGGAGTAACTCAGCGGGACAGGCAGCATCTTTGGAGAGAAAGAATGGGTCACGTTTTGGGTTGACACCATTCTTCCCTCGTTCTTTCTATCCAGAGATGCTGCCTGTCCCGCTGAGTTACTCCAGCATTCTGTGTCCGTCTTCCATTGCAACCATGTTTTGTCTATCTGCTAACTGGTCAGCACGCAACGAAAGCTTTTCACTGTACCTCGGTGTACATGACAATAAACTGATCCTTACTATGGCCCCATGAGCGACTCGAATCCAAGGCCAAGAGACCTTGAAGCCTGACCTGAGGAGACAGAGGAATTGATATTAGTTTGGAGTTTTAAACTCCAGCTAATAGATTGATATTAGTTGTAGTTTCATTCCCACTTTACGGCCGGTCATAGCGAGTAATATGAACCTATCCGAAATATCTGACGTTTATCATGAAATCGATGTGCGAGGGAGAGAAGGGACATTTGGAGAATAGGCTCGATTCAAAATAATTTCAAAAAATGATTGACTTAATATACAGAAGGAGGTGTGTGATACATGCCCAAAATGTAGAGCGATACGCGATCGGCCCATTAGCTTCAAAAATAAAAATGTAGTTTTATTGTGGGATGAACTGAAAAATGGACTGGATCAGATTGGCAGGACAGACAACCATTCACTGAGCTACCCTACCGTTGCGCCACAGAGGCCTACCCATTGATCAATCTATCTATCTGTAGAGAGCAATGTTCGTTTCCCGCCCATCGTTAGACCTGGAGTTGTTCTAAAGCAGGATTAGATCAAACCGCTCGGTACAGTTGCCGGAGTGGGTGAGGGAAGGATCACACCGCAATGTGAATCAAAATATTTGGTGGGGGGGGGGGGGGGGGGTGGGAATGGGGCGACCATAAGATCACAAGGGCCCCATAAATGTAAATTGAACCCAGTATGTGTAGGATGGTGTCAATCCAGAGAGTTGTGATTCTCAGAAGGCGGTGGAGGCCGTTTCACTGGATACATTCAAGAAAGAGCTAGATAGGGCTGCTGATGATATGGGGCGAAGGGGATATGAGGAGAAGGAAGGAGCGGGGTAATGATTGTGGATGATCAGCCATGATCACATTGAATGGCGGTGCTAGCTCGAAGGGCCGAATGCGCATATTGTCCATTGTTTATTGTCTACATGAAGGACCCCTTAATTGTAATTCGTCCCCAGTGTCTGTAGGGTGGTGTCAAGGTGCGGGGATCGCTGATCGGCGCGGACTCCGTGGGCCGAACGACCTGATTATGCCCCTCACCTGTTTAAGACCAGTCACCTATTGCATTTCCACAGACTTGCTGCCTGACCCATTGAGTTACTCCGGCATTTTGTGTATGTTCGATCAGAGAGGAATTAGAGCAGAATTCGGAAATTCGGCCCATCGCCTCTGCTCCGGCATTCATTCGTGGCTGATCTATTTGTCTCGCTCTCAACCCTATCCTCATGCTTTCACGCCCATACCCCTTAATGTCCTTGCCAATAAAAAAAAAAACGTACTGTCATCTTCCGCCCAAACATTGCCCAAAGCTCGGTACCGCTGAGCGGCGCATTGAAAGGTTGAAATTACTGTTTATGTACGTGGGGTGTATGGGAATTGGGCTGAAATGAGGGGGAGATAGTGTGAGGTGACACCAATCTTGCCCAATCCAAAGAGATGACTCAATCCTGAGGATATGACCGCGGGAGACTCGGGAGTCAAAGGACAAATGACATTTATTATCACATACACCAATCGGTGCAGTGTAATTTGAGTTACCATGTAGCACCCAAATACGATAAAACAACACTGTAGATTTAAAATAAAATATAAAAAACATCCCCTCTCCCCCACAGCGGAATATGCGTTCCCCACTGTGAGGGAAGGCAACAAAGTTCAGTCGTCTTCCTCTGTTCACCCGTGCTCGGGGCCTATAGAGGCCTCCGCAGTCGCCGTTATGGCGGCCCGATGTTTTCAGGCCCTCGAACGGAAGAACAGGCAGCGCAGGAAGAGAGACAATTACAACAAATGCAAAAGATAAAAACAAATCTCGGTCTGGTCTTGCAAAGGGATACCTATCTCCCTGCCATCGCAATTTTGTTGTCACCACTCACCATTAGCCACCAGTCCTCTTCCGACAATGTCATGATCTGTTGGTAGATATGTGACGGTGGTCGGCGCCAAGGAGGTGAAATACGCCCGACGTTTGCCTGAAACTGTTTTTAACCCCCGGAAGTGCGTCTCTTGTAAAAGTCCACAGCCTCAAGTGAGCTGTGCCTTTAAAACAAATCGTCCTAATTTTATTCCTGAAATCTAAGTTTCATATTGACTTATTGTGAAAGAATGGGTCGACTGGGGCTGTATTTACTGGAATTTAGAAGGATGAGAGGGGATCTTATAGAAACAATTTACAGACTTCCGGTGGCGCTATGGAGGGCTAAAGAGCAACGCCAGCCAGCTCCTTGAAAAAAAAACGCTGAAAGATCGGGGAGAAAACGACCTACCTGTTGCCTGCTGCTTCTGTACCGAATGCCGTGAGTGACGTTATCAGGCGCGCGACTTACTATGTCTATGCAGCGCAGCCC
Organism: Okamejei kenojei; assembly: GCA_035221665.1. Taxonomy (NCBI): domain Eukaryota; kingdom Metazoa; phylum Chordata; class Chondrichthyes; order Rajiformes; family Rajidae; genus Okamejei; species Okamejei kenojei. The sequence goes on along the minus strand of CM069170.1, from coordinate 8,802,988 downwards.
CCCCTCGGATAAACCGAAAAGTCGTGTTACAAGGCAGAAAACCGTGGAACAAGAAAAAGGCCCGTCTGAAGCCTTCGGTTCAGGTAGGACGCTATTCAAAAAGATGTGTCGAAAAACATGATGAAAGAATCGGAAGGTGAAGATCTTAAAAATGTTATTGCAAGTGAAATTGTTGGCTTTAAGGAGGAAATAAAGCTGGAACTAATGAGTGCACTTGCAAAAACGAACGACGAATTAAAGATCAATTTTAGGGAAGAAATAAAAAAAATCAAGGAGGAAATGATGGAGTTAAAGCTTGAAATTAATTGCACGGCTACGAATACGTCGGATAAACTGAAGAAACAAATTGCAGAAATACTGACTGAACAAGCTGCAAGTATGACAAACGAGACAAATGTTAAAATCAGAAAAGTGACAACTGATCTTGAAGAAAGGCTGAATCCCGTGGAGGAAGCACTGAATCAACATATGTCAGTCATAAAGGACCTTGAAGAACTATCCGAAACAAGTGCTCAGACTACGGAAAAACTTATCAGAGAAAACCAACGTCTAACTGAACTACTGGGCAAATTAATTGAGAAATGTACTGAATTGGAAGGTCGCCAGAGAAGACAGAACCTAAGAATTGCGGGTATTCCAGAAGGGAAAGAGGCAGATCAAGATCCCCGAGAATTCACTGCAAATCTACTGCAAAACGTTTTATCTCTGGATCAAAAGCCTTTACTTGATCGAGCACACAGAGTGATGAGACGCCGGACAAGACATGGTGCTCCCCCAAGACAAATGATAATAAAAGTCCTGTACGACTATGTCCTGGAGGAGATAATGCAAAAAATTGCAAGAAACAGAAATCTTACATTTGAAGGATACGGGATCAGTATCTATAGAGACTAAACCGGCAGAGGTCTCCAGGAAACGAAAAGCGTTTAATGAGACCAAAAGATTCTTGAAGGAATTGAAGAACTTGAAATAAGGTCTGAGGTATCCAGCTACCCTAAGAGTCACCTACAATCAGAACGAACACTTTTTCACCAACCCTGTGGAGGCACTGGACTTTGCCTAGAAGACTAAGGTTCGAGGGAAAGCTTGAAAATATTATTTTTAAAACTGAACTTCATCATTGAATAAACTGACTTTGCAGGACTGGATGGAACTAAAGACGTGTCTAAGGAAGCTGGAGAAAGATGTGGATCAGAAACTCTCCCATGGATACTAACAATTAGAACACTGCACTACTAATAAAAATAACTAATAAATACTAAAACTATAGCGTGGTATCATTACTAATCAGAGTTAATAACAATCACTAATGACTAATACTTACTTATAATTGAATGTTTAGAATTAGATAATTAGTAATTATAATTGAGTCAAATATAGTTTGATTTCATTCGCTCTCCTTGGAAACTTATTTTCTTTTAATTAATTTTAATTTTTATTTTCTTTCTTCCTATTTTTTTCGTTTTTTATTATATTCTTAAATAAGTTTTAAATACGTGTATCCTCACATTCCCGACTATTGGGACCCGAATATTTTATAATCCAATATCCCCGGTAAAATACTGTTATGGAGTAAAAATTCAAAGAAACTAGGGAGCTGGTTAAGTTGGTAACATCAACTACGGAAGTCGGTAGATGGTTAGCCATGCTAGTATGGCTAACACTAACTACACAAATACTAGATGTATTTTTTTCCTTCTTTGTGCACATTACTAATTTCTTAATCTATCCTCTTTTCTCTTATATTATAATCTATCATTATTATTTTCAGTTTGAATGGAGTTACAAATTGGATCAAAGGAGATCACGTGAGAGACATTGAAGGGTCTTGAAATTCGTCTATTCGGAGTTCGGGTGTAAGGTCGGATCTGTCGAACTGAACCATTGGCTCTATTATAGACAAACATAGACAAAAGATGCAAGATTTAAAAATTAATACGGGGAATGAAGGAATAACGTTTTGTAGCTGGAATGTCAAAGGTATTAATGAACCAATTAAGAGAGGTAAAGTACTAGCACATTTAAAAGCAATTAAAGCTGATGTAATTTTATCCAAGAAACCCACTTAAAAAAAGATGCCGAGCATAGGCTGAAAGCTAAATGGATAGATAAAACGTATCATTCTTCTTTTACACACAAATCCAGAGGCGTAGCAATATTATTTCGTAAAGGCACTTTATTTAAATATACATAAACTATAACTGAAAGTGATGGTAGATACATTATTGTAATAGGAGAATTAAATGCACAAAAAATGATTTTTGTTATTGTTTATGGAACAAATTTTGATAGCCCACTCTTTTTTAAGAAAATATTTAATAACATCCCGGAAATAGCACGACATGACTTAACAATTGGAGGAGATTTAAATTGCACACTAGACTCTTATTTAGATAGATCCACAAGACAAAGGAAAATCAAATCCCATTCCAGTGACTTATTAAATACATACATGGATACTAGTAATATTAAAGATGTTTGGAGAGCAGAAAATCCCACTGGACGAAAATATTCATTTTATGCACCTGTACATAAAACGTATTCAAGAGTAGATTATTTTTCGTAGACTCTAAACTTATCTCACTTACTTACAATTCAAAATACCATAATATTACAATCTCAGATCACGCACCTTTAACATTTATGATTAAAATAAATGGTAAAACGGAAAAAACAGGGACAATGGAGATTTAACCTACACATTTTAAAAGACAAAGTAACTCGGGAATATATTATAGAACAGATCAAAATGTTCTTTGAAATAAATGATAAACCGGAAATATCTCCTTCCCTGTTAAAGAAGGAACTGCAGATGCTGGAGAATCGAGGGTACACAAAAAGCTGGAGAAACTCAGCGGGTGCAGCAGCATCTAAGGAGCGAAGGAGATAGGCGACGTTTCGGGACGGGACCCTTCTCCGAAACTTCGCCTATCTCCTTCGCTCCTTAGATGCTGCTGCACCCGCTGAGTTTCTCCAACTTTTTGTGTACCCCATATCTTCTTCCCTATTGTCGGAAACATTTAAAGCATATGCCCGTGGAATTATGATTTCTTCTCAAGCATTTTATAATAAAGAGAATCGGAGGGAACAATAGGAATTGGAAAAGGAGATTAAACAATTAGACAACGAGAATGCTGCTAATCCATCCATGAGAAAACATAACAAAACCGCTGCACTGAAATATAAAATAAATTAAATATACTCAGATCAAGTTGTAAAACTCTATCAATACACTAAACAATTACGATTTGAATTCGGAGATAAACCCCAACAATTATTGGCTCGTCAATTACGGAAAATGGAGGGAGAAAAGATAATCCATAGGATTAAATCATATAATGGCGAACCATTAGTATAACCCAAAGATATTAATGATAGATTTTTGCAATATTATAAACATTTATATTCACCCAAAACGACAGAAAACCGGAAAGGAATAGAAGCATTTAAAAAATGTAATCTAAATTGGTTGGATTCAGAAAATAAAGAATCACTAAATGCTGAAATATCAGTAAAAGAAATCGAAGAATCTATCAGATCATTAAAAAATGGTAAAACACCGGGACCAGATGATATTGTTTCGGAATTTTATTAAACATTTTATGATATGATTGCACCACGTTTGAAGATACTCTACGAATACATCTATACCCACCAGAAACTACCAGAAACGTTAAATGAATCTATTGTAACACTTATACCTAAAATAGACAAAGATATGGATGACCCAGGATCATATAGAGCTATAGCTTTTTTAAACACTGATCAAAAGATACTAACTAAAATTTATTCCGAGGCTGCAGACAAGGTTGTCCTTTATCCCCGCTATTGTTTGCACTTGCAATTGAATCATTAGCTCAGCGCGTGAGATTACATCCTGAAATGTATGGGTATGAAACCAGAGATAGTGAAAATAAAATCGGAATGTATACCACTAGCCCTTACCATTATAAATGACGTTACATTTAAACCCTCAATAATGGACAAAGGTTTTTTACAATGGAAAAACTATGGAATAAATAAGATGGGCGATCTCTACAGGGAAAACTCCTTCCTTTAATTTCAAGAATTACAACAAAATTAGGGATTACATTCAAAAGATTACTTTAGATATTTACAAATTAGAGACTATGTAAAAGCAAACACACAGGAAATTTAGAAATAGAAATACAGAAATTTTAGATGAATGTCTAAATAAACACCCGAACACAGAAAAATTGATATCATATATTTATAACATTTTATTGGAAAACGATGTCCCAATGACAGAAACATATAGGCAATCATGGGAAAACGAATTAGGTCAAGTAATCAGACCAGAAGTATGGGGTGAAAGTTTACAACATATACGCCACTGCTCGTTAAATGCTAAACACTCTCTTATACAATTTAAAATATTACATAGATTACATTATTCAAAATCCAAATTACATAGTATTTCTTCAAATGTGTCTGCCATAGGTGATACATGTCAGCACTTAGAAACTAACTTAACGCACTCATTTTAATTGTATAAAAATGACTACATTTTGGACAGAAATATTTAAGGTAATTTCGATAGTTGTTAATATGAATCTGATTCCTGACTCAAAATTAATAATATTGGGAATATGAGAAACAGATCAATTAATAACAACGAATCAAAGCATTTTTATTGACTACAGTTTATTAATTGGGAAAAAATTTATATTGAAATTCTGGAAAGGTCCTACTTCCCCCACAACCAAAATGTGGATTACAGGAATGTCGGAGGCACTACAACTGGAAAGATTAAGGCTTGTCCTACTGGATAAATTGGATCTTTTCAGAGGGATATGGTCTCCATTCATTGACTATTTAAAGGGTCAAAATGCCTCGGTGCGAGAGCCTGACTGAAGCCTGAATAAAGGAATAGATGAAGAATCATACATAACAAATCATGGATATATCTCCAACGATGGATAACCTGTTTATGACGACAGTCATCTTTTTGATTTTCTATTTTTACTTTATTTCTCTCTATTTTTTCCTATCTGCGTTAAAAACTAAAAAATGTATAGAAGTACAAACAAGACATAATTGTTAATATTAATAATATTAAGAATGTATGTGACAAGTATATTCTTCTTTTAATATGTACTTACGTCTAATAAAAATATTTAACAAAATAAACCATTTACAATTACTTTAGATATTTACAAATTAGAGACTATGTAAAAGCAAACACACAGGAAATTAGAAATAGAAATACAGAAATTTTAGATGAATGTCTAAATAAACACCCGAACACAGAAAAATTGATATCATATATTTATAACATTTTATTGGAAAAAGATATCCCAATGACAGAAATATATAGGCAATCCTGGGAAAACGAATTAGGTCAAATAATCAGACCAGAAGTATGGGGTGAAAGTTTACAACATATACGCCACTGCTCGTTAAATGCTAAACACTCTCTTATACAATTTAATATATTACATAGATTACATTATTCATAATCCAAATTACATAGTATTTCTTCAAATATGTCTGCCATAGGTGATAAATGTCAGCACTTAGAAACTAACTTAACGCACTCATTTACAAATTGTATAAAAATGACTAAATTTTGGACAGAAATATTTAAGATAATTGTGATAGTTGTTAATATGAATCCGATTCCTGACTCAAAATTAATAATATTGGGAATATTAGAAACAGATCAATTAAGAACAACGAATCAAAGCATTTTTATTGATTACAGTTTATTAAATGGGAAAAAATTCATATTGAAATTCTGGAAAGGTCCTAGTTCCCCCACAACCAAAATGTGGATTACAGGAATGTCGGAGGCACTTCAACTGGAAAGATTAAGGCATGTCCTACTGGATAAATTGGATCTTTTCAGAGGGATATGGTCTCCATTTATTGACTATTTAAAGGGTCAAAATGCCACGGTGCGAGAGCCTGACTGAAGCCTAAATAAAGGAATAGATGAAGAATCATACATAACAAATCATGGATATATCGCCAACGATGGATAACCTGTTTATGACGACAGTCATCTTTTTGATTTTCTATTTTTACTTTATTTCTCTCTATTTTTTCCTATCTAAGTTAAAAACTAAAAAATGTATAGAAGTACAAACAAGACATAATTGTTAATATTAATAATATTAAGAATGTATGTGACAAGTATATTCTTCTTTTATTATGTACTTACGTCTAATAAAAATATAGAAGGGTCTCGACCCGAAACGTCGCCTTTCTCCTTCGCTCCTTAGATGCTGCTGCACCCGCTGAGTTTCTCCAGCTTTTTGTGTAACCCCCCATTTACAATTCTCAATGGATTGGGTAGGCTAGATGCAGGAACAAATGTTCCCCATGTTGGGGGAGTCCAGAACCAGGGGTCACAATTTAAGAATATCGGCTGAAAAGTTTAAAAAAGGTGTCAACAGAAGACATTATTGCTATTGAGGGAATGCTGCGTAGATTAATTCCTTGGATGGCGGGACTGACATACGATGAAAGGGTAGGTCGACTGGACTTGAAGTCAATCGAACTTAGAAAGACGAGAGGGGATCTTTTAGAAAAATGTAACATTTCTAAAGTATTGGACAGGCTAAATGCAGGGAACATGTTCCCGATATTGGGGGAGTCCCGAATCAGGGGCCACAGTTTAAGAATAAGGGTTAGGCCTTTTAGGACTGATATGAGGACAAACCTTTTTCACCTAGAGAGTTGTGAATCTCTAGAATTCTCTGACACGGAAGGCAGTGGAGGCCAATTCACTGGGTGTTTTTAACAGAGAGTCAGATCCTAGGGCTAACGGAATAAATGTATAATGGTGGGCGGGGGGGGGGGGGGGGGTGGAGCAGAACTGGGGTACTGATATTGGAGCCTCTGTACATAAGATTGTTGGATTTTCTGCCACAGAAGGCAATAGAGGCCAATTCACTGTATGAATTGAAAAGCTAGTTAGATAGAGCTCTAGGGACTAGGGGAGTCAGGGGATATGGGGAGAAGGCAGGAACAGGGTATTGATTGTGGATGATCAGCCATGATCACAATGAATTGCTGTGCTGGCTCGAAGGACCAAATGGCCTCCCCCTGCACGCATTTTCTCTGATTCTCTGTGTCTATCGTGTTCGGCATGGATAGCTTTTTGCTCAACCCCATTTCCGTGTTGTGTGGCCCCGTAGTACATCGCTACTCTGGGACTGTCATCTATGCGACACGTTTCATAGAAATATAGAAAAATAGGTGCAGGAGTATCCCCATATCCCTTCATTCATTTAGCCTTAAGAGCTAAATCTAACTCTCTCTTGAAAACATCCAGTTAATTGGCTTCCACTGCCTTCTACGGCAGTGAATTCCACAAATTCATAACTCTCTGGGTGCAAATTGTTTTCCTCATCTCAGTCTTAACTGGCCTATTACCTATTCTTGCTAAACTGTGACACCTGGTTCTGGAGCCCCGAGAATTAAGAAAAAAATTACACGTCTCCTGTGGGAAGTTAATCCGTGGAACTCATTGCCACAGAGGGCTGTGGAGACCAAGTCAATGAATATTTTTGAAAGTACAGGTAGACCTCTCCTTGATTAGAACGTGTGTCAAGAGTTATGGGGAGAAGGCAGGACAATTGGATTGGGAAGCAGAGATCCGACTTGATTGAATGGCGGAGTAGATACGGTGGGCCGAATGGCCTAATTCTACTCCTACAACCTGTGAAATTGTGAACTCCTACAACCTGTGAAAATTGGATTGGGAGGCAGAGATCAGGAATAATTGAATGGCGAAATTGACTCAATGGGCCGAATGGTCTAATCCTACTCCTATAACTTGTGAACTTTTGATCCTTGTTGAAACAACGTGCTCATCAATGGGTCGGCCGGCCTACCTCTGTAGTTAACTGTAAACCGATCGATCGTCCAGCTTCAATCCCTGATGGAAGTGGACAAATCGTTACAAATACATATGGAGAGGGCTAGACTATGCTGCAAGAGGCCGTCTTCGGTTTAGTTAATCTGCTCTCGCTCCCTATCCCCCCCACTCGTAACAAGGGCAGAGCCGTCCTCACCTTCCAACCTATCAACCGTCACATACAACAGATAATCCTCCTACATTTTCGCCACCTTCAACGTGATCCCACCACTGGCCACATCTTCCCATCTCCTCCCATTTCGGCTTTCCGCAGAGACCGTTCCCTCGGTAACTCGCTGGTCAATTCGTCCCTTCCCACCCAAACCACCCCCTCCCCGGCAATGTATCTTGCCACCGCAGGAAATGTTACACTTGTCGCTTTACCTCACATCTTGACTCCATCCAACGACCAAAGCAGTATTTCTAGGTGCGGCAGAGGTTCACCTGCAACTCTTCCAACCTCATCCGTTGCATCCGCTGCTCTCGGTGTCAGCCGCTCTACATTGGTGTGGCCCAGCGCAGGATTGGCGATCGCTTCGCCCAACATCTCCGTTCGGTTCGCAATAACCAACCTGATCACCCGGTGGCTCAGCACTTCAACTCGCCCTCCCATTCCGAATCCGACCTTTCTGTCCTGTGCCTCCTCCGTAGCCAGAGTGAATCCGACCGCAAATTGCAGGAGCAGCATCTCATATTTCGCTTGGGTAGTTTACACCCCAGTAGTATGAACATTGAATTCTGCAATTTCAGATAGTCCCTGTTTTCTCCCTCCTTCTCCTCACCATCCCAGCTTTCCCACAGTCCACTGTCCCCGCCTCTTCCTGTCTCCTCCCACCTCCCCACCATCCCCACATCAGTCTGAAGAAGGGTCTCGACCCGAAACGTCACCTATTCCTTCGCTCCATATATGCTGCCTCATCCGCTGAGTTTCTCCAGCATTTTTATCTACCTATGCTAGAGGGCGTCTTCGGTTTAGTTTACAATTGGAGACGACCAGGAATGGAAGGACTCGCGGATCTCGGGGGAAGATGGACGCGGGGGCACACGGTAACTTGTGACCGCGGATGGCGGAGGGGGCACTTGTGGATGGTTGGCCTTACACGCGACTCTATCTCAACTTTGGGGGAAATGCATTTTAGTTTAGTTTAGTTAAGAGGCACAGGTCGGAAACAGACCTTTCGGACCATCGAGTCCTCGCCGGCCATCGATCCCCACATACAAAACACTATCAAGCACAAACTAGGGACAATTTACATTATTTTTACCAAGGCACCAGTACGTCTTTGGAGTGGGGGAGGAAACCGGAGCACGCGGAGGAAACCCTCGCGGGTCAAGGGGAGATCGTGCAAACTGCGTACAAACAAGCTCATGTCGTTGGGATCGAAGACAGATACGAAGTGCTGGAGTAACTCAGGGGGACAGGCAGCATCTTTGGAGAGAAGAAATGCGGGACATTTCGGGGCGAGACCTTTCTTCAGCATTTTACGTCCATCTTTGGTTTAAACCAGCATCTCCAGCTCCTTCTTACACTGTTCGGTTAGAACACTGTTCTCTGGCGCTGTGCGACCGCAACGCTAACTGCTGTGCTACCAGCCGCCTTCCACCTGGATCGTTTACTTCAAAACGAATCAACAAAAATAATTATCTTATCATATAGGTGTAATCTCCATCTGGCGCGTGAGTAATTCCCTGCAAGTTTAAACACAATACCGTCTGAATTACGTGCAGGAATGAACTGCAGATGTTGGTTAAAACTGAAGATAGTCACAAATAGCTGGACTGCCTCAGCCGGTCAGGCAACATATATGGAGGTTAGGAAATGGTGACCTTACGGGTCGATCCACATCAATAATGAACCCCCAATACCGTGTGCTTTAAGTTTGTATACTAATCTCTTATGTGGGACCTTGTCGAAAGCCTTCTGAAAGTCTAGATATAACACATCCACTGGTTCTCCCTTACCCACTCTGCTAGTTAACATCCTCGAAAAAATCTGTAAAATTCTGTCAGGCATGATTTGCCTTTCGTAAATCCATGCTGACTTTTTCTAATGATTTCACTATTTTCCAAATATACTGTTATCCCATCTTTAATAACTGACTCTAGCAGTTTCCCCGCTACCGATGTTAGACTAACTGGTCTGTAATTCCCCGTTTTCGCTCTCCCTCTTTTTTTTGAAAAGTGGGGTTACATTAGCTACCCTCCAATCCTCAGGAAATAATCCAGAATCTAAGGAGTTTAAAAAAAATATCACTGATGCATCCACTATTCTGTGGCTACTTCCTTGAGAACTCTGGGATGCAGACTATCTGGCCTTGGGGATTTATCGGCCTTTAATCCATTCAATTTACCCAACACCACTTCTCGGCTAACCTAGATTTCACACAGTTCCTCCACCTTATTTGACCCCCGATCCCCTGCTGTTTCCGGTAGATTATTTATGACTTCCTTAGTGAAGACAGAACCAAAGTAGTTATTCAATTGGTCTGCCATGTCCTTGTTCCCCATGATCAATTCACCTGTTTCTGATTGCAAGGGACCTACATTTGTTTTAACTAATCTCTTTCTCTTCAGCGCTGGAGTAACTCAGCGGGGTCAGGCAGCATCTATGTGGAAAACGTGGACAGGTACAAGTGCTGGTGTAACTCAGCGGGGCAGGCAGCATCTCTGGAGAACGCGGATAGGTGACGCTTCGGGCAGGGACCCATCTTCGGAACCCAGTAAGTTAACTTCTGAGCGGGGAATGGAAATTTCAGCTTATGAAAAGGGAAGTCCGCAGTATTTAGACTGTCATCTGATCTCTGAGGGAATCAGAGACACATGACAGCTAGTACAGTGGGAACGGGACGAATGTTCTTTCTTTACACTAAACAAATGATTCTGGTGCCTTTGACTTCGTGACTAAACACGTTGTTTTTTTTCTGCAGCTATTTCGGCCACAGAAGCCGGGAACGCACTGGAAACCTATGAAAATCTCCCGGGTAATAAACAGGTTGGTACCTGGTTTTCATTCATGAGATGAGTTTGTTCTTTTGTGGGCAGGCAGACAGGAAGCAAAGGGTAGGAGTAAACGGGTCCTTTTCAGAATGGCAGGCAGTGACTAGTGGGGTACCGCACGGCTCAGTGCTGGGAACCCAGCTATTTAAAACATATATTAATGATTTGGTCGAGGGAATAGAATGCAACATCTCCAAGTTTGCGGATGACACTAAGCTGGGGGGGGGGGGGGGGGGTAGTGTTAGGTGTGAGGTGGATGCTAGGAGCCTGCAAGGTGACTTGCCTAGGCTGGGTAGTGGGCAAATGCATGGCAGATGCAGCATAATGTGGATAAATGTGAGGTTATTCACTTTGGTGCAAAAACAGTAGGGTAGACTATTATCTTAATGGTGGCAAATTAGGAAAAGGGGATATGCAACGAGACCTGGGTGTCATGGTACACCAATCATTGAACGTAGGCATGCAGGTGCAGCAGGCAGTGAAGAAAGCAAATGGTATGTTAGCATTCATAGCGAAAGGATTTGAGTATAGGAGCAGGAAGGTTCTACTGCAGTTGTACAGGGTTTTGGTGAGACCACACCTGGAATATTGCGTACAGTATTGGTATCCTAATCTGAGAAAATACATTCTTGCCATAGAGGGGGTACAGAGAAGATTCACCAGACTGTTTGCTGGGATGTCAGGACTTTCACATGAGGAAAGATTGGATAGACTTGTCATGTACTCGCTAGAATTTTGAAGACTGAGGGGGGATCTTATAGAAAATTACAACGTTCTTAAGGGGTTGGATAGGCTAGATCCAGGAAGATTATTCGCGATGTTGGGGAGGTCCAGAACAAGGGGTCACAATCTAAGGATAAGGGGGAATTCCTTTAGGACCGAGAGAGGAAATCATTTTTCACACAGAGAGTGTTGAGTCTCTGGAATTATCTGCCACAGAAGGCAGTTGAGGCCAGTTCATTGGCTATATTTAAGAGGGAGTTAGTTGCGGCCCTTGTGGCTAAAGGGATCAGGGGGTATGGAGAGAAGGCTTGTACAGGGTAATGAGTTGGATGATCAGCCATGATCATATTGAATGGCGGTGCAGGCTCGAAGGGCCGAATAGCCTACTCCTGCACCTATTTTCTATGTTTTTATGTTTCTGTGTTGTACCTGTAAACGTTTTCCAGTGATGCTGCCTGACCCGCTGAGCTACTCCAGCAAATCTTGCATAATTCTATAATCTGAGTCAGCAGTTCCTTGTGTCTAAACTTCAACGACTTTAACAAACAGCTCAAGTATTTGGGTTAATAACCACCGTCTTAAATGCAAATATCTACACTGGGCGCCGGTGTGATATAGAGTTCATCAAATCAAATCCAACTAATACAGGGACTTTCCATCCAATCAGCTACAGGGCAGTTTGGAATCTAAAGGTCATAACTTCATGAGTGATAGAAGCAGAATGAGTCAATTCGGCCCATCGAGTCTACTCCGCCATTCAATCATGGCTGATCTATCTCTCCCTCCAAATCCCATTCTCCTGCCTTGTCCCCATAACCCCGACACCCGTATTCATCAGGAATATATCTGTCTCATCCTTCAAAAAATCCACTGACGTGGCCTCCGCAGCCTTCCGTGGCAAAGAATCCCACCGATTCGCCCCCCTCTGACTGAAGAAATTCCTCCTCATCCCCTTCCGAAGGCAACATCCTTTAATTCTGGGGCTCACTCAGAATTCACTCACTCTCTCTCCTTGGACTCCTGTTCACGTCGTATTTCGTCTCGCGTTGGGCTTTCGGCCTATATAAATATATACAGGAAACACTGTCAACTTATAGGTTAGTTCAGTTGAAGAGATACAGCGCGCGAACAGGCCCTTCGGCCCGGCGAGTCCACGCCGTCCAGCAATCCACGCACACTAACATTATCCTACACAGACTCGGGACAATTTACACTTATACCAAGGTGTTTTAACTACAAACCTGCACTATTTGGAGTTTGGAGGAAACCGGAGATCTTGATGGACACCCATGCAGGTCACGGGGAGAACGTACAAACACCGTACAGACAGCGCCAGTAGTCGGGATCGTATCCGCGCTGTATCACTCAATCACATAGAAACATAGAAATTAGGTGCAGGAGTAGGCCATTCAGCCCTTCGAGCCTGCACCGCCATTCAATATGATCATGGCTGATCATCCAACTCAGTATCCCGTACCTGCCTACTCTCCATACCCTCTGATCCCCTTAGCCACAAGGGCCACATCCAACTCACTCTTAAATATAGCCAATGAACTGGCCTCAACTACCCTCTGTGGCAGAGAGTTCCAGAGACTCACCACTCTCTGTGTGAAAAAAGTCTTTCTCATCTCGGTCTTAAAGGATTTCCCCCTTATCCTTAAGCTGTGACCCCTTGTCCTGGACTTCCCCAACATCGGGAACAATCTTCCTGCATCTAGCCTGTCCAACCCCTTAAGAATTTTGTAAGTTTCTATAAGATCCCCTCTCAATCTCCTAAATTCCAGAGAGTATAAACCGAGTCTATCCAGTCTTTATTCATAAGACAGTCCTGACATCCCAGGAATCAGTCTGGTGAACCTTCTCTGCACTCCCTCTATGGCAATAATGTCCTTCCTCAGATTTGGAGACCAAAACTGTACGCAATACTCCAGGTGTGGTCTCACCAAGACCCTGTACAACTGAATTAGAACCTCCCTGCTCCTGTACTCAAATCCTTTTGCTATGACAGCTAACATACCATTCGCTTTTTTCACTGCCTGCTGCACCTGCATGCCTACTTTCAATGACTGGTGTACCATGACACCCAGGTCTCGCTGCATCTCCCCTTTTCCTAATCGGCCACCATTTAAATAATAGTCTGCTTTCCTGTTTTTGCCACCAAAGTGGATAACCTCACATTTATCCACATTATGCTGCATCTGCAAAACATTTGCCCACTCACCCAGCCTATCCAAGTCACCTTGCAGTCTCCTAGCATCCTCCTCACAGCGAACACTGCCCCCCAGCTTAGTGTCATCCGCAAACTTGGAGATATTGCCTTCAATTCCCTCATCCAGATCATTAATATATACATTGTAAACAGCTGGGGTCCCAGCACTGAGCCCTGCGGTACCCCACTAGTTACTGCCTGCCATTGTGAAAAGGACCCGTTTACTCCTACTCTTGGCTTCCTGTTTGCCAGCCAGTTCTCTATCCACGTCAATACTGAACCCCTAATACCGTATGCTTTAAGTTTGTATACTAATCTCTTATGTGGGACCTTGTCGAAAGCCTTCTGGAAGTCCAGATATACCACATCCACTCGTTCTCCCTTATCCACGCTACTAGTTACATCCTCGAAAAATTCCACAAGATTCGTCAGACATGATTTACCTTTTGTAAATCCATGCTGACTTTGTCCAATGATTTCACCACTTTCCAAATGTGCTGCTATCCCATCTTTAATAACTGACTCTAGCAGTTTCCCCACTACCGATGTTAGACTAACTGGTCTGTAATTCCCCGTTTTCTCTCTCCCTCCCTTCTTAAAAAGAGGGGTTACATTTGCTACCCGCCAATCCTCAGGAACTACTCCAGAATCTAAAGACAGTCCCCTGCTATTTCCGGCAGATTATTTATGTCTTCCTTAGTGAAGACGGAACCAAAGTAGTTATTCAATTGGTCCGCCATATCCTTGTTCCCCATGATCAACTCACCTGTTTCTGACTGCAAGGGACCTACATTTGTTTTAACTAACCTCTTTCTCTTCACATATCTATAAAAACTTTTGCAGTCAGTTTTTATGTTCCCTGCCAGTTTTCTTTCATAATCTATTTTTCCTTTCCTAATTAAGCCCTTTGTCCTCCTCTGCTGGTCTCTGAATATCTCCCAGTCCTCTGGTATGCTGCTTTTTCTGGCTACTTTGTACGCATCCTCCTTTGCTTTGATACCATCCCTGATTTCCCTTGTTATCCACGGATGCACTACCTTCCCCGATTTATTCTTTTGCCAAACTGGGATGAACAATTTTTGTAGTTCATCCATGCAGTCTTTAAATGTCTTCCATTGTATATCCACCGTCAACCCTTTTAGAATTAATTGCCAGTCAATCTTGGCCAATTCTCGTCTCATACCCTCAAAGTTACCTTTCTTTAGGTTCAGAACCATTGTTTCTGAATTAACAATGTCACTCTCCATCCTAATGAAGAACTCAACCATATTATGGTCACTCTTGCCCAAGGGGGCACGTACAACAAGACGGCTAATTACCCCTTCCTCATTACTCAAAACCCAGTCTAAAATAGCCTGCTCTCTCGTTGGTTCCTCTACATGTTGATTTAGATAACTATCCCGCATACATTCCAAAAAATCCTCTTCCTCAGCACCCCTGCCAATTTGATTAACCCAATCTATATGTAGATTGAAGTCACCCATTATAACTGTTTTGCCTTTGTCGCACGCATTTCTAATTTCCTGTTTGATACCATCCCCAACTTCTCTGCTACTGTTAGGTGGCCTGTACACAACACCCACCAGAGTTTTCTGCCCCTTAGTGTTTTGTAGCTCTACCCATACCGATTCCACATCCTCCAAGCTAATGTCCTTCCTTTCCATTGCTTTAATCTCCTCTCTAACCAGCAACGCTACCCCACCTCCTTTTCCTTTCTCTCTATCCCTCCTGAATATTGAATATCCCTGGATGTTCAGCTCCCAGCCTACGTCACCCTGGAGCCATGTCTCCGTGATCCCAACTATATCATAATCATTAATATCGATCTGCACGTTCAACTCGTCCAACTTATTACGAATACTCCTTGCATTGAGACACAAAGCCTTCAGGCTTGTCTTTACAACGCATTTACCCCTTATACAATTTTGCCTGAAAAGTGGCCCTTTTTGATTTTTGCCCTGGTTTTGGCTGCCTGCCACTTTTACCTTTCACCTTGCTACCTAATGCTTCTACCCTCATTTTACACCCTCCTGCCTCTCTGCTCTTGTACCCATCCCCCTGCCACATTAGTTTAAATCCTCCCCGACAGCACTAGCAAACACTCCCCCAAGAACATTGGTTCCATTCCATTCCAGGTGCAAACCGTCCTGTTTGTACCGGTCCCACCTCCCCCAGAACTGGTCCCAGTGCCCTAAAAATTTGAATCCCCCCCCCTTGCACCACTTTTCAAGCCACGTATTCATTTGCATTATCCTCCTATTTCTACTCTGACTGGCCCGTGGTACTGGTAGTAATCCGGAGATTACTACCTTTGAGGTCCTACTTTTAAGTTTATCTCCTAGATCCCTAAATTCACCTTGTAGGACCTCATCCCTTTTTTTACCTATATCGTTGGTGCCAACATGCACCACGACAACTGGCTGCTGTTCACCCTCCCCCTCCAGAATGTTCTACAGCCGTTCAGTGACATCCCTGACCTTTGCACCAGGGAGGCAACATACCATCCTGGAGTCTCGTTTGCGGCCGCAGAAACGCCTATCTATTCCCCTGACAATTGAATCCCCTATTACTATTGCCCTTCCCCTCTTTTTTCCCCCCTCATGTGCTGCAGAGCCACCCATGGTGCCATGAACCTGGCTGCTGCTGCATTCCCCTGATGAGCCATCTCCCTCAACAGTATCCAAAATGGTATACCTGTTTAGGAGGGAGATGACCGCAGGGGACTCCTGCACTACCTGCCTACTGCTTTGCTGGCTATTGGCCACCCGTTCCCCCTCCTTCACTTGCAACGGCTCCTGTGGGCCTCTGGAAAAACAAGCCCCGCGCTCGATTTTTAACCTTACCGGTCGGGTGTCGCTCCTCCCCCTCCTTCACTTGCAACGGCTCCTGTGGGCCTCTGGAAAAACAAGCCCCGCGCTCGATTTTTAACCTTACCGGTCGGGTGTCGCTCCTCCCCCTCCTTCACTTGCAACGGCTCCTGTGGGCCTCTGGAAAAACAAGCCCCGCGCTCGATTTTTAACCTTACCGGTCGGGTGTCGCTCCTCCCCCTCCTTCACTTGCAACGGCTCCTGTGGGCCTCTGGAAAAACAAGCCCCGCGCTCGATTTTTAACCTTACCGGTCGGGTGTCGCTCCTCCCCCTCCTTCACTTTATAACTTCTGATCACTCTATAACTTCTGCACATGACAGACTCCCCATGCAGAACCCCCCCCCCCCCCCCCCCCACACACACCACTCTATATTGCATTACGTCAACAATTGATGCAGTTCACAAAGAGAGCTCTCCAACGCCTATGCATCCTCGAATTTCCGTATCCGACCTTTTTGGCCTGGGCCCGCTCCATGGCCAGAGTGAATCCAACCGCAAATTGGAGGAGCAACGCCTCATATTTCGCTTGGGTACTTCACACCCCAGCGGAATGAACATTGACTTCTCCGGTAGTCCTAGCTTTCTCCCTCCTTCCACTCCCCTACCCAGTTCTCCCACAGCCCACTGTCTCCGCCTCTTACTTTCTTCTACACGCCCTCCCCAAACCCCTACATCAGTTTGAAGACGGGTCTCGACCCGGAATCCTCACCAATTCCTTCGCTCCAGAGATGCTGCCTCACCCGCTGAGTTTATCCAGCATTTTTTGTCTACTTCGGATTTTTATATCAGTTTGGGAAAATTGCCCTGGCCAATGTCAAAGGTGGAAGCTAAACATTCTGCAGCAAACGCATTTACCTGCTTGTCTTCCTGGCGATTAACCAACCGCCGATTCCGCCGATCAAACAGGCAGTAATTAGGCCGACAATGATGTCAGCGACGGCGCCAGGAGTGAGACAAGATCTGGTCTCTGGAACAGCGGCTAACGAAAACGCTGAACACAGAAAGAGCATCAGAATCACCAGGTTAAATCCCGGGATGGCAGGACTGACAAATCAGGAACGAATGTGTCGACTGGGCTTGTAGTCACTGGAAATTAGAAGAATGCGAGGAGACCTTATAGAAACATATAAAATGTTTAAACGTTTGGACGGGCGAGAGGCAGGAAAATGTTCCTCGTGCTGGGGGTGTCCAGAACCAGGGGTCACACAGTTTAAGAATAAGGGGTCGCCCATTTAAGTCTGATATGAGGAAAAACCTTTTCACCCAGAGAGGTGTGAATCTGTGGAATTCTCTGCCACAGAAGGCAATGGAGACAATTTCACTAGATATTTTCAATAGAGAGTTAGATTTAGCTCTTATGGCTCACGGAATCAAGGGAATGGGGGTAAAATAGGAACGGGGTACTGATCTTAGATGATCGGCCACGATGAATAGCTGTGCCGGATAGAAGGGCCGAAAGGCCTACTCCTGCATCCATATGTTTCTATCACTCGTTAGGACAAAGGGCCTGATTCCGCGCTGCATCTCTAAACTATGCTAGTGGGAATGGACCCGTATAGGGAGGAGAATGTGGTTAGGAGGGAGTGATAGATCAGCCGTGATGGGCCAAATGGCATAATTCTCACCTATCGGTTATAAATGTAAACTAAAGAAAGAAACAGTGAAGCATAAACAATAGGTGCATGAGTAGGCCATTCGGCCATTTGAACCAACACCGGTATTCAGTACGATCATGGCTGATCATCCAAAATCAGTACCCTTTTACTGTGTTTCTCCAATATCCATTGACTCCTTTCGCCCTAAGAGCCCTATCTAACTCTCTCTTGAAAAAAATACAGGGAATGTACCTCTTCTGCCTTCTGTGTCAGAGAATTCCACAGATTCACAACTCTCTGGGTGAAAACGTTTTCCTAATCTCAGTCCTAAATGGCCTACCCCTTATTCTTAAACTGTGTGACCCCTGGTTCTGCACTCCCCCAATATCGGGAACACGCTGTTCACTGGGAGAACGTGCCAACTCCGTAAAGACAGCACCCGAAGTCGTGGTCGAACACGGGTCTCCGGCGCTCCATTCGTTGTAAGGCAGCAACTCTGCCACTGCGCCACCGTGACCGCCCTATTGCCAATACTCAATTAAATCTAAACACTTGGAATGCCTCTGTACTTACAGAAAACCTTCAGGTAGGTCTCCGCGCTACCGTTGTTTAGTCCATTGCTTACGATGCATTTATACATCCCTGTGTCGGCCCTGTTTACTACGGGGATAAGCAGAGTGTCTCCGGATATAGTTATCCTGTCGTTCTGCTGGATGGGTTGATTGTTGAATAACCATTCCCGCTTCAATAGAGTTCCCTGAGAGCTGCAAATCAAGAAGATGGAGTGTCGGTGTTCCACCGGGTAACAATTGTTGGATCGCAGACTGACATCCGCCACCAGTTCTGAGGACGGAATAAGGAGTTAAAAACATATAGCAAGTAACTGCAGATGCTGGTCCAAATCCAAGGTAGACACAAAGTGCCACAGTAACTCAGTGGGATAGGCGGCATTTCTGGAGACAAGGAATGGGTGACGTCTCGACCAAGGTGGATAAGTGAGAGGTTATCCAATTTGGTGGCACAAAAAGGAAGGCGGATTATTTTCTGAATGGTGTCAAGTTGGGATAAGGGGAATTACAACGGGATCTGGTGGTCCGTGTTCATCAGTCAATGAAAGTAAGCATGCAGGTACAACAGGCAGTGAAGAAAGCGAATGGCATGTTGGCTCATAACAAGAGGAGTTGAGTATTGGAGCCAAGACGTTCTTCTGCAGTTGTACATGGCCCTAGTGAGACCACACCTGAAGTATTGTGTGCAAATTTGATCTCCCAATTTGAGGAAGGACAATCTTACTAT
This sequence comes from Okamejei kenojei, assembly GCA_035221665.1. Classification (NCBI taxonomy): domain Eukaryota; kingdom Metazoa; phylum Chordata; class Chondrichthyes; order Rajiformes; family Rajidae; genus Okamejei; species Okamejei kenojei. Next base: position 8,783,415 of record CM069170.1, on the reverse strand, counting down.
TGAGGGAGCGCAACGTAGGTTCACGAGGTTAATTCCCGGGATGGCAGGACTGAAATATACTGAGAAAATTGAGCGGCTGGGCATGCATATTCTCGAAATTAGAAGGATGAGAGGTGATCTTATTGAAACATATAAGATTGTTAAAGGTTTGGACACGCGAGAGGCAGGAAACATGTTCCCGATGTTGGGGGAGTCCAGAACCAGGGGCCACAGTTTAACAATAAGGGGTAAGCCATATAGAACGGAGATGAGGAAACACGTTTTCTCACAGAGTTGTGAGTCTGTGGAATTCTCTCTCAGAGGGCGGTGGAGGCCTGTTCTCTGGATTTCAAGAGAGAGCTAGATAGGGCTCTTGAAGATAGCGGAGTCAGGGGATATGGCGAGAAGGCAGAGAGCGAGGGGGAGAGCTTCACTCACTGAGCACGATGACCTCTGCAGTAAGGCTCATGATTCTGCCAGACCTGAGATTATTGACATGGCATGTGTAATTCCCATCAAGGTCATTGCTTACTGGGGGGGATGGTGAATTCAGGACCTGTAAACAGCCTGTAGGTCCCAATGAGCCGCACATACACAGGACTAGGCATGGACTGGGCCGAACAAGTTAACGTTAGATCTTCTCCATTCTATATTGTTACTGGACTCTGGGGGCAATATTCATATTGTCCGGCCCATCTGCAAATAGAAATGTACAAAATTAGTTCGTTCAGTTCATGTTAGGTTATTGCCACGTGTACCCAGGAACAGTGAGAAGCTTTTATTGAGAGCTAACCAGTCAGCGCAAAGACTATGCATGATTGGAGAGGATGTTTCCACTCGTGAGTGAGTCTAGGACCAGAGGGCACAACCTGGAAATTAAGGGAAGTTCCTTCAGGAAGAAGATGAGGATGAATTTCTTTAGCCAGAGGGTTGTGAATCTGTGGAATTCTTTGCCACAGACGGCGATGGACGCCAGGTCAATGGTTATTGTTAAGGCAGAAATTCATAGATTATTGATTAGGACAGGTATCAGGGGTTGTGGGGAGGCAGGAGAATGGGGTTTGGAGGGAGAGGTAGATCAGCCGTGATGGGCCAAATGGCATAGTTTTAACCTATCTCTTCTGAATGTAGAAACATTGAAGCATAGACAATAGGTGCAGGAGTAGGCCATTCGGCCCTTTGAGCCAGCACCGCCATTCAATATGATGATGGCTGATCATCCAAAATCAGCACCCTTTTCCCCCATATCCATTGATTCCGCTAGGCCGAAGAGCCCTATCTCCCTTTAAATAATCCAGGGAACTTACCTCTTCCACCTTCTGTGCCAGAGAGTTCCACAGATTGACAATACTCTGGGAGAAAACGTTTTTCCTCATCTCAATCCTATATGGCCTACCCCTTATTCTAAAACTGTGTGACGCCTGCTTCTGGACTCCCCCAATATCGGGAACACGCAGCTCACGGGGAGAACGTGCAAACTCGGTGGAGACAGCACACCGTAGTGGGTGTCGAAGCCGGGTCTCCGTTGCTGCATTCGCTTTAAGGCAGCAACTCTGCCGCTGCGCCACCGTGACTGCCGTATTACCAATACTAAATTAAATCTAAAGACGTGGAATGCCTCTGTACTTACAGAAAACCTCCAGGTAGGTCTCGGCGCTGTCGTTGTTCAGTCTATTGCTTTCGATGCACTTATACATCCCTGTGTCGGTCCTGTTTACTGGGTCAATGAACACAGTATCTCCGGATATTGTTATCCTGTCATTCTTCTGGATGGGATGATTGTTGAATAACCATTCCCGCTTCAGTTGCGTTCCCTAGCAGCTGCACGTCAACAATATGGAGTATCGGTGTTCCACCGGGTAAGAATTGTTGGATCGCAGATTGACATTCGCCACCCGTTCTGCGGACGCAATAAAGAGTTTTAAAAAATGTAGCAAGCAACTTCAATTACTGGTTGAATTCAAAGGTAGACACAAATTTCCGAAGCAACTCAGCGGGATAGGCAGCATCTCTGGAGAGAAGGAAAGGGTGACGTTTCGACCAGATGTGGATAAATGTGAGGTTATCCAGCTTGGTGGCAAAAATAAGAAGGCAGATTATTATCTAAATGGTGTCAAGTTGGGAAAAGGGGAATTTCAACGGGGGGTCCATGTTCATCAGTCAATGAAAGTAAGCAGGCAGTGAAGAAAGCGAATGGCATGTTGACCTTCATAACAAGAGCAATTGATTATTGGAGCCAATAGGTTCTTCTGCAGTTGTACATGGCCCTAGTGAGACCACACCTGAAGTATGGTGTGCAGTTTTGGTCTCCCAATTTGAGGAAGAAGAATCTTATTATTGAGGGAGTGCAGCGTAGGTTCATCAGGTTAATTCCCGGGATGGCAGGGAATTCTGGAAATTAGGATGCGAGGGCATCTTATTGAAATATATAAGATTATTAAAGGTGTGTACACGCGAGAGACAGGAAACATGTTCCCGATGTTGGGGGAGTCCAGAACCAGGGGCCGTAGTTTAAGAATAAGATGTAAACCATATAGAACGGAGATGAGGAAACACTTTTTCACACAGAGAGTTGTGAGTCTGTGGAATTCGCTGCCTCAGAGGGTGGTGGAGGCCCGTTCTCTGGATGCTTTCATGAGAGAGCTAGATAGGGCTCTTGAAGATAGCGGAGTTAGCGGATAATGGGAGAAGGCAGGAACGGGGTACTGATTGTGGCTGATCAGCCGTGATCACATTGAATGGATGCTGACTTGAAGGCCGAATGGCCTTCTCCTGCACCTATTGTCTTTTGAGACCCTTCTTCAGAATAAATATATTTTTTAAATGGCAGAGCAGAGAAACATAGAAACATAGAAACATAACAAAAAAGATGCAGGGGTAGGCCATTTGGCCCCTCGAGACCCAGCCTACTCAACCTCTCCGTATAGCTCACAACCTCTAGTCCTGGCATAATTTTCGTAAATCTTTTTTGAACCCTTTAAAGCTTGACAAGGCTCTTCAAACCTTTCGCCGGGCTAGAGACACAGATTGAGACGTAGAATTAATACCGGTTCAAATGCAGTGTTGTGTCCAGTTACATTCCTAATAACTGTGAGTTTACATGGACAGTAAACTGGACTGGTCCACCAACGCCGAGGCCTTCGACAAGAATGGACAGAGCCGGTTGTATTTCTTGAGAAGGCTTTGCTTCTTCAACGTCTGCGGTAAGATTCTGCAGATGCCCTACCTATCGGTGGTGGCCACTGCCATCTTCTCCGCTGCCATGTGCCGGGGCAGCAGGGCGAAGGCCGCGGACGTCAACAGGATCAACAAACAGATCAGGAAGTCTGGCTCGGTCTTGGGGGAAGAGTTCGATTCACGAGAGGTGGTCTTGGAGGGGAGGTTGCACCACAAACTGCGGAGCATCCTGGAGTAGCCTATATGGCCCTTCGAGCCAACCCTGCCATTCAATTTGATCACAGCTGATTATCCACAATCAGTATCTCGTTCCTACTTTTTCCCCATATCCTTTGATTCCGTTAGTACAAAGAAAAAAATCGAAATCTCTCTTGAAAACATCCTGTGAATTGTCCTCCACTGCCTTCTGGGCCAGGTGATTCCACAGATTCACAACTCTCTGTCAAAAAGATTTTTCCTCATCTCAATCTCAAATGGCCTACCCCTTATTCTTAACGTGTAACCCCCTGGTTCTGGACTCCATCAACATGGGGAAATTTTTCCTGCATCTAGTCTGCCCAAACCTTTAAGGATTTGATATGTTTCTGTAAGATCCCCTCTCATCCTAAATTCCAGTGAAATTCCAAATCATCCTTTTAATCATATTAGTCCCGCCATCCCGGGAATTATCCTGGTGAACCTACGCTGCACTCCACCACAGCAATAATGTCTTTCCTCAAATTAGGAGACCACAATTGAACAGAATAGTCCAGGTGCGGTCTCACCAGGGCCCTGTATAACTGCAGTAGAATCCCCTTGCTCCTAATCTCCAGTCTTCCCGCAATAATTACCAATATTCTATTAGCTTTCTTCACTGCCTGTTGAACCTGCATGCTAACCCCCCTCCATTTCCCTCTCATAACGAATTAGAGTAGAAATAGGCCATGGCCCTTTTACAACCCGAAAGCAGCCAAACGTATCGCTGCAGAGATGGAACAAAATTGATTGCATTAAATTGATGCCAGCTCAACCCCTCCCTATAGCTCAGACGCTATAGCCCTGGTAACATCCTCGTAAATCTTCTCTGAACCTTTGAAGCTTGACAATATCTTTCTGAAAACTGAACAAAACACAATTGTCCAAATTCGGACTCACCAACGTCTTATAAAACTGCAACATGACTTCCCAACTTCGATACTCAATACTCATGACTGATGAAGGCCAATGTGCCAAAACCGTTTATGTCCACCCTCTCTGCCTGCGACTCGACCTTCAAGGAACCATGCACATCTACTCCTAGATCCCTCTGCTCTACAATACTACGCATAGGCCGACCATTCACTGTGTAGGTCCTGCCCTTGTTGGGCGTCCCAAAGTGCAACACCTCACATCACTCTACATTAAATGAGTTCATCCATGTTATGAACGTTGCCGCCGTTAGTTATCACGCTATCGTCTTCAAGACATATATAATAGACGTCAGCACAAACCATCACAGAGACCACCTCCTTTCCATTAACTCAATTTATGTCTCACGCTGGCCCGCCAGGACCAGCAGCATAATCAAGGAGTCGCACGTCGTGTTCTGTGTTGTTCCTCTTTCCATGGAAGCCCACGCACACACACACACTCCCACACATTTACTGACTTCCTCTTATTTTGTTTTTACATCACAAAATCCTAAAACTCAGCACAAACATAATTCAGTTTAAAAATATGTACAAAAACATTTTTAAAGGATATTGGGATGAGGAAAGGTGATTTTGAGTGGGATACTTGTTATACTGATTGTATTGGGAAGAGTGATTATATGGTGATGGGTTGTATATATGAATAAGAGATACTGTATACTATATGAGGGTTTTCTTTTGTTTTTTTTTTCTCTCTTATTTTGTATGGCTTTGTAAAGTTTGGATTAGTGTACAAATGTAAATAATTTGGTAAACATATGGAAATAGGTGTTTATAGCTGCTAGATGTGTACAAGCTAATTATAATACGTTGAATAAGGCATGGGAATTAATAAGCTTTAGCTTCTTCCTGCTCCTTTTCAGATACATATGAGTTCATTTATTTATAAATATTGTTTATGACACTTTATAAATATACTTGTTTTTTTTGTTTTTGTTTTTGTATGCTGTTTCACTTGCTTTGTATTATTTTATTCTGTTCGAAATAAATAAATAAATAAATAATAAATATAATAAGAATTGCTCTCCGACTAATTGGGTCAGTGCTGAACTAATATCCACCTCATTGGTGACCCTCGGACTATCCTTTACCGGACGTTGCAGGCTTTACCTTGCATTGAACGTTATTGCCTTATCATGTATCTGTACACTGTGGACCGCTCGGTTGTAATCATGTCTTTCCGGTGACTGGTTAGCACGCAACAAAAGCTTTTCACTGTACCTCGGTATACGTGACAACATACTAAACAAAATTGAACTGAATCAGGTTGTTGAACACCGCGCAATACCGACTAAACTCTGATCTACAAACTTTTTCAGTTGCACACTCTGGATTTGGGTCTTTGTTTAGCTTTACTGTTTATTATGTTTTCATTCAAGAGATTCCATTTCCATTCTTTAGATGGTTGATTAGCTATCTGATGTGTACCAGAGCCATCATTCCCTTCTGGAACGTTAACCCACAACAGCCGAGACCTGTTATGCTGCTGCGAGTAAGAATTCAATTGTTCCTATTTGGTGCCCATTACATTAACAATCTAGATCCTTGGCTCCCTCGACTGTAATTTCATAAGATCAAACGGTCATACGGAAAAACGTGAAGTAGAGACTTTAGTGCAAGAGCGCGAAAAAAAGGCCCTTCGGCACACCGAGTCCACGCCGACCGGCGATCATTTTTACACAAACACTACCAATACCCTACACACACTAGGGGTAATTTACAATTTTTACCAAAGCCAAATAACCTACAGATCTCAACGTCTTCGGAATGTGGGAGGAAGCAGGAGCACCCGAAGGAAACCCACCCAGGACACGGGAGAACGTAAAACTCCGTGCAGACAGCACCAGTAGTCAGGATCCAACCCGGGTCTCTTGTACATAGTAGTGGAATCAAGAACCAAAGGACATAGGTTAGGGTGAGGGGAAACAGATTTAATAGGATCCTGAGGGACAATATTTTAAGACGTAGGGTGGTGGGTGTATGGAACGTGCTGCAAGATGAGATAGTTGAGGCTGGCTCTGTCACAACGTTCAATCAACATTTAGACAGTTAAATGGATTGGACAGGTTGTTGGGGATATGGGCCAAACGCAGTCAGGTGGGACTAGTGTAAATGGGGCATGCTGGTCGGTATGGCCAGGTTGGGCCGAACGGCTTGTGCTTGATGATTCTATGACGTTGTACACGGCCCTATTGAGACCACACCTGGAGTATTGTGTGCATTTTTGGTCTCCAAATTTGAGGAAGGACATTCTAGCTATTGAGTGAGTGCAGCGTAGGTTCACGAGGTTAATCCCCGGGATGGCGGGACTGTCATAAGCTGAGAGATTGGAGCGGCTGGGCTTGTATGCTCTGGAATTTAGAAGGATGAAAGGGATTCTTTTTAAAACATATAAATGTATTAAGCCGTTGGACACGCTGGAGGCAGGAAACATATTCCCGACATTGTGGGAGTCCAGAACTAGAAGCCACAGTTGAATAATAACCCTAGCCATTTAGAACGGAGTTGAAGACACACTTTTTCACCCATAGAGTTGAGAGTCTGTGGAATTCTCTCTCAGAGGGCTGTGGAGATCGATTCTCTGGAGGCTTTCAAGAGAGAGTAAGATAGTGCTCTTAATGATAGCGGTCAGTGGATCTGTGGAGAACTCATGAACCGGGTACTGATTGTGTATAATCAGCCATGATCACACTGAACGGGGGTGCTGCTCGAAGGGGCGAATGGCCTCCTCCTGTACCCATTGCACCTGTTGATTATTGTCTACTGAACATTGTAACTCCATCTCCCCCGATTCCCAGTCTCACTCGAAACGTCACCCATTCCTTCTCTCCAGAGATGCTGCCTGTCCTGCTGAGTTACTCCAGCATTTCGCACACATCTTCCATTCACGACAAGAATGAAAATAGAAGTTATCGAGAGTTAATGATAGAACAAGATCGAAGTCAAACTCACCGAGTGCCTGCAGTGTGATGGTCGCTGAGGCGTTAGCGCCGCCGGCTACTTCAGTGACCGTCACTGTGTAATCCCCGTTGTCCGACTTGTTCACCGACCTCAGCACCAGCGACCCGCTGGTGAAGTTTAAATCAACCCATGACTTGTACTCATCAAAATTTCAACTGGCCTGTTCCGATCCACAAGACGAACGTTTCCACTTTGAAAACCCAGTTTCTGCTGGAGATAGCACTTGACGGCCGGACCTTGAACTGCCCGTCTTCCCCGATGCGGACATATAAGTCCCTCTGTGCCGGCTCGCCTGTAAATCCTTGCGACCCGCCTGAGGATGAGAAACGCGCACGAGAGCGAGGGAAAGGTAACAAGTAATTGGAGCAGAATAAGGCCATTTGGCCCAACAGGGCTACCCCGCCATTCAATCATTGCTGATCTACCTCCTAACCCCGTTCTCATGCCTTCTCGCCATTGCCCCTTGACACCCGCACTAATGAACAATCTATCAATCTCCGCATTAAAAATATCCACTGACTTGAGGCCTCCACCGCCGTCTGTGGTAAAGAATCCCACAGATTCACCACCATCTGATTGAAGAAATTGCTCGTCATCTCGTTCCAAACAGAACATCCCTTTAATTCCGAGACTCTGCCCTCTGGCCCTAGACTTTCCCACTAGTGGAAACATCCTCTCCACATCCACTCTATCCTGTTCTTTCACTATGCTGTAAGTTTCATTGAGGATCCCCCTCATTCTTCTAAACTCCAGCGAATACAGTTCCAGTGCAAACAAACGGTCATTATCAGTTAATTCCTTTAAGTCATCATACATTGACCATTCATAAGTTAATTTCGAGGCTGAGCCCTCTGGTGCTAGATACCCCACGAAGTGGAAACATTCTCTCCACATACACTCTTATCCCGGCCAGTGTCTACACTTGGCTTGAATTTAATTCTGCCGTTCCCCGCGACCCGCTCGTCGCAAACTACCGCTGTGTCGGTCTGACAGAGCGACGCTCACCCGTGGATATGAGGCGGCAAAAGGCGAGCCGGGTCAGCGGCGGTAGCGCCATCCCGTGCGAGCAGCGTCAGTCGCGGTGACACACACACACTGAGCCGCGCTTCTTGCATTCAGCTTCAGCTGACTGGATTCAAGTCAAACGCCGAGCCGCAGATGATTGGACCCGTTACTAACCGATAACTCCCTCATGCCCCGCCCCCAAATTAAAGCGCTGGGTTTTAATGTCAGAAGAGGGGATACCTTAAAAGGACATTGAAATGTCGCCTACCAGAAGGAAGTGATTGAAATAGTGTGTGGCAGGGTGTGAGGGGTCAGAGATTATCTTACCCGCTCGCTTCCTCGCTTGCAGTGTAGTTCGTCAATGGAGGGAGGGTGGTAGCCAAAAACAAACTCACTGGGAAGGTCGGCTCTGTCCTGAGGGGCGAGGTGGATTCATGGGAGGTCGTCTAGTAGGGAAATATGCTCCTCAAATTGCGGAGCATCCTGGACGATACAGCTTACCCTCTCCATGACACACCTGTCAATCTGAGAGGTACCTTCAGCAGCAGATTGGTTCCACCAAGTTGCTGCACAGAACGCCGCAGGCTCTTGATTAGTACGGGTGTCAGGGGAGAAGGCAAGAAAATGCGGTTTGGAGGGAGAGATAGACATAGAACCATAGAAACATAGAAAATAGGTGCAGGAGTAGGCCATTCGGGCACTTCGAGCCAGGACTGCCTTTCAGGGTTACTGGAACCCGTTACTGACCGCAAACTCTCTTCTCCTAGCCCTCCGCACCCAACTTAAAGCGCACGGCTTTAATGTCGTAAGAGGGGATACCTGAAAATGACATTAAATAGGCAAATATTTCACCCCCAGAGAGGTGGCCAGTGCCATCTTCTTCGTTGCCGCGTGCCCGGGCAGCAGGGCGAAGGCCGCTGACGCCAACAGGGTTAATAATGAATTAATAACTTTATTGGCCAAGTATTCCCATACAATGCATTTATATGATGGTCAGCATCCCCCGGTACTGAAATTGTGGATGCATTGGTGATAATTTTCCAATGTTCTCTATACTCGGGATCAGTTTGTGTGGATTGGAGGGTAGTTAATGTTGTCCTACATTTTGAGAAAGGCGGCAGAGAGAAAACTGGGAATAATAGACAAGTTAGCCTGACATCAGTGGTGGGGAAGATGCTGAAGTCAATTACAAAAGATGAAATATACGCACATTTGGATAGCAGTAACAGAATCGGTCCGAGTCAGCATGTATGTACGAAGGGGAAATCATGCTTGACTAATCTTCCGGAATTTTTTGAGGATGTAATTCGAAAAATGGACTGGGGAGAGCCAGTGGATGGAGTGTACCTGGAATTTCAGAAAGCATTTGATAAGGTCCCACATAGGAGATGGGCACAATTAGAGTACGTGGTATTGGTGGTAGAGTGCTGACATTGATAGAAAATTGGTTGGCTGACAGGAAGCAAAGAGTGGGGATTAACGGGTCCCTTTCAGAATAGCAGGCAGTAACAAGTGATGTTCCGCAAGCCTCTGTGCTGGGACCGCAGCTATTTTACAATATATACAGTGGCTTGCAAAAGTATTCATACCCCTTGAACTTTTCCACATTTTGTCACGTTACAACCACAAACGTAAATGTATTTTATTGGGATTTTATGTGATAGACCAACACAAAGTGGTTCATAATTGTGAAGTGGAAGGAAAATACATGGTTTCCAAATTTTATTACAAATAAAAAACTGAAAATTGCGGCGTGCAACAGTATTCAGCCCCCCTGAGTCAATACTTTGTAGAACCACCTTTCGCTGCAATTACAGCTGCAAGTCTTTTGGGGTATGTCTCTACCAGCTTTGCACATCTAGAGACTGAAATGTTTGCCCATTCTTCTTTGCAAAATAGCTCAAGCTCAGTTGGATTGGATGGAGACTGTGAACAGCAATTGCCAAGTCTTGCCAGAGATTCTCAATTGGATTTAGGTCTGGACTTTGACTGGGCCATTCTAACACATGAATATGCTTTGATCTAAACCATTGCATTGTAGCTCTGGCTGTATGTTTAGGGTTGTTGTCCTGCTGGAAGGTGAACCTCCGCCCCAGTCTCAAGTCTTTTGCAGACTCTAAAAGGTTTTCTTCCAAGATTGCCCTGTATTTGGCTCTATCCATCTTCCCATCAACCCTGACCAGCTTCCCTGTCCCTGCTGAAGAAAAGCATCCCCACAGCATGATGCTGCCACCACCATGTTTCACAGTGGGGATGGTTTGTTCAGGGTAATGTGCAGTGTTAGTTTTCCACCACACATAGCGTTTTGCATTAATGCCAAAAACTTCAATTTTGGTCTCATCAGACCAGAGCACCTTCCTCCACATGTTTGCTGTGTCCCCCACATGGCTTGTGGCAAACTGCAAACGGGACATCTTATGGCTTTGTTTCAACAATGGCTTTCTTCTTGCCACTCTTCCATAAAGACCCGATTTGTGGAGTGCACGACTAATAGTTGTCCTGTGGACAGAATCTCCCACATGAGCTGTGGATCTCTGCAGCTCCTCCAGAGTTACCATGGGCCTCTTGGCTAATTCTCTGATAAATGCTCTCCTTGCCCGGCCTGTCAGTTTAGGTGGGCGGCCATGTCTTGGGAGGTTTACAGTTGTGCCATACACTTTCCATTTTCGGATGATGGATTGAACAGTGCTCCGTGAGATGTTCAAAGCTTGGGATATTTTTTTTATAACCTAACCCTGCTTTAAACTTCTCCACAACTTTATCTATGACCTGTCTGGTGTGCTCCTTGGGCTTTATGATGCCCAAGGAACATTGTTTGTTCACTAATGTTCTCTAACAAACCTCTGAGGCCTTCACAGAACAGCTGTATTTATACTGAGATCAGATTAAACACAAGTGGACTCTATTTACTAATTAGGTGACTTCTGAAGGCAATTGGTTGCACTGGATTTTATTTAGGGGTATCAGAGTAAAGGGGGCTGAATACTTTTGCACGCCACACTTTTCAATTTTTTATTTGTAAAAAGATTTGAAAACCATGTATCATTTTCCTTCCACTTCACAATTATGCGCCACTTTGTGTTGGTCTATCACATAAAATCCCAATAAAATACATTTACGTTTGTGGTTGTAACGTGACAAAATGTGGAAAGGTTCAAGAGGTATGATTACTTTTGCAAGCCACTATATGAATGATTTGGATGAAAGGATTCAAAGTAAGATTGGCAAATTCGCAATTGGCACAAAGCTGGGGGTGGGGGCAGTGTGAACTGTGAGGATGGTGCTAGGATAATGCAGGTTGACTTGGGTAGGATGGCAGAGTGGGCAGATGCATGGCAGCTGAAGTTTAACTTGGATGAATGTGAGGTTATCCACTTTTGTATCAAAAACAGGAAGGCAGATTACTATCTAAATGGCGTCAAGTTGGGAGCAGGGGAACCACAGCGGGATCTGGGGGTCCTTGTTCATCAGTCTATGAAAGTAAGCATGCAGGTACAGCAGACGGTGAAGAAAACGAATGGCATGTTTGCTTTTATAACAAGATGAGCCGAGTAGGACTTCCGGTGGCGCTATGGAGGGCTAGAAATCAACGCCAGCCAGCTCCGTGAAAAAACGAGGAAAACCGGGGATAAAAGACCTACCTGCTGCCTGCTGTTTCTGTACCGGATGCCGTGAGTGACGTCATCAGGCGTGCGACTCATAATGTCAACACAGCGCAGCCCACCCGTGGATCTCCGGTATTGAAGGAAAACGGCAGAACAAGAACAAGGCCCGACTGGAGCCTCGACCTCAGGTCGGACACGATCCATAGAAGATGTGTCGAAAAAAACGAAGAAAAAATCGGAAAGTGAAGAACTCAAAGCTTTTTTTGTACAAGCATTGTCAGAGTTAAAGAAAGAAATAAAGTTGGAATTAAAGACTGAATTGGCAAAAATGAATTTTAAGGAAGAAATAGAAAAAATCAAGGAGGAGATGAAGGAGTTAAAGTCTGAAATCAATAGCTCAGCCACGGAATTATCTGACAAACTGCGAAAGGAAATTGCAGAAATAGTAACGGATCAATCTGCAAATATAGTGGAAGAGATGAAGATAAAATCGAAAATAATGTGGAAACAGAGATGGAACCCGTGGTGGAAGAAATCAAGGAGCAGTCGACACCCATAAAGAACCTTGAAGAACTAGCCGAAACAAGTACTCAGACTACGAAAACATTCCTTAAAGAAAATCAAACGTTTATCTGATTTATTGGGCAAAATAATTGATAAATGTACGTAGTTGGAAGGACGCCAGAGAAGACAGAACCTAAGGATCGTGGGTGTTCGAGAAGGGAGAGAAAATAATCAAGATACCTGAGAGTTTATTGCAAAAGGATTTATCTCTGGAACAAAAGCCTTTACTAGGCCGAGCACACAGAGTAATGAGACGTTATACAAGGCAAGACGCTTCTCCCAGACAAATGATAGTAAAAGTCCAGTATGATCATGTCCTGGAGGAGATGATGAACAAAATTGTAAAAAGTAGAAATCTTACATATGAAGAAGATTCGATCAGCATTTACCGAGACTATCCAGCAGAGGTCTCCAAGAAACAAAATGCGTTCAAGGAGACCAAAAGAATTTTGAGGGAAGTGAAGAATCTGAAGTACAGTCTGAGGTACCCAGCCACCCTGAGAATTACCTACAACCAGGAAGAACATTATTGCAAAAACCCAGCGGATGCAATGAACTTTGCCCAAGGGATTAAGAAGCAAGAGGTAGACTGAATGGAATCTTCAAAGATGAACTATACCAACAAATAAATTGTATTTTCAAGATTGGAGTGGACTATGGACTTGTTTCATCTAAAGAAGATGGAGAAGAATGCGGATTGGAGATTCGGGGAGGTACGGATTGGAGACTCTCCTATGGATACTAATAATTAGAATAGTAACACTACTAATATTAATAACTAACACATACTAAATTATTAATTAAAGCTAATAACTACCAATTAATGATTAACAACTAATTATAGCTGATTTACTTAGAATTAAGTAAATAGTAAATATAAACACAAAATATAAACTTTGACTTTATTTATCCCCCCCTGGTACTTTTTACTTATTTATTTTTCTACATTTTTCTTCCCTTTTTTTATTTTTCATTATTATTTTATTTTTTTATATGTTCTTATTATTATATCTTTTAATATGTATTAAGCATAGATATTATCATATACTTGACCGATGGATCTTCTACACGTCAGAGTTTAATACCCTGGTTAAATATTTTTGTGGAATAACAATTTTAATGAACCATGGAGATGGATAAGTTTGTAACATCGACTACGGAAGTCTATAGATTGCTAGCCATGGTAGTATGGCTAACACTAACTACACCAATATTAGATGTAGTTTTTCTCTCTTTGTGCACCCTATTAATCTCTTAATCTATCCTTTTTTGATATTATTTCTTGTTATTATTATTTTATATTTGAATGGAGTTATAAATTAATACAAAGGATGTATATGCGTGAGAGATACCCAAGGGTCTTGAAATTCATCTATTCGGAGTTCGGGTGTAAAGTCGGGTATGTCGAGCTGAACCATTTGCCCTATTATATATCCCTTTAGATAAAAGATGCAAGACTTACAAACGAATATGGGGAATGGAGGAATAACGTTTTGTAGTTGGAATGTTAAAGGTATTCACGAACCAATTAAGAGAGGTAAAGTATTAGCACATTTAAAAGCACGTAAAGTAGATGTGGCATTCATCCAATAGACACATCTAAAAAAAGAGGCAGAACATAGATTAATGGCTAAATGGATTGACAAAGTGTATCATTCTTCTTTCACACACAAATCCAGAGGTGTAGTAATATTAATTCGTAAAGGCACTTCATTTAAACATACTACAACTATAACTGATACTGATGGTAGATATATTATTATAATAGGAGAATTGTACACACAAAAAATGATTTTTGTCAATGTATATGGCCCACATTTTGACAGCCCACTGTTTTAAAAAAATATTTAATACTATCCCAGAATTATCACAACACAACCAAATAATTGGAGGAGATTTAAATTGTACACTAGATCCTTATTTGGACAGATCATCAAAAGAACGGAAAATTAAATCGCATTCCAGTGATCTAATAAATGCATATACAGATACTAGTAATATTAAAGATGTTTGGAGAATGCAAAACCCAGCTGGCCGAGAATACTCATTTCACTCACCTGTGCATAAATCTTATTCAAGAATAGATTATTTTTTGGTACATTTAAAACTTATCCCACTCACAATCCAAAATATCATAATATTATAATTTCAGATGATGCACCTTTAACTTTTATGATGAAAATAATTGGTAAAACGGAAAAACAGGAAAAAATGAGATTTAACCCACAACTTTTAAAAGACAGAATAATTCAAGATTACATCACAAAACAGATTAAGATTTTCTTTGAAATAAATGATAAGCCAGAAATACCTTCGTCCCTATTATGGGAAACTTTTAAAGCGTATGTTCGGGGAATTATGGTATCCTCTCAAGCATTTTATAATAAAGAGAATCGGAGGGAGCAACAGGCATTGGAAAAGGAGATCAAACAATTAGACACAGAAAACGCTGCTAACCCAACCATGATAAAACATAATAAAATCTTTGCATTGAAATATAAATTAAATAAAATACAGTCAGACCAAGTTGTAAAACTACCAATATATTAAACAAATACAATTTGAATTCGGAGATAAACCACAAAAATCATTGGCTCGTCAATTACGAAAATTGGTGGGAGAAAAATTATTCTATACGATTAAATCAGAAAAAGGGGAATTACTAGTACAAACTAAATATATAAATGAGAGATTTTTGCAATATTATAAAAAATTATATTCAGCCAAAACGACAGAAAATCGGACAGGAATAGAAACATTTAAAACAAATTGTAATCTAATAGGACTGGATTCAGAAAATAGAGAATCACTAAACGCTGTAATAACTACTAAAGAAATCGAAGAATCTATTAGGTCATTAAAAAATGGTAAAACCCCAGGACCGGATGGTATTGGATCAGAATTTTATAAAACATTCTATGGTATGATAGCACCACGTTTGAAGACACTTTATGAATACATTTATGCACAACAGAAGTTATCAGAAACATTAAACAAATCTATTATAACGCTTATACCAAAATCAGATAAAGATCTGAATGATCCAGGGTCGTATAGAGCTATAGCTCTTTTAAATACTGATCAAAAAATATTAACCAACATACTAGCACAAAGACTAATTACAGTGATTAATAAAGTAATTCATTCAGATCAAACAGGATCTATACCAAAACAATACTCCTCAAACAACCGGAGACGATTATTCAATATTATATACTCGAAAAGAAATATTAATAAAGATTTAACAATTATTTCATTAGATGCAGAGAAAGCTTTTGATCAGATTGAATGGTCTTATTTATTTTCGGTTATGGAAACTTTTCAGTTGGGAGAGAAGTTTATAACATGGGTTAAAGCTTGTTTTATTACCAAGCCAACAGCTAGAATATTAACAAATCAAATGTTATCAACTAAATATAATTAATACCGACGCTGTAGACAAGGTTGTCGTCTATCTCCACTACTGTTCGCACTGGCAATTGAACCATTAGCACAACGCGTGAGATCACATCCTGAAATACACGAGTATGAAACCAAAGAATCTGAAAATAAAATATCTTTATACTCAGATGATGTATTTCTTTATATTACAAAGCCGGAGATTAGTATTCCTAACTTATTAGATTTAATAACTCAATTTGGATTGTTTTCAGGATATAGAATTAATTGGAATAAAAGTGAACTTATGGCAATAATGGGAAATAACTCACATATATTACAACAATATCCTTTTAAGATAGCAAATGAAAAAATCAAATATCTTGGAATTCATGTAACAAAAAGTTATGATTCTTCATTTAAATCTAATTTCCCACCCCTATTGAATAAACTACTTAAGAATATCCTATATTGGATAACATTACCTATTTCAATGCTAGGTAGAATTAATGCGATAAAAATGATTTGTCTTCCGCAATAATTCAACTGTTTCAACTGATCCCGATATATCTTCCAAATTTTTTTTTTTAAGAAAGTGGACTCTATAGTTACCAATTTTATTTGTGGTTATAAGAGCCATAGAATAAGTTAAAAAAAACATCTATGTAAATCAAAAATAAATGGAGGTTTTGCATCGCCTAATTTTATGTTTTATTACTGGGCAGTTAATATTAAAAATATGAATTTTTGGTTGGAAGAAGTAGATAAACAACCAAACTGGTTAAAAATGGAAAAAGGAAGATTGTTCACCTTTCGAAATTAGCTCGATTTTATTTGCTAATACTAAAATACATAAGAAAATTTATAGAGGAAATCCAATAATAGAAAGTGGCATACGTATTTGGAAACAATTAAAGGACACATTAAAATTAGAAAGTATACCACTGGCTCTTCCCATTGTGAACAACATTACTTTTAAACCTTCAATGATGGATGAAGGTTTTTTAAAACGGAAGAACTATGGAATAAATAAGATGGGTGATCTCTACAAGGAAAGTTTCTTTCTTTCATTTCAGGAATTACAACAAAATTACGGATTACACTCAAAAGAGTACTTTAGATATCTACAAATTAGAGATTATGTTAAATCAAACACACAGGATTTTAGAAATAGAAAGACAGAAATTTTAGATGAATGTTTAAATAAATATCCGAGAAAAATGAATATCATATATTTATAATATTTTACAGGAACATGATTTACCAATGTCGGAAATATATAGGCAAGCATTGGAAAACGAATTAGGTCAAACAATTAGTGTAGAAGTATGGAATGAAAGTTTACAACATGTAAACCACTGCTCATTAAATGCTAGACACTCTTTGATACAATTTAAAGTTCTACATAGATTACACTTGTCAAAATCCAAATTAAACATAATTTTATCAAATGTTTCTGCTATATGTGATAAATGTCAGCATTTAGAAGCTAATCTAACGCATTCATTCTCAGAATGTATAAAAAATACTAACTTTTGGATAGAAATTTATAAGATAATCTCGAATGTAGTTAATGCAAATCTGACTCCGGACTCAAAATTAATCATATTAGGAATATTAGAAACGGATCAACTACTAACAACACAGCAAATTATTTTTATCGGTTATAGTTTAATAATTGGTAAAAAACTAATACTAAGATTTTTGAATGGTCCTACATCCCCCACAATCAAAATGTGGATTACAGAAATGTCGGAGACATTTCATCTGGAAAGATTAAGACATGTCCTTTTGCACAAGCTAGATCAATTCAGAGGAATATGGTCTCCATTTATTGAATATTTAAAGAGTCAAGGTGGTTCGGTTCGAGGGCCTGACTGAAGCCTGAATGAAGGAATAGATGAAGAACTATATGCAATAGACCACGGATATATCTCCAATGAAGAATAGCCTGCTTAATACTCCACTCTTATTATCAATTTTCCACTATTTTATTTCTCTTTATTATTTCTTCTATTATTCTATTATTATTACTATCTTCTTTCTGTTATAAAATAATAAAAAGTGTAGAAGTATAAATAAGAATGACTGTAAACTTTAAAAATATTAAGAATGTATGTGACGAATAATATTTCTTCTTTTTGATTTTATGTTATTCCTTCTTAATATGTATTTACTTCTAATTAAAATATTTTACAAAAAAAGAAGTCGATTAGAGGATAAAATGGATCGTTCTGCAGTTGTACTGGGCACTAGTGAGACAACACCTGAAGAATTGTGTGCAGTGTTGGTATCCTTAGTTGAGGAAGGACATTCTTGCTATTGAGGGAATGCAGCGTAGGTTTACACGGATAATTCCCGGGATGGCGGGACTATCATATATTGAGAGAATGGAGTGTCTAAGCTTGTACAGTTAGGAGTTTAGAAGGATGAGAGGATATCTCATTGAAACATATTAGATGGTTAAGTGTTTGGACACACTAGAGGCAGGAAACATGCTCCCGATGTTGGGGAAGTCTAGAACCCAGGTGCACAGTTTAAGAATAAGGGGTAAGCCATTTAGAACGGAGACGAGGAAACACTTTTTCTCACAGAGAGTGGTGAGTCTTTGGAATTCTCTGCCTCAGATGGTGGTGGAGTCCGGTTATCTGGATCCTTTCAAGAGAGAGCTAGATAGGGCTCTTAATGATAGAGGAGTCCGGGGATATAGGGAGAAGGCAGGAACGGATACTGATTGAGGATGATCAGCCATGATCACAATGAATGACGGTGCTGGCTCGAAGGACCAAATGGTCTACTCCTGCACCTATTCTCTATTGCCTATTCTCTATTGCCTAATATGATCATGGCTGATCATCTAAAATCAGTACTCCGCTCCTGAACTTTCCCCATATCCCTCGATTCCGTTAGCCCGAAGAAGTGCATCTAACTCTCTCTTGAAACATGCAGTGCATTGGCCTCCACTGCCTTATGTGATAGAGATTTCCACAGATTCACAACTATTTCGGTTAAAAGGTTTATCCGTATCTCAGTCCTAAGTGGCCTATACCTCGTTCTTAAATCGAGCGTTGATATTTCTGCCATGATTGAATGTCGGAGTAGGGCCGAATGGCCTATTTCTGCATCATTTATTATGGTCTGAGATGGGCCTTAGGGCGTGTTTACCTGTTGCATGACTTTGTTGAACATGGACAGAGCAAGTGTTGGGCAATTTCCTGTTCTTTCGTACTATTCTGCCTTATTCCCCTTTCCATGGAAGAGAGACACACACATATTCACTGATTTCCTCTTATTTTCCTCCTACATCTCAACATATATCTACATCAAAATACTAATAGGAAGAGCAGTCCTGAACGAGTATGCACCTAATTCGTGACCCTCGGGCTATCTGTAATCGGACTTTGCTGGCTTTACCTTGCACTAAACGTTATTCCCTTATGATGTGTATATACACTGTAAATGACTAGATTGTATGCGATTGAGGCAGCATTTCTGGAGAACATGGATAGGTACAAAGTGCTGTAGTAACTCAGCGGGTCAGAGATGCTGCCTGTCCCGATGAGTTACTCCAGCAAATTGTACGTATCCATGTTAACCAGAGATGCCGCATGACCCGATGAGCTACACCAGCCCTTTGTACTTATCCGTGCTCTCTCTCGCCCACAGCGGCTCACAAGAATCCAAATGTGGGCCATGATAAATCCTCGCCTTCACATTCTTGCTGTTATATGCCATTTTAATGCATGTAATGTGCATGTGACGAATACAATTGACTTTGACTTTGAGGTACAACCTTTTCACTCAGAGAGGAGTGGGTGATACGATCTGGCAGAGGATGAAGTTGAGGTACGTACACCATTTATAATACACACAGATAGGTAATTGCACGGGAACTGTTGATTGGGATATGCACCAAATGCGGGCAAATTGAACAGATCGGGCATGTTGGTCGCCATGTGCTAGTTGGACCAAAGGGCCTGTATGGCTATTTTATGACACCATCGCAGCGAATTGTGGACGTAGCCCTGACCATCACACAAACCGACCCTCCTTCCATCGTCTCCATCTGCACTTCACACTGCCTCGGAAAAGTCAGCAGCATAATCAATTGCCAGTCTCACCCTGTCAATCCCTCTTCTCCCTTCACCCATCGGGCAAGAGGTACAGAAGTGTGAAAACGCACAGCTCCAGATTCAGGGACAGTTTCTTCCCAGCTTTTGTCAGGCAACTGAATCATCCTACCACAACCAAAGAGCGATCCTGAACTACTTCCTCATAATAATAATAATAATAATAATAATAATAATAATAATAATAATAATAATAATAATAATAATAATAATAACTGTATTACCGACTCAAGGTCCAGACAAGGGGCAACATTACATTAAAAATGCATTGCAGATCAAATATCATAAATATATATAAAATCATGTTAAATCGCATAAAAAACATTATAATTTATAAATTGTAGAAACCCACAATACGTAAGATAAAAATGCAGAGTAAAAGATGATCAATGTCGTACAACGAGACAACGGTACCAGTGTCTCCACAGCTGGGATTCGTATCGTGTAGTGCTAACCCTTATGTTTGTCAAGGCCACAATAAGCACATTGTTAGAGTCATTTATCCTGCAAATGAATGTATGCATGTGGTGTCTTAGGATAGCTTCTAAAGTACTGCCCTCTTCAGCCACAAGCATATTACTGGCACTACACCATCTTGGTTGCCTTAGCAGTGTTCTCATGGCGTCGTTATATGCCACCTTCAGTCTCTGCATACTTGTCTTTAAATAGTTCGACCACAGGTGTGCAGAGCAGAGGGGTGTGCAGTGTGTTCTAAATGGCGACATCTTCACCACATCTGCACACTCACCAAATTTAGCGACATCTTCACCACATCTGCACACGCAAGAGGATATTTGCCTGTATATACAGCATGCGTCGTTGCCTATGAATATCCTCATCATCTGTCATTTTTTTTGTAATGATATGCCCTAGATATTTAATCTTATTACAGACACTAAGATTGTTGTCAGACAATTTAAAATCAGGATATTTTAGGCTTTTATCCTCTTTGGTTCTACAGACTATAACAGCACTATTACTAGCATTATATTTAATGTCATGTTCCACACCATACACGGAACATGTAGTAAGGAGCTGCTGGAGACCAGAGGTAGATGGAGTAAAGACCACAAGATCATCTGCATACATAATATGGGTCACTAAAATGTTACCAATCACGCACCCAGTGTTACAGGCTTTCAATTGTTTAGACAGATCATCAATATATAGATTAAAAAGGACTGGGGACAAAATTCTCCCTTGTCTAACACCATTGCTAACCCCAAATGGGGCTGAAACCATATTGCCCCATTTTATTTGCATAGTCTGGTGGGTATACCAGTAGAACAGAATTCTAACAATGTATTTAGGCACCCCTCTTTGACTCATTTTACCAAACAGCTTTCTGTGATTAATACGGTGAAAGGCTTTGGAAGCATCGATAAAGCACATTCGGATTGACGAGCTTTTGCCTCTATATTTGTTTACAATCTCCTTTCGGGCATATATGCATAAGTCAATGCCATGTTTAGCTTTAAAGCCAAACTGGTTATCTGTACAGTTAACAAACTCATTTATTCTATCCAGCAGAACTCTTTCTAAGACTGTTGACAACATGCTGGCTAAAGCTATGGGCCTGTAATTATTTAGACTGCCCACTCTACCAGCTTTATCCTTAATAACTGGCACTAACAGGACAGACAACATTGAGTCTGGTAATAAGGCATGAATCATAAAGCCAGTAAAACAAATAGCTTGGAGAGGAGCTATCCTCATACTCGCATACTTAAGATGTTCAGCAGATATACGATCCAAGTCACTTGCTTTGTTGTTGGACAGCTTATTCATGGCATGATACACCTCATGTGACATAATCACCATCGAGTCATTACTCTCAATATTGTCCACCCTATACAAGTCACCTTGGGCACAGTTGAATAAAGTGCTATAATGTTGTCGCCATAACTCCGCGATATTAGCTGTTCCGGAGATTCCATCTACAGTACATGGTAGAGATGTTTTGCAACTGCTAAGAGCTCTCATTTCTTTCCAAAAATCTGTAGCATTGTTACTTATCAGCTTCTTACCCATGGAATCAGCCTTCATAGCTTGCTCGTTTTTACAGATGAAGCGAACAGCATACCTATACCTTGCATTAGTGAGCTTCTTGTGCTCAAACACAGTTCCCCGCCTGAGTCTACCTGCCATAGCCCATGCTTCGGTGGCTTCACGGGCTTCAGTATAATACTCAGCTACATACTTATTCCAGCCAGGTCTGATGTTATGTGTCTTAGTTTTATGCTTGCAGTAGGGCTTACCGCCTACATATAAGGCGCTTACTATATCGTTATACATGGAGCAGATATCTCTCCTATGCTTCATATCTTTGCAGTTAACATTACTACATATTATTGCATCTTTAGGTAGATGAATATTGCTTAAGGATTTATCTGTATGGGCATAATAGGCTATGATGTCTTCCTTTGTAAGCGTTGACGAGTCCAGTTTTTCTGTTTTAAAGCTATTTCTATCTCTGGATACCACAGGTATGTGTTCAACATTTATTGTCATAGCAACAGGTATATGATCAGTCATTGCTGCCCCGTACAGAATGCTCATACATCCCAATGAGGCATGTGCATCAGCTGTACTAATACAGTGGTCCAGCTATGATGCAGTGTGCCAGGCCTCACTAATATAAGTATAGCTATCTGTAGGTAAAAGCACTTTGCTTGACTATATTAAATTATTATCTTGACAGAACTGAGCCATATGATTGGCAAATAGTGAGTTCCTATCTGAGATATCTGCATTCATATCCCCAATGACATATACACTACACTAATTATTGTTTTGAATGAAAGAATAAATGAAAGCAAGTCTAATTAAATATTCATCCTCATTCTGAAGGCATTCTTAGGGTGTATATACATTCAGGATAACAAATTCCTCATTTTTGTGAGTAAAGTGTATGGCAATGCACTAGTCAAAATCAAGCCGAATCACATTTACTGATGAGTCAAGCTTCTTATTCCATAGAATATCCACACCACCTGGTATCCTACCTCTGACTATTCCCATGCCAAGGTTAGTTGTAGACTCCCCAGCCCCACGAAAGTTGTCATTGTAGACCCTCGGACGATCTTGGATCGGGCTTTACCTTAAATTAAACTGTATTCCCTTATCATGTATCTGTACACTGTAAACGGCTCGATTGTAACCATAGTGTAGGAATGCACTTCAGATGGTCGATTCCATCGAAGATAGAGGCAACATTCTGGAGTAACTCAGCGGGACAGGCAGCATCTCTGGAGAGAAGGAATGGGTGATGTTGTTGGGTGGAGACCATTCTTCCCTCGTTCATTCTATCCAGAGATGCTGCCTGTCCCGCTCAGTTACTCCAGCATTTTGTGGCGGTCTTCGATTGCAACCATGTTTGGTTTATATGCTGACTGGGCAGCTCGCAAAAAAAGCTTTTCACTGTACCTCCGTGTACATGACAATAAATTGAACCTTACTATGGCGCCGTGAGTAACTCGAATTCAAGGCCAAGAGACCTTGAACCATGACCGGAGGAGATGAAGGCATTTATATTAGTTTGGAGAAGATACTACATGGTAGATGCAGAATAATGTGGATAAATGAGAGGTTATCCACTTTGGTGGCAAAAACAGGAGGGTAGGCTATTATCTTAATGGTGGCAAATTAGGAAAAGGGGAGATGCAACGAGACCTGGGTGTCATGGTACACCAATCATTGAAAGTAGGCAAGCCGGTGCAGCAGGCAGTGTAGAAAGCAAATGGTATGTTAGCATGCATAGCGAAAGGATTGGAGTATAGGAGCAGGGAGGTTCTACTGCAGTTATACAGGGTTTTGGTGAGACGACACCTGGAGTATTGCCTACAGTTTTGATCTCCATATCTGAGAAAATACATTCTTGCCATAGAGAAGGTTCACCAGACTGATTCCTGGGATGTCAGGACTTTCATATGAGGAAAGACTGGATAGACTTGGCTTGTACTCGCTATATTTTAGAAGACTGAGGGGGGATCTTATAGAAACGTACAAAATTCTTAAGGGGTTGGATAGGCTAGATGCAGGAAGATTGTTCCCGATGTTGGGGAGGTCCAGAACAAAGGGGTCACAGTCTAAGGATAAGGGGGAATTCCTTTAGGACCTAGATGAGGAAAACAGTATTCACACAGAGAGTTGTGAGTCTCTGGAATTATCTGCCACAGAAGGTAGTTGAGGCCAGATCACTGGCTATATTTAAGAGGGAGTTAGATGCGGCCCTTGTGGCTGAAGGGATCAGGGACTATGGAGAGAAGGCAGGTTCAGGATACCGAGTTGGATGATCAGCCATGATCATATTGAATGGCGGTGCAGGCTCGGCTCGAAGGGCCGAATGGCCTACTCCTGCACCTATTTTCTATGTTTCTATGCTTCTATAATTCCAACTTTACGGCCGGTTATAGCGAGTAACATGAACCTATCCAAAATCTCTGATGTTTAACACGAAACAATGTGCGAGGGAAATAAAGGACATTTGGAGAACACGCTCGATTCAAAATTATTTCAAAAAATCATTTAATTAATGTAAATAAGGATGTATTTGATACATTGCCAAAATGAAGATCGATGCTCGATCGGCTCATAAGTTTCAAAAATAAGAACGTCGTGGGATGAACTGAAAAATGGACTGGATCAGAATGTAAGGCAGACAACCATTCACTGAGCTACTCTACGGTTGCGCCACCGAGGCCGCCCTACCCATTGATCTATCTATTGGTAGAAAGATATGTTCCTTTCCCGCCCATCGTTAGACCTGGTGTTATTCTAAACTAGGATTAGATCAAACCGCTCAGGACAGTTGCCGGAGTGGGCGAGGGAAGGATCATAACCATACTAAACCATACCCTCCTGCATTCACACCAATAACACTTGATGTTCTTACCAATAACAAAAACCTAACTTACTGTGAATTTCCGCCCAAAACATTGCCCAACGCTTGGTACCGCTGAGGCGCACTGAAAGATTGAAATGACTGTTTATGGGCGTGGGCTGTGCGGGGATGTGGCAGAAATGAGGGATATAGCGTGAGGTGACACCAATCATGCCCAATCCCAAGAGATTACACAATCCTGAGGATATGACCGCGGGTTTGAGTAATTCCCATATATCCCACGCCCACCAACAGTCATTCATTTTTCAACGCGCCGCAAGCAGTGCAGGGGGCGAGAGAATTACGATCATTACACAATCCTGAGGATATGACCGCGGGTTTGAGTAATTCCCATATATCCCACGCCCACGAACAGTCATTCATTTTTCAACGCGCCGCAAGCAGTGCGGGGGGCGAGAGAATTACGATCATTGCAAAGGGTAACAAAAAACCAGTCTGGTCTTGCAAAGAGACACCTCTCTCTGCCAGTCGCCATTTTCTCGTCGTCATTCACCACGCGCCACCAATCCTCCTCCGCCCTTCCGTGTCATCATCTGTTGGTAGAGATAGGCAATAGAAAATAGGTGCAGGAGGAGGCCATTTGGCCCTTCAAGCCAGCAGCGCTATTCAATGCGATCATGGCTGATCATCCCCAATCAATGTCCCGTTCCTGCCTTCTCCCCATATCCCCTGACTGCTATTTTTAAGAGCCCTATGTAGCTCTCTCTTGAAAGCATCCAGAGTACCAGCCTCCACCGCCCTCTCACTGTGAGAAAAAGTGTTTCATCGTCTCCGTTCTAAATGGCTTACTCCTTATTCTTAAACTGTGGCCCCTGGTTCTGGACTCCGGTGGTCGGCGCAAAGGAAGTGAACACGCCCTCCGTTTGCCTGAAACTGTTTTCCACCCTCCTGGAAGTGCGTCTCTTGTAAAAGTCCAAAGGCTCAGGTGAGAGTGAGGTGACACCAATCTTGCCCAATCCCAAGAGATAACTCAAGCCTGAGAACATGACCGCGGGAGACTGGCAGGCAAAGGTCAAATGACATTTATTGTCACGTACACCAATTGTAGCAGTGACAGTTGAGTTACCATGCAGCACACAAATAAGATAAACACAACACATAAGAATTTAACGTAAAACATAAAAAACATCTCCCCATAGCGGAATCAGCCTTCCCCACTGTGAGGAAAGGCACCAAAATACAGTCCTCTTCTTCTGTTCACCCGTGTCTGGGGCCTTTTGATGCCTCCGCAGTCGCTTCTGCGGCGGGCCGATGTTTCAAGCACTCGAAAGGAAGATCAGGCAGCGCAGGGGGAGAGAGAATTACAACAATTACAAAGGGTAAAAAAAATCACAGTCTGGTATTCCAAAGAGACACCTCTCTCTGCCAGTCGCCATTTTCTCGTCGCCATTCACCACGCGCCACCAATCCTCTTCCGTCCATCCGTGCAGTCATCTGATGGTAGAAATATGACGGAGGTCGGCACCAACGAGATGAAACACGCGCGACGTTGCCTGAAACTGTATTAACCCCCCTGGAAGTGCATATCTTGTAAAAGTCCACAGGCTCAGGTGATTTGTGCCTGTAAAACAATCGTCTCCAGCGTATTCCTGAAATCTACATTTCATGTTGACTTATGGTGAAAGAATGGGTCGACTGGGTTTATTTTCACTGGAATTTAGAAGGATGAGAGGGGATTTTATAGAAACATATAGCATTCTCAATGAATTGGACAGGCTAGATGCAGGAGCAAATGTTCCCCATGTTGGGGTGGTCCATAAACAGGGGTCACAGTTTAAGAATAAGGAATGAAATGTGGAAAAACGTTTTCACCCAGAGAGCTGTGAATCTCTGGAATTCTCTGCCAAAGAAGGCAGTGGAGGTCAATTCATTGGATGTTCATTGGATGCTCTCAAGAGAGAGTCAGTTTTAGCTCTAGGAAAAAGAATCAATGCATAATTCGGGGGAAAGCAGAACTGGGGTACTGATTTTTGAGCCTCTGTACATAACATTTTTAGATTCTCTGCCACAGAAGGCAGTAGAGGCCAATTCACTGGATGAATTGAAAAGAGTTTTAGTTAGAGCTCAAAGGACTAGGAGAATCAAGTGATATGGGGCGAAGGCTGGAACGGGGTAGTTATTGTAGATGATCAGCCAATGAATGAAGTTGCTGGCACGAAGGGCCTAATGGCCTCATTCTGCACATATTTTCTCTGTTTCACTGTCTATCCTTTTGGGCATCGATAGGTTTTTGTCAGGGTCTATTTGCGTGTTGTGTGACTCCATAGTACATCTCTACTCTGGGACTGCCATTTACTATTCACCGGGGAACGTGAGAGCGGTCACAAGCTATGTCCGGCCTGTGCGGCACATTTCATAGAAATATAGGAAAATAGAAGCAGTAGGAGGCCGTGTGGCCCTTTGAGTCAGCACCGCCAATAAATATGATCATGGCTGATTATCCAAAATCAGTACCCCGTTCCTGCATTTCCCTCATATCCCTTGAATCCTTTAGCCCGAAGTACTAAATCTAACTCTCTCTTGGAAAACATCCAGTTAATTGGCTTCCACTTCCTTCTATGTCAGTGAATTCCACAGATTCACAACACTCTGGGTGAAAAAGGTTTTCCTCGTCTCAGTCCTAACTACCCATTCTTCTTAAACTGTGAACCCTGGTTCTGGAGACCCGGTAATTAAGAAATAATTGACACGTCTCCTGAGGGAATTTAATCCGTGGAACTCAATGCCACAAAGCACTGTGGAGGCCACGTGCGTGGGTATTTTTCAGGTAGAGATAGACGAATCATTTTTTAGAACGGGTGTCAGGGGTTATGGGGAGAAGGCAGGAAAATTGGATTGGGAGGCAAAGATCAGGAATAATTGAATGGAGAAATTGACTCAATGGGCCGAATGGTCTAATCCTACTCCTATAACTTGTGAACTTTTGATCCTTGTTGAAACAACGTGTTCATAAATGGGTCGGCCGGCCTACCTCTGTAGTTCACTGTAAACCGATCGGTCATCCAGCTTCAGTCCCTGTTGGAAGTGGACAAATCGTTACAAACAAATATGGAGAGGGCTAGACTATGGTGCAAGGCCACTGGATTACGCTAGAGGGCGTCTTCGGTTTAGTCAAACTGCTCTCACTCCCTATCACCCCACTCGTAACAAGGGCAGAGCCGTCCTCACCTTCCACCCTATCAGCCGTCACATACAACAGATAATCCTCCAACATTTTCGCCACCTCCAACAGGGTCCCACCACTAGCCACATCTTCACATCTCCTCGCATTTCGGCTTTCCGCAGAGCCCGTTCCCTAGGTAAGTCGCTGGTCAATTCGTCCCATTCCTCCCAAACCACCCCTTCCCCTGGCACTTTCCCTTGCAACCACAGGAAATGTTACACTTGTCGCTTTACCTCATCTCTTGACTCCATCCAAGGACCTAAGCAGTCTTTCCTGGTGCGGCAGAGGTTCA
The DNA here is from genome assembly GCA_035221665.1 of Okamejei kenojei. Classification (NCBI taxonomy): domain Eukaryota; kingdom Metazoa; phylum Chordata; class Chondrichthyes; order Rajiformes; family Rajidae; genus Okamejei; species Okamejei kenojei. Next base: position 8,755,089 of record CM069170.1, on the reverse strand, counting down.
CCTGCATCTCCTCCAACCTCATCCATTGCATCCGCTGCTCTAGGTGTCAGCCGCTCTACATCGGTGAGACCCAGCGTAGGCTTGGTGATAGCTTTGCCCAACACCTCCGCTCGGTTCGCAATAATCAACTTTGTCACCCGCTGGCTCAGCACTTCAACTTGCCCTCCCATCCCGAATCCGACCTTTCTCTCCTGGGCCTCCTCCGTGGCCAGAGTGAATCCCACTGCAAATTGTGGGAGCAGCATCTCATATTTCGCTTGGGTAGTTTACACCCCAGTAGTATGAACATTGACTTCAGCAATTTCAGGTAGTCCCTGCTTTATCATTCCTTCTCCTCACCTTCCCAGTTCTTCCAAAGCCCACTGTCTCCGTCTCTTCCTGTCTTCTTCCCACCCCCTCACCATCCCCACATCAATCTGAAGAAGGGTCTCGACCCGAAACGTCACTTATTCCATCGCACCATAGATGCTGCCTCCCTCACCCGCTGAGTTCATCCAGCATGTTTATCTACCTACGCTAGAGGGCGTCTTCGGTTTAGTCAACATTTGGAGACGACCAGGGAAGGAAGGACTCGCGGATCTCAGTGGGCGATGGACGCTAGGGCACACGGTCAATTGTGACTTCGGGTGGAGGAGGTGGCACTTGTGGGCGGTTGGGCTTACTGGCGAATCCATCTCAACTGGTGGAAATTCAGTTTATTTTAGTTTAGTTAAGAGACACAGGGCGGAAACAGACCTTTCGTCCCATCGAGTCCTCGCCGGCCATCGATCCCCACACACAAACCATATCCAGCACAAACTAGGGACAATTCACATTATTTTTACCAAGGTAACCGTCCTACACACCAGTACGTCTTAGGAATTGGGGAGAAAACGGACACACGGAGGAAACCCTCGCGGGTCAAGGGGAGAACGTACAAACTCCGTACAGACAAACGCATGTCGTTGGGATTGAAGACAGACACGGGGGACAGGCAGCATCTCTTGAGAGAAGAAATGGTTGACATTTCGGGGCGAGACCTTTCTTCAGCATTTTACGTCCATCTTTGGTTTAAACCAGCATATGCAGCTCCATCTTACACGGTTCAAATGGAACACTGGTCTCTGGCGCTGTGCGGCAGCAACGCTACCCGCAGTGCCACTGAGACGCCTTTCACCTGGATCGTTTACTTCAAAAGGAATCAACAAAAATAATTATCTTACCATGTAGGTGGAATGTCCATCTGGCGCGTGAGTAATTCCCTGCAAAATCAAACACAATACCGTCTGAATTACGTGCAGAAATGAACTGTAGATTTTAGTTTAAACCGAAGATCGACACAAAAAGCTGGACTATCTCAGCCTGACAGACAGGATCTCAGGGGAATAGGAAATGGTGATGTTTCGGGCCGCGACCCTCCTTCAGACTGGGGAGGAAATTGAGTCTGGGACTATCTCCGTCTTTGATCGTTCAGGTTTGGAGGACAGGTACTTTAATAGGACAGGTTAGGAGAGATATGGGACAAACGCCGGCAGGTGGGTTGGTGTGGACAAGTTGGGCCGAAGGGCCTGTTTCCATGCAAGAAACTCTCTAACTAGGGCGCTCTTTTCAGAGTTATTCCGAGCATTTCAAGAATATGTTTTTTTCAGTTCACAGGCCAAAGAAACAGGATTAGGCCATCAGCTCATCGAATCTATTCTACCGTTCAATCACGGCCGATCTGTCTCTCCCTCCTAACACCATTCTCCTGCCATCTCCCTATAACCCCTGACACCCGTACTAATCAAGAATCCCTGCCTTTAGTATATCCATTGACTTGAACGTCCAAGAGCAGAAAAGACTGCAAAAAGTTATGACCACTGCCCAGTCCATCACTGGCTCCGACCTCCCCACCATCGAAGGGATCTATCGAAGTCACTGCCTCAAAAAGGCAGCCATCAGAGACCCACACCATCCTGACCACACACTCATTTCACCCCTGCTATCGGGAAGAATGTAGAAGAACCTGAAAACGGTAACGTCCATGTTCAGGAGCAGCTTCTTCCCTACAGCCAACAGGCTATTAAACAAGACAACAAATAAGCTCTGAACTACAATATTATATTTGCACTCTGTCTGTTTATTTATTGAGTAAGTGTGCATGTTTATATACACGCACTGACCTTTTTTTCTCCCGTTATGTACTATGTTTACATATTCTGTTGTGCTGCAGCAAGCAAGAATGCCATTGTCTTATCTGGGACATGGGACAATGGAACACCAATGACTACACATGAGCACATTTGCAGATGAGGTTATCGAATTGGGTAGCAAGAACAGGAAGGCAGATTATAATCTAAACGGTGTCAAATTAGGAAAAGGGGAAGTACAACGGGATCTGGGGGGTCCTTGTTCATCAGTCAATGAAAGTAAGCATCCAGGTACAGCAGGCAGTGAACAAACCGAATGGCTTGTTGGTTTTCATAACCAGAGGAGTTGAGTTTAGGAGCAAATAGGTAATTCTGCAGTACAAGGCCCTAGTGATTGCATATATATATATATACGCACTGAACTGTTTTTTATCCCGTTACGTATTATCTTTACATATTTTGTTGTTCTGCAGCAAGAACAAATTTCACTGTCATATCTGGGACACATGACAATAAAATACTATTGACTCATGACTCAACAACCTTCTGTGGCAATGGATTTCATAGATTCGCCACCAGTTCGTGAGAAAGTTGAAGGTGTCTCACAAACTAGTCAGAGAAGGAAGCCCAGTGGCCCGAGTACATTACTGTTATGAGGACAATTCCAAGCACGGTTGCACAATCCCACTGTCCCTTTTACAAAAGAACAAACTCATCTCATGAAAGAAAACCCGGTACCAACCTGTTTATTACCCGGGAGGTTTTCATAGGTTTCCAGTGCGTTCCCGGCTTCTGTGGCCGAGGTAGCTGCAGATAAAAACAACGCGTTTAGTCACGAAGTCAAGGGCATCATAATCATTTGTCCAGCGTAAAGGAAGTATTTTCGGCCCGTTCCCACCGTACTAGCTGTCAAGTGCCTCCAATTCCCTCCCTGAAAATGAACCCGTTATCCCGTGAAAACGGGAATAGTAACTGAGATCAGATGAAAGTCTAAATAACGCGGACTTCAATTTTCATAAGCTGATATTTCCATTCCCCTCTCACAAGTCAACTTCATGAGTTCCGAGGATGGGTCCCTACCCGTAGCTCACCAATCCGCGTTCTCCAGAGATGCTGCCTGACCCGCTAAGTTACGCCAGCAATTTGTAACTGTCCAAGTTTCCACAGAGCTGCTGCCTGTCCCGCTGAGTTACACCAGCACTTTGTACCTGTCCACGTTCTCCACCTAGATGCTGCCTGATCCGGTGAGTTACCACAGCACTTTGTACCTGTCCACGTTCTCCACAGAGAAGCTACCTGACCCGCTGAGTTACTCCAGCACTTTCTACCCGCCCCCGTTATCCACAGAGAAGCTGCCTCACCCGCTGAGTTACTCCAGCACTGTGCACCTGTCCACGATCTCCACAGAGATGCTGCCTGACCCGTTGAGTTACTCAAGCACATATTGCAAATTTCTATAACCGGCTTCAGCAGTTTCGTGTGTCTAACCTTTAACGAACAGCTCAAGTATCTGGGTTAATAACCACCAACTTAAATGCAAATATCTACACTGGGCGCCGGTGAGATATCGAGTCCATCAAATCAAATCCAACTAATACAGAGACTTTCCATCCACTCAGCGACAGGGCAGTAGGGAATCTAAAGGTCATATCTTCATGAGTGATGGAAACAGAATGAGTCCATTCGGCCCATCGAGTCTACTTCGCCATTCAATCATGGCTGATCTATCTCCCTCCCAATCCCATTCTCCTGCCTCCTCCCCATAACCCGACTCCCATATTAATCAATAATTTATCTATCTCTTCCTTAAAAATATCCACTGACTTGTGGCCTCCACCGCTGCCTGTGGCAATGACTTCCACTGATTCATCACCGTCTGACTAAAGAAATTCCTCCTCATCTCCTTGCGAAAGGTACATCCTCTAATTCTGGGGCATGCTCAGAATTCACTCACTCTCTCCCCTTGGACTCCTGTTCGCGTCGTATTTCGTCCCGGGTTCGGCTTTCGGCCTGCATAAATATATACAGGAAACAATGTCAACTTATAGGTTAGTTCAGTTGAAGAGATACAGCGCGGGACAGGCCATTCGGCCCGGCAAGTCCGCGCCGACCAGCAATCCACGCACTCTAATACTATCCTACACAGACTCGGGACAATTTACATTCATAGCAAGGCGTTTACCCTGCAAACCTGCACGTATTTGGAGTGTGGGAGGAAACCGGAGATCTTAGTGAAAACCCACGCAGGTCACGGGTAGAACGTACAAACTCTGTACAGACAGCACCCGTAGGCGGGATTGAACCCGGGTCTCTGGCACTGTGACGCAGCAACTCCATTCCTATGATGTCGTAGTGGTGTATACAATCTTGAGAGGAATACAAAGGGTGGTAGGTGTATGGAACAAGCTGCGAGAGATGACGGTTGAGGCAGGAACTATCCCAACAGTTACACCGGTATATGTGTTGGACCGGTTTGGAGGGATATGGACCAAATGCGAACAGGTGGGACATGTTGGCTGGTGTGGGCAAGTTGGGCCGATGGGCCTGTATCCTTCACATATTTCCTTCGCTCCATAGATGCTGCCTCACCCGCTGTGTTTCTAGTGCATTTTTGTCCACCTCGGATTTTAAGTTCAATTTGGAAAAATTGCCCTGTACAATATCAAAGGTCGACGCTAAAAAATCGACAGCAAACGCATTTACCCGCTTGTGATCCTGGCGATGAGCCAACCGCCGACTCCGCTGATCAAACAGGCAGCCAGTAGGCCGACAACGATGGCAGCGACGGTGCCAGGAGTGAGACCGCACCTGATCTCTGGAACAGCGGCTAACGATGACGCTAACACAGAAACAGCATTAGAATCACCAGGTTAATTCCCAGGATGGCGGGACTGACATTTGTGGAGCGAATGGGTCGGCTGCGCTAGTAGTCATCGGAATTTAGACGTATGAGAGGGGATAATATAGAAAAATGTAAAATGTTTCAGCGTTTGCGCAGGCTAGATGCAGGAAAAATCCTCCTCATGTAGGCGGAGTCCAGAACCACGGGTCACACAGTTTAAGAATAAGGGGTCTGCCATTTAGGACTGAGATGAGGAAAAACCTTTTCACCCAGCAAATTGTGAGTCTGTGGAAACGGGTCCTTCTGCCCAACTTGCCTATGCCGACCAATATTCTCTATCTATACTAGTCCCACCTGCCCGCGTTTGGCCCATATCCGTCCAAACCTGACCTATTCATGTACCTGTCCAAATGTTTCTTAAACGTTGGGATAGTCCCAGCCTCAACTATCTCATCCGGCTACTCGTTCTATGCACCAATTACCCTCTCTGTGGAAAAGTTACCCCTCAGATTCCTATACAATCTTTTCCTCCTTCACCTTGAACCCTTGTCATATGGTCCTCGATTCTCCTGGTCTAGAACTAGTGCAGATGGGGTTAGATAGGGCTCTTAAAGATTGCGGAGTCAAAGGATATGGGGAGTCAGGGGAGGAACAGGGTACGGATTGTGGATGATCGGCCATGATCACAGTGAATGGCGGTGCTGGCTCGAAGTGCCGAATGGCTTATTCCGGCATCTATATCCTATTGGCATGATGATTAGTGTAGGCATGTTGGGCCGAAGGGCTTAATGACTCTCTGGCCGGGTGCAATTGCCATGATATCCTACCTTCTCGAGTGTCTCGAATGGGGAGTAGGGAGACGGGGCTGGGGAGGGGATTCAGGAGACGGGGGTGGGAGGATGTCCTACCTCTGACGACAATGTCCACACTGCCGCTCGACGATCCCAGAGAGTTGTTGGCCGTGCAGCTGAAGGTCCCGTTGACGTTCCAGCTTACACTGTCCACGGTCAGCTGGTGCCCGATCACTCTGATGGAGGTGGGCATCTCCCCGCCATTCCTGTCATGCGGCGAGCGAGAGATAGACAGAGAGAGACATAGAGACAGAGAGACAGAGAGAGAGAGAGGGGCAGAGACAGATAGAGACAGGGAGAGACAGAGAGAGAGACCGTTAAAGAAAGAGAGAGAAAGGGAGAGAAAGAGAGAGAAAGAGAGAGCAAGAGAGAAAGAGGTAGAGAAAGAGAGATAAAGAGAGAAAGAGAGAAAGAGGGAGATAGAGGGAGAAAGAGAGAGAAAGAGAGAGAAAGAAAGAGAGAAAGAGAGAGAGAAAGAGAGAGAAAGACAGAAAGAGAGAAAGAGTGAGAGAGAGAAAGAGAGAGAGTGAGAGAAATAAAGAAAGAGAGAGAGGGGGAAAGGAAGGGGAGAGAGAGAGAGAGAGAGAGAGAGAGAGAGAGAGAAGAGAGAGAGAGAGAGAGAGAGAGAGAGAGAGAGAGAGAGAGAGAGAGAGAGAGAGAGAGAGAAAGAGAGAGAGAGAGAGAGAGAGAGAGAGAGAGAGAGAGAGAGAGAGAGAGAGAGAGAGAGAGAGAGAGAGAGAGAGAGAGAGCGAGAGAGATCAGAGGGGAGTCAGTGCGGAAGTGGAGAGGGGATGTAGGGACGTGAGGGGAGGGTGTCACAGAGACGGGGAGGGACGGGGGTAACACTCACATGTTCCAGGTAACGGTGTCCGTGGTGGGATTGGCTTTGACGTTACAGATGATGGAGGCGTGCTCACGATTGAGGAACCAGTCGCCATCATAGCCCTCGATGGTCACAATGGGCGGGTCTGTGGAGAGAGGCCGACCCGTCACTCCCTCTACCCGTCACCCTAACACCCTCCCCTCCGGCCCCTGCACACCCTATCCTTGGGCCCCTGTCCCCTTTGTGTAATCCTTGAAACTAGAATTCGAGCCCTGAGTTCGACCAGCGATCCCCGCACAATAACACTATCGCACACGTACACACTAGGGAACGACGTTTCAATCTTTACTGAAGCCAATTAACGCGCAAACCCGCACGTCTTTGTGGAGTGTGAGAGGAAACCGGAGCGCCCGGAGAAAACCCAGCGGTGGGGATACTCACACTGAATGCTGAGGGTGATGGGGATGACCTGCGGCTGTTCGAGTGTCTGCTGCGTCACGATACACTCCACCTCCTCTCCATCCATGTGTCCGGTGGGGACGACCAGCAACTGCCCGATGATGTTGGACGTCCCGTCCGCATTCACCATCGCCCGAAGCCGCACGTTGTGCGGCACCGGGCCGCGCCAGGTGATGGCGGATATTGGGTAGCCTCCTGCAGACACGCAGCTAGCCACGGCCACCTTGACGTCCCCGGCGCGCACCAGGAGTGCCGTGCCAGTGTTCACTGGCCGGGCTGTGGGGAAATAGGGGAGAGGGGTTAGAGAGACGGGGAGAGAGGGTAGTGTAGGTGAGGGCGAGTGGTCCTTACCCAGCACGGTGAGGTTGGTCGTGCCCTCCTGTTTGCGCTCTGGGACGGTGGCAAACTGACAGCTGTAGATGCCGTCGTCTCCCATCTGCAGTGGGTTGATGATCAGTGTGGCGTCGACCAGGCTGAGCTGGCGGAAGCGGATGCGGCCGTCGGTCTCTTTCTCGGACCGGTAGTTGGTGCCAAAGGTGGGGTTGTAGAAGGCCAGTTTGGTCTTGGCACCTGACGGGTCCTTCACCCAGGCCACATGGTTCACCACCAATGTCTTGCCCAGGTCCACAAACTGGCAGCGCAGTGCCACCTGGCTGCCCACCAACCCAGACACACTCTGCTCCACACTGACGTACTGGGCTAGCGACCCTGGGGGAGAGAGGGGAGATGGAGACTCAGTCTTGTAAAGACACACACTAGAGAGACAACTGCAAAGAGCAATACCTTCACATACACACACAAAAGAAATGTGTATATATATATATATATATATATATATATATATATATATATATATATATATATATAAATATATATATATGCACACATCTGCACACGCACGCGCACACTCTCTCTCTCTCTCTCTCTCTCTCTCTCTCTCTCTCACACACACACACACACACACACACACACTCTCACACACACACACACACACACTCACACACACACTCACACACACGCTCACACACTCACACACACACACACACACACACACACACACACACACACACACACACACACACACACACACACACACACACACACACACACACACACACACACACACACACACACACATATTTATTTATTCACACATGCAAACATGTATATATTCCAATATGGCAGGACGGTTACGAGGGTGCGGGGATGCTTTCTGGAGCGCTATCATGCGTATTGTGGGCCGAAGGGACTTGTTTATGAGCGCTAATTTGGACATTGTAGCCCGAATGGATTATTGGGCTGACAGCTCGGTCACTGAGGCCTGGCAGCTCAGTCACTCAGGCCTGGTAGTCTGGCAGCTCAGTAGATCAGGCCAGGCGGGCTGGAAGCTCAGAAACTGCCAGACATTAAGCATAAAACAGGTGATAGACTCTGTGAGAGATTAGGGGGAGAGGTAGGACAATCAATCCATCAATCAATCAATCACTTTGTTCGTTTTTTTTACAGATTACAGCAATGATAGAGGAAAGTAATCCTTGCGTGGATCTCTGGAGCGCTAGCATGGGTGTTTGTGTTGAAGTGACAGGTTTCCAGAGGGCCAGTATGGACATTGTGGACTGAATGGATTCTTGGACTAGCAGTTCAGTGAGTCATGGCTGGTAGGCTGGCAGTTCACTAAGTCATGACTGGTGGGCTGGCACTTCAGTCACTTACAGCAGGTGGGCTTGAAATGCACTTACTCATGGCTGGTGGGCTGGCATCCCAGTCACTGACAGCTGGTTTGGTGGCAGTTCACTCAGTCACTCCTCCTTCCTTCACCCCTCCCCCACTCTGCTCATTGCAATTCCCCTCTCCCCATTCATGCAGTAAATGTCCCCTCACCCTCCCCCCATGCACTTGTAGTGGATCTCCAACAGCGCAGCCATTCCTGCCTAATAGGTTTACATTGTGATGATGAACACGCAGGCACGGCAAGTGGAAAAATGAGTTGTTAAAGCGTGAAATGTGAATGGCTCTTAAAATACAACAACAATTTAAATGATAAAGATGAGATTTATTATGTTCAGTTCATTCTTGATTTGTCTCTTGTTGTGTTCTACTGCTCACTACCACTTGGTGGTACTTTGCTGTTGATAAAAGAAGAGACAATTTTAATATAGAGAGATTGAGCGGAGAAATGTTAACAAAGAAAATCTGAGAATTTACCTCAGTCGGACCTAATAAAGCATTTATTCCTTCCAAACACAGTCATAATGAAGCATGTATTCCTTCCAGACACAGTCGGACCCGATAAAGCATTTATTCCTTCCAAACACAGCAGGACCTAATAAAGCATTGCAGTTTCAAGCACAGGCAGGGCAGCAGGCCAAACAACTCATGCCATTGTCATTAATGGCTAATAAGTCATTTATTGCAAGTACATAAAGGGGTAACAAACCATCATTCATTACAAGCACATTGCTGGCTAACAAAATTTAATTATTGCAAGCACATTAAGGGTTAACCACATGAAGCACATAACCACATAAAACACATAAAGACTCACATCTCAGTAGACTGAACGTGTTCTGTCGACTCACAGCAGAATGACAGTCGTTGCCTCTACCTCGCGATCTTGCAGAGAGACTGAGTCACGTCCAGGCATCCGGGGTTTATATACCTGCCCCCTCTCAAGGGGCGTTACCTTCATCGCGGTGATTGTTAGGCGATAGGATCTTAAGGTATTTTAAACACTCATTATTTTGTTATAGTTCATCTATAGGGGCATGCTCAGCGGTGGAGGACTGTGAGCAAGGTGGTCAAATATCACAGCGATACAGCATAGTGTATTTTCTAAAATCTAAATGTAGCACAGACAGGAAGTGGTCAAGATGACATTATTAATTATATAACACACACACACACACACACACACACACACACACACACACACACACACACACACACACACACACACACACACACACACACGCACACGCACACGCACACGCACATATATACCTATATATAAATATATACACACATTTATACACACCCACATATATATTGCACACCAGAAGGTCCCCCCACTGGCCACCAATTTGGAATTGGTGGAGAAGTGAAATATGGCGTTGGGGACCAGCCCCCCCGTGTGTTCTGGAGCGCTGGTATGGGTGTTCTGAGCTAAAGGGACTGGTTTTCAAGGGGCTAGTATGCACATTGTGGGCCGAATTAATTCTTGGGCTTGCAGCATAGTCACTCAAGCCTACTGTGCTGACAGCCCTCTCACGACGGGTGGGCTGGCAGCTGACTCACGGCTATTCCTGGAAATTCCATTTCAAGCAGGGTGCAAGGGCACCAAATGCAGTTTGTTGCCATTTCATGCAGGGTGCAAGGCCACCAAATTCAAGTGCAGTTTCATGCCATTTCAAGCAGGATGCAATGTCGCCAAATTCATGTGCAGTTCCATTCCATTTCCAGCAAGGTGCAAGGCCACCAAATTATAATGCAGTTTCATACCCTTTCAAGCAGGGCGCAAGGGAACCAAATTCAAGTGCAGTTTCATACCATTTCAAGCAGGGTGCAAAGCCACCAAATTCAATGCAGTTTCATATTATTTCAAGCAGGGTGCAAGGCCAGCAAATTCAAATGCTGTTTCATACCATTTGAAGCAGGGTGCAAGGCCACTACATTCATGTGCAGTTTCATACCATTTAAAGCAGGTTGCAAGGCCACCAAATTCAAGTGCAGTTTCATACCATTTCAAGCTCGTTACAAGGCCACCAAATTCAAGTGCAGTTTCATTTTATTTCAAGCTGGTTGCAAGTCCACCAGATTCAAGTGCAGTTACCTACAATTTCATACTGGGTGCATGGCAACCAAATTCAAGTGCAGTTTCATACCACTTCAAGCAGGGTGCAAGGCTGCCAAATTCAAGTGCAGTTTCATTCCACTTCAAGCAGGGTGCAAGGCCAGCAAATTCAAATGCCGTTTCATTGCATTTCAAGCAGGTGAAACCACATAAAAACCACAAGAAATCCACACTCACAGTTCAGTTGACTTTCAGTGTGGTCAGTTCATTCACAGGTGAGGTAGAGAGACGTGACCTCTCCCTCCCCATCTTGCAGACACAAAGCCCCGCTCACACTTCTGGGTTTCATAGTCCCTCCCCTTCTACCGGAAGGGGCGTGGCCTTCATGGCGTGATTAACAGGGGAGAGAATCTCAACATTTTTTAAACATTAATGTATTTTATTTATCATCGATGGGAAAATCCTCTTGCCCTGACAGCTGGAGGGGGACTGTGCGTAAGATGGCCAAAAAACACTGCTATCTTACCCACTTATTTATTTATTTCTAAAATAAATATACAGTGCAAACAGGACGTGTTCAAATTTTGACTTTTAAACTTTTGCATTTTCAAACCACTCCTTTTGCATGTTCAAACGACCAACCACTACATTTGCATTTTCAACTACCAACCACCACTTTAGCATTTTCAAACCACCAACCACCACTTTTGCATTTTCAAACCACCAAATACTACATTTGCATTTTAAAACCACCAACTACCACATTGCATTTTCAAACCACCAACCACTTTTACATTTTCAAACACCAACCACTTTTACATTTTCAAACCACCAACCACTTTTGCACTTTCAAACCACCAACCACTTTTGCACTTTCAAAACACCAACCACATTTGCACCTTCAAACCACCAACCACTTTTGCAATTTCAAAATACCAACCACTTTTGCATCTTCAAACCACCAAACACTGTTGCATTTTCAAATCACCAACTTCTTTTGAATTTTCAAACCAGCCACTTTTTAATTTTCAAACCAACCACTTTTCAATTATCAATCCAACCCGTTTTGCATTCTGAAACCGATCACTTTTGCATTCTCAAACCAACCACATATTCAAATTACATTTATTAACTACATTCATAAGGGCACTCACAGGTCTGTAAAACCACTCACAGTTTAGCAGACATGTGTTGAGTGTTATTCACAGCTCAGACTGAGAGTCGTGTCATCTTGCAGAGACTGAGGCAGTCCACACTTCCGGGTAGGATAGCCCCTGCTCTCCCATCTGAAGGGGCGTGGTCTTCATTGCGTGATTGACAGGAGGCTTTAATAAGTACTTTATGTTCCGTCGATGTGAAAAATGTCCTGCGCAGCGTGGGGGCGGGGTGGGGGGTGGGGTCGGGGGTTGGGGGCGGAATATGAGTAAGATGGCCAAAAATCACAGTGGTAGCTTTTTTTCTTAAATCAATATGCAGTGCAAACAGGAAGTGGTCAAGATATGCGTTTTTATTATATACATATATATATATATATATATATATATATATATATACCCTATATATATACACATATATACATATATATATATATATATATATATATATATATATATATATATATATATACCCATAGATATGTATATATATACACACACATATACATACGCACATATAAACACAGGCACAGATATACACACCGCACACACACACACACATATACATTTATACACACACATATATATATATATATATATATATATATATATATATATATATATATACATATATATATATATATATATATATATATAAATGTATGTGTGTGTGTGTGTGTGTGTGTGTGTGTGTGTGTGTATCTGTGCCTGTGTTTATATGTGCGTATGTATATGTGTGTGTATATATATACATATCTATGGGTATATATATATGTGTGTGTGTGTGTGTGTGTGTCTGTGTATATATACATACACACACACACGTATATATGTGTGTATATATATGCATATATATATATATGAATGTGTGTATATGTGTTTGTATATATACATGCATATATATATATATCCACATACACATATATATATACACAAACATATATACACACACATAATCACATGCACATATTCCCACAGACACAGATACGCACATATATATATATATATATATATATATATATATATATATATATATATACACACACTCATATATACACACACATATACACACGCGCATATATATATATGTGTGCGCATATATATATGCGTGTGTATATGTGTGTGTGTGTGTATGCATATTGAATTCCAGCAGTTTGTGGTGTACTGTACTTTGTATTTTGCATTGTATTTTTGTATTGCATGTTGTATTTTGTTTAGGGTAAGGGAAGAATGAGGCCCAGGGCAGTTTACTGTTCTGGATGTCAGATGTGGGAGGTCATGGAATCGGGTAGCCCTCCAGACGTCCATATCTGCGTCAGGTGCTTCGAGATGGGACTCCTAAAGCAGTGTGTTAGGAACCTGGAGCAGTAGCTCGATGACCTCCGTCTGGTCAGGGAGAGTGAGGTGGTCATAGAGAGGAGTTACAGGGAGGTGGTCACTCCAAAACCACAGGAGGCAGACACGTGCGTCATGGTTAGGAGGGGCAAGGGTCAGAGGCAGGGACGAGAGAGTACCCCGGTGGTTGTACACCTTAAAAATAAATACTCCTTTTTGAGTGCTGTTGTGGGGGGTCTGCCTACCTGGGGGTAGCAACAGCGACCTGGCCCGCGGTACAGACACCGGCCTTGTTGCTCAGAAGAGTAAGGAAAAGAAGAGGAGGGCATTAGTAATAGGGGACTCTATAGTTAGGGCGTCAGATTGGCTATTCTGTGGACGCAGTCCGGACACTGGGATGGTAGTTTGCCTCCTTGGTGCCAGGGTCCGGGATGTGCCTGAACGTGTCCAAGATATCCTGAAAAGGGAGGGAGAGGAGCCTGGGGTCGTGGTACGTATTGGTACCAATGACATAGGTAAAAAAGACAAGAGTTCCTGAAAGGAGAATTTAGGGAGTTAGGAAGAGAGTTAAGGAAAATAACCGCAAAGATAGCAATCTCATGATTACTCCCTGTGCCACGCGACAGTGAGAGTAGGAATGGAGCAAGCTGAACGACTGGTGCAGAGGGCAGGGATTCAAGTTTGTGGATCAATGGAATCTCTTTGGGGGAAGGAGTGACCTGTATAAAAAGGACGGGTTGCACTTGAACCCGAAGGGGACCAATATCCTGGCGGGGAGATTTGCAAAGACTACTGGGGAGACTTTAAACTAGAACGGTTGGGGGAGAGACTCAAATAGAGAAAGTTAGTAGACCGGGTCGGAGGCAGGAGGCAGAGAAGGGAAGCACTCAGACCCAACATGTAGGGGGGAAAGAAGAAAAAACAGGAAATTAGAAATGCGTGCAACAAAGGTAAAACCGTTATAATGGGTAACTTCAATCTACATATAGATTGGGTGAATCAAATGGGCAGGGGTGCTGAGGAAGAGGATTTCTTGGAATGTATGCGGGATAGTTTTCTGAACCAACATGTAGAGGAACCAACGAGAGATAAGGCTATTCCAGACTGGGTATGGAGTAATGAGGAAGGGTTAGATAGCATTCATGTTGTGCGTGGCCCCTTAGGCAAGAGTGACCATAATATGGTTGAGTTCTTCATTAGGAAGGAGAGTGACATAATTAAGTCAGAAACAAGGGTTCTGAACCTAAACAAAGATTACTTTGAAGGTGTGAGACGTGTATTGGCCAGGATAGACTGGCAAGTGATTCTTAAAGGGTTAACAGTGGATGTGCAATGGAAGGTATTTAAAGACTGCATGGATGAAGTACAACAATTGTTCATCCCAGTTTGGCAAAATAATACATCAGGGAAGGTAGTGCATCCATGGATAACAAGGGAAATCAGGTATAGTATCAAAACAAAAGATGAAGCATATAAATTAGCCAGAAAAAGCAGCCTACCAGAGGACTAAGATAAATTCAGAGTCCAGCAGAGGAGGACAAAGGGCTTAATTAGGAAAGGGAAAATAGATTATGAAATAAAACTGGCAAAGAACACAAAAACTGACTGCAAACGTTTGTATAGATATGTGAAGAGAAATAGATTAGTTAAAACAAATGTAGGTCCCTTGCAGTCAGAAACAGGTGAATTGATCATGGGGACAGGGACATGGCAGAGCAATTAAATAACTACTTTGGTTCTGTATTCACTAAGGAAGACATAAATAATCTGCCGGAAATAGCAGGGGACCGGGGGTCAAATAAGGTGGAGGAACTGAGTGAAATCCAGGTTCGCTGGGAAGTGGTGTTGGGTAAATTGAATGGATTAAAAACAGATAATCTGCATTCCAGAGTACTCAAGGAAGTAGCCACAGAAATAGTGGATGCATTAGTGATATTTTTTCAAAACTCCTTAGATTCTGGAGTAGTTCCTGAGGATTGGAAGGTAGCTAATGTAACGACACTTTTAAAAAAGGAGGGAGAAATAAAACGGGGAATTACAGACCAGTTAGTCTAACATCGGTAGTGGGGCAACTGCTAGAGTCAGTTATTAAAGATGGGATAGCAGTACATTTGGAAAGTGGTGAAATAATTGGACAAAGTCTGCATGGATTTACGAAAGGTAAAACCTGTCTGACGAATCTTATAGAATTGTTCGAGGATCTAACTAGTAGAGTGGATAAGGGAGAACCAGTGGGTGCGTTATATCTAGACTTTAAGAAGGCTTTCGACAAGGTCCCACATAAGAGATGAGTATACAAACTTAAAGCAAATGGTGTTGCGGGTTCAGTATTGATGTGGATAGCGAACTGCCTGGAAGACAGGAAGCAAAGTGTAGGAGTAAACTGGTCTTTTTCAGAATGGCAGGCAGTGACTAGTGGGGTACCGCAAGGCTCAGTGCTGGGCCCCCTGCTATTTACAATATATATTAATGATTTGTACGAGGGAATTGAATGCAACAACTCCAAGTTTGCGGATGACACTAAGCTGGGGGATAGTGTAAGGTGTGATGAGGATGCTAGGAGGCTGCAAGGTGACTTGCATAGGCTGGGCGAGTGGGCAAATGCATGGCAGGTGCAATATAATGTGGATAAATGTGAGGTTATCCACCTTGGTGCAAAAACAGGAGGGTAGACTATTATCTGAATGGTGGTAAATTACGAAAAGGGGAGATACAACGAGACCTGGGTGTCATGGTACACCAATCATTGAAAGTAGGCATGCTGGTGCAGCAGGCAGTGAAGAGGGCAAATGGTATGTTAGCATTCATCACGAAAGGATTTGAGTATAGTAGCAGGGAGGTTCCACTGCAGTTGTACAGGGTTTTGGTGAGACCACACCTGGAGTACTGCGCACAGTTTTGGTCTCCAAATCTGAGGAAAGACATTCTTGCCACAGAGGTGGTACAGAGAAGGTTCACCAGACTGATTCCTGGAATGTCAGGACTTTCATATGAGGAAAGAGTGGATAGACTTGACTTGTACTACCTAGAATTTAGAAGACTGAGGGGGGATCTTATAGAAACGTACACAATTCTTAAGGGGTTGTATAAGCTAGATGCAGGAAGATTGTTCCCGATGTTGGGGAGGTCCAGAACAAGGGGTCACAGTCTAAGGATAAGGGGGAATTCCTTTAGAACCGAGGTGAGGAAAACATTTTTCACACAGAGAGTGGTGAGTCTCTGGAATTCTCTGCCACAGAAGGTAGTTGAGGCCAGGTCATTGGATATATTTATGAGGGAGTTAGACGAGGCCCTCGTGGCTAAAGGGATCAGGGGGTATGAAGAGAACGCAGGTACAGGATACTGAGTTGGATGATCATCCATGATCATATTGAATGGCGGTGCAGGCTCGAAGGACCGAATGGCCTACTCCTGCACCTATTTTCCTATGTTTGTATGTTTCTATATACATACATTCAGAAGGCTTTCGACAAGGTCCCACATAAGAGATTAGTATATAAACTTAAAGCACACGGTATTGGTGGTTCAATAATGATGTGGATAGAGAACTGGCTCGCACACAGAAAGCAAAGGGTAGGAGTAAACTGGTCCTTTTCAGAATGGCAGGCAGTGAGTAGCGGGGTACTGCAAGGCTCAGTGCTGGGACCCCAGCTATTTACAATATAGATTCATGATTTGGACGAGGGAATTGAATGCAACATCTCCAAATTTGCAGATGACACCAAGCTGTAGGGGTATAGTTAGGTGTGAGGAGGATGCTAAGAGGCTGCAGGGTGATTTGGATAGGTTGAGTGACTGGTCAGGTGCATGGCAGATGCAGTATAATGTGGATAAATGTGAGATAACCCACTTTGGTGGCAAAAACATGAGGGTAGACTATTATCTGAATGGTGGAAGATTAGGAAAAGGGGAGATGCAGCGATATCTTGGTGTCATGGTAAACCAGTCATTGAAAGTAGGCATGCAGGTGCAGCAGGCAGTGAAGAGAGCAAATGGTATGTTAGCATTCATTGCGAAAGGATTTGAGTATAGGAGGAGGGGGGTTCTACTGCAGTTATACAGGGTTTTGGTGAGACCACACCTGGAGTATTGCGTACAGTTTTGTTCTCCAAATCTGAGGAAAGACATTCTTGCCATAGAGTGGGTTCAGAGAAGGTTCATCAGACTGATTACTGGGATGTCGGGACTTTCATATGAAGAAAGACTGGATAGACTCGGCTTGTACTCACTGGAATTTCGAAGATTGAGGGGGGATCTTGCAGAAACTTACAACATTCTTAAGGGGTTGGACAAGCTAGATGCAGGAAGATTGTTCCCGATGTTGGGGGAGTCCAGAACAAGGGTCACAGTCTAAGGATAAGGGGGGATTCCTTTAGGACCGAGATGAGGAAAACATTATTTACACAGAGAGTGGTGAGTCTCTGGAATTCTCTGCCACAGAAGGTCGATGAGGCCAGTTCATTGGCTATATTCAAGAGGGAGTTGGATGTGGCTCTTGTGGCTAAAGGTATCAGGGGTACGGAGAGAAGGCAGGTACGGGATACTGAGTTGGATGATCATCCATTATCATATCGACTGGCGGTGCAGGCTCGAAGGGCCGAATGTCCTACTCCTGCACCTATTTTTCGATGTTTCTATGTTTATATATATAACACACATATATTTATATATATATATATATATATATATATATGTATATGTATGTACATGTATATATATATATATATATATATATATATATATATATATATATATATATATATATATATATATATATATATATATATGTGTGTATATGTATATATATGTATATGTATTTTATAGAAACACACATATATTTATACACACAAACATACGCACACAAATACGCACACACACGTACACACACACACACATATATATATACACACACATAAATATCTATACACACATATATACGCACACACACACTCGCACACACACATATATATATATAGACACACATACGTGTGCACACACACCTATACTCGCACAAGCATATAAACAAACACACACACACAGACACAGACACACACGCACACGCGCGCACACACACACACACACACACACACACACACACACACACACACACACACACACACACACACACACACATATATATATATATATATATATATATATATATATATATATATATGTATGCACACGTGCAAACGTGAAAACTCCGTACAAACAGCACCCGAAGTCGGGATGGAAGCCGGGTGTCCGTCGCTGCATTCACTGTTAGGCATCAACTATACCGCTGCGCCACCGTGAAATTCTCCTCGTTCATCTAGAGACAGGGAAAATGTTCCCCATGTTGGGGGAGTCCAGAACCAGGGTCCCACACAGTTTAGGAATAAGGGGTCGGCCATTTAGGACTGAGATGGGGACAATACTATTCACCCAGTGAATTGTGAATCTGTGGAATTCTCTGCCAGAGAAGGCAGTGGAGGCCAATTCACTGGAAGTATTCAAAAATAGTTAAATTTAGCTTTTCGGAATCAATGGATATTGGGAGAAAGCATGAACAGGAAACTGATTTTGGATGATCAGCCATGATCATATTGAAAGGCGGTGCCGGCTCGAAGGGACGAATGGCCTACTCCTGCACCTATTTGCTATGTTTCTTGGTTAGATCCGGATCACCAGGTCCACATTGCCGTGATGAAATCCATATGCACAACATCTACGATTCTGTCATTTTAGTTTAGTTTCGAGATACAGCGCGGAAACATGCCCTTCGACCCACCGAGCCCGTAGCGACAACCGATCTCCGCACAATAACAATACCATACACACACTGATTACATGTTTTTTAAATTTATCTTCAGTTTAAACCGACATTTGCAGTTCCTTCCTGCAACTAATGCTGCACCAGAAAGTAGTTTATCTTCCTCTTTTTAGCAAGGCCGCTGCCAGATTGTAAACATAATGTGGGGGGAGTGGGGAGAGCAGTCACCGTTTCAGCACAGATACCCATTATCTGTCCCAATCTGAGCAGCCGCCGACATCCGACCGGGGTGGAATCCCAACTGCAAATGGAAGCCGGTCGACGCTGGTCAGAAGTAGGGTCTCTACCCGAAACTTCATCCATTGCTTCTCTCCAGAGATGCAGCCTGTCCCGCTGTGTTACTCCATCAATTTGTAGGGGTACCACAAGGCTCGCTGCTGGTAGCGCAGCTATTTACAATGTACATCAATGATTTGGAGGAAGGGATTCAAAGTAACATTAGCAAATATGCACATGACACAAAGCTGGGTGGCAGTGTGAGCTGTGAGGAGGATGTTGTGAGAATGCACGGTGACTTGGACAGGTTGGTGGAGTGGGCAGATGCATGGCAGATGGAGTTTAATGCGGTTAAATGTAACGTTATTCACTTTGGTAGCAAAAACAGGAATGCAGATTACAACGGGAAATGGGGGTCCTTGTACATCAGTCTACGAAAGTAAGCATGCAGGTACAGCAGGCAGTGAAGAAAGTGAATGGCATGTTGGCCTTTATAACAAGATGAATCGAATATAGGAGCAAAGAGGTCATTCTGCCGTTGTAAAGAACCCCAGTCAGACCACACCTGGAGTAGTGTGTGCAGTTTTGGTTCCCTAATTTGGAAAATGACATTCTTGCTATTGAGGGGGTGCAGCGTAGGTTTACAAGGTTCTTTCCCGGGATGGCGGGACTGTAATATGCTGAGAGAATGGAGCATCTGAGATCTGGCGTTTAGATGGATAAGAGGGCATTTCATTGAAACGTATAAGATCGTTAAGGTTTTGGACACGCTAGAGGCAGGAAACATGTTCCCGATGTTTTCGAAAACCAGGCGCCAGAGTTTAAGAATAAGGAGTAAGCCATTTAGAACCCACCGAGGAAACATTTTTTTCTCACAGAGTGTGGTGAGTCTGCGGAATTCTCTGCCTCAGAGGGCCGTGGAGGCAGGTCTATTGGATACTTTCAAGAGAGAGCTAGATAGGGCCCTTAAAGATACCGGAGACAGGGGATATGGGGCGAAGGCAGGAACGGGGATTGGGGATGATCAGACATGAGAACTTTGAATGGCGGTTCTGGCTCGAAGGGCCGTATGGGCTACTCCTGCACCTATTGTCTATTGTCCATTGTCTATCCCAGTGCCGCCAAACGCTCATCGTCAGTCAATTCCGTTTACTCAGCTTAAGTTAACCCCGAGGCTGCGCCCTCTGGTCCAAGACCCCCCCCCCCCCACGAAGTGGAACCTCCTATCCACATCCACTCTTATCCCGTCCCTGGTCTACACTTGGATTGAATTTAATTATGCCGTTCAACGCGACCCGCCCGGCGACAAAAATACACCACGGTGTCGGTCTGAGAGAGCTTCGCTCACCCGTAGATATGACGAGGCAAATGGCGAGCGCGGTGCGCGGCAGATGCGCCATCCCGTGCGAGCAGCGTCCGCCTCGCAGACACTGAGCCGCGCTTCCTGCTTTCAGCTTCAGCGGGCTGGAGTCCAGTCAAAGGCAGCGCCGCAGATGATTGGACCCCTGACTTACCGCTAACTTCCTCTCCTCCCCTCCTCCTTCCCACTTAAAGCGCACGGTTTTAATGTCAGAAAAAAGGATACCTTAAAAGGAGATTTAAAAGGCTTGTTTGTCAGTTGTATGACTTGGTCGCTCATGTACGGCTCAGGCGTTTGGCAATTTCCTGTTTCTCCCGTAGTGCTCTGTGTTGTTCCTCTTTCCATGGATGACCACACACATACACACACATTTACTGACTTCCTTTTCTTTTGTTTTTACGTCACAAAATATATCCCCTACTATTAGGAAGAACAGTCCTCAACTACTATCTCCCTCATTGGAGACCCTCGAACTATCCTTGATCGGACTTTGCTGGCTTTACCTTGCGCTAAACGTTATTCACTTATCATGTATCTGTAAACTGTAAATGGCTCGATTGTATGCGGATCAGGGGAGCATGGATAGGTACAAAGTGCTGGAGTAACCCATCGGATCAGGCAGCATCTCTGTAGAACATGGATAGGTACAAAGTGCTCGTGTAACTAACTCAGTGCTTCAGGCAGAATCTCTGGAGAATGTGGAAAGTGACGTTTGACCCGATGAGTTACTCCAGCAGTTTGTAATTCTTCACGTTCTCCAGAGATGCTGCCTGACCCGATGAGCTACTCCAGCACTTTGTACCTATCCGTGTTCCCCAAAGATGCTGCGTATGCCGATGAGCTACGCCAGTACTTTGTACCTCTACACGTTCTCCAGAGATGCTGCCTGGCCCGCTGAGTTACTCCAGCATTTTGTACCGAGCCATGTTATTCACAGTTGCTGCCTGACCCACTGAGTTACTCCGGCACTTTGGACCTGTCCACGTTCTCCACAGAGATGCTGCCAGGCCGGCTGAGTTACTCCAGCACGTTGTACCTATCTGCCCTCTCTCGCCCACAGCTGCTCACAATATTCCAAATGTGGGCCATGATAATGTGGCGGCACCAAACGTGGTGAATAAAGGTGAGACGTCAGGCCGGTTCAAAGTGTTGTCTATTCAGTGGTGACACATTGAGTTGCTGCGGTAACCATATTACAATGTTGCTGTAGCTGAGCGAGGCTGTACTCTCGGGCTCAGCTACGTGTTGACTGATTCAGGTCTCGAGGTGAGATGACCTTAAGTACCAGGACACTCCCTCTAGCCCATGAGGTCACCTGCCGCCCTCGTATCTCCTGACGGGGGTTCGGGCAGAAGTGAACCGTGTTTAGGCTGACGCCACAGGACCCCCCTGTATGTAGGTCTGGGGCACCCCGAGCGTGGGTCGGGACGGAGGTCTCCACGGGCGCAGTGACGCTCTGCGTGGGCGATCCCGAGGTTCCGAATGTGGACCACAACAAAGCCTCGCCGTTACATTCTTGCTGTTATATACCATTTCAATGCATGTAATGTGCGTGTGACCAATGTAATAGTAAGATTAAACGAGAACTCACCTGTTCGAAGTTTGATCGTTATTTTACGAGGAGTTACGATGAGGGATTACGTGAAGAACCCGCCTCACGCTGGTAACGGCATACTTCAAAGCAACGGCATGAAAAACACAGAACACCAAAGCCGGAGTAACATAGTAAGGCTCATAAAAAGACTTAGAACCACCATTTGATCATTTATTTTACGAGGGTGGGAGTGGAGGGCACGTAATCCCTCATCGTAACTCCTCGTAAAATAACGATCAAACTTCGAACAGGTGAGTTCTCGTTTAATCTTACTATTTTACTTCGGAGTCACGTGAGTGACTACGTGAAGAGTTTTTAAAGCTTTCTGTGTTTTTTATGTCGTAGAATTAATCCGTACGACAGTCCGGCTAAGTAAACACATACATGAGAAAGCAGACAAAAGTTAGATCTTTTCACAATTAAATTTTTTAATGGTTGAAAGACCATATAATACCCTCCTTATATTTGAGGGAAAAAATGATTACAAGTGACAAAAGATATCAGTGACTACTCAACTGATTTATAGCAATTAATAGCAAACAAAGCAGGTGATTATAGTGCTCCCAACACCGCGTGTCCAAAGCTTGTCATAGTGTGAACAGGTTTGTTGTAGAACTTTGAAAAAGTTTCTTCTTTACTCCACCCTGCGATTTTTAAAATATGCTCGAGAGGTACGTCCCGCCCCTTCGCCGCGGACGTAGCTGCCGCCCTGGTGGAGTGAGATTTGAAGACATCAGTGTCTACTCCCGCTAAAACCAACACCTGTTTCAACCATTTTGAGATAGTTTGAACTGAAGCTTTTGTGTGTGGCTTTTTGTGCGTAAGCAGCAATGTCTTTTCGTTTCCTCGAAAAGTGTCCGTAACTTTAATATATTGGTTCAAATGTCTAACCACACACAAAGCAGGCTCAATATGAAAAGCTTGAAAGGTTACCTTTGTTCCAGATCTCCCTGGTCTACTTTGTTTGATCAGATCGTAAACATAGAATACAACGTTATCTGTAGTCACATGCATACAGTCTAAACGCAACATTTGTAAAGTTTGCACTCTTTGGGCTGAGACCAGTGACATTAACATGACCAATTTCAATGTTAACCTATCCAATGTCAACCCTTCAATTGGCGTCCATTCTCTAAGTAGAGCAAGTACTATGCTCACATCCCAAATCTCTGTATATCTAGGTTTTGGCGGATTCATGTGAAAAATTCCTTTCATGAATCGTGATATTAATGGATGCGACCCAATTGATTTCTCACCAATCATAAGTCCTAAATAGGACGACAAGGCACTGCGTGCAGTGTTAATGGCACTGTAACTTAAATGTTGCCCAAAGTGCAAATTGGCAAGGAATTCCAAAACATGAGTAACATTCACAGAATCATCAGAAATATTTGACTGTGTGCAAAATTCTTCCCATTTCTTAATATGTGTCATATATTGTTTCTGTGTGCTATGTCGCCATGATGCGCCAATAACTGTCAAAGTTTGGTCCGACAATCCCAGTTCCTGTAGTGGTCTGGTCAAAACCTGCAGATTAACAAATTCATATATGCATATAATGGGTAACCTTCATTTGTTACTGGATTAGTCAAGATATCACTACAGTTAGGAATCTGCATATATGGTTCTTTAATCATATTTAGCATAACTGGGAACCAAGGTTGAGTTGGCCAATTTGGCACTACCAACAATCCGGAAGCTGAATCTTGCTCTATTTTCTTCAAGCATCTCTGGATCAGAGCAAATGGTGGAAAAGCATAAAAGAACATTTTTCCCCAGTGTAATGAAAATGCATCTACTGCAACTGCGTCCGGATCGTGTTCCCAAGACACATAATGAGGCAATTGATGATTAAGCCTGGATGCAAACAAATCAATTTCTGGCAACCCAAATCGTCTAACAATATTCTTAAATATTGCTGGCTTAAGCATCCATTCCGTATTATCTTTAAAAATCCTGGACCTTTCATCTGCTACCACATTGTCTTTACCTGGAATATAGCTTGCTGAAATCCATATCTGCCGACCAATACACCATTGCCATATCTCATTGACCAGACAATCACATGATACTGATCTAACTCCCCCCATGTGATTAATGTAAACCACAGCCGTTTTATTGTCTAATTGTATTAACACATGCAGACATTGTTTAGCAGAACAATATGCTTTAAGCCCATAAAAGGCCCCCAATAACTCCAAATAGTTAATACCATACTTTTGGAGAAACACTTGCTCTTCAGTTTTCCATCTACCTCCACAACTGGAAGATAAATCTGTGGCCCCCCATCCGAGAGCACTAGCATCTGTTTGCAAAACCATTTCAGGCTGTTTAATCATGATCTTCTTAGCAGCTTGTGGGACATTTTCAACCCACCATTGCAATTCCAATACTGCTTTCCTTGTTAATTGCATAGGTCTGTCAAAGTGACCTGCCTTATCTTTAAGAGCCCTTACTTTGTCCCTTTGAAGATTTTGATAATGTAATGGCCCAAATTCCACTGCCGGAAATGCTGCCACCAGTGTACCAATGACTTTTGCCACTTCTCGGATGGAGGGATAAGGTTTGTGAATGAGGTAATTACACATTTGCAAAATATCATTTGTCTTCTTTGCTGGCAACGTAACTAACATAGTCACTGAGTTAATTACAAACCCCAGAAAATCAATTGATTGAACTGGCTGCAGCTGGGATTTAATTGGATGAATTAAGAATCCAAGCTCTTTAAACAAAGCTTTAGTAACTGAAATTGAGTGCTCAGCTGACTCTTGACTATCATTAATAATCAGAATATCATCCAGATAAGCCATTACAATGTGTTTCTGTGCTCTTAATTGAGCTAAAACTGGTTTCAACAGTTTTGTAAAGAGTCTAGGAGCCGAACTTAATCCATTTGGTAAAGCTTTGAACTGCCATAATTGCCCCTGCCAATAAAACTTTAAGTATCTCCGAAAAAGATGATGAATTGGTACAGAATAATAGGCGTCTTTCAAATCAATCTTAGCCATATAAGAACCTGCTGAAATCAAATATTTTGCAGTTTTGAATGTCTCCATCTTAAAATGTTTGTATTCTACAAACTTATTTAGATCTGTAAGGTCTAGAATAATTCTACAACCACCATCTTTCTTATCTCTGCGAAATATATTAGAGACAAATTGATGCTTATGTTCATAAGTTTTTTCAATTACCCCTTTTTCGGATAATTTGCCAATTTCCACATTAATCTCCATTCTTTCTTCTGGAGAAAAACACATAAGCATAAGCAGGTTTATTCTGTACAGGAGGATTGACCCCTTCTTTAAAAATAATAATAGCTCCTGAAACTGCTTGTAATATAAATCGATCAGAAGTAATATTAAGCCAGGCATTATAAAATTTTTGCAATCTCCCTCCAACTGGAGATTCACTCACAGTTTCTTTAAGGATAGAAGTCTTTAATACCTCTCCATAGGAGCGTGATGGTCTCCTCTTTCCCGAATGCAGGGAAGCAGTGGCCTGTGCAGCACGATAATACTTTCGTGACAAATTTCTGCCTCTATAACGAAAATCAAAACCCCTTCGGGCCGAAAACCCTTTTCTTTGTCCAGAGACAAAAGGCTTAATAGTGCTAAAATATTTAGCTTCTTCATCCAACTGCTTCAGTTGTTTCGGCAGATTTTCTCCAAACAAATATCCAGGAGCTTGAACTCCACTTTCTTGACACAGGCTTGCATATCTAGGGTGAAATATGGGCCGAATCGCCATTTTCCTCATGCAATTGATCTCATAAAACGAATTGCACATTAAGCCCAAAGTATCTTTTTGAATCTTGTCCATTTCCAGATTCTCCATTTGCCTGCCAAATGCCGTGATGGCAGCCGAAAATAATTTTAGCACCTTTTGAAATTTCACTTCTTGGGCTCTCATACTTGGAGTCATAGATGCCCATACCATCGGATTCACCGTAGGCACTTCCAATGAGGCACAATTGCCTGGTGCTTTATATAATTCTGATAATTCATTCATCACAGTATTATGAAGCTGGTGAGATACCATATAATTTATATTGGCAGCTAGGCTTTCTTCCATAGCCTCACCACTTCCTTCGGGTATAGCAAAACCTTGTGCTATCCCAGGCAGATCAAGCCTTTTCTTTTTACTTTGTGGCGTGCTTTCAAAAGCCATTTCAAATTCAGCAGGGTCTGCCTTCTGCAGCCCTAATTCCATCGGGATATTATCCCATGAGACTTCTTCCAGCCCAAATCGTGGGTCTGGAGTATCATATTCCCAACTTGGCCCACAGCCATATTCATCATATTCAAACCCCTCAGGGATTTTCTGGGATTCATGAGGGTACTGTGACCCTTGTCTCATAATAGTTTGGAGAACTTTCTCCATATGCTCCATTTTTAGCCACATAGTTTTATTATCTGGAGGTCTTTCAAAATCAGAATCATCAGAAACCACGGGCCTCACAGTTTTCTTTTTGCATTTCTTAGGAGCATTTTCCTCCGTGGTTATAATTTCCGGAGAATCTGGAAATTCTATATCGGGTAAATCAGTGGCCAACGGTATCGGAACCGGGTCCACTCTAGCTTCGCTTCCCGTATATTTACTTTCACCCCGGGAGGCTCTCTTCACCCGCGAAGCCTTCCTTCCCGATTTCTCCATTTTTGTTAAAATTTATCTTGTGCTCAATCAGCACGTTAACGTCTAAATTTTTACTTTTAGTTTCGCTGTTGGAACCATCCAGCGTAACCTCAAAACCGCGCCGATGTAACTTCACTTACCTGCGGGCCGTTCCGACCGCTGCGAGGAGCTGCTCCTTACCGCAGCTCCTCCTTTCGCCGTCAGCGTCGACGTCATGCCGTTACCAGCGTGAGGCGGGTTCTTCACGTAGTCACTCACGTGACTCCGAAGTAAAATTGACTTTGAGTGTGTGATACGAGCTGGCAGAGGAGGTAGTTGAGGTAGGTACAACAGCACCATTTAAAATAAACACAGATAGGTAATTTGATGGGAAATGTTGAGAGGGATATGCACCAAATGCGCTCAAATGGTACAGGCTTATATTGGTCGTCATGGGCAACTTAGACCAAGGGGTCTGTTTGCGTGCTGTATGACATCATCGCAGCGAATTGTGGACGTAACCCAGACCATCACATAAACCAACCTCCCTTCCATCGCCTGCATCTATACTTCATGCTGTCTCGGCAAAGCCAGCAGCATAATGAAGGACCCGGTTCCTCCCTCTTCTCCCCTCTCCCATCGGAGCAAGAGGTACAGAAGGGTGAAAACGCACACCTCCAGATACAGGGACAGTACTTTCCCAGCTGTTGTCAGGCAACTGGATCATGCTACCACAAGATGATAGCGGCTCTGAACTACTATCTACCTCATTGGAGACCCTCGGACTACCCTTGATCGAACATTACTGGCTTCACCTTCAATTAAACTTTATTGCCTATTCTTGTATCTGTCAATGGATCGATTGTAACCATTGTGTAGGACGAAACTGCAGATGCTGGTTTCCATCGAAGGTAGAAGCAAAATGCTGGACTAACTCAGCGGGACATGCAGCATCTCTGGAGAGAAAGAATGGGTCATGTTTTGGGTAGAGATCATTTTCCCCTCGTTCTTTCTATCCAGATACGCTGCCTGTCCCGCTGAGTTACTCCAAGATTTTGTGTCGGTCCTCCATTGCAACCATGTTGTGTCCATCTGCTGACTGGTCAGCACAAGACAAAAGCTTTTCACTCTACCTCGGTGTACATGACAATAAACTGAACCTTACTATGGCCCCATGAGTGACTCGAAGCCAAGGCCAAAAGACCTTGAACCCTGACCTGAGGAGATGATGGAATTGATATTAGTTTGGAGAAGTAAATTCCAACTCTGCGGCCGGTCATATCGAGTAACATGAACCTATCCGAAACCTCTGATGTGTATCATGAATATGGGGAGGCAGGAACTGATGTGGATGATCAGCCATGATCACATTGAATGGAGGGAAAGCCCGAATAAAGAATGTCCGAGGGTCTCCAATCAGGTAGATGGGAAGTCAGGACCTCTCTCTACTTGTGGTAGGACGGTTCAGTTGCCTGATAACAGCGGGTAAGAAACGGTCCCTGAATCTAGAGGTGTGCGTTTTCACACTGCTGTACGAGTGATACTATGTGGAAACAAGCCCTTCGGCCCAAATTACCCACACTGGCCAACATACCCCATCTACGCTAGACCCACCATCCTGCGATTGGCCCATATCCCTCCATACCTGTCCTATCCATGCACCTGTTCAACTGTTTCTTAAACCTTGGGATAGTTCCAGCCTCAACTACCTCCCACGGCAGCGTGTTCCTTACACCCACCAGCCTCTGTGTGGAAAAGCTACCCCTCAGGTTCCGATTAAATGTTGTGAGGCTTGTACTAGATTTTGCTGCTGGCCTTGCCGAGGCCGCGTGAGGTGTACATTGAGTCAATGGAAGGGGCTGGTTTGTGTGGGAAGGAACTGCAGATACTGGTTTACACCAAAGATGAACACCGAAGGAAAGCTCTGCAGAGGGTGGTGAAGATCGCCCAACGCATCACAGGCTCCTCACTCCCCTCCATTGAGTCTGTCCATAGTAAACGATGCCTGCGCAGGGCGCACAGCATCGTCAGGGACAGCTCACATTCCAACCATAGACTGTTTTCCCTCCTCCCATCAGGGAGTCGCTACTGGTCCCTCCGCTGCCGTACCAGCAGGCTCAAGAACAACTTCTTCCCTGCGGCTGTCACACTTCTCAACGCTGCACCTCTTTAACTGCCTCTCCACCACCACCCCCCCCCCCCCCCGACTATCCAATCACCAGCAAATTGCACGGATACCACTGTATATGTATAGATGTATATACTCATACTACTGCGCAATTAATTGTTTATTCGTAAGTTCGCCCTTCGGAGATACCAACTGCACTTCGTTGTTTCTGTATTGTACACTGCAGAATGACAATTAAATATTGAATTGGAAAAAAAACCACACAATGCCCAGTAGCTCAGCGAGACAGGCAGCTTCTCTGGAGAGAAGGAATGGGTGATAGCTATTTCGGGTCGAGAAACTATTTCAGCTCGTCCTACAATAAAAATATTTTTGAAACTTATGTGCCGATCATGTATCGCTCTTCATTTTGGGCATGTATCACATACATCCTTCTGTGAATTAATTAAATGATTTTTTGAAATTATTTTGAATCCACCGTATTCTACAAATGACCCAACGGGTAACATAATAGACATAACATCCGGGGGAATGTTCACATGTGAAAAGAGCAGAATTAGGCCATTCTGCCAATCAGTGTTACCCCGCTATTGAATGATAGCTAATCTATGTTTCGCTCCTATATACATTATGCCTTCTCCTGTTAACCCCTGACACCTGATTTAATGAAGGACGTGTCCATTTATTCCATAAATATATCCACTAACTTGTGGTCTCGGAATTTTTGGATTGCAAACTCACATTCGCCACCAGTTCTGCGGACGGAATAAAGATTTAAAAAAACATGTAGCAAGGAAGTGCATATTCTGGTTCAAATCCAAGGTAGACACAAAGTGCCAGAGCAACTCAGCGGGACAGGCGGCATCTCTGGGGAGAAGGAATGGGTTACATTTCGGGTCGAAACCTTTCTTCAGACTAAAGATTTAAAAATTGGCAGAGCACACAGACACACAGAAATATAGGAATCTAGGTGCAAGAGTGGGCCATTTGGCCATTCGACACTAAGCCTACTCAACCTCTCCCTGTAGCTCACATCGTCTAGTCCTGGCAACATCCTCGTAAATCTTCTTTGAACCTTTTCAAGCTTGGCAAGGTTCCTGAAACTTTTTCGCCGGTCTAGAGAAACAGATTGAGACGTAGAATTAATACCTGTTCAAATGGAGTGGTCTGTCCAGGTACATTACAAATACCTGTTAGTTTAATTGGACAGTAAACTGAACTGGTCCATGTAGAATTAGTTATCCCAGGAATTAATCTGGTGAACCTACGCTGCATTCCCTCAATAGATAGAATGTCTTTCCTCAAATTTGGAGAACGAAACTGCACACAATACTCCAAGTGTGGTCCTACCTGGACCCCTTACAACGTCATTGAGACACCAACCACATGCCGTTCAGCCCGACTTGCCCATGCAGACCAACATGCTCCATTTACACTAACCCCACCTGACCGCCTTTGGCCCATATCCCCCTAAACCTATCCTATCAATTTACCCATCGAAATGTTATGGAAGCTAATGGCATATGGGTCTTTATTGCCATAGGATTTTAGTTTAGGAGCAAGGGGGTTCTACTGCAGTTGTACAGGTCCACAATAAATATTAGAGGGGATCTTACATAAGGGAGCCGTTGGTGAGAGAGGGTGGAGTACCTGGAGCTGTGAGTATAAAACACATCGCGAGGCTTCATTTCACAGAGGCCCAGGGAGCCGTTGGTGAGAGAGGGTGGAGTACCTGGAGCTGTGAGTATAAAACACATCGCGAGGCTTCATTTCACAGAGGCCCAGGGAGCCGTTGGTGAGAGGGTGGAGTACCTGGAGCTGTGAGTATAAATCACATCGCGGGGCTTCATTTCACAGAGGCCCAGGGAACCGTTGGTGAGAAAGGGTGGGGTACCTGGAGCTGTGAGTATAAAACACATCGCGGGGCTTGCTTTCACACAGGGCCAGGGAGCCATTGGTGAGAGAGGGTGGAGTAGCTGGAGCTGTGCGTATAAAACACATCGCGGGGCTTGCTTTCACACAGGGCCAGGGAGCCGTTGGTGAGAGAGCGTGTAGTACCTGGAGCTGTGAGTATAAAACACATCGCGGGGATCGCTTTCACACAGGGCCAGGGAGCCGTTGGTGAGAGAGGGTGGAGTACCTGGAGCTGTAAGTATAAAACACATCGCGGGGCTTGCTTTCACAGAGGCTCAGGGAGCCGTTGGTGAGAGAGGGGGGAATACCTGGAGCTGTGAGTATAACACACATCGTGGGGCTTGCTTTCACAGAGGCCCAGGGAGCCGTTGGTGGGAGAGGGGGGAGTACCTGGAGCTGTGAGTATAACACACATCGTGGGGCTTGCTTTCACAGAGGCCCAGGGAGCCGTTGGTGAGAGAGGGGGGAGTACCTGGAGCTGTGAGTATAAAACACATCGCGGGGCTTTATTTCACAGAGGCCCGGGGAGCCGTTGGTGAGAGAGGGGGGAGTACCTGGAGCTGTGAGGAGACCAAATCAGCAACGTTCCATCTCACTTCCAAGGAAGAAATCTCGTGAAGCCTCTGATTGGTGGAAGAGGACCCGAGGAAGCAGCTGATTGGGTGCAACCCCGGGTTTACAATGTTTACATTTCTGCCTTCAGGTTTAAGGATTCTGGGAGTTAAGTATTCTGGGAGTTCAGGATTCAGTATTTATTAGTAAAGTTTAAAGGATAAGTTTTTGTGTTTTTTAATATTTAATACAGAGCAATTTGGGAGTAGAATATGTCAGTAGAGATTGGCCTCGTGGTTTGTTCAGCCTGCAACATGTGGGAGATCAGGGATATGGTCGGTGTCCCTGGTAACTACATTTGCAGGAAGCGTGTCCAGCTGCAGCTCCTGGCAGACCGCATTGAATGATTGGAACTGCGGCTGGATTCATACTGGAGCATCCACGATGCGGAGAAAGTCGTGGATAGCACGTACAGCGAGTTGGTCACACCGCAGGCAAAAGGTAAGAGGACAAAAGGGAACAGGTGGCCAATAGCCAGCAAAGCAGTAGGCAGGTAGTGCAGGAGTTCCCTGCGGTCGTCTCCCTCCTAAACAGGTATACCATTTTGGATACGGTTGAGGGAGATTGCTCACCAGGGGAATGCAGCAGCAGCCAGGTTCATGGCACCATGGGTGGCTCTGCGGCATATGAGGTGGGGAAAAGGAGGGGAAGGGCAATAATAATAGGGGATTCAATTGTCAGGGGAATAGATAGGCGTTTCTGCGGCCGCAAACGAGACTCCAGGATGGTACCCCCTTTTTGTGTACCCAGGATGGTATGTTGCCTCCGTGGTGCAAGGGTCAGTGATGTCACTGAACGGCTGCAGAACATTCTGGAGGGGGAGGGTGAACAGCCAGTTGTCGTGGTGCATGTTGGCACCAACGATATAGGTAAAAAAAGGGATGAGGTCCTACAATGTGAATTTATGGAGCTAGGAGATAAATTTAAAAGTAGGACCTCAAAGGTAATAATCTCTGGATTGCTACCAGTACCACGGGCCAGTCAGGGTAGAAACAGGAGGATATTGCAGATGAATACGTCGCTTTAAAAATGGTGCAAGGGGGAGGAATTCAAATTTTTAGGGCACTGGGGCCAGTTCTGGGGGAGGTGGCACCAGTACAAACAGGACGGTCTACACCTGGGCTGGAATGGAACCAATGTCCTTGGGGGAGTGTTTGCTAGTGCTGTCGGGGAGGATTTAAACTAATGTGGCAGGGGGATGGGTACAAGAGCAGAGAGGCAGGTGGGTGTAAAATGAGGGTAGAAGCAATAGGTAGCAAGGTGAAAAGTAAAAGTGGCAGGCAGACAAAACCAGGGCAAAAATCAAAAAGGGCCACTTTTCAGCATAATTGTATAAGGGGTAAGAGCGTTGTAAAGACAAGCCTGAAGGCTTTGTGTCTCAATGCAAGGAGTATTCGCAATAAGGTGGACGAGATGAACGTGCAGATAGCTATTAATGATTATGATATAGTTGGGATCACGGAGACATGGCTCCAGGGTGACGTAGACTGGGAGCAGAACATCCAGGGATATTCAATATTCAGGAGGGATAGAGAGAAAGGAACAGGAGCTGGGGTACCGTTGATGGTTAGAAATGAGATTAACGCAAATGGAAAGGAAGGACATTAGCTTGGAGGATGTGGAATTGGTATGGGTGGAGCTGCAAAACACTAAGGGGCAGGAAACGCTGGTTGGTGTTGTGTACAGGCCACCTAACAGTAGCAGTGAAGTTGGGGATGGTATCAAACAGGAAATTAGAAATGCGTGCGACAAAGCCAAAACAGTTATAATGGGTGACTTCAATCTACATATAGATTGGATGAATCAAATTGACAGGGGTGCTGAGGAAGAGGATTTTTTGGAATGTAGAAGAACCAACGAGAGAGCAGGCTATTTTAGACTGGGTTTTGAGTAATGAGGAAGGGGTAGTTAGCCGTCGTGTTGTACGTGCCCCCTTGGGCAAGAGTGACCATAATATGGTTGAGTTCTCCATTAGGATGGAGAGTGATATTGTTAATTCAGAAACAATGGTTCTGAACGTAAAGTAAGGTAACTTTGAGGGTATGAGACGTGAATTGGCCAAGATTGACTGGCAATTAATTCTAAAAGGGTTGACAGTGGATATA
Organism: Okamejei kenojei; assembly: GCA_035221665.1. Lineage (NCBI taxonomy): Eukaryota > Metazoa > Chordata > Chondrichthyes > Rajiformes > Rajidae > Okamejei > Okamejei kenojei. The sequence continues at coordinate 8,721,375 of CM069170.1, read as the reverse complement.
CAATGGAAGACATTTAAAGACAGCATGGATGAACTACAAAAATTGTTCATCCCAGTTCGGCAAAAGAATAAATCGGGGAAGGTAGTGCATCCGTTGATAACAAGGGAAATCAGGGATAGTATCAAAGCAAAGGATGATGTGTACAAAGTAGCCAGAAAACGCAGCATGCCAGAGGACTGGGAGAATTTCAGAGACCAGCAGAGGAGGACAAAGGGCTTAATTAGGAAAGGAAAAATAGATTATGAAAGAAAACTGGCAGGGAACATAAAAACTGACTGCAAAGGTTTTTATAGATATATGAAGAGAAAGAGATTAGTTAAAACAAATGTATGTCCCTTGCAGTCAGAAACAGGTGAGTTGATCATGGGGAACAAGTATATGGCGGACCAATTGAATAACTACTTTGGTTCCGTCTTCACTAAGGAAGACATAAATAATCTGCCGGAAATAGCAGGGGACCGCGGGTCAAAGGAAGAATTGAGTGAAATCCAGGTTAGTCGGGAAGTGGTGTTGGGTAAATTGAATAGATTAAAGGCCGATAATTTCCCCAGGGCCAGAGAGGCTGCATTCCAGAGTACTTAATGAAGTAGCTCAGGAAATAGTGGATGCATTAGTGATACTCTTTCAAAACTCTTTAGATTCTGGAGTAGTTCCTGAGGATTGGCGGGTAGCAAACGTAACCCCTCTTTTTAAGAAGGGAGGGAGAGAGAAAACGGGGAATTACAGGCCAATTAGTCTAACATCGGTAGTGGGGAAACTGCTCGAGTCAGTTATTAAAGATGGGATAGCAGCACATTTGGAAAGTAGTGAAATCATTGGACAAAGTCAGCATGGATTTACGAAAGGTAAATCATGTCTGACGAATCTTGTGGAATTTTTCGAGAATGTAACTAGTAGCGTGGATAAGGGAGAACCAGTGGATGTGGTATATCTGGACTTCCAGAAGGCTTTCGACCAGGTCCCACATAAGAGATTAGTATACAAACTTAAAGCATACGGCATTAGGGGTTCAGTATTGATGTGGATAGAGAACTGGCTGGCAAACAGGAAGCAAAGAGTAGGAGTAAGCGGGTCCTTTTCACAATGGCAGGTAGTGACTAGTGGGGTACCGCAGGGCTCAGTGCTGGGACCCCAGCTATTTACAGTATATATTAATGATTTGGATGAGGGAATTGAAGGCAATATCTCCAGGTTTGCGGGTGACACTAAGCTGGGGGGAGTGTTAACTGTGAGGAGGATGCTAGGAGACTGCAAGGTGACTAGGATAGGCTGGGTGAGTGGGCAAATGTTTGGCAGATTCAGTATAATGTGGATAAATGTGAGGTTATCCACTTTGGTGGCAAAAACAGGAAAGCAGACTATTATTTAAATTGAGGCCGATTAGGAAAAGGGGAGATGCAGCGAGACCTGGGTGTCATGGTACACTAGTCATTGAAAGTAGGCATGCAGGTGCAGCAGGCAGTGAAAAAAGCGAATGGCATGTTACCTTTCATAGCAAAAGGATTTGAGTATAGGATCAGGGAGGTTGTACTTCAGTTGTACATGGTCTTGGTGAGACCAAACCTGGCGTACAGTTTTGGTCTCCAAATCGGAGGAAGGGCATTATTTCCATAGAGGGAGTGCGGAGAAGGTTCACCAGACTGATTCCTGGGATGTCAGGACCGTCTTATGAAGACAGACTGGATAGACTCTGTTTATACTCTCTATAATTTAGGAGATAGTGAGGGGATCTTATAGAAACTTACAAAATTCTTAAGGGGTTGGACAGGCTAGATGCAGGAAGATTGTTCCCGATGTTGGAGAAGTCCAGGACAATGGGTCACAGCTTAAGGATAAGGGGGAAAGACCGAGATGAGAAAGACTTTTTTCACACAGAGAGTGGTGAGTCTCTGGAACTCTCTGCCACAGAGGGTATTTGAGGCCAGTTCATTGGCTATATTTAAGAGGGAGTTAGATGTGGCCCTTGTGGCTAAGGGGATCAGAGGGTATGGAGGGAAGGCAGGTACGGGATACTGAGTTGGATGATCAGCCATGATCATATTGAATGGCGGTGCAGGCTCGAAGGGCCGAATGGCCTACTCCTGCACCTAATTTCTATATGTCTATGTAAACGTGTTTGTTTTTGGAGGTCTTTTAGTCTTTTTATGTGCGGGGTGGGGTTGAAGGGATGGGGGAAACTATTTTCCTCAGTCCTCCCTGGTCGGAGATACAGCTTTTCAGCGAGCCGTATCTTCGCCCCTTCCTCATGGCCTACCGGCAGTCTGGAGCGGCGTTTCAAGCCGGGACCGGCCGGGACTTCAGCTTCGGCGGCGGCACAGCGCTGTAGGCGACATCGTGTAGTGGGCAATGCCTTGCCCGGGTCGCTGTGCGGTGGGCTCCGGAGGGCTGGGACCGCCGACTCCGACATCGCTGAGCTGCGGTCTGCGGAGCTTCCAGCCGCGGGCGGGTGTCGCTGAGCTATAAACTCCGCGGAGCCTGGGATCTCACGACGAGACCGCCAGTTGGAGATCCGATCGGCGCGGCCCGTGGACTACGGGAGCTGCGAACTCCGGGGAGGTCCGGTCCGCTGAGGAGTGTTCACCCGTCACCAGACCTTCATCATCCGGCGAGAGGACCTGAAGCATCGGGCTGTCGTAGTGGCGACTGCGGAGGCCTCAATAGACCCGACTATGGGTGAACTGGGGATGGGAATGGACTTCACTGCTTTACCCCACACTGTGGGGAGATGTTTTTATGTTTACTGTTAAATGCTTTGACGCTATGTCTTATCTTTATTTGTGTACTGCATTGGCAAGGCAAATTTCACTACAACAATTGGTGTATGTGATAATAAATGTCCTTTGTCCTTTATCCTTTGTCCTTTGGATGCCGGGTTGATGGTGGTGCAATACTTAAATTGCAAGCTTGTCTGCTGCTTCAGCGGGTACTGTCATATAGAGGGCTGTGTTAACTTTTCTGGGGAGTTACTTGGATGGGGTTAATCCTAATTTGAGGAAGGACATTCTTGCTATTCAGGGAGTGCAGCGTAGGTTTACAAGCTTAATTCCCGGGATGGCGGGACTGTCATATGCTGGGTGAATGGAGCAGCTGGGCTTGTACACTCTGGAGTTTAGAAGGGTGAGAGGGTATCTCATTGAAACATACAAGATTGTTGAGGGCTTGGCACACTAGAGGCAGGAAACATGTTCCCGCTGTTGGTGGAGTCCAGAACCAGGGGCCACAGTTTAAGAATAAAGAGTAAGCCATTTAGAACGGAGACGAGGTGAACGGAGAGTGGTGAGACTGTAAGACTGGAGGCAGGTCTCTGGATGCTTTCAAGAGAGAGTTAGCTAGGGCTCTTAAAAATAGTGGAGTCAAGGGATATTATAACCTTCTTCCTCTGTCAGAATAACCTGTCACTCTTCTGTCAATATTCTGATGCTGTCCATCTTAAGAATCTGTCAATCTTGAGAAGCAAGAGGCTGGTCTAAGCGTTATAGATAACGTATTGCTGAATCGTCGATTATTGGAGTATATATATGTAATTCGATCACTGCCCGTTTATGTGGGATGAGAACTCGGTATAATCTGTAATCTGCAAACTGTTAATAGATTTACCACACCCGCCTGGCGATATAAAGATTACTGCTTATACTGATTTTATTTGTGTTTCCGTCTGTTTAAGTGTGTTTGGGCCACGACAGGGCTGATCCTCTAGTGTTAGACACTACAATTTGGGTGCTACTGACGAGTAACACTGCCTTTTCACATTTATCCCAGCGTCTCCACATACTATCTTTAACTGAGGATAATGAGTTGGATGATTAGCCATGATCATATTGGATGGTGGTGCAGGCTCGAAGGGCCGAATGGCCTTCTCCTGCACCTATTTTGTATGTTTCTATGTTATTATGTTAACTGAAATGCACACAACAAATCTCAGCCTAGCAGATGACAGTCTAGGCCTGGGGTGATCACACACTGATGCTGCACTGTTACTTTGTTATTATGTTTCTATGTTACTGCGATTGGCATAGAGATGGTGTGTTGATTTATCTGTTCTTGGAATCCAGATAGTTTCTGAGGCTTGTCGGATTTGGGGAGGTTGTGTGTGGACTGAATGGATGACATGGATGCCCCTGTGTACACTATGAGGGTAAACTGTTTTCCTGCAACTTGTAATACCACAACAGATTCCTTGTCAGTGTAGCACCCGTTCACCACTAAGTTGGCTAGTCAGAATTGAGGAAATGGATCAGCCTGGGAGAGGTTCATGTATCTCCCTTGTCCTCGATCTCCTTGCCAACCTCCACTATGTTCTTGCTGATGATCCCCTCTCGCCTGTCTCCTCCATGGGCACTCCTTGCTCCAATGGTCTAACTGGATACAATTAATGTATCATTTAACTACATAGGCCATTTGGCTCTGAGAAATGTCAGTTCAGTCCATTTTGTTGGTTTTTATTGCCTCTGCGATAGTGGCTGGGAGACAATTTATCAGAATAGCACAATGTTGAGGTGAATTCTCACCCTCTTGGTATTTAGTATCTCCCGACTTTCAGATGTAGATCTCTGGAAACCTCTCCAAAAATTCTTCTCCCCCCTCTCTTTTCCTGCATCTAGTATGACAATATGTTTTTACAGTGATAGTAAGGGCGGTAAGGGTTGCGTCCTCCCTGGCCGGATTCTGGGCATGTTGATTGACCAGCACGTCATGGGTTGGGGACCCAAGTTAGCTAGAAATCTTGCGTGTTCTACTGGGGTTAGAACTTGTTGCGCCAGGGCCCACAATTCTCGGGAATCAGCATTATAGACACGTATATAGACATGTCTCCAAAGTGATGGATACTAGACCCATGAAAAGAGAAGGAGGAGAATAATCTTCGGAGAGGTTTCCAGAGATATACATCAGTAAGTCAGTACTAAATATCAAGACGGTGGGAATTCACCTCAGCATTGTGCTATTCTGATTAATTGTCTCCTAGCCACTGTCGCAGAGGCAATGAAAACTAACAATATGGGCACACTAGAGGCAGGAAACATGTTCCCGATGTTGGGGGAGTCCAGAACCAGGGGCCACAGTTTAAGTATAAGGAGTAACCCATTTAGAACGAAGACGAGGAAACACTTTTTCTCACAGAGAGTGGTGAGTCTGTGGAATTCTCTGTCTCAGAGGGCGGTGGAGGCGGGTTCTCTGGATACTTTCAAGCGAGAGCTTGATAGGGCTCTTAGAAATAGTGGAATAGGCAGGAAAATGGGGAGAATGCAGGAACGGGGTAGTGATTGGGGATGATCAGCCATGATCACATTGAATGGCGGTGCTGGCTCGTAGGGCCAAATGGCCTACTACTGCACCTATTGTCTATTCTCTAATGAATAGGGATTCAAATGGAGTTTGCAAATGAGGCAGGTGATTCATTTTTATCTGGCAGCTGGTTCAGTAAGATTATTATTTGGTTCGGCTTGCAAGGGAGTAAATATCCACATTAGACTGCTGGGTCAAGAGCGGGGGAGTGGACACAGGTGGTACTGCAGGGTCAATTACTGCAGGGATTTGAATGGGGGCGGGTGCCGGGGCACGTGAGCATTAGTACAGATTCTACTTTCTCTCTCATCCAAACCAATCATCGTAGTCCCTGTTTCTATCCAACCAAGCCAACCATCAAAATACATAATCTCTAGCTTCTTCTCCGTGGATTGTCACCTTGTCGTGGTGGAGAAGCTTGTGTGGTCATGAGATCCTGAGAGCGATGCCGGCTGGAACTAGGCTCCTGGTAGGGCCACCCATGGTGGTAAGGTCAAGGGGGATATCCCTGACAAAGAGCAATCCAACCAAGACCTCAACGGTGGAACAGGCGGAGGACTATGGCTGACCTTAGTGGAGCGTCACAACGGCTGGGAAGGCGGATGAAGGCTGCAGCAGAAAAGGGTCTCCGGTTGGCTTGGACTCCATCCACCAGATCATGACCCAGATCTGTCAAGGATCGTGGGGTGGCTGTGCACCAGTCTCCCCACGTTAAACAAAGTCACGCACAGGAGGCCTCCAGGCGTCCTCCATATAGGGGTGAAGAAAAACACCAAATGGAGGGGTGAATGAAAACACTAGATGCAAACTGCCACTGCCTTGTGACTATGACCTTATTCAGGAAAGCTGAAGGCTGGATCTGGCGGAATATGCAGAAGAGAACACCATTTGGCGATACTACGGTTAGGAAGGAGGAGGCAGCAAAGCGTCGAGGAGTGAAATTAGGGCACAATGTTCACGTGGTGGCCATCCACTGCATCCTGACCTATCGCCAGCCATCTTGATTATGTCTTGCCACTGGATCCAGATAGGCCGGGATGAGAGAGTGAGGCTGACGATGTGCACAACTCGCCCTCACTTTAACACAAGTCAAACACAAGTCATGACTTCAGGACCTGTACCGCCCAACTGGGCGAAGCAGGATCACCACAGGAGCGCGTGCAGCTGAGAAGAAGCGCACCGCAAAAGATCAGAGGAAAGGCGCCGCCTGCAACTTCTACTGCGGCGCCCACCCAACTGTGTCCCATATGCTGGCGAGCTTTCCGGGCCTGGATCGGTCTCACCAGTCACCCCCGGACCCACAAACAAAATCACTGAAGTCATGGTCTTCTTCGACTATGAAGGACAAACAACAGCAGCAGCAGCTCCACCTACTGGCCACATTTCTATTGTTCCACCATTCCTTTGTTCTTGTCTACAACATTCGCTCTCTCTCTCTCTCGCTACTTCCAGATTTCTACAACACAAGATTTACACAAGATTTTCACAGATTTACGGTGCCCCGCACAAAGCTTAGAGTTTCGTAAAACAGTTAACAAAGCAAGACACACAGTTTCTTAAAACTACACAAGTTAACAATGCAAAAACAAAGTCATACAAACTCTAATGAACATATTCGCATCATCAAGTTCGCTGACGACACCACTGTTGTGGGACGTATCACTGATGGGGATGTGTCAGAGTATAGAAGAGAGATCGAGCAACTGTCCATATGGTGCCAGCACAATAACCTGGCCCTCAATACCAGCAAAACCAAGAAACTGATTGTGGACTTTGGAAGGAGTAGGATGGGGACCCACAGTTCTGTTTATATCAACGGGTCGATGGTTGAAAGGGTCAAGAGCTTTAAATTCCTGGGCGTTCACATCTGTGAAGATCTTTCCTCGTCCGAGAACACAGATGCAATTATTAAGAAAGCTCATCAGCGCCTCTACTTCCTGAGAAGATTACGGAGAGTCGGTATGTCAAGGAGGACTCTCTGTAACTTCTACAGGTGCACAGTAGAGAGCTTGCTGACCGGTTGCATTGTGGCTTGGTTCGGCAAATTGAGTGCCCTGGAGAGGAAAAGACTACAAAAAGTAGTAAACACTGTCCAGTCCATCATCGGCTCTGACTTTCCTACCAGCGAGGGGATCTACCACAGTCGCTGCCTCAAAAAGGCTGGCAGCATCATCAAGGACCCACACCATCCTGGCCACACACTCATCTCCCGGCTACCTTCGGGTGGAAGGTACGGGAGCCTGAGAACTGCAACGACCCGGTTCAGGAATAGCTACTTCCCCACAGCCATCAGGCTATTAAACCTGGCTCGGACAAAACTCTGAACATTAATAGCCCTCCATCTGTTATTTGCACTTTATCAATTTATTCAGTCATGTGTGTATTTACGTATATAATTGTAGTCAATGCCTACTATGTTCTGTTGTGCTATGAAAAGAAAGAATGTCATCGTCCTGTCAGGGACACATGACAATAAATTCTTTTGACTTTGACTTTGACATTTGATTTGAATTAACACCTTTAATTTAAAGCAGAGGAATTTAGCTTTACCACTTGAAATCCAAAGCAGAAGAACCGCTTCAGATTCAAAGCAGAGGAATGCTGCAAGGCAATATCTCTTCAGATCAAAGCAGAGGAACTTATCGACATCATACAACTTTAGAATATACCAACATTATTAAAGCGATATTACCTCCTTATGGGAAATATAATTATAATGCAAGCAAAACCACACAAAGTTAAGCAAAAGCAAAAGCAAACTTAAGCAAAAGCATACAAGAGTATGAAGAAAGACTGGATAGACTCGGCTTGTACACGCTGGAATTTAGAAGATTGGGGGGAGATCTTATAGAAACTTACAAAATTCCTAAGGGGTTGGACAGGCTAGACGCAGGAAGATTGTTCCCGATGTTGGGGAGGTCCAGAACAAGGGGTCGCAGTTTAAGGACAAGGGGGAAGTCTTTTAGGGCCGAGATGAGAAAAACATTTTTTCACTCAGAGAGTGGTGAGTCTGCGGAATTCTCTTCTACAGAAGGTAGTTGAGGCCAGTTCATTGGCTATATTTAAGAGGGAGTTAGATGTGGCCCTTGTGGCTAAAGGAATCAGGGGGTATGGAGAGAAGGCAGGTACGGGATACTGAGTTGGATGATCAGCTATGATCAAATTGAATGCCGGTAGAGGCTTGAAGGGCCGAATGGCCTACTCCTGCACCTATTTTCTATGTTTCCAGGTAAGAGTAAATCACACAAAGTTAAGCAAAAATATAAGCAAACTAAACCAAAAATATAAGCAAACTTACGAAAAAATATAAGCAAACTAAAGCAAAAATATAAGCACACTCAAGCAAAACTATAAGCAAACAAGCAAAAACAGTCATTATGAACACATTAATTCGAGCAGAATTTAGAGCTGAAAAATGTGTATCATACGATCGTCGAATATTAGAGTTATCATTATTACTTTATTGAAAAGTCTAGGCTTGTATACACTGGGGTTTAGAAGGATGAGGGGGTATCTTAAAGAAACATATAAATTATAAAAGGACTAGACAAGCTAGATGCAGGAAAAATGTTCCCAATGTTGGGCGAGTCCAGAACCAGGGGCCACAGTCTTAGAATAAAGGGGAGCTCATTTAAGACTGAGGTGAGAAAAAACTTTTTTACCCAGAGTGTTGTGAATTTGTGGAATGCCCTGCCACAGAGGGCAGTGGAGGCCAAGTTACTGGATGGATTTAAGAGAGTGTTAGATAGAGCTCGAGGGGCTAGTGGAATCAAGGGATATGGGGAGAAGGCAGGCACGGGTTATTGATAGGGGACGATCAGCCATAATCACAATGAATGGCGGTGCTGGTTCGAAGGGCCAGATGGCCTCCTCCTGCACCTATCTTCTATGTCTCTATGTCTATGCTTCCCCCATCAGTGCTAACTTTACAGTACGATTGCAATTTTACCATAGCACTGAACAATACTTATTCGCTTAGTACTTTTGTACTTAGTACTTACCTCAGTGCTTGTCATAAAGAAATGTGTGGAGGACTGCATCTCAACAAAAACCTTCCGACTGTTTGCTAACCAGAAGCCTTGGATGAACTTTGAGATCCGCACTGTTCTGAAGTCCAAATCCCTGGCATTATGGTCTGGGCATACAGAGGTCTACAAGAAGTTCAGATACGACCTTGGTAAGGCCATCAAAAAGGCCAAAAGGCACTTCTGCTCCAAGCTGGAGGGTGAGACATATGTTCGGCAACTGTGGCGGGGCTTGAATGCAGTCACCTCCTACAAGGCAAAATCAGGAGGCAGCTCAATTGTCAGCGAAGCATCACTCCCTGACGAGCTCAATGTGTTTCACTCACGCTTTGATAGGGAGAACACTGATGTGCCTTCCCGAGCCTTACTGCTTTACTCACTCTATGCTCATGACTGCGTAGCCGGACATTCTGTGAACTCCATCATAAAGTTCACTGACCACACCACTGTTGTGGGACGAATGATGGGGACGAGTCAGAGTACAGAAGTGAGATCGACTGGTTGACCAAATGGTGCCAGCACAATAACCTGGCTCTGAACACTAGCAAAACTAAGGAACTGATTGTGGACTTTGGAAGGGGTAGGTTATAGAGGAGCAAGATAGGCCACTCCCCCGAAATCCAATGGACTGACGTGTAGTACGTAACGGAACGTCAGGGCCGCCATTTTACCGGTATGCCTCCCACTGTGTAATCCGTTCCAAAGTTCCTTTGATCCGCTCGATCATCCTTGGTGTAATCAGTGTTGTAGGGCACAGTGTTTGATATAGCGCATCTATCACCTCACATATTTCAGTTAATTTTATTGTAAATGTTTTCCCCCTGTTCCCCCATTTCCCTCCCCAGCCCCCACCTTTGCGTAATTACCCTTGCATTGTATTGTGCAGCTTCCCTTGTATTGCTTTAACACACACTGTGCAAAAAATTAAATTTAACATATATATTTATATGAATGTGTGGTTTTGTGTGCCTTTGTGTGAGAGGCAAGTTAAGGGCCTGTCCCACCAGCATTCGAAGCGCGGAGGCATATAGAAACATAAAAACATAGAAATTAGGTGCAGGAGCAGGCCATTCGGCCCTTCGAGCCTGCACCGCCATTCATAGAAACATAGAAACATAGAAATTAGGTGCAAGAGCAGGCCATTCGGCCCTTCGAGCCTGCACCGCCATTCAATATGATCATGGCTGATCATCCAACTCAGTTTCCTGTAACTGCCTTCTCTCCATACCCCCTGATCCCTTCAGCCACAAGGGCCACATCCAACTCCCTCTTAAATATGGCCAACGAACTGGCCGCAACTACCTTCTGTGGCAGAGAATTCCTCAGATTCACCTCTCTCTGTGTGAAAAACGATTTTCTCATCTCGGTCCTAAAAGACTTACTCCTTATCGTTAAACTGTGACCCCTTCTCCTGGACTTCCCCAACATCGGGAACAATCTTCCTGCATCTAGCCTGTCCAACCCATTAAGAATTTTGTAAGTCTCTATGAGATCACCCATCAATTTTCTAAATTCCAGCAAGTACAGGCCGAGTCTATCCAGTCTTTCTTCATATGGAAGTCGTGCCATCCCAGGAATCAGTCTGGTGAACCTTCTCTATACTACCTCTATGGCAAGAATGTCTTTCCTCAGATTAGGAGACGAAAACTGTACGCAATACTCCAGGTGTGGCCTCACCAAGACCCTGTACAACTGCAGTAGACCCTCCCTGTTCTTGTACTCAAATCATTTTGCTATGAATGCCAACATACCTTTCGCTTTCTTCACAGCCTGTTGCACCTGCATGCCTACTTTCAATGACTGGTGTACCATGACACCCAGGTCTCGCTGCATCTCCCCTTTTCCTAATCGGTCACCATTCAAATAATAGTCTACCATCCTGTTTTTGCCACCAAAGTGGATAACCTCACATTTATCCACATTATACTGCATCTGCCATGCATTTGCCCACTCACCCAGTCTATCCAAGTCATCCTGCAGCCTCCTAGCATCCTCCTCACAGCTAACACTGCCCCCCCAGCTTCGTGTCATCCGCAAACCTCGAGATGTTGCATTTAATTCCCTCATCCAAATCATTAATGTATATTGTAAATAGCTGGGGTCCCAACACTGAGCCTTGCGGCACCCCACTAGTCACTGTCTGCCATCCTGAAACGGACCCGTTCACTCCTACTCTTTGCTTCCTGTATGCCAGCCAGTTCTCAATCCACATCAATACTGAACCACCAATACCGTGTGCTTTAAGTTTGTATACCAATCTCTTGTGTGGGACCTTGTCGAAAGCCTTCTGAAAGTCCAGATACAACACATCCACTGCTTCTCCCTTATCCACTCTTACATCCTCAAAAAATTCAATAAGATTCGTCAGACATGATTTACCCTTCGTAAATCTATGCTGACTTTGTCCAATGTTTTCACCACTTTCCAAATGCGCTGCTATCCCATCTTTAATAATTGACTCTGTAGTGGCGGTTTCGCCACTACCGATGTTAGACTAATTGGTCTGTAATTCCCCGTTTTCTCTCCCTCCCTTTTTAAAAAGTGGGTTACATTAGCTACCCTCCAATTCTCAGGAACTACTCCAGAATCTAAAGAGGTTTGAAACATTATCACTAAGGCAGCTGCTATTTCTGGGGCTACTTCCTTAAGTACCCTGGGATGCAGCCTATCTGGCCCTGGGGATTTATCGGCCTTTAATCCATTCAATTTACCCAACACCACTTTCCGGCTAACCTGGATTTCACTCATTTCCTCCATCTCATTTGACCCGCGATCCCCTGCTATTTCCGGCAAATTAGTTATGTCTTCCTTAGTGAAGACAGATCCAAAGTAGATATTCAATTGGTCTGCAATGTCCTTGTTTCCCATGATCAATTCGCCCATTTCTGACTGCAAGGGACCTACATTTGTTTTAATTAAGCTTTTGCGCTTCACATATCTATAAACACTTTTGCAGTCAGTTTTTATGTTTCCTGACAGTTTTCTTTCATACTCCATTTTCCCTTTCCTAATTAAGCCCTTTGTCCTCCCCTGTTGGTCTCTGAATTTCTCCCAGTCCCCTGGTAGGCTGCTTTTTCTGGCTAATTTGTACGCTTCATCTTTTTCTTTGATACTATCCCTGATTTCCCTCGTTATCCACGGATGCGCCACCTTCCCTGATTTATTCTTTTGCCATACTGGGATGAACAATTGTTGTAGTTCATCCATGCAGTCTTTAAATGCCTTCCATTGCATATCCACCGTCATCCCTTCAAGAATCAATTGCCAGTCCATCTTGGCCAATTCACGTCTCATACCCTCAAAGTTACCTTTCTTTAAATTCAGGACCCGTGTTTCTGAATTAACAATGTCACTCTCCATCCTAATGAAGAACTCAACAATATTATGGTCACTCTTGCCCAAGGGGCCACGTACAACAAGGCTGCTAACTAGCCCTTCCTCATTACTCAATATCCAGTCTAGAATAGCCTGCTCTCTTGTTGGTTCCTCCACATGTTGGTTTAGAAAACTATCCCGCATACATTCCAAGAAATCCTCTTCCTCAGCACCCCTGCCAATTTGATCAATTTGATTCATCCAATCTATATGTAGATTGAAGTCACCCATTATAACGGTTTTACCTTCGTTACACGCATTTCTAATTTGCTGTTTGATGCCATCCCCAACTTCACTACTAGTGTTAGGTGGCCTGTATACAACACCCACTAGCGTTTTCTGCCCCTTAGTGTTTCGCAGCTCCACCCATATCGATTCCACATCCTCCAAGCTAATGTCATGCCTTTCTATTGCGTTAATATCCTCTCTTTTTTTTTGTTTATTTTTGTTCGAAGTAACTGCAGTAGTCTGGTACTTAAGTACCTAATACATAAATATATATTATCATTCTTGTACAACTTCATACTTTTGGTTCAATAATAAAAGAACAGTGAGAGAAAAAAGAAATAAAGTGTGTCGGAATAGATAGACAAGCGAGTAGAAACAGAAAACAAAAAAAAAAGGTCAGAGGTGAGAAGTTAAAATATTGAAAGAAAAGGAAAAAGTAAAAAGAAAAGAGAGATTAGGAGAGATCTACCTATCTCATATTTTTCCCCATCCGTCACCTAGTTCTAAACCATTTAATTTCTAAGGTTATGTTATGTTGCACCATATGCTTGTGTAAAGTTGATAAACGGAGACCAAATCTTTAATAATTGGTTTACTTTGCCTAGTAAGAGGAATCTCATTTCTTCAAGATGTAGCGTTTCAGACATGTTTGCGATCCGTAATTTTGAATGTTGGCGTAGGTGCATTTTTCCAAAATGTAAGTACAAGTTTTTTCGCTGTTATTAGACCATAATTAAGAAAAGATTCTTGGAATATAGTTAGTTTACTTCCCTCTTCCATTGATCCAAAGATAATCAATTCGGTATTGGGGTTCAATTTTGTGTTAAATAGTTTTGTAAAAATTCCAAAAATTTCATTCCAAAATGTATACAGTTTTGTACAAGAGACAAAGGAATGTGCTATAGTGGCATTTTGAGTTAGACATTTGTCGCAGATGGGGGAAACATTTGAAAATATTGTATTCAGTCTTGTTTTCGAATAATATAATCTATGTAAAATTTTAAATTGAATTAGGTTATGTCTTACATTCATTGAACATTTGTTTACATATAATAAACTTTTATCCCATCAATCGTTCGGAATTTTTATCAATAACTCTTGTTCCCAGTCTCTTCTAATTTCTTCTGTCGTCAATATTTAGAATTATATTATATAAGAAAGATATTAAATTGCTTGATTCTGCCTTTCTATTCATTCCTTCCTCCAGTAGATCTGGGGTTAAAGTTTGATATCCTTGTATATACTTTTTCAAATAATCTTGAATTTGAAGGTAATTGAACTATTGATTACTTTTCAAATTATATTTTAGTTGTAATTGTTGGAATGATAAATGTTGTCCCATTTCATACATATCTCCCATCATTTTAATTCCTATTATTTCCCAATGGGTAAACTTTTATCAATAATGGATGGTTTGAATGAGGGATTATTAGCTATTGGAGAAAGAAGCGATAATTTTCCTAATTTTAAAGTTAATTTTATTTGTTTCCAAATTCGTATTATACTATGAATAATTGGACCCTTCTTGGATATTACATTGTTCAGTTTTATGGGGGAAAGAAGGATCGCTCCTATATTATATGGGGAACAATCCTCTTTCTCCATTTTTATCCAATCTACCTGTTGGGCAGAACTGTCCAACCGGTAGATTATATTTTTAATATTCACTGCCCAATAATAATACAATAAGTTAGGGAGTGTCAGTCCCCCTGATTCTTTAGATTTACACAAGTGTTTTTTTTTTAAATTCTGTGTGAGTTATAATCCCATATGAAGTTTATAATATCAGAATCTAATTTTTTGAATACTTTTTTAGGTATGTATATTGGTATTGATTGAAATAGGTACAATATTTGTGGGAAGAAGATCATTTTTATTGCGTTTATTCTGCCTATTAATGACATCGGCAGTGTCTTCCAAAATTTAACCAGCCCATTTAATTTAGTTAATAAAGGCATATAGTTTGCGTTGAGTAATGATTTATAGTTCCTAGTAATTTGAATGCCCACATATTTAAAATTTTCTGTTGTAATTCTAAAAGGGAATTTCAACAGATGTGTCGACTCTTGAGGTTTTATCATCATAATTTCGCTTTTGTTCCAATTTATTCTATATCCTGAAAAAGAACCAAATTCCTCTATTAAATTTAGTATATTTGGTATGCTAATTTGCGAATTTGTAATATATAATAATATGTCGTCTGCATATAATGACATTTTATTATTTGAGTGTTTGGTAATATACCCATGAATGTTCGGATGGCTTCTTATACTTTCAGCTAAAGGCTCTATCACTAGTGCAAAAAATAGGGGCGATAACGCGCACCCCTGCCTATTGGCCCTTGCTAAGTGGAATTTCGGGGATAATATATTATTAGTCAGTACTCTAGCCGTCGGCTTATCATATAATAGTTTTACCCATGAAATAAAATTATCTCCCATATTAAGTTTTTCCAATACTTTGAATAAATATTGCCATGCTACTTGATCAAAAGCTTTTTCTGCATCCAATGAAATAATTGCTAGTTCTTCTTCAGTATTATGTGAGTACATTATATTAGACAACCGTCTCAAATTGTTAAATGAGTATCTCTTTGGTATGAACCCTGTTTGGTCCGGATTTATTAGTTTACTAACATATTTACTCAATCTTCTCGCTAGGGTCTTCGTTAATATTTTTTGGTCTGTATTTAGGAGTGCAATAGCTCTATGTGAGCCTGGGCCTTTATCCTTTTTTGGTATAAGTGTAATAGTTGATTCTGCTCACTAACCAGCAAGGCTACCCCACCTCCTTTTCCTCTCTGTCTATCCTTCCTGAATATTGAATATCCCTGGATGTTCAGCTCCCAGCCTTGGTCACCCTGGAGCCATGTCTCCGTGATCACAACTATATCATAATTATTAATAGCTATCTGCACATTCAACTCATCCACCGTATTACGAATGTTCCTCGCATTGAGACACAAAGCCTTCAGGCTTGTTTTTACAACACTCTTGGCCCTTTTACAATTATGTTGAAAAGTGGCCTTTAGATTTTTGCCCTGGATTTGTTTTCCTGCTATGGAGTTGTGCAGCGCTCCAAAAATCCTGCAGTCCGAAAATCCCGCGCACCAACGGCCTGTCGGCCCGCAGGCGCATTGTGGGCGTATGCATCGTCTCGACGGGCGTACGCAGCATTTCGACGGGCGGACGCAGTGTCTCAATGGGCGTACGCAACGTCTTGACGGTCATACGCAGCATCTTGACGGGCCGTACACAGCGTCTTGATGTCGTACGCCTAGCGCGTGGCGTTGTGCGGCCATACGCCTCAGGCGACCACTTTTGGTCGCGCTAGACGCATGCAATTGCATGCTGGTGGGACAGGCCCTTTAGAGATAAATAAATTTCCTTCTAATGGAAGAGAAGCAACTTTGATTTAAAGCATCAATATATATATCATCTGACAAATAAGATAGAGTGTAATAGTAATGCTTTAAATCAAAGTTGCTTCTGATCCATGAAAAGGATTTTTTTTCATCTCTAAAGGGCCTGTCCCACCAGCATTCGATTGTGTGTGTGTGTGTGTGTGTGTGTGTGTGTGTGTGTGTGTGTGTGTGTGTGTGTGTGTGTGTGTGTGTGTGTGTGTGTGTGTGTGTGTCTGTGTGTGTGTGTGTGTGCGTGTGTGTGTGTGTGTGTGTGTGTGTGTGTGTGTGTGTGTGTGTGTGTGTGTGTAAGGCACACAAAGATATGACATATGGGGTCAAATTTCAAATTCCTTGACAAGCACTTTATTGGGTTCATGACTAACATAGTATCAACAACAAATATAAGAAAAGAGAACACATTGATGACATGTTTCCGAACAAAGATGGCAGGTGGTTGACAAGTACACCAGAGTTTGATGGAGATCTTGTCGACGAGTATTCTGGACCTGCTGTCGATATCTGAAATTACAGAAAATCGCATATAGAAACAGAGAAAATAGGTGCAGGAGGAGGCCATTCGGCCCTTCGAGCCAGCACCTCCATTCAATGTGATCATGGCTGATCGTCCGCTATCAATAATCCATGCCTGCCTTCTCCCCATAGCCCTTGATTCCACTAGCCCCTAGAGCCCTATCCAACTCTCTCTTAAATCCATCCAGTGATGTGGCCTCCACTGCCCTCGGTGGCAGGGAATTCCATAAATTCACAACTCTCTGGGTAAAAAAGTTTTTTTCTCAGCTCAGTCTTAAATGACCTCCCCTTTATTCTAAAACTGTAGCCCCTGGTTCTGGACTCGCCCAACATTGGGAAATTTTTTCCTGCATCTAGCTTGTCCAGTCCATTTAGAATTTTATATGTTTCTATATGATTCCCCCTCATCCTTCTAATCTCCAGTGAATACAAGCCTAGTTTTTTTCAATCTTTCCTCATATGATAGTCCCGCCATCCCACGGAACAATCTCGTGAACCTACGCTGCACTGCCTCAAGAGAGAGAGAGGGGCAGGCAGATAGGGCAGAGACCGAGATAGAGAGACAGGGAGAGAGACAGAGAAGGGGCAGAGAGAGACAGGGAAAGAGGGAGAGAGACAGAGAAGGGGCAGAGAGAGACGGGGAATGAGGGAGAGAGAGAGAGAAGGGGCCGAGAGAGACACGGAGAGAGATGGGGAGAGAGAGGAACGATGGCACGTTATAACGCACAGCCGTCCCATTCTGACCGCCGCCGAACCCCGCACCATACCATTGCACCCTTCTTCATGGTGGCCCAGTGATGTCTCGGATCTGACAATTTGAGGGATCTAATCGGTAACAACACTCAGAGCAGCCCCGGGCCTCCGCGCTCCCCGACTAGAATCTGAGGTTTAAATCTCGTGATGGGCCTGATGTGTCTCTCTCCCCATCTCACTCTGCCCCTTCTCTCTCTCTCTCTCCCTCGCTCCCTACGGACCATATTTTGGAGACTCCTGCCATACAGAAACAAAAACTAAAATGTACGGAAGAACAAAATTTGCTGACTTTATTATTGTGGTAAGTTTAGATCTTTTAAAAAATCTAGTAACTTTCTAATGTACCAACAAACCTAGTTTCCCAATGAGTGTTGATAGGGGAACTATAAATAACATTTTTGCAGGACAGAATAATGTCGACGAAAACAATAATATTTCCTCACCTTTCTGTGTCGTTGGGGAACCTGAAGAGAGACAGGTTGAGTTGTCAACATCAGCGATTAGAGCAATTTATACCGAACAGTAGCATCTGCAGCAGTGAGTTGTAGATGTGGACGCCATGACCGGTAAAATGGCGTCGACATACACACACGTCATACTACACTTTTTTCGCTGAGTGACGCATCTTGCTCCTCTATAACCTTTGGTAAACACTGCCCAGTCCATCATCGGCTCTGCCCTCCCCACCACCGAAGGGATCTATCTCAGCCGCTGTCTCAAAAAGGCTGTCAACATCATCAAGGACCCACACCATCCTGGCCACACACTCAGCTCTCTGCTGCCTTCAGACAGCGGCTACAGGATCCTGAAATCTGTTACATCCAGGTTCAGGAACAGCTGCTTCCCCACAGCGATCAGGCTATTAAACTCGCCATCAAACAAACTCTGAACTATAACCGCCTATTGCACTTTATCTGCTTATTTATGTGTATATTGACCTGAACTGTTCTGTATTTTTTCTTACAATGTTTTGTTGTGCTGCAGCAAGCAAGAATTTAATTGTACAATCTGGGACACATAGAAACATAGAAAATAGGTTCTGGAGGAGGCCATTCGGCTCTTCGAGTCTGCACCGCCATTCAATATGATCATGGTTGATCATCCAACTCAGTATCCTGTACCTGCCTTCTCTCCATACCCCATGATTCATTTAGCCACAAGGGCCACATCTACCTCCCTCTTAAATATAGCCAATGAACTGGCCTCAACTACCTTCTGTGGCAGAAAATTCCAGAGACTCACCACTCTCTGTGTGAAAAATGTTTTCCTCATCTCGGTCCTAAAGGAAATCCCCCTCATCCTTAAACTGTGATCCCTTGTTCTGGACTTCCCCAACATCGGGAACAATCTTCCTGCATCTAGCCTGTCCAACCCCTTAAGAATTTGGTAAGTTTCTATAAGATCCCCCCTTGCCAAGTTCATGATACATGACAATAAACTCTCTTGACTTGACTTGGCTTGACTAGGTCACCAATTCTACCTAAATACGAACCCTTTCCCTCAGTTTAAACCTTCCCTTAGTCCTCAATGTCCAAGTACTCCTCAGTTATTGAATTCCCAATTTAATATCAGTATCTTCCCGACTACTAACTTCAGTCAATCTCGTCGAAAGGCCTCTCAAAAACCAGCCAGTGGCCTTGACATGGACCAGCAAACGGAGGCAAAACGATGAAGTAAAACTACTTACATCGGGGGCTCAATCCCTTCCTTCACGATCCAGACAACTCGACAAACCCTTGACCACAAACTTGCGTGGACCTTCCTTGGGACCCCAAGAGAAGCCCCCAAATGATAATCCCGGTTTTATTCCACCCCTTAGTCCGGTTCAGCAACACATCGATCATATACTGTCAAATTATTTGTATTTATACCATGGCACGCTGCGTTCTTTCCCTCTCTCTGGAGCAGCATCCTCCCAAGAGAGATTCCAGAAAACGTGGTCCCAGACGAAGGAATTGACATATATACATTGTGATAATAAAAATGAGTGTCACCTACAGCAGACAGTGATCTCCTAAACCATGCACACGACAGATTGATGCAAGCATGTTTTCTGTGAAGGACCGACAATTGTCATGACATGGCCATAGCATGGGTCTATTCCTCTTGAATCTTCAATCATCAATCTCTGTTGTTCCCAATCACAGCAAGGTAAGTTGATAAAGAATTGAATCGATCAGTTTAACACCTTTGAAGGTAGACACGGTAACAACATCAAGAGGGGAAATATAGATACATAATATATCCCTTCTGCTGTAGGATTTTGTAATTTACAAGAAATAAAGAGAATGGTAGAGTGTGATTTTCTTTTTCTTGTAACATACCTATTACTGTCTTATTATTATAACCTGGCCAGACCTACACCATACTTTTGAATGTACTCATTTAAGAAGGAACTGCATATAGTGGAAAATCGAAGGTAGACAAAAGTGCGGGAAGAACTCAGCGGGTGCAGCAGCATCTATGGAGCGAAGGAAATAGGCAACGTTTCGGACTGAAACGTTGCCTATTTCGTTCGCTCCATAGATGCTGCTGCACCCACTGAGTTTATCCAGCACTTTTGTCTACCTTTTGAATGTACTTTGTACCTCGTTTACGCTGTGCCCATTAAGAATATGAGTGATGGAAGTATGTGACTATATTGAATCAGCCATGGAACCTGACAAGTGAGATTGGCCAGAAGGGCAATAAAAATAGCTGAAGTGGCTATTTACTTATTTAATAAGGGGGTATCAACATTAAATGAACAGAAACATTATATTTGTGAGAACTTGTGTAACTTTTCTGCTTGATATTTAAACCATCTCCTGAAAAGCAAAATAAAGCTGTTCAAATACATGTAAAAGTCACTTTAATTGTCATCTGGGTCGCTCTGGAGCAGAACATCCTCCTCATCAGACTTGTCACTGTCAGGGTGAGGTCCCGAGGCAGATGCTGCAGCTGGGTCTTCTCCTTTCCCTCATCCCTCCTACATGCCAGAAGCTGATGGCTGGCCGGGGATCAAAGTCCTTGATGTTACTGGCATGCAGCTTGATGAGGAGCTGGTCCGTCACCTGGTCGTCCTGGAGGGAACTTCTGATGGTGGTCTTCAGCTGCTTCAGCCTCAGCTGAACTTGCCGGTATGGTAAGGACGAGGTGAAGGAGAGTGCAGGTGTTAGGTAGCTCTTCTGTTGTGGGACCTCAGGAACACCATGCTGTATCACAACAACCCTTTCAGGAACATGGCTGTTACTTAGCACTACACTGGCACATTAGGGTGAGCTTCAAAGCCCAGATTTGGGGGTGGTTTCTGATGAAAAAGTGAGGAAGAACTGAGAAGCGAGAGACAGACACAGAGAGACAGAAAGAGCAGAGGCAGAGACAGAGATAAGCAGAGATTGAGACAGAGACAGATAGAAAGACGGGATTAGAGACAGGTACATGGATAGGACAGGTTTGGAGGGATATGGACCAAATGCGGGCACGTGGGGCTAGTGTAGCGGGGACATGTTGGCCGGTGTGGGTAAGTTGGGCCGAAGTGCCTGTTTCCTCACTGTATCACTCTATGAGTGTATGAGACAGAAATAGATTGTTAGTTAGGTAGACACAAACTGCTGAGTAGCTCAGTGGGACAGGCAGCATCTGTGGAGTGAAGGAAAGCGTGACGTTTCGGGTCGAGACCCTTCTTCAGACTGATGTCAGGGGAGTGGTTGGGACAGAGATAGAATGTAGTCGGAGACAGTAAGACTGGTGGGAGAACTGGGAAGGGGGAGGGGATGGAGAGCGAGGGAAAGCAAGGGTTACTTGAAGTTAGAGAAGTCAATGTTCATACCATTGTTAACCACTAGTTTAATTCAGCATGTTGTGTCTACCTTCGATTTAAACCAGACAGTTAGTTAGTTCAGGGCCTGCCCCACTTGGGTGACATTGTACACAGCCTAAAGTAGTTGGACAACTTGTTCTATTTGATCTTCCGTTTGTGCACGTCGAGTTGATTGCATTAGTCGAAACAGGGCGGACCACGTGAAGGTTGCAATCTTCCACCCCACGCATGTAGTGACGCGTGGTGTCTCCCTGTCGCCCCCGTATTTTGGAATGTTCCAAATCCAGGGGCGACATTTGGGTGTCTCATCATGTCATGCGCCCTATCACACGCTGACGTATGCTGTCCTGCGGGTGACGCCCGGTTAGGGTTAGGGTTCGAGTTGGGACCACAGATGGGTTGTAAAATAATCTTCCTTCAATGCATGTATTTTAAACATTAATATAATTAAAATTAATACGATAAAATCAATTGTGCAAATGAAAAGATGTCTGAATCGTTCAGTTTCATTTTGTATTGGTCCGCTTCCAGATCCAATCACCATCTCTAACATTTCACTGGGATGGATTCAGTGAGTGTAGACTGAACGCCCCTCTCCCCTCCATCCCCCTCCCACCTCCATCCCTCTTTCTCCACTCCCCCTCACCCCTCTCCCTTCCCCTCTCCCCCCCCTTCTTCCCTTCCCACCTCTTCCTCCTCCCCGCTCGCCTCTTCTCCCCCTTCTCCAATCCCCCCCCTCCCCTCACATCCCATTCCCCCCCTCTCCCTCGCTTCTCCCATTTTCCAACCCCTCCACGCTCACTTTCCCCGACGCCCCACATTTGTGCTAGATCCCACTAATAGTACTGCACAAAGTCTACTCCACATCATCTGTATTATTAAATTGACTATGGGATAAATGCAGACTTTGGGAACAATACCCCCCACCCCCCGCCCTCTCGCCTGGCTTCAAAATGAGTGGTGGGTATTTAGACTCAGTGGCCAGAGCAGGTGTGTGGCACTGGTACATTGACAACATTGCCTGTACCCAGTTGAAAAGCCCACTGCTTCTGGGGGTTTGGAGAGACCATTAGAAGAGAGATCTGCCTCTGAGACAACTCGTGAACAACATTATAGTTCCCATGCAGAATATTGGGGGTTCGTGTCCAACCCCTGGGGCCACTGTGTCACATTTAGTTCAGCGATACAGTGCCCTTCGGCCCACTGAGCCTGTACTGACCAGCGATCCCCCACACACGCTAGGGACAATCTATACTCTTGTTCTAATCACAACCTAACAAATCCCAAACCGGACGTCACCCACAGGAGGGCGTGTATGTCGTGTAACTTGACTGTTTTACGGGCACCGTAGTCGTCGAAAAACATTGTAAAGTGGGACAGGCCCTTTAAGAGAACAACAGCAACAGAATAATGTGCAGCGGTGTTGAGCGCCAATCCGCTGCCTCTGCCGCTGGGTCACACACAAGCAGCAACTCCACAGGGCAAGACAGGGAACAAGGATAAAGCAGGAGCTCTCTGAGAAACGCCGGCACAGTTTGCATCAGGCCGTCTGCTGTACACATCAGCCAAACTTTCCTTCGCTTGCCAAGCCGGGCAAAATGACACGACTTTTTGGTTGCCCGGCGGGACTTTAGATGATCATTGGCAACCGGGCAACTGCTAATTTCGAGCCCTGGCAGCCTGGTTGTCAAAGTTAGTTTCTTAAAAAGCTGATAGCAACAAAAACTGTTAAAGGTAAACCGTGGCATTCTTTAATTGATTCGTCAGACGGGAGTGGCAAAGATCTGCAATGAGCACAAACGTTGCTCAGTGCTTCTCGGGCTCCCACTCATAGGACAAAGAAGAGTTAGCACAATTATACATTTTTCTTATCAGTAAAACACACCTACTGAGTCTGAATATGGCATGATTGAAAGATTGTGCAGCCTTTCAGAAGATTGGAAGGCTGGTTCCAAATCAAGCTCATCCAATAGCAAGTTATTACTTATCTCTGGAGCGTCTGACATATTCTTAAATCTTGGCCTCTTTATGGCCTTGAATGAAGCACAGGCTGCCATCATAATGTCTTTATTGAAAAAACAACCTGTCCTCCATATTGTGTTGCATATAATTTACAAAGTCATTCAGACTTGGCACCGAGCCACTCTTTTGTTCTACTAGTCCATGCTTTTGTAGAAGAACGACTCCATTTTAGATAGGACTATTAGCTCTTTCATGGTGGAGCAGGTGAAGCCCTTGCAGCACAGGGCGCAGATTTAGGGGCGCTCCCCGGTGTGGGTGTGCTGGTGGTGCAGCAGGCTGGTGTAGTAGGTGAAACACTTGCTGCAGTCACTGCAGGTGTAGGGCCGCTCCCCGGTGTGCAGGCGCCTGTGAACCTTCTGGCTCGTGGAAAACTTGAAGCCTTTGCCGCAGTCGGAGCAGGTGAAGGGCCGCTCACTGCGGTGCACCCACCAGTGCACCAGCAGCCCTGCCAACCGGGCAAAGCTCTTGCCGCAGCTGGAGCAGCCATTGGGCTTCTCGCCCGCGTGCACCCGCTGGTGGATCTTTAGCTGATGCGCCCTCTTGAAGCTCTTGCCACAGTCGGAGCAGCCAAAGGGCCTGGGGATGGGACGGTCGCCGGTGTGCACCAGCTGGTGGGACAGCAGGCGGTTGGAGCGGGTGAAGCCCTTTCCGCAGAGGGCGCAGGAGTAGGGACGCTCGCAAGTGTGGCTGCGCTGGTGCTGCAGCAGTGTTTTGGAGCGGGAGAAGACCATGCCGCAGTTGCTGCAGATATAGGGCCGCTCCCCAGTGTGTAGGCGCCTGTGCACCTTCAGGTACATGGATGACTTGAAGCCTTTGCTGCAATCGGAGCAGGTGAAGGGCCGCTCACTGCTGTGCAACCGCCGATGCTGCTGTAGGCCCGACGACTGGGCAAAGCTTTTGTCGCAGTCGGAGCAGCCATAAGGTTTCTCGCCCGTGTGCACCTGCCGGTGGATCTTCAGCTCATTCAACCTCTTGAAGCTCTTGCTGCAGACGGAGCAGCCGAAGGGCTTCTCGCCCGTGTGTACCCGCCGGTGGATCTTCAGTTCATTCGTCGTTGTGAAGCCCTTGCCGCAGTCGGAGCAGGTGAAGGGCTTCTCGTCGGAGTGCACTTGGTAGTGCCGCAGCACGTGGGCGTAGAGGTTGAATTTCTTGCCGTACTCCGAACAGTCGAAGGGGCGTTCTCCCGTGTGCACCCGCCTGTGGATCTCCAGCTTGCTCAGGCTCTGCCAGGCCTTGCTGTACACATCGCACTTACAACGCTTCTCCTTGTTCTGCCCCGCCATATGGTCCTCCACCGAAGTTCAGCCACTCGAAGCTCCGCCCGCACACTGGGGAGCTCACCGGCACCCTGGCTACCCTCAATGGCTGCTCACGTCCCCGTCTCTCCATCCACAGCAATGGTTCCTAGACCCTGCAGGAGGAGAACACAGAGGTCGCCAAGCTGGCAAACCGAACATTACTAACGCTTGAACGTTACTGGTGCTTGAAGAGGGGGAAGGGGAAGGGGGGGGGGGAGTGGGGGGGGGGGGGGGCGAGGGGAATAGGGGTGGTAGGGGGGGTGAGGGACGCCGCACTGACCTGGGGGATGCAGAGTGTCCAGCAAACGCGTCAAGCCGCTCGCCCCCCGTCGTGACATCCGCCCAACCGGCGCCCTGATGTCACCGCCAATCCCAGGGAGGACTATTGGTGCTGCACCGCAGCTTTCAACCAACAGGGGGCGCTACACAGGGAGGAGGGTATGGGGCAAGGACGCGGAGCCGATCGGCGGCGGCTATCCCCACCTGAGCCCCGGTGATGAGCGGAGGCCTCGACGGTCGGCCCGCCTCACGTGACTGTTGACCAGCTCCCGCCCCCATCCCTCGGCCCCATTGATGCAGCAATATTACAAAATGTTGAGATTTACAAAATCAAGTTTGCAATTTATCCCATCAGATAAAGCATTAAAATAATTTAAATTTGACACCTAATTCACTTTCATATCTTCAGTATAAACAAAGTTATGGCCATTTTCATACTCGGAAATTAGCACCTTGTTCCCCATTGCCTTTCCATTGACTTAACTCAAAAGCTGTGATCTAGGACAGTCAAAAGCCCATACCTTTCTTAAAAATTAAGAGAACGCAATGAAATTTCCAATTATTATAGATTGAAGCATTCTGAAACAAATATGAAACAATCTTACTTGGAGGACCTGAAATTATAGCATATAATTAGTTAGTTACCTAATTGTAGCTAATTACAAAATTAAATTACTAGATCTAAACATCTATCCATTTCTTAAGAAAAGATAAACATTTTTAAATTGCCTAACTGTCAAATAACATTCACAAAATAATTCACAATATAACATGATTTTAATATCTCATTTTCATGAATTTATAGGCCAAATGGAAGGAATTTAGTTTAATTCCTGTAAATTAATAGCCATTTAAATCAACTTGCGAGTGAGTTTTAGTGGAATGGGGTGGATTGGAACGTTGCGGTTTGCGGTGAATTCAACCCACAGTCGGCAGGAAAAATACGGCCGGTTCGTATATTTTTTTTGTCCCCTTTTCGCAACATGAAAATTTGATTAAAGGCTTCCTAAGAACCACGTTTTTATGTAAAAATAAACTTTCTACCTTCTTTTATCCCCTACGTAAACTCCTTCCCGTTGTCGACGCTCACGGCTTTAGAAGATGATTTTTAAATTACTCTAGCTAATAAATGATCTGTCGTAGTTTCAAATTACCTTCAAAAAACAAATGTCGGAGCGATTTCTCTTTAGCAACGAAATCCCGATATGGATCCATTTGAACTGTCTGGTGAAAAACGGCATTTTAAACTCGCCCCCCTCTGAAAGGCGCCAAAGTCGCGCACGCGGGGAATGGCAGAACTGTCTGAAGAAGGGTCTCGACCCGAAACGTCGCCTATCTCCTTCGCTCCTTAGATGCTGCTGCACCCGCTGAGTTTCTCCAGCTTTTTGTGTACCCGCTCAAGGTAAGTTTTGTAACATACCTAACTGATGGGCAGCGGCAGCAGCCAATGGGAGCACATCCAGCCTCCAATGGGCCGAGGTCACAAAGGACCAGGTACCGCACCCTCCTGGCTTCTGCCCAATTAGAGCCGTGTCCTATCGGTCAAGCAGTAGTCCCACCCCTCGACAGACAGCGCGTTCCGCCAATTGGAGACACCTATTGTTCCCCCTTGCCACTGTGCGGCCGCCCCCTCCCCCGCGGCTCCAACATCACATGGGGGTAAACAATCACAGCAGCTGCAGAGGCTGGAAACCGGAGATAAAACCTGAATGGGGGGGCAGACTACAAAATATTGCAGTAACTCAGCGGGATGGGCAGCATCTCTGGAGAGAAAGAATGGGCGACGTTGAGGTTGAGATCCTCCTCAGACTGAGACTCACAGGGGAAATATAGACAGTGATGTGGAATGAAAAGCTTTTACATAGATACAGGACTCTCACTTAACCTTTTCTTGCTGTTGTCAGCCGGGCAACCTCGGCAGCGTTTTAGGTTGCCAAATGCGTTTAGGTGTCAGTCTCGATAACATCAGCACGGGAGCACCTCAAGGCTGCGTGCTCACTCCAAAATCATGACTGTGTAACTGGCCATAGTGCGAACTCCATCATCAAATTCGCTGATGACATCACTGTTGTGGGATGTATCACTGATGGGGACGAGTCAGAGTATAGAAGAGAGATCGACCCTCTGACCAAATGGTGCCAGCACAATAACCTGGCCCTCAACACCAGCAAAAACCAAGGAACTGATTGTGGACTTTGGAAGAGGTAGGATGGGGACCCACAGTCACGTTTATATCAATGGGTCGATGGTGGAAATGGTTAAGAGCTTCAAATTCCTGGACGTGCACATCTCTGAAGATCTCTCATGGTCTGAGAACACTGAGGCAATCATAAAGCAAGCACACCAGCACCTCTACTTCCTGAGTAGATTACGGAGAGTCGGTATGTCAAAGAGGACTCTCTCTAACTTCTACAGGTGTACAGTAGAGAGCATGCTGACCGGTTGCATCGTGGCCTGGTTCGGCAACTTGAGCACCCACGAGTGGAAAAGACTACAAAAAGTGGTAAACACTGCCCAGTCGATCTTCGGCTCTGACCTCCCTACCATCGAGGGGATCTATCGCAGTCACTGCCTCAAAAAGGACCCACACCACCCTGGCTACACACTCGTCTCCCCGTTAACTAAACAAGAGTAAGTCTGAGGTCATCCTTCTCGGCCCCGCGGACTCAATCAAAATGATAGCAGGCAGCCTTGGAAGCCTTCCCCAATACTCAAACCTCATGTCAAAAACCTTGGCGTGATATTTGACTCAGCACTGAAATTTGACAAGCAAGTCAATGCTGTGGTAAAAGCAAGCTTCTTTCCGCATCGGACGATACCTAAAATAAAACAATTCCTCCAATTTGATTCCTTCAAAAAGGTCATCCACACATTTATCTCCTCCCGCGTAGATTACATCAACTCCCTTTACACTGGCATCACCCAATCTTCCGTCCCGCTTGCAACTGGTCCAAAACGCTGCGGCGAGACTCCTGAAGTGACCCGAAAAAGGGACCGGTCATCAAAAAGGGACATCACCCCGATCCTGGCCTCTCTCGACTGGCTCCCTCTGCGGTTCCGAATAAATTTCAAGATCCTCCTTCATGTCTACAAAGCCTTCAATGGGCTTGCCCCCAACTACATTAAAAGTCTGGTCACCACCACACCACCTCCAGGTCCCTCAGATCGGCCGACTTGGGGTTGCTGAATATCCTGCGGTCTACGCAAAAGCTCAGGGGCGACCGCGCCTTTGCGGTAACAGCTCCTAGATTGTGGAACAGCTTCCCTCTTCCCATCAGAACTGCCCCCTCCATCGACTCCTTTAAGTCGAGACTAAAAACCCATCTTTACTCCTACGCTTTTCTTGCCGTCTTCCGAGCGAGTGCTATATGTATGTACTTTGTTTGTTATACTATTCTTATACAAATGTAAAGCACTTTGGCCAACAAGAGTTGTTTTTTAAATGTGCTATATAAATAAATGTGACGTGACTTGACTTCAGGTAGAAAGTACAGGAGCCTGAAGACTGCAACATCCAGGTTCAGAAACAGCTTCTTCCCCACAGTCATCAGGCTATTAAACTCAACTCAAACAAAACTCTGAACATTAGTAGCCCATTATCTGTTTATTTGCACTTTATCTGTTTTAATTATTCACGTGTGTATATATTTATATAATGGTATATGGACACATTGATCTGTTCTGTATTCATGCCTTCTATATTCTATTGTGCTGAAGCAAAGCACGAATTTCATTGTCCTATTTGGGACACATGACAATAAACTCTTCAATCTTGAATCTTGAATTTAAGACGCCTTGCATGACGCGTGCGATAATGTGCTCGGACGAAGTGCGTAGTTACCAGTCGGAATTATGGTCAATGAAGCATTCACATATTATTCCTGCTTCATATAAAGTCACAAACATATTCACCAATCAAGACATTATATATACGACAATGACAAGCAGCAACATTATAACACTGTATCTCATCTCATTTTACACATTGCAATGAATGCAATTTCTATAATTTCTTTCCGCTTCCAAACAAAAATGTGGTTGGATTATTCAGCGTATGATCAACCTCAGTGACACCAAGCGCAGGCTTGGCGATCGCTTCGCACAACACCTCCACTCAGTTCGCAATAACCAACCTGATCTCCCGGTGGCTCAACACTTTAACTCCCCTTCCCATTCCGAATCCGACCTTTCTGTCCTGGGCCTCCTCCATGGCCAGAGTGAGGCCCACCGCAAATTGGAGGAACGGCACCTGATATTTCGCTTGGGTAGTTTACACCACATCAGTACGAACATTGGCTTCTCAAATTTCAGGTAGTCCTTGCTTTCTCCCTCCTTCCCCTTCCATTTCCAGCTCTCCCACAGCCTACTGCCTCTGCCTCTTCCTTTCTTTTGACTGCCCCCCCCCCCCCCCCCCCGACATCAGTCTGAAGAAGGGTCGCGACCCGAAACGTCAACTATTTCCTTCGCTCCATAGATGCTACCTCACCCGCTGAGTTTCTCCAGCATTTTTGTCTACCCATTCACACAACTTCTGTTATCCCATTTTCCTCACCCACTCCCTACACATTAGGGGCAATTTTACAGGGACAAATTAACCTACAAAGCCAATGTGTCTTTGCGATGTGGGAGGAAACCTACATGCTTGCAGGGAGAATGTGCATATTCAACACAGACAGTGCCCGAGGACAGGATCGAACACAGATCTCTGGTGTGTGAGGCAGCAAGTCTTCCAGCTGTGCCACTATATTTTGTTTTCCAACACACAAAAAATTATACGTTGATAACTTTGGTTACTAAAATAAAAACTATCCATTTTCATTCTTAAATTGCTAAGTGACGCTATGTCCCCCTTTACAGTTACGGTATGTTTTAATTCAGTTCAAGACTACGGGGCAGTACATTGGCCATAAAGTTGCTGCCTAAAATTGCCAGACACCCGGAATTGATCCTAAATATGGGTGCTGTCTGTATGGAGTTTGCTCCTTTTCCCATTGATCACGTGGGTTTTCTCAGGGTGCTCTTGTTTCCTTCCACATTCCAAAGGTGTGCAGGAACCTTGTTCAGACCCAACCCAAAACGTAATATTTTTCTTTTGCCCTGAGATTCTGTGTGACCTGTTGAGTTACTCCAGCATTTTGTGTCTATCTTCAGTTTAAACCAGCACCTGCAGTTCCTTCCTACCAGGCACGTGCGGTGAGTAATTACTCAGGGTAGGCAGTCAGCCGGCTTTCAAAAAAAAACTTAAACCGCACATGCGCAGGTGGTTCTCGTCGTAAAAATAAAAAATAAGTAACAATTCAATTTTACCAAGGCTTCTCTATCTCCTTCATTTTTTAATCACTGAATGGGTGGGGAATAGAGGACGAAGGCAGGTGGTGAGATGGTGGGAAAAACGGGAGCAAGCGGGACAATGAATCAGTTGTCATCTTATTGAATGACAATACAAGGGTCCAATTGGAGGGAGAGTTCCTTTCACAGCGTGTGGAGAGTCTGTGCCAGGGGTTAAAGATGCGGGAAGGGCAGGAGTGTTGAAAAGGAGGAGGGTCAGAGATCATGTCAGACTCACTCACTGCTGCCGCAGCGCTCCGGGCACGGACAGCAGGACTGCCCGCCACTTCCGGGGATAGAAGCAGCTCCAGTGCGAGCGGCCGCTGGGACCCGACAACAGAACCGGCTGCCATTTCAAGCGCCTTCTGCCGGCCCGCTCACCTCTGGCATTGCTCTTCGTCTGAACATCTCTCACCTGCCGCTCGCCGGCTTTGCTCATGTCAACCGCGTCCCGCAAATCCTTACATTCCCACAGCCGAGTAACCTCAACTGGTCCCGTGAGAGCGCTGTCGGAATTTAAAGATTTGCGGGAAGCCGGCAGGCGAGAGATGTTCAGACGGAGACAAGCAGAAGGGGCTGAAGTGCCTGAAGTGGCAGGGTCCCGGCGGCCGCTCAAAGTCAGTCACCCGAGCTGCTTCCTTCCTCGGAAGTGGCGGCCAGTTCTGCTGTCCGTGCCCGGAGCGCTGCGGCAGCCACCCAAGCTAATTCACTCCCCGGCCACAATAAAAGAATATAGCAGTATGAAGAAGGGTGTCGACCCGAAACGTCGCCTATCTCCTTCGCTCCTTAGATGCAGCTGCACCCGCTGAGTTACTCCAGCCTTTTGTGTACCCTAGCAATTACAGCACGTAAAAAACAGGCTATCTCGGCCCTTTTACTCCGTGCCGAACACTTACTCTCACATAGTCCCATCTACCTGCACTCAGACCGGAGCGTGGCAAGTGGGTTACAGACCCCAATTCCCTCCTTCACAACGCCAGACTCCCCAAACACTGTGAACGGACCGCTCCCCCCACCCCGGGAAATACAGCATTTAAAAACATAAAGCACCAAGTAATGCACTTACCACGTTATTGGTACATTAAGTCCATTCTTCACTCTGTGTTTCCTGAGATGCTATTAAAATAATTGCAATCCATATTTGAAAATCCCGCATAGAAACTCGTGCTGCGCATGCGCATCAGGCTGCTGCGGATGCGCAGTGCTTCAAAGGCAGAATTTCTGCTGCCTTCAGCTCCCCTTGAAAATGACGGCTCAGGCACCGCTGACGGCACGTGGCCTGCCCAGACCTTGGCGTGTTACAAGCGCTGCGGATGAAAGGCACGGAGATTTATGCCTACCTAAGAGATCGATCTCTTACATAGGCATAATTCTCCCATGCCTTTACTATTTATATTTAAGAATTGCCATTTCATAATTTTAGTCAGGGTAGGCAGTGCCTACCTTGCCTACCCTGACGGCACGTGCCTGCTTCCTACACACACGATACTATACAATGGAACTTTATTAATCCCAGGAGGGAAAGTGTGTGTGTGTGTGTGTGTGTGTGTGTGTGTGTGTGTGTGTGTGTGTGTGTGTGTGTGTGTGTGTATGTGTGCGTGGGTGTATATATTACACACACACACGTATATATATATATATATATATATATATATATATATATATATATATATATATATATATATATATATATATATAAATACTACACACACAATACACACACACACACACACACACACACACACACACACACACACACACACACACACACACACACACACACACACACATATATATATATATATATATATATATATATATATATATATATATATATACTGTTTTGTTTTCTCCTTTATAACATTGTTTCCAGAGTACAATGTTTACATATTCTGTTGTGCTGCTGCAAGTACGGATTTCATTGTTCTAACGGGGACGTGAGAGAATAAAACACACTTGACTTAAGTCGCTAATGTGTGGGATAGAACTCGTGTACGGGCGATCGGGTCGGCGAGGACTCGGTGGGCCGAAGGGCCTGTTTCCACGCTGTATCTTTACATTAAACTAATAACACTAAAACCATAGGAAATCTAAAGAAGGGTCTCTACCCAAAATGTCACCCAATTTCTTCTATCCAGAGATGCTGACTGTTCCATGGAGCTCCCCCGCACAACTAAAGCATGGAATAGTCTTCACCCCACCATAGTTACCCAACCAGACACAACTAAATTAAGGTAACTCTTTTTTCCCCAAGAACCGTTTTTTGCTTAAGACAAGAGTCAAGAAAGTTTTATTGTCATGTGTCCCAGATAGGACAATGAAATTAT
Source organism: Okamejei kenojei (assembly GCA_035221665.1). Taxonomy (NCBI): domain Eukaryota; kingdom Metazoa; phylum Chordata; class Chondrichthyes; order Rajiformes; family Rajidae; genus Okamejei; species Okamejei kenojei. Next base: position 8,688,721 of record CM069170.1, on the reverse strand, counting down.
TGCTTGCCGCAGCACCACAGAATATGTAAACATAATACAGAACAGGAGATAAAAGTTCAATGTGTCTATATACCATAGACCATATATATATTTATATATATATGTGCCGCATGTACATGTACAGGGCGGCACATGCGCACAACCGCAGCCGATGATGTGCTGGCCGTGGTTGTGCACATGTGCAGGGGGAGGATGTGCAGGCCGTGGCAGTGGGCATGTGCAAGGTGTCCGGCCGTGCCGGCGGATGAGGAGCGAGCGGAGATCGGAGACCCGGCGGCCCGCATACGGAAAGCGGGCGGAGATGGAGAGTAACAGAGAGAGAGATAGAGAGGGGGGGCCCGCTCAGAGTTGAACGATAGGTGTCCTGGGTGCTAGCCAAGCCGGGCAAAATGGCATGGCTCTTAGGTTGTCCAGCAGGATTTTAGTTCGCCATTGGCAACCAGGCAACCGTTAATTTCGAGCCCTGGGATACATAGACAAAAGGTGCAGGAGTAGGCCATTTGGCCATTCGAGCCTGATCCATATGATCCACAATCAGTACCCTATTCCGGCTTTTACCCCCATATCCATTGATTCTTTTAGCCCTAAGAGCTAATTCTAACTCTCTCTTGAAAGCAACTAGTGAATTGGCCTCCAGTGCCTTCTGTGGCAGATAATTCCACAGATTCACAATGTTCTGGGTGAAAAAGATTTTCCTCATCTCAGTGCTAAATGACCTACCCGTTATTCTGTAAGAATCCCGCTCATCCTTCTCAATTCGAGTGCATACAAGCCTATTCAACCCATTCTTTCATCATATGTCTGTCCTGCCATTCCGGGAATTAACCGGGTGAACCTAAGCTGCACTCCCTCAATAGCAAGAATGTCCTTCCTCAAATTAGGAGACCAAAGCTGCACTCAACTGCTCTTGCTATGAAGCTTTCTTCACTGACTGCTGTGCCTGCATGCTTACTTTCAGTGACTGATGTACAAAGACACCCAGGTCTCGTTGCACTTCCCATTGTCTTAACCTGACACCATTCAGATTATACAGTGTGCTGGAGTAACACCTTACACTTCCTCATCTGTGTCTCTCTCTCCTGTAATTCTCAGTCTGAAGAAGGTTCCTTCTCTCCAGAGATACTGCCGGTCCCGCGGAGTTTCTCCGGCATTTTGTGACTGTCTGTGGAGAATATCGATAGGGGATGTTTTTTGGGTTACCACCCTTCTTCAGACCTGAAATATCGCTTATCCACGTTTTCAAGAGATGCTGCCTGACCCGCTGAGTTACTCCAGCACTCTGTGAAACGTCACCTATCCATGTTCTCCACAGAAGCTGCCGCCAGCACGTTGTGCCTTTTTGTGTGTGAACCAGCATCCGCAGTGCCTTGTGTGTGCCAAAGATAGGCACAAAGTGCACAAGAAAAAATATGAGCAATGTTTCAGATCGGGACACTTGGCTGCTTGTCAAATATTGTTCGAATTGCAAAATGTCATTCTATGATTTTAGTTAACTACTATCCAACAACATATTATTGATTGCAATATGAATATTGATTTATCTAACTTCAAGTAACCCTTACATCCCCTCTCTCTAAATGCAATATCCAGTGCAGAACAGTGGAAGATTGTGTTGCAGAAAGCCCGGGGTAGCACGGACAAGAGGCTGAAGGGCCTCTCTCCCGGCAGGGCGTCCCGTGGTGGACCGGTCACCCATTCCTTCTCTCCATAGATGCTGTGTCACCTGCTGAGTTTCGCCAGTATTTTTAATAGACAATAGGTGCCGGAGTATGCCATTCGGCCCTAGAAGCTAGCACCGCCAGTCACTGTGATCATGGCTGATCATCCACAATCAGTACCCCTTTCCTGCCTTATCCCCATATAACCTGCAATATTTCCCCTCTCACCGCAAACCAATGCCATCTAGTTCTTGATTCCCCTACTCTGGCTAAAAGACTATGTATTATATAAATAACACAATGAATTAATGAGCAACACGTTCAAAATGCCAAAGGCGGGGTGCAATGAAACACAGTTTGCAGCAGACAGAAACTGCTGAGGTTAGTTGTGCAGTGTTCTGGGCGATAAACAATAGGTGCAGGAGTGGGCCATTCGGCCCTTCGAGCCAGCAGCGCCATGAAAGGTGATCATGGCTGATCACCCAGAATCAGTACCTCGTTCCTGCTTTCTCCCCATATTCCCTAACTCCACTATCTTTAAGAGCTCTGTCCAACTCTCTCTTGAAAGCATCCAGAGAATCGGCCCCCACTGCCTTCTGAGGCAAGGAATTCCAGATTCACAACTCTCTGGGTGAAAACGTGTTTCCTCATCTCCCTTCTCAATGGCCTTCACCCTTGGGAACTCAAGAGTCCAATGTTTTATGTGTCATCCTTAAGGACATGTCCCACTTGGCTGTCAATTGTGCGACAACATTTACACAACATCATTTACGCGTCACGTGCGCATTATGCTTGTTTTAATTGTAAGGTTTGCTTGAGAGTCCTGAAAGGCGCTCATAAATAAAATGTATTATTATTGTTACGCGCGCATGGTGTGCAATGACATAGGTGCGGCGTGACGTACAAAATCTTCGCTCGCCATCTGCGTGACGCGTAAATGACGGTCAAGTGGGACATGCCCTTTAATTGTTACTGTGTGTCGTGTTGTTACTCGCGAGTGGGCGGAGCACCGTAACAACTTCCTTGTATGCGAACAGTCTAGGGCAAATAAAATTATTAACTCATTCATTCATTGCACTGCACCTTAATTGGTGAAGTGATGAATAAATTGAATCTTGAAACCGCCCTCGACAAGGCTTTCGACAAGGTCCCACATAAGAGATTAGTATACAAATTTAAAGCACACGGTATTGGCGGTTCAGTATTGATGTGGATAGAGCACTGGCTGGCAGACAGGAAGCAAAGGGTAGGAGTAAACGGGTCATTTTCAGAATGGCAGGCAGTGACTAGTGGGGAAGCGCAAGGCTCAGTGCTGGGACCCCAGCTATTTGCAATATATATTGATTTGGTCGATGGAATTGAATGCAAATTCTCCACGTTTGCGGATGACACTAAGCTGGGGGGGTAGTGTTAGCTGTAAGCAGGATGCAAGGAGGCTGCAAGGTGACTTGGATAGGTTGGGTGAGTGGGCAAATGCATGGCAGATGCAGTATAAGGTGGATAAATCCACTTTGTTATCCACTTTGGTGGAAAAAACAGGAGGGTAAACTATTATCTGAATGGTGGCAGATTAGGAAAAGGGGAGATGTAATGCGACCTGGGTGTCATGGTACACCAATCATTGAAAGCAGGCATGCAGGTGCATCAGGCAATGAAGAAAGCGAATGGTATGTAGGTATTTATAGCAAAAGGATTTGAGTACAAGTGCAGGGAGATTATACTGCAGTTGTACAGGGTCTTGGTGAGACCACACCTGGAGTACGTCATGGCGATGGGAAGGGGGGAGCTATTTGAGGTCTCGGCGCTCGGTGGGGCGGGGTGACGTTGATGCGCCGGGCGAGGCGGAGCTGTCCCCTCACTCACCCAGTCACCCACTCACCCCTCACACACTCACCCACTCACCACTCACTCACTCACCCACCCACCCCTCAACAACCCACTCACCTATTCACTCACCCACTCACCACTCACTCACTCACCCCCCCCTCACCCACTCACCCATTCACTCACCCACCCAGCAGTCACCACTCACGCCACTCACCCCCCACTCACCCACTCACCCCACCCACTCACTCACCCACCACTCACCCACCCACCCCCCCACTCGCCCACTCACCCCCCACTCGCCCACTCACCCGCACTCACCCACTCACCCTCACTCACCCACTCACTCACACCCTCACTCACTCACCCGCTCACTCACCCCCCACTCACTCACTCACCCATTCACCCCCCACTCACCCATTCAGACCCCCACTCACCCACTCACTCACCCCCCACTCACCCCTCACTCACCCACACCCCACACCCCCCGCTCACCCACCCACTCACTCACTCACAACCTCACACCCCCCTCCACTCACCCACTCACTCACCCACTCACCCCCCCCCCCACTCACCCACACCCCCGCAACTCACCCACCCCTAACTCACCCCCCATCCACTCACCCCCACTCACCCCCACTCACCGCCCCACTCACACCACTCACCCCCCACTCACCCACTCACCGCTCACTCACCCACTCACGCCCCCCCCCCCCACTTAGCCACTCACCCCCCACTCACCACATTCAACGCCCCACTCACCCACTCACCCCCAACTCGCTCACTCGCCCACCCACTCACCCACTCACGGTGCTGGCTGGGGCGGGATGACGTCAATGCGCTGGGCGGGGCGGAGCTGTCCTACATCATGGCGCTTAACTCGATGAGGTCATCCCCTCACTCACTCACCCACCCACTTACCCACTCACCCACCACTCACTCACTCACCCCTCACTCACCCACTCACCCCACCCACTCACTCACCCACACCACTCACCCACTCACTCACCCACCCACTCACCCACCCACTCACTCACCCACTCACTCACTCACCCCTCACCCACTCACCCCTCACTCACCCACTCACTCACCACCCCACTCACCCACCCCTCACCACCACCCACTCACCACCACTCACCACCACCCACCCCCTCACCCACCCATTCATCCACTCGCTCACCCACCACCACTCACTCACTCCACCCACCCACCCCTAACCCACCCACTCACCTACTCACTCACCCACTCACCCCACACTCACCCACTCACTCAATCACCCCCCACTCACCCGCTCAATCACTCACCACACACCCCTCACAGTCACCCCTCGCTCACCCATTCACTCACCCCTCACTCACCCACTCGCTCACGGTGGCCCTCACTCACCCACTCACCCCCCCACTCACCCCTCACTCACACACTCACCCCTCACTCACCCACCCACTCACCCACTCACCCCGCACTCATCCACACACACCCCCCACTCACCCATTCACCCCCCACTCACCAACCCACCCCTCAATCACCCACACCCACTCACCCCCCACTCACCCACCCACTCACCCCTCACTCACCCACTCCCCCCCCCACTCACCCACTCACCCCACCACCACTCACCCCACCCCACTCACCCATTCACTCACCCCCCACTCACACACTCACCCACCCCCCCACTCACCCACTCACACTCAACCCCCACTCACCCACCCCCCCCCCCACTCACCCCCCAACTCACCCACACCCCCACTCACCCACTCACACGCCCATCCACTCATCCCCTACTCATGCCCCACTCACACCATAAGCCCCCCACTCAATCCCACTCACCACCCCACTCACCCACTCACCCCCCACTCACCCACACACACCCCCACTCACCCACCCACCCCCGCACTCACCCACTCACTCACCCACCCACTCACCCACTCACGGTGCTGGCTGGGGCGGGATGACGTCAATGTGCTCGCCGGGGCGGAGCTGTCCGACATCACGGCGCTTAACTCGATGAGGTCATCCCCTCACCCACTCACCCACCCACTCACCCACCACGCACTCACTCACCCACTCACTCACCCACTCACCCACCTACTCACATCACTCACCCCGCACCCACTCACCCACTCACCCACCCACTCACCCACCCACTCACCCTCCACTCACCCACTCACCCACCCACTCACCCACTCACCCACCACTCACCCACTCACCCACTCACTCACCCACCCACCCACCCACCACTCACCCACTCACACCCTCACTCGCCCACTCACTCACACCCACTCACCCACTCAGTCACCCACCACCCACCCACTCACTCACCCACTCACCCACCACTCCGCCCACCAACCCCTCACCCACCCACTCACCCACTCACTCACCCACTCACCCACCAGTCACCCCCCACTCACACACCCACCCCTCAACAACCCACTCACCTATTCACTCACCCACTCACCACTCACTCACTCACCCCCCACTCACCCACCACTCACCCACTTACCCACTCACTCACCCACCACTTCACACCACTCACCCACCCACCCACCCACACCCACCCACTCACCCAGCACTCACCACTCACCCCCCACTCACCCACAACACTCACCCACTCACTCACCCCCACTCACCCACACCCCCAACTCAACCACTCACCCACCCACTCACTCACCCTCACCCATCCACTCACTCACCCACTCACGCACCCACTCACCCACCCACTCACACCACACACTCACTCATCCACTCCACCACCCACTCACCCACTCACTCACCCACTCACCAACCCACTCACCCACCATTCACTCACCCACTCACTCACCCACCCACTCACCCACCACCCACCCACTCACCCACCCTCTCACCCACCCACTCACCCACCCACTTACTCCCACCCCCCCCCCCACTCGCCCACTCACCCTCACCCCCCACTCACCTCCCCACTCACCCACTCACAAACCCCTCACTCACCCACTTCACACACCCAGTCACCCACTCACTCACCCCTCACTCACCCACTCACACACCCCCCACTCACCCCCACTCACCGCCCCACTCACCCACTCACCCCCCCACTCACCCACTCACCCCTCACTCACCCACTCACGCAGCCCCCCCCCCACTTAGCCACTCACACCCCCACTCACCCACATCAACCCCCACTCACCTCCGACTCACCCACTCGCTCACTCGCCCACCCACTCACCCACTCACGGTGCTGACTGTGGCGGGATGACGTCAATGCGCTGGGCGGGGCGGAGCTGTCCGACATCATGGCGCTTAACTCGATGAGTCATCCCCTCACCCACTCACCCACCCACTTACCCACTCACCCACCACTCACTCACTCACCCACTCACTCACCCACTCACCCACCCACTCACTCACCCACCCACGCACCCACTCACCACTTCACCCACTCACCCACCCACCATCCACCCACTCACTCCCCACTCACCCACTCACTCACTCACCCCCTCACCCACTCACCCCCCCTCCACTCCACCACTCACTCACCATCCCACCCCTCACCCACCACTCACTCACCCACCCACTCACCCACCACTCACCCACCCACCCCTCACCCACCCATTCACCCACTCGCTCACCCACCACTCCCTCACACACCCACCCACCCCTAACCCACCCACTCACCCACTCACCCCACCACTCACCCACCCACTCATTCACCCACACCATCACATCCACTCACTCACTCACCCCTCACCCACACTCGCCCCTCACTCACCCACTCACTCACCATCCCACCCCTCACCCACCCACTCACCCCACACTCACCCACTCACTCAATCACCCCCCACTCACTGCTCAATCACTCACTCACCCACCCCTCACTCACCCCCCTCGCTCACACCCATTCACTCACCCCTCACTCACCCACCGCTCACCCCTCACTCACCCACGTTCACCCCCCCTCACTCACCCACTCACCCCGCACAAATCCACACACCACCCACTCACCCACTCCGCCCCCACTCACTCCACCCACTACACCCCACTCACACCCACACCACCCCCCACTCACCCACCCACTCACCCACTCACTCACGGAAAACCCCCACACACACTCACCCCCCCCCCACTCACCCCGCCCACTCATCACACCCCCACTAGCACGACACATACCACCCACCCCCCCACACTCACCCCCCCCCACTCACCCACTCACACTCACCACCCCCAACTCACCCACTCGCCCACACCACCCCCCACTCACCCACCCACCCCCACTCACCCACCCCACACTCACGTGCCCCCCCACTCTCGCCACCTCACCCCCCCACTCTCAGCCCACTCACCCCGTAGTCCCCCCACTGTCAACGCCGCCACTCACCCACCCCACTCACCAACCACTTCACCCCCCACTCACCCACCCCCCCCCCCAACTCACGCACCCACTCACACCCCAACTCACCACCCCCCCACACCTACTCACCGCCCATCCCACTCAACCCCTACTCATGCCCCACTCACAGCCATAAGCCGCCCCCCACTCAATCCCACACCACCCCACTCACCCACCACCACCACTCACCCTCCACTCACCCACGTGAATTCAGCCCCACGTCACCCATCCACTCACCCACTCACCGCCCCCCCCACTTACCCACCACACCCCCGCACGAGCACTCCACGCACGGGTCACGGGTCACGCCAGCCCAATCACACCCACTCACGGTGCTGGCTGGGGCGGGATGACGTCAATGTGCTGGGCGGGGGCGGAGCTGTCCGACATCGAATCACAGGTCGGGGCGGCGCTTAGCTCGATAAGGTCAACCCCTCACCCACTCACCTCACGGCCAACTTCACCCACTCACCCCACCACGCACTCACCCACTCTCTCACATCACCCACTCACGTCACTCACCCACCTACTCACCCACCCTCACTCACTCACCCACACGACCCACCCACTCACCCACTCACCCATCCCCCCTCCCACTCACCCACCCACTCAAAACCCTCCACTTAACCCACTCACCCACTCACCCACCCACTCACACCACTCGATAACACCACCACTCACTGCCCACTCAGTCACCCACTTCACCCACCCACATCACTCCCACCCATTCACCCACTCACATTCACCCCCTCACCTCCCTCACCCACTTACTCACTCACTCACCCACTCACCCGCTCACTCGCCCACTCACTCACCCCACGCCCAACCGTTCACCCACACCCACTCACTTCAACCCACTCACGCCACCACTTCGCCGCCCCACAACCCCTCAACACGCCAACGACCACTCACGCCCCTCACATCAACCACTCACGCCACCAGTGCACCCACCAACCCACCCACCCCCCTCAACAACCCACTCATCACCTATTCACTCACACCACGTCACACACTCACATCACTCACCCCCCACTCACCCCACCACTCACCCACTTACCCACTTCACTCACGCCAATCCACCACACTCACCCACTCACCCACCCCCACCCACCCCACATCCCCGCAGCACCTCACACCACACACCCCCACTCACCCACTTACCTTACCTCCCTCAACCCACTCACTCTCCCCAACTCACCCACAACACCCAGCTCAACTACCACTTATAGTAACAACACACCACCCACCTCACATCAACACCCTCCACCCACCCATCCATCTCACTCACCCTCTGTCAACGCACCCAACTCACCCCACTCAACCACTCACTCACCCACTCCCACCCCACCCACTCACTCATCCCACTCCACCACCGCACTCAACGCACTTCACTTACCCACTCAACCAACCCACCCACTCCACCCACCATTCACCCACACCACACACGTCACAACTCACCCACCCCCACTCATCCACCTCACCACCCACCCACTCACTCCACGCCCACTCACCCACCCTCGCACCCACCCACCCACTCCACCCCTCCACTACTACCCCCACCCCCCCACTGCGGCGCCCACCACACACCTCACCCCCTCCTCACGATTCTCACCTCCCCACATCCCCCCAGCCACAAACTCCTCACTTCACACCACCACCGACATCATTCACATCACCCCACTCACATTGCCGTCACTCATACCTCACACCCACCCCCCACGCACCACCATCACATTCAACGTCATCACCCATTACCACGCCCACTGACCTTACCCCAACGTCTCTCACGCCATTCACACACCTATTTCACACTCACCCCCCCTCACATACACACCCAGTCACACAACTCCCACTCACATCACCCACCACTCACAATGCCTCTTTAGCACCCCTCACTCACCCCCTCACCCCCGCCTTACTCACACCCCACTCACCGATTCACCACTCGCGCGTGCCCACGCCCCCGCCACTCACCCACTCATTCCCCGCACCCCCCACTCACCCCACCTCCCCACTCACCCCCGCTCACGCACGACACTCACCCCCCACTCACGCCCGCCACTCACACCCCATCCACTTCACTCCCCACTCACAGCCACAATTCACCCCCCACTCACGAACCACCCCCCACCCACACTCACCCCCTACTCACGCTCCCACTACACCCCCCACTCAACCCCACTCACCCCTCACATCGACCCCCCCACTCAACTGCCCCACTCGACGCCACAGCACACCCCACTCACGCATCTGTAGCCCAACACACACTCACTCACCCTCCCCAACACACCCACACTCCCCTTGCTCACATCCACACCTCCCCATTCACCCACTCACCCACCCCTTCACTAACCGCACACACTCCCGCACTCAACCCACTGCACGTCACCCCACTCACCTCACGGCCCGCACTCATCCCACACTCCCGGGTCCACTCACCCACCCACAGCACTTCGACCCACTCACCCATCCACTCACTCACCCACTCCACGGCACCAACTCACCCACCCATGTCACCCACTCCATCTCACCCACTCCTCCACCCACTAACCACTCGGCCTCACCCAACGACCACTCACTCACCGCACTCACCCACTGTCACCCACCCACTCACGCCACCCACTTCACGCCTACGTCACATCACCCACCACTCACAACCACTCACTGGGGCCCACCTCCCCCGACCTCACCCCCCACCAGAGGCCCCACTCACGCCACTCCCCTCCCCGACTCACCCTCTCCACAAACCCCCTCACTCACACCACGGAGTCACGGTCACCCACCAACTCACGCCACGTTCAATCACCGCCTCACACACCCAGTTCAAGGCCACGTCACTCAGCCCTCACTCACCCCCTGCACATCACTCCAGCTCACCCCACACACTCCGGGTGCCCTCACTCACCCACAACCCCCATCCTCAACGTGTTCACGCCACCCACAGTCAATCGAGCGCATTCACCCCCCACTGCCGCCACTCACCGGAACCGCCAGCTCACCCACCCACGGTCACCCTCACGCTCGTGCACACGACACCCACTCACTGCCCCTCACACCGCCACTCACACCCCCACACACCGACTCATCCCACTCAAAACCCCCCCCCACCACGGCCACATCACTCTCCCCACACCCCACATAACCACCCACCTCCCCACTCATCGCCCCCACATCACACCACCGACCTCACCCACGTTCTCGATCCGCGTCCCCCCACTCACGCCCGCCACTCACCCCGCACCGATCCACTCAACCCCAACTCACCCCACACTCACCCACTCACGGCCCCCCCACATCACCTACCACCCCTACCCACTCAACGGAGCCCCTAGTCATACACTCCACGACTCACTCCACTCCAGCCCCCACTCACACCACTTACGCCCCCCACTCACCCACTGACCCCTCAATCACTAAAACCCCCCCCTCCACTTACCCACAACACGCCCCACTCACCCCCTCACCCACTCACCCACCACTCACCATGAACCCCCCACCACCCCAACTCACACCCCCCACTCACCCCACACCCCCACACCCCTCCACTCTCACCCCCTCAGTACAACACTCACCCCCGCACTAACCTCCCCCCACTTACCCACATTCACCCCCCACGTGACCGGTAGGACACCCACTCACCTCCACTCACACCACTCACGGCCCCCTTCACATTCACCCACACACCCACCCACGCTCACGCCACTCACTCACACCACTCACACGCCACCCACCCACATCACGTCACACCACCACCTCACCCACCCCACATCCACCACCACTCACCACCTCAACCCATTCACCCACTCACTCTCCACCACCCACCACTCACCCACTCAACTCACCCACTCACTGCACGACGCACACACCACTCACTGCCCTCACCCACCAACCCCCACTCACCCCTCACTCACCCACTTACACCCACCCACTCCTTCACCCACCCACGTCACTCACCCACCACACTCACCCCACCCACCCCTCACCCATCTCACTCACCCCACCACCTCACATCACGTCAGCCCACCCCCTCACCCACCCACTCACCCGTACTCACTCACCCGACCTCACGGAGCCACACACTCACCCACTCACCCTCACTCACCTCCCTCATCGGCTCACCCTTCACTCACCCATTCACCCCCGAGCAACAAGCAGCCACTCACCCCCCACTCACCCCACTCAGCCCTCCACTCACCCACACCCACGTCACACCACTCACCCCCAACTCAGACGCCCCCCCCCTCACCCGCACACGCTCCCCACACACTCACCCCCCACTACCCCCCACGTCACCACTCACCCTCACTCAAGCACACATCCCCCCACGTTTCACCCACTCACATCACCACTCACCCCCCCCCTCACTCACCCCCCCACTCACACCCCCACTAAACCACCGCACCACCTCACCCACCTCACCCCCAACGATCGCTCACGATCACCCCACCACATCACCCACTTCACGGTGCTGGCTGGTGGGCGGGATGACGTCCAATGGCGCTGGGCGGGCGGAGCTGTCACAACATCATGGCGTCTTTAACTCCGGAATAGTAGGCATCCCCTCACCGCACTCGACCACCCACTCACCCACTCACCCACAACTGTGTAGTCACCACTCACTCACTCACCCCTCACTCACCGCACTCATTCACGCCCTCACTCACCCATTCACCCCACACATCAGCCACTCACGACCCCCCCACTCACCCACTCACCCCTCACTCACCCGACAACCCACGTCACGCCCACTCACCCCCCACCACGCCCCCCACACTCACACCGCACACTCCCCACACACTCACCCACGCCACGTACCCCCCGCACGGATCACCCACTCACCCCTCACTCAACCAACAACACCGCCCCAGGACTCACCCACTCACTCACCCTCTCGACCCCCTCCCCCCCACTCACACCCCCACTACTACAACACCCCCCACCACTCCCCCCAACACACCCACTCCTAACTCACTCACCCCATCCACTCACCCCTCTCCACGCCCCCACACCCCGCCACTAACCACACTCACCGCCCCACTCACCCACTCACACTCCCCGAACTCCGCTCACCACCCACCCACATCACCGCACTTCACCGGTGCTGGCTGTGCGGAGGCTGTCCAACATCCATGGCCGTAACTCGATGAGGTCATCCTCCAAACCCACATCACATCCTACGCCGCTCACCCACTCACCCACCACTCACTCACTCACCCCTCACTCACAACCACTCAATTCACACCTCACCACCCATGTCACGTCCCTCACGTCAGCCACTCACCCCCACTCACCCCACTCACTCCCTCACTCACGCCGACCACCCACGTCACACCCCACACTCACCCCCCACTCACCACCCCCCCCCACTCACCCGCACACATCGCACACACACTCAACGACCAACCACGTACCCCCCCACCTACTCCAATACACTCACCCCTCACTCAACCACACACCCCCCCTACACACCCACTTCACTCACCCTCTCCCCCCCCCCCCCCCAATCACCCCCACTCAGGGATGCACCCCACTTCACACCCCCAACACACTCCACTCCTAACTCACCCCCATTACACTCACCCCCGCTACTCACGCCCCACACCCCCCACCACCACACCAATCGCCCCACTCACCCACTCACCCCCAACTCGCTCACCTCACTCACTCCACTCACCCCACTCACGGTCTTGCTGCTGGGGCGGGATGACGTCAATGCACATGGCGGGCGGAGCTGTCCAACCACATGGGCGCTTAACTCGATGATGTCATGCCGCCCCTCACCCCACTCACTCCGCCACTCACCCACTCACCCACCACTCACTGTCACTCACTACACTTCTCAACCACTCACGCCCCCACCACACTCACCCTCCCACCACCCACCCACGTCACCCACCATCCACCCACCCACCCACTCAGCCCCCCACCACTCAACCCACCCACTCATCCACCCACGTCCCCACACACTCACCCACCCACTCACGGCCGCGCCACTCATCAAGCCACTCACTCCCTCACTCACCCACTCACTAAACCCTCACTCAACCGTACTCACCACCCCCGCACTCAACAGCCACTCACCTCACGCACCACCCACTCACACCCCACACACGCCACTCTACCCCCCCGAAACACACCACACCCCTAAATCGCCGCCCTCCACTCTACCGCCCCATAGCTCACGCCCCACTCACCGCCCACACAAACCGCCCCACATCACCCACCTTCACCCCCCACCTCACTCCAATCACGCCGCTCACTCGCCCACGTCACCCCCCCACCAAGTTACCCACTCCACCCCCCACTCAACCCACTCAACCCCCACGTGTACCACCCCAACTCGCTCACTTCACCCACACCACTCACCCATCACGTGCTGGCTGGGCGGATGACTCAATTGCGCTGTCCGACATCATGGCCTCAACCTCGATGAGGTCATCCCCTCAACCCACGGTCACACCACCCCACTAGGTCACACCACCACTCACCACCCAATCACTCAACCCTCACCCACTCCACTCACCCACCATTCAACACTCACCCACTCACTCAGTCACCCACCACGTCACACCACACACTCACCCCACTCACACTCCACGTCCACTCACTCACACACTCACCCCACACCCACTCACCTCCCCACGTCACCCACCACTCGACCCCCCCACACCTTCACGGCCACCACATCAACATCACGGCCACGTCACCATCCACTCACCCAGCTCCACACCCTCACCCGACACCATTCACCTCCACACACTCACCCAGCACTCACTCACTCACCCACCCACCCCCCTCACCCCACCCACTCACCCTACTCACGAGTCACACACTCACCCCACACCTCACCCACTCTACTCCCTCACTCACCCACTCACCCCCCACTCACCCTCACTTCACCCACTTGCCCACCCACTCACCCCCCACTCACGCACTCATTCCCCACTCATTCCACACACACACCCCCATTCACCATTCACCCCCTACTCACGGCCACTCACCCACGATCACCCACCCACTCCACACCTCACTCACCCACTCACGTCCCCCCTGTAGCACTGCCACCCACTCACACACCCCCCCACTCACCCTCTCACTCACGCCCCCACTCACAGCACTCTTGGCTGCACAACTGTATGCACGTCACCCACCCGCCACTCACCCCCACTGCACACGGGACACCCCCCTACTCACCACCCACACCCACTCACCCGCCCCCACTGCACTCCCCCAACTCACCCCACCCCCCAATACTATCTCCTCTATGA